>AP025056.1:23643843-23958350 GCA_036186865.1 Eustoma russellianum | reverse complement strand
TTTTTTTTTTTTTTTTTTTTTTTTTTTTGTGGATGAGATTATAAATGGGTTCTGTTTGAACGATAATCTCTGTTTTGGACCGCCGGAAATCCACTCTTGTCGCCGAAAGATAACACCAGCCGCCGGCACTGTGGCAAGAAGTGTAAAATATGGTTTTGATCTATGTTAGTTTTGCCTCTGTAAGTATAGATTAAATATTTGGGATAGGATAAATTTTTGCTGAAGTATTTTCTGAGGAAGAAGATGAAATAATAATAAAAAAGAAAACCAGTAGCTTGTTAAATGCTCAGTACAGAAGCCACAAGGTGCAATGTCGTCTAACAGAACCTTAAAGTGGTATTTTCCTTTTTAATCGACAAGAGAATCTACTGATCATAATCTTCTAGGGGTCACAGACGGTCTCGTTCAAGTACAGATTTTCTAGACAGAAATTACGTGTACGGTATACTTATCACACCTTATTATATCGATAATTCACCTTTTGTATTTGACATAAGTTTTTCTCAATACATATGAAAATTTATTCAATGTACTACGAAAACCAACCTTTCAAACCAACAAAACCGAACAGAGGGATAGTCATGCATAACGTGAAAACCACTCAGAACTTAGTTTGAGAAAAAAATAATGTACACTCAAGTCAAGTTATAATATTGTTTTGAAAGAGTTAAAAAGGTAATTCACGCTTGGAATTTGAAGCCAAATGAAAAAAATATATTGTGAGACATCGATCTCTCACATGGATCAATCAATGTAAACATCAGTCTCTCAGAAAGAGACATCGATCGATCTATGTTATGATTTTCCAAAGTTAGAACCTCACTGTAAGACATCGATCTCTAAGACTGGTCATAAGTTCATTAATTGACCAGTTTTTTTATGTGTATTATATGAAATCTTGAATGGAGTGAACTCCGAAGGGAGAGAGTTGAGTATGGAATGCACCAAGAATGGCTCTGAGATTTCAACCTTAAGGGAGTTCAATTTAGCAACAATGTCCTTCATCTCCATGATATGCTCGCGCACACCACGGCTTCTGTCATGGGTCATGTTTGAAAGCCTCTTCATAAGGGTGCTGGCTACGGCCTTGTCAGAGCTTACAAATTGATCATCAATGGCTTTCATATAAGCTTTGACATTATCAAGATTAGGGATATAACCCTTAATGCTTGGACTTATACGAGACTTGATGAGCATCATGCTGAGGCGATTAGATCGCTTCAAGCACTCGTAACTAGACCTCTCAGATGTCATACTTGATTTCGTAGGATTTGGTGGTTTTTTCTCACGGAGTGCCAGGTCTAAGTCCATGCACCCTAACGTCAAAATGATAATATCCTTCCATTCAGTGTACTTGTCACCAGTTAGCATTGGAATACAAGCAGAATCAAATAAAGCAGTAGCGGGAATAACTGCATAATCAAAGAAACACAGATCATGCTATGAACATATATAACCAGAATGAATTAATCAAGTTAATTCTAATAGTATATTCTAAGTCTTCCTGTGGGTAGAGGTTGCATAGAATATACTTAGAACAGTATGAAAATTAAACAAGGCAAAATATTTCCGTAACTATGGTCATAGAAAATGTTTATGTTTAGTTTTGTTGATCAATAAAATAACCACTTCCCTGTGGTGCAGAGTGATTACCTTATTAATCAAAACTATATTTATGATGACATTTTTTCATACAATTTTAAGATATTGTGGTTAATCTTAAAATTAAGAAAATAATTCTTTATATGTCATCAACTTTAAAAAAAAACCCTTTATGTGACATGAACAAAAGATGAAATCATAATAAAAATGTGAAGTAAACCGATTCGGCAATACCCAAGAAAGATCAGAATCAATTTTTAGACAGTATTACCATTCCACGTAAAATCTCAGACTAATACATTTATAATATGTCGTGACAGAATGGACCTTGGATCTTAATGAACTTAAATCTAACCTGCTCAGAAAAGACAAAGACGTCAGTTAGTCAAACGACAAATTAAGATTTTTGAGACAACTCCTGCAGCTCGGCAGGAATGTTATTCTGCTCGGCCACCTTACACTAGCTGAAGCAAGTTTATTAATGTGGCTGAGGAAAATTCAACTATAATCCCTGGTCAGCTCGGCCGCATGCATGAGTCAGGTCGGCACTTGTTCAAACATGACCAGGAATGGTTAGAAATGAAGTCCTACAGGACAGTTCGCCATATTGCACCTCGGCTCAGCTATGCTTTAGTCAAAGCTACCGCTTACAATCAACCTCAGCAAAAGGAAAGGAATCAATATTGCATTACTTGCAAAGGACGCATATTCAGCTCGGCCTCAGCCTCATCTTCTTATTAACACCGAATTCTAACCTCGGCTCTGCTCTCCTAAACACAGAATATTTCGGATAAGATGAGAAGAAGATATTATCTACTGCCATCTGGGACCCACCAAGGCAGCTCTGCAGACTACTTTCCAGATGCCAAGCATCGACTGGATTAGTATAATGTCATCATACAGGCCGACCTACATGACGGAGAGTCAGCCACTGACACAGCTATGGTCTCAAGCACTTGTCTTATCAGACTGCGGCTCTGCAACAAACAAGACAACTATCTCAGACATGTCACAGTCCCATCATTGGACAGAGGATCAGACCTCGTCCATTTTGTGCATAAATACACCCCTATCCAGACGGGGAAAAGGGCCCCCGATTTTCGGAACAACTTCTGGAGCTTTCTTCCTAGAACTCCATCTCGCCCGACCTTTGAAAAGCCAAACACTCATTGAGATCTGATCACATGTTTCGTCTAAACCTATATTAGAGCATAAATTGCTTTCTAAAACACCCATAACTGACTTAAGCGTCGGAGGGCTGCTCCGGGACCTCTAACGTTTTCTCTTCTTTCTCAGTTCCATAGACGAATTTAGACGGAGAGTCAACGGCATATCACAAGGATCATCTCTGATCCACCCAGTTTTCTCTATGGTTTTGGATTTATTGCTGGAATGAATGAAACAGATGATTCTGTTGGTTTTATATAAATCGGTTTATTTCGTGTCTATGATTAAAATGTTTAACTTATTTATTTTGTGAAATCTTTTTATCTACCTTTGGAAATACTTACAGTTTGATAATTTCCAGAAATTTGGATATTCGATTAAACAAATGAACCAATACATGTTGTAAAATTTTTAATACTAGCTACTACCAACTACATCTACCTTTCTATACTATGGGCTACAAGCAATAGTTTGACACGATAAGTTAACTCATCCCTGACAGATATGGGAGGGGAAGACAGGAAATGGCTCCATGAACCAACTGGTTTCTCCAGTACCAAATACTTGCAACTGCTTCCCGAAAAATACATCGCCACTCAAGATCACAGTGTGCAGCACTCCATGGCGAGTCTAGATTGTCTGAAATCCATTGGATGGGCGCTGTCGAACATTTGAATTGCACTCTATGCTCTTGGCGGACTAGCAGATTCCAAACTTGTTTAGACCATGGGCAATCACATAGGACATGCAACCCATCCTCCATCATTGATCCACAAAGCTTGCAAGAATGGTCGCCAACAATATGTTGTCTCTGAAGCGTTGACCCCACAGGGAGGGCATTGTGCCCTACCTGCCATAAAAGAAAGTTCAAGCGACAAGGTCCCTTCATAGCCCAAATACTATCCCATGTGGGGCTGGTGGAAGCCTGCGAATGATCACTCGACACCAAAAACATCCCTGTGTTTTCAGGACACCATTGAAACCGCGGTGCTAGAGGTGCATCTGTTTCATTACTGGATTCTAGATCAGCTCTAAGCAAGGTAACTGTGCTGCGAATATGACGCCATAGGGTTGAGACATTCGACTTCATTCCGCTATTAAGAACATCACCGTACTTCATTCTCAGGACCTTCACCCATAGTAACTCAGGTCTCATTAATAATTTCCATCCCAACTTAGCCAACAAGGCAACGTTCATATCCCTTAACCGCTTCACTCCCAAATCTCCTTGAGACTTCTCTTGGCATACAGTACTCCGTGGAATCTAATGTAGACGGTGGGCACCATTCATCTCCCCCTAGAAGAATCGCCTCACTATTTTATCAATCTCATTTATAAGGCCATATGGAAGTCGCACCGTTTGCATTGCGGATGTGGGTATCAAAGACAATACACTCCGTATCAATACATATCTCGCCGCGTGAGACATATTTCCAGCTTTCCAAGCGCTCAGTTTTGTGCGCACCTTGTCTATGATATATTGATATGAACTCCGACCACATCTTCCATATACTAAGGGCATTCCCAAATAGGTGCTGAAGGCATGCGTTCACTGAAGACCAAGGTTCAGGAACGCTTGTGGCATAGATTCATGTGGTATGTTTTTCGATATAAGCACTTGAGACTTTGACACACTTATCGTCTGTCCCGATTTGGTGCAAAATGTTTTGACAATTTCTTCCATAATGGCTGATTGGCAGTTAGTAGCCTCCCCAAATTATAATAAATCAATAGCAAAGAATAAGTGGGATATAGTTGGACCCCTTACCGATGTTCGAATAGGTTTCCACAGTCCATTATGTTCGCTTCTTTGAATCTGCTGGGATAGGACCTCCATGCAAAGAAGAAAAAGATATGGCGCAAGGGGGTCACCCTGAAGAATCCCACTTTAAGTAATACATCCTCTAAGAAGTCCTAACAAACTTTATCGTAGGCCTTCTCCAGATCCAATTTCACCGCCATAAGACCCTTCCGCCCCTTTTTATTTCTCATTGTGTGTAAAATCTCCTGAGCAATTATAATATTATCAGAGGCTTGCCGACCGGGTATAAACGCACACTGAGTTGGTGATATAAGCTTACCAATAACCACTTTGAGACTGTTGGTAATAATCTTCGTAATAATTTTGATTATTGCATTCATCAGTGCAATAGGGTGAAATGGGGATGTGGTTTCAGGTGACTCGGTCTTTGGAATCAATGTAATCCATGTAGTATTCAACTCTCTAGGGTGGCACTGATTTTGGAACGCTGCTAATACAAAATCCACAACAGACTTACCTACAACCTCCCAATTACGTTGATAAAACACAAGCGGTAACCCATTGGGTCCGGGAGATTTATATGCTCCCATTTGAAAAACAACTTAATCCACCTCCATACCAAGGACCGGTCTATTAAGCCACCGCCTATCTGAATGATTCAGAGAAGGGATGGATATATCCTCAACATTTAACTCATTCGTAGATTGGGCAGGTAGTATTGGCATATGATACTTTCCAGCTCCTGCGGGTTCTCAACCCATTCGTCCCTAGCGTTCTTTAGTCTGACAATCTGGTTCCTAAGTCTTTTAGCTGCCATTGTTAGGTGAAATTATCGACTGTTCCACTCACCATCCAACAACCATTGAAGATTTCTTTTCTGCTGCCAATACGTATCTTCTTGGGTCATTATCTCATTGTATTCAAGATGCAATTCCTTTTCCAGATTCGCCAAAAAATTGGAGGGTTGCTTCGCCAAGGACTGTTGGATTCCGTAAATACGTGGTAGGCACCTTTTCCAACGACGCCGAAGGCTCCCAAACACTTTATCCCTCCATTTTTCCATATGACATCTGAGTATATCCACCGTGAAACACAAATCTCCTGGAATCGGTTGCCATGCCTGTGTCATGAAAGGTGTAAACCCCTTATGATCCATCCAACAAGCTTGAAATTTAAACTCCCTACAGTGTTCTCTCATATGAGGTACCGCTTCAGTACTAAGGAATAGTGGGCAATGGTCAGAGTATAAACGAGCGAGATGCTGAAGTGTGGAGGAGTTATGTTTCAGGTGCCAACTACGATTTGCCCACACTTGGTCAAGGCGTTGTTCAATCAAAAACCGCCCTTCCTGTCCATTGGACCAAGTAAACCTAATACCACTGTATTCATGTTCGATTAGTTCACACTGGTCCACCATCTGCTGCATGCGATCAACCTCGCATCCACTAACAACACGCCCCCCTCTCTTATCCTCCTGTCTAAGGACTTTGTTAAAATCACCGATAAGCATATAAGGAATATGGACATGAACTTTCATCCTCTTTAGGTATTCAAATAATTTCTCTCGTATGTTTTCATGGGGGGAGGCATAAATAAGAGAAACTAGAATTGTGTCCCTGTAGTTTTCCATGATAGCGATATTCATGATCTGAGCCGTATACAATAGAACTCTTATTTGGATGAGTTCATCATTCCATAGACACCAAAGTCATCCCGCAAATCCACGAGCCTCAACAGCAGCAAGACGGTTATACTGAGTACGATGGATTATGTGCCGTGCATGAGTACTTGAAACCCGAGTTTCCAAGAGGAATAAAACATCAGGATTATATTCCCAAACCATCTTAACAATATGCCTGGTTGTTGGGGGGAACCAGCTCCCTGGCGGTTCCACGCAATAATACGCATCTAAACAGTAGTATGTGATGGGTTTACCTGACCATCGACTCGTTCATGTGGTATAGGATTGCAAATAATCATTGCATCTTGATCCAGTCGGCCTATAAGAGTTCGTGCCCATGTTAGGTGGATGGTGTTTTGTATGTTCCCCAAACATCATGTCCATGGGTCTATTGGCGTTCTGGGTACGGTGAAGGTTGGCTCGCCATGTTTGTAAGGCTCCCTTCCATTGTGGTTACATTAGTAATATCATGTACCGGTCTTTGAAGAATCTCCACTTGGCAATGTTCAAATATCCCTTGATGATTGTGAACTGTTGGTGAGTCTTTACTCGTGCGCGTCTTCGATGATCCGTGTAACACACCCCGCAGAGCCTGCACTTTAACTCTTGTCACCTCCTTAATAACCACGCCTTTTGCTTTTCATTCCCTTGGTTTTGCCATATGTTGTTGGATGGATTGATTAAGTGTTGCCGTAGGCCCGAATCTGGGATCATTCCCAGAGCTTGGCCAAGGTTCTCCATCGTGTCCCTAGCCTCTTCAACTTCATCATCTCCGAAAATGGGAGCAAATCGTGAGCCTGAGGGTCGAGTGTGCTTACTCATTCCACTTCCAGGATAACTTCGACGATCTTGTCCATTTATCTCATGATCCTTTGGGGCATTCTCAGTACCACGAACCGTATTTCGACGTCGGGTATTGCTCTTTGCTATCATCCATGGCTCGAATGGTTCCTTATTAATTTCCTGCACCTCCGACACATGCGGTGGGGCTATATCAGTCTCCGTCAGTTGGACGTTTGCATATGGACATTCCTCTGATCGATGCCCATATCGGCCGTATTTGAAACAGATTTGGTGAAGACTTTCATATTCAACTTTAAGTTCATATTCATCAAAGACCACTGTAGACACAAGGGGATGCCGTAGATCAACCTCAACACACACACGAGCATATTTTCCACGGGACACTCTCGTCGTGTTGTAGCCAGTTTTCATTGCCGTTCCAAGTTGGTCTCCAATACGCATCAATAGATTGTCAGAGAAAAGCTCCAAAGGCAATTTAGGATTCTTGCCCACACCATAGTTGATTGTATCATATCCACAGACGGCATAAATCCTGGACGAAATTTCGAGATAGTAAGGTAATGACCTTGGATGGTCCAGGGTCCGTCATCCAAGACATGAAGGTAATCATCTTTCGAATAGAACTGAATGACGTAGAACCTATCGTCAAGATCAATGGTATCAATACGTCGATTCAGAGACCACATATCAGTTAAGCATTGCGCCAATACACGGAATGATACATTATGGCCAAGCGGCTTTACTATGAGGGCACGCCGCCAAGGGCGCCATAATTCCCTGTACTCCTCCGGCGATACAGCAACAACAGCACGTCCCGGTCCTGGATCTCTTGTTACGCGTTTTGTCCTAGCCTGCAGTAACTGATCGATGGCATCATCACAGTCGTCTTCCTCCCCATCGCCTGTATATAAATCCCCTCCCGGCAGAAGATGCGCCGGGGTTGACTCCTTCTCTCTTACCAAATCGGCCCATATCTTCGGAGATTGCCATGCCGCCGCCGTAACTACTGGCGGATCATCGGTAACGGGGCGTTTAGTTGAAATTGATCTGATTCTTTGACACTCCTTGCCGGTTGAATATCCTCCATCCGAGATGCAATTACTTCTCCGAATTTAGCTACACCCTTCCCGGAAACAAATGCACGAGAAAGATCCAAATCTTTTTTTTTATGAATCACACTTGTTTGTTTTTTATTTTAGTTCATTTTGATTTGATCACTTAAAGAACATATTGGTTATGCATAAGATATGTACAGTTTGATAAGAATTTCATGAGATTTATTTCCAAAAGTTTGGGGAAATCACTCTATACTACATATCGTTGACCAAAAATTGTTTCCATCCTAGCATTAAATTAGTAATTCCTTTAGCCAACAAATTTTTCCTTTTTTTCCTAAAAAAATACCCTTATTCCCTTTACAAGTGAGATCATGTCATACTTAAAAAAATTCTGAATGGTAGAGCTTGAGTGGTCAAGTTATTTGAAAACCAAGATCCCAATAATCTTATATCTAAATCTCTATGGTAGATTTCTAAAAACTACATTTAGGTGGCGTTTGGTTGGAGAAATAGGAATAAGGGAATGAGTTTGGAGGAATCCAAACTCATTCCGGCTGTTTGCTTGGGGTAAATAGGGGAATTGATTTCATTTTGATATCCAACTATTTAGTAATGGATATCGTTTTTTGATATATTAGGCCCCTTATCTATCAAAATATAGGAATGGGGAGCCGCCGATCAACGACGCCGGCCGTCGTCCACTGCCGGACCGCCGCCGTCCGCCATCGTCCGCTGTCGGTCTGCCGCCACCGGCGACCACTATTCCGACCAGTCACTATTCTCATTCCCGCTTTAATATCAAACAACTATCACTTTTAACCCCAAACTCATATCCTCCAAACTCATTCTTGATCATACCCATTCCGATTCTAACTCCGGCGCCACCTTACTTTCTTACTGATAAGCCATAATTAAATCGTCTGTTAGTCAGCAACAGTCAACGGTTCAACTTCAGTAGCTCAGCACTCAGAGCACTGCAGTTCAGCAAGAAACGCGGTTCAGTGATTCAGTACCCAAGCATAGCCAAGGTTTGCACCTCGGCACTAACTTCAGTCTATGTTCAAGTGCCGCACTTCAGACCACTTCAGCAGGATAAGACCAAGTCATGCACTTCGGCAAGACCTAATCATGCACTTCGGCAGAGTACAGCTGTGTACTACAGCAAATGAACCAAGTACGATATTACCTTGTGGGACCCTCAAACAGAGATACAATTCAAATATAGTGGCTACAGCTGGGCATCCTATCTGAACACGCCAAGGTCACAACAGCCGACCTACTAATCACAACAGTCAGACTACTGGATCACATCAGCATACCTACAGCGTCCTAGGCTTTCTGCCCCAAACAAACGTCTTATCCATTATCAGAAGCTAAAGGCGGGAAAAGGTCTACAAAAGCAAGCCAACCCAGACAAAGAAGGGGATCCGGAATTCAACGTTCACACTCTAAAGCAAATTCATACACTTTGCTCCTCGGCCCATACTGTGAGAAACTCCTAACTCACCTTTTACATTATAATCTCAGTGAGATATGGCCCAAACTGACTTGAGCGTCAGAGGGTTTTTCCCGGGGCCAACCCCCGGGACCTCTGACCTGTGCTTCTTTGTGCAGGATATTTGGCGATATTCCAGCTACTCATTCTCAATCCCAGTTAGCAAATTCTTCACGTTAACTGACAGAGCTATTTTGAGGTCATCTAGACCCTTGGTGAAGATCCGGCTTCATCATTTGGCACTAGAAGAAGGGGCCCTTAGTCCCTCAACCTAGAAAACAGCTACTCAAAGCTTTTCTAACGAGTACTCAGAGCTTTTCTAGTTGCCCTTGGAAGCTATTGAGAGAAAGATGAATAAAAAAGGTAGCCAAGGGTCCAAGCAACCTGTGACATCTAGGAGGAGTCAAAGGTCTTCTCAGCAACAAACTGATCAATGCTCTATGGAGCCGGGAGAATCCTCAACTCCCATTGCCTTCACATATGAGGAGCACATACGAGTTATTCACTATGTGGCTCAAAACCCAGAGGTCTTCCAAGTAGTAGTAAGGGAGATGAATGGAAAGGCCTCTGTAGCAAAGTCCAGTGGGTCCTACTCTGGTAACTCTTGCCCACTGGAACACATGGAGTATTCTCCCACTTGGCCTGGCTATTACCACAGGCATCAGGCCGAGTTTATGGCCGAAGCTAGATGTCCATAACAAAAGCTTAGCCACCGGAGCTTGAAATGTAATCAAAAAGTTTCTTTGCCTTTCAAGCATGGCAAAAAAGTTGACAATAAAGGCAAAGCACCGTTGCAGGAAAGGTGCTCTGTCAAGATCTGTCTAGGAGGCCGAGGAAAGGAAAGGAATTCTTTGCTGGCATCAAAAGCCCATATCCTTTCCTACATGAGGAAAAAATCCCTGGCAAAAGAGCCCAAGCCCCTCGCTGGACCAATCAATAAACGAAACCATCGACTGTACTGCCTTTATCATCATAATATTGGGCATGATACAAAAGGCTGTAGGCAGCTTAGGCTGGAGATTGGGCGTCTTATCGAGCTTGGGCACCTGCAACACTTCTATAATCCGAGGTCTAGACTCCACAATAGGCTAGACTTTGGAAAACTCCCTCCGGATGAAAGTTGTAAGCCTGGGTCTCACCCGGGGTTGCCAAGCGATGAGGATTCGGATCTTGATGAAAGGGGATTACGGGTTCCTGAGCATATAAGGCTGACATAACAGCAGCAGTCCCTGATTCAATTGAATCATAGTTTATTTCTTTTCGTGCTCATCTGGCATTTTCTGGCTCAACCTTATATTATCAAGGGACCAGTTTTTTATATTCAGCTGAGTATCCTTATTTGACATTCAAGCCATGTTAAGTCACCATATGGTGCATGGAGCGATAATTTATGCCTATCTATCACCCGCAACGAAAGTGGAGGCATACCTCAGCAGGTCTGGGAAGGTTGAGCAGGTCTCAACAAATGGGATAGGTTTCCCGATATTCTACCTCAGCAGGCCTGGGAAGGTTGAGCAGGTCTCAACAAATGGAACAGGTTTCCCGATATTCTACCTCAGCAGGTCTGGGAAGGTTGAGCAGGTCTCAACAAATGGGACAGGTTTCCCGATATTCTACCTCAGCAGGTCTAGAAAGGTTGAGCAGATCTCAACAAATGGGACAGGTTTCCCAATATTCTACCTCAGCAGGTCTGGGAAGGTTGAGCAGGTATCAACAAATGGGACAGATTCCCCGATATTCTAACTCAGCAGGTCTGAGAGGTTAAGCAGGTCTCAACAAATGGGACAGGTTTTCCGATATTCTACCTCAGTAGGTCTGGGAAGGTTGAGCAGGTCTCAACAAATGGAACAGGTTCCCCGATATTCTAACTCAGCAGGTCTGGGAAGGTTGAGCAGGTCTCAACAAATGGGACAGGTTTCCCGATATTCTACCTCAGCAGGTCTGGGAAGGTTGAGCAGGTCTCAACAAATGGGACAGGTTTCCCGATATTCTACCTCAGCAGGTGGGACAGGTTTCCCGATATTCTACCTCAGCAGGTCTGGGAAGGTTGAGCAAGTCTCAACAAACGGGACAGGTTCCCCGATATTCTACCTCAGCAGGTTTGAGAGGTTGAGTAGGTCTCAACAAATGGGACAGGTTTCCCGATATTCTACCTCAGCAGGTCTGGGAAGGTTGAGCAGGTCTCAACAAATGGGACAGGTTTTCCGATATTCTACCTCAGCAGGTCTGGGAAAGTTGAGCAGGTCTAAACAAATGGGACAGGTTTCCCGATATTCTACCTCAGCAGGTCTAGGAAGGTTGAGCAGGTCTCAACAAATGGGACATGTTTCTTGATATTCTACCTCATCAGGTCTTGGAAGGTTGAGCAGGTCTTAACAAATGGGACAGGTTTCCCGATATTCTACCTCAGCAGGTCTGGGAAGGTTGAGCAGGTCTCAACAAATGGGACAGGTTCCTCGACATTTTACCTCAGCAGGACTGAGAGGATGAGATAAGTTTCCTATACATTTCACCTCAGCAGGACTGAGAGGATGGGATAAGTTCCCTATATCTTCACTTCAGCAGGACTGAGGAGTGGAGCAAAGTCTCACCATCTGGGGTCAGATTCCCCTATATTTCACCTCGGCATGTTCGAGAAGGTTGAGAGGGTCTCAACATCTGGATGGGATAAGTTCCCTGTATATTTCACTTCAGCATGTCTGAGAAGTTGGGCAGGACTCAACAGCGGGGTGAGATCCCTATATTTTCACCTCAGCATTACTGAGAGGCTGAGCAAGTCTCAATTACGGGATAAGTTCCCTATATTCTAACTCGGTAAAGCTGAGAAAGCTGAAGAGGGGACAAAGGTTTTCCCACATCTTAAAATTCATCAGGGCACAGCAGAGCTGAAGAGCCAAGGATAAAAGCTCAGTACTTATGTAGAGAGCCAGCAAGCAAAAGATATTCTTTTGACAAAACTGAAGGCGAATACTTGCAGATTATCGAAATAAAGCAAGTAAAGTTTTTAAGCCGAAGACAAATACTTGCAAACTATCAGCATAGAGCAAGTTGAAGACAAGTATTTGCATAGAGCCAATAAAACTTCACATGCTGAAGACAAAGACAGTTAAGGAGCCGAAGAGCAAAAATTGGGAAAAACGGATTTTCATTAAGTATATTACAACAACAATTCACAAGAAAAGACCTATTCTACTTTACAACCTCCTCATCCTCTCTGAGGTCAGCTCCACTTTAAAACTGATCTATTTGGTTCTTAAGTAAACTTCCAGCCTCAAGGTTATACATCGCAGCAATTCGAGGATGTTTCTTGTCTAGGCTGGGGCAGACCTCAGAGCAAGCATCAATTGCCCAAGTTTGCCCAACAGCAATTGCTGAACCTTGAATCTTCAAGAAATTTCCAGTAAAAAGTTTGGATTGTCTGAACTCAGCAACAGCTTTCTCCTTCATCTCCTCAGATTGAATTTCAAATTGATGGATGAGGTCAGTCTTGCTTTTCTTCTCAGTCTCCAGTTGCTGGTTCATCTCAGCCCTGCTGTTGGACAATACTTGATCAAAAATACTGAGATCTTTTTGGTAGATTTCCAGTTCAGCCTGAGCCTTGGAAGAATCTAACTCAGAGTTGGCCAATTTTTCCTCCAGCCCAATCACTTGGGATTTGGCATCAGCCAGCTTAGCGTCAGAATCTCGCTTCTCAGCTTGAAGCCTGGAGTTCTCCTCCATAAGTGAGGCCAGCTTGGACTCTGAGTCCCGTTTCACCATCTGAAGTCTGGAATTACTTTCAGTAAGTGCAGCAACTTGAGACTTCAGATTGTTCACCTCAGTCTCCAGCCCGGACAACTTTGTGTTATTAGGTCTTGCTACCTCAGCTAACTCATCACAGGCATTCTTGAGGTGGATGTTGGTCTCAGAGAGTTTGAGAAATCTGGAGTGGAGCTCTTCAGCTCGTTTAAGAATGTTAAATTCTTAGACTCGATACTGCAAAAAGTCAAAACTGGCTAAGAGAAGCATGAAGGATCAAGTTAAAAAGTGGAAGGTGAAGGAAAATCATACCAGGGTCATACTCCTTGCAAATGAGTTGAAGGCAGTATTCCAGTCCAGACTATCGTACGTCTGCCAATCCTTAGGGAGTATTGATACCTCTGTTAATTTCCTGGCTACTCCAGGATCTTCGGAAGAGTTGTTGTGACTGAACTCTATTGTCCTCCTTTCCCGCCGCGGTCGGGAAAAGGGTTCCCTCTCCGTTGAATCCTTCGCAGAGGACTCTCCTTCAGGCGCGTTTGCTCCAAAAGTTTCCCTCTCGAGATCCCTGCCTTTGGGGGCCTCTCCCTCCAATGTTTTCACCTTAGAAGGTCATTCCCCGGAAACATTAACTTCAGGGGCCTCTCTTAAAAGATCAAAGGAGGGCACGACCTCATCAGCAGCCCAACCTGGGGGAGATACATTTTCCTCCTCAGTAGCAGGAGACGAAGGAATTGAAATGGGGTTGTCAATTCCCCCATTCCCATCCCCAGGTTGAGCTGAAGATGAAATAGGAACCTGAGCTTCGGCTTGAAGAGGATTATCAGAGTTTTCAGCTGAAAGGGAAATATATTCAAATAACTACAATGGAAATCAAGCACATCCGAAACTAATGAAGGACAAAATTCTACCTGGATGTGTCTGCACTTCAGACGAAGAGCTAGCGGAAGCTTGTTCTGAGGTGGAAGGTTGGCATTCTGACCATGTTCTCTTCCTGGGGATCAAGTTCTTCAACCTTTCAAGGGTCCCGCGTACCATGATTTCTGCAAGATTCAAGGAACAAGACAGTCAAAACACTGGTGTAACATCAAAACCAGTCAAAGATTTTTAAAAATGTTGTCATATACCCCAAACTATCCACAAAGCAAGGGGAATGAGAGGTCGAAAGTTAAATTTCGGCCCCAAATGTTCCAGGTCAGCAACCTTTACAATTTGCCTATTAACTTTCCTCCAGTCTACGACCCAGGGGGAAAGTAACAATTGAGAGGCTTCATTGCAAAATTGTTCACTTGGCCTCCTGCTATTCACGCTACCAGTGTTCCAAGGGATTCCTTCAGGCAATCCTAAAGGGGAAGGGTGGCTTACAACAAAAGACCCCCCACTACTCCGAGATCTCCTATCAAAATTATACCAACTACCTTCCTGGTTACATACAAATATCTCACTAAAAACTGCAAGTGAGAAGTTCTTCTCAGATGCTCTTAGGTAGAGCATGTGACTAAGAATAACCCTCAACCCGTTAGGAGTTATTTGGGAAAGCCTAAGTTTGTAACAAAACAGAATTTAGAGTAAGGGGGCCGGAATGGGTAAATTGAAGCCAGATTTAAAAAACTCCTCATAAACCGCTTCGTAGCCAATTGGGAGGTTATTAGCAGTCGGGTTAGGAAGGGGAAGAAAAGGAGCAAAAGTACTCCTGTTAACCTTATAATGTTGACATAGTTCAGAGAGGTCATTGTTTTTTAACGTGCACATTGAGTTATGCATCAAATGAGAAGGTACCATGGATTTCAAGGGAAAAGAAGACGAAGCCATGAGTAAAGAAAGCTTACAAGATATTGGAGACATAAGTGGAAAGAGCTGGAATGAAGTCGGAGAAGAAGAATAGGAGCAATTCAACGATACAACAAAATAACAAGATGGGCACGATAAAGGAAGAAGGAAAGAGTGAATTGGGAAGACTGTCTCTATTTATAAGAGGGAGAAAGCGAAAGGTTGTACCTTTTCGTTTGAAATGCGAAGAGACAAAGGTTCACGCATTCCCCTCCCTCGGGGAATGAAACTGCCGAAAAAGAAATAATAAGGTGCTGGAATTAGCGCTTATATTAAAAGCGAGGATTACTGCACAAGTAAAAGGATAACCACGCAATCAACGGAGGACTGCCACGTTACAGGAACAAGATTTGTCTGCCTTCGCCGTTCAGCTCAGCCACACAAAATCTAGGGGCAAATGATAAAACATAATTAAATCGTCTGTTAGTCAGGAACAGTCAACGGTTCAACTTCAGTAGCTCAGCACTCAGAGCACTGCAGTTCAGCAAGAAACGCAATTCAGTGATTCAGTACCCAAGCATGGCTGCTCAGCCTCGGCTGCACCTCAGTAGGGCTACATGACGCCCCTACAACATCAAAGATTATGCAAAGGTTTGCACCTCGGCACTAACTTCAGTCTATGTTCAAGTGCCGCACTTCAGACCACTTCAGCAGGATAAGACCAAGTCATGCACTTCGGCAAGACCTAATCATGCACTTTGGCAGATTAAGAAGCAAAATTCATACAAAAGCAAGCCAACCCAGACAAAGAAGGGGATCCGGAATTCAACGTTCACACTCTAAAGCAAATTCATACACTTTGCTCCTCGGCCCATACTATGAGAAACTCCTAACTCACCTTTTACATTATAATCTCAGTGAGATATGGCCCAAACTGACTTGAGCGTCAGAGGGTTTTTCCCGGGGCCAACCCCCCGGGACCTCTGACCTGTGCTTCTTTGTGCAGGATATTTGGCGTTATTCCAGCTACTCATTCTCAATCCCAGTTAGCAAATTCTTCACGTTAACTGACAGGGCTATTTTGAGGTCATCTAGACCCTTGGTGAAGATCCAGCTTCATCACTTACAACCGGAATGAGGATTATCTTTTCAAAATTCTTTTCCGGATGTAAAGTTCAGATGGCGAAGTCATTTGAATACCGAGATCACGGTAACCTTATATTGAAATCCCAACAGTAGAGTCCTGAAACAGCTAAAAAACCGCTTTAGGGACCAGCCCACGAATCCAGAGCAAGGGTGCGTGCTCTCTGCAACCTCGAGAAAACAAAGAATGCGAGTTAAATCGCAGGACGTGGTAAAACAAGCATGGTATGTCTGTAAGTATGATAAACTTTTGGTCCACAAATAAAGCTAGAGCAATTTTTCTACATAACATGCAACCATTAAGTTTTCCTTCTACAAATATTAGGCACAATAATATATTTATCAAGTTTATTTCTAAACATCAAGTGTCCTACTTGTTAGGTCCGAAATACACTCTAGAGGGGGGGTGAATAGAGTGCTTGGCTCTTTTGCGGAATTTTCTTGTTTTTCTCAACTCACAAAGGATATTCAAAATCAGAGCAAGAATTGGAGATGAGAGATAATGAATGAGTACATCGGATATAGAGTGGTTCGAATCGTAAATGATTCTACTCCACTACCACTTTGTTTCCAAAGTGGATTTTCAACAACTACTCTTCTTATTATGAACAATAAGAACAACCACAGCAATACTTACACTAACACTTTAGTGTAAGCAACAACAACAGCAACTTCTTGCACAAAACACTTGTGCAACTATAACAACTACAGCTCTTAGCAAGAATAACTTCTTGCTTCCTCACAACTTCAACAAAAGTTCTCTCAAGAACTTCTCACAGTGGGTTGAAGAGATATAGTAAGGTTCACACTTTCTCACAAGTCTAAGCACAAGCTAGAGATCAAATAATTATGGTTCCTCTTGTGCTTGACTCTCTTTCTCTCGATATACAATAATGAAGATCAAAGAAAGCTAGACAAGCTTTAAACAAATTTACAAGTATGAGAGAAATATACAACAATGTAAAATGAAGCTAGATGATGTTGAAAGTGTGTATTTGCTTCATCCAAGCCTCCTCTATTTATAGATGAACTTCACCATGTTTTTGAGGCTCTCCACCAAGTCTTCATCTTCAAAAATGTCAAGACAATGCCCAAATAGTCTCTAGCCACCCTATGGAGTGATTTGATCTTGGATAGCCACCCTAGAGAATCTTAGACATGTTTACAATAGTCAAGGAAGCATGTAATAAATTGGGTTAAAGTCCACAAGAAGTTTGAAGAAGATTGGAAAGAGAAAACCTTGAAAATCAACCTTGGATTTTATTCTAACGTTCAAAAAATTTGAATTCTGGAGGACATCGATCGATCGAAATCCCTGAAAGGAGAGATAGATGTCCTCAGAAGATTTTTCAAAATCCTGCACTGCCTGACATCGATCGATCGATGTCAGGAGCTGAAGTGGCATCGATTGATCAATGTCACCTAGTTTAGAGACTGAAGTACTCAGTTCAACATCGATCGATCGAAGTCAGAGGATGAAGTGACATCGATCGATCGATGTCCTTGTGGTTGAGGGTTCGATGTCCTCAGTCAGACATCGATCGATCGATGTCAGGGGCTGAAGTACATCGATCGATCGATGTCCCCAGTTTGTGAGATCGATGTCAACCAGTGACTTCCAATCTCAACCATCTTTGGACATAATATGTTTTGCCCATCTTGCATCGAATATTAAACATAATTTCAACTCATTTAAAACATCTTTTCATCATCAAAACGTTTTACAACTTAACAATCTCTCCCTTTTTGATGATTTCAAAACCACAATCCAAAAGATGTTTTTACATGATGATTTTTCAACTAAATTTGATATTCTACAACTCCCTCTTAGTTCATGCTCTCTTATCAATCTACCCAACATGCTCCCCCTCAAATTATTCATCAAGTTTTGTATTTTCATCATTTCAATATGTAAAGCATATCAAGAGACTTCATGTCATGTTATACCAAATTCAACTTCTCAAGCAAAATTATGCGATGACAAACAACTAATTTAACTTTAGCCATTTGAATACCCATGCCTATCCAAGTCATGCTAATATGTCTGGCAAAATATACCAAATACCATGTTAATATCCAATTATGCTTCCCAACAATCCATCATCATCAACTAGCATCCAAAGCTATATCAAGCAAAGACAAAATAAGTCATGCCAAAACCAAATCATGTCAACATAACCAAGATCAATTATCATGTCAACATGCTAACGACATTATGCTAAAAATACCAAAACATACTAACAATACCAAGCCGATACCAAAAACATGCATGCCAATAATACCAAAAACTTCTCCCCCTTTTTGAAAGCATCAAAAAAAAATTTGAGACACCAACACGAAAATATAAATTTCATGAAGAAAATATCAAGTTTTGAGATACATATGTAAACTCAAACTTGTAAAACTAGCATAAGTACGAGGGAATGGGAAATCATCAAGTACTACTCCTCATCGGAGGAGAAACACAGTCCGGAGAGAGCGGCTTTGAGCTTTGTTTTCAACTTCTGGTACTTGGTATTTTGCATGTTCAGCTCAGTTTGGAGTGTCTTGACTTCAGTGTCCACTCTTGTTTCCAGCGATTTCAAGCGGTTTTGGAACGTCGTATAGCCTTTCTCCAAATCATCTATACGAACAGCCTCCGTGGTCAATTCTTCACCCCATTGACCAAGAGTGCATTGAATGTCATGTATCTCGGCTTCAACATCGAAATCATCTCTGGAATCACTGTCTTCCTCCATTGGAGCTTTGCCTTTGTCTACTCAGGATGTAGGACTTTGAGGGTTAGGTTGGGGTTCAACGGTTGGCTCAATAGGGTGTGGTGGTATCTCCGGCTCATTCTCAGCTTCATCTTCCTCCGGGTCTTGACCACCACCCCGTCGTTGCGCTTCCTTTCTTGACTTAAGAATCTACTGGATGTTAGACTTGGAGTAATAGTCCTTATTTGTGATTGTCTCTTCGTAGTCGTCATCCAGTACCAAATTTGCGTTTCTCAATAATCTATAGATCAGATTACTGTAAGGAAGTGCCTTTGACTTTTTGGTAACTGCCTCCAACACATTTTCAAAGAATACTTCCCCAAAATTTACCTGCTCTCTCATGGCTATGCGGTATATGATGTAGAAGTCTAGGTTGCTGGGAAGTTTGGCTGATTTTCCATTTACACAAAAAGTAACTATCGCAAGCAAAACTCTATACATCAAAGGCATATCATTTGTGTTCTTTGTCGGGTGAAATCCAAGAAAGGTTTTGACTTCATTTTCGGTCACTTGGTATTTGTTAAAATCCCACTTCCAAGGATCAAAATCCTTGAATCCCTCATTTGGTGTACCAAGAATAGCATTAATTTGTGCAGTGTGAAAAGAGACCACTTGACCATCAATAACTGAATTCAGAGAAAATGGATTTCCATTTAAATAGTCAATCCAGAAGTTGGCATAGAACAACCGGGTATAACGAGTAGACATTGATCCCATCTCAGATGAATCCCATAAAAACATCCAGTTTTGAGCATATAACAAATCAATTATAGGTCTCAATTCTGCATTGCTCAAAATGTCCTCAATTTTGAGCAGTTTCGATGGAATAGTAGACCTATTGCTATTTTCCCATTCTGTGAATAATAATTGGGCTCTCTGAGATATATATGTGTATATACCTGATCCTAGAGGTGTAGCCAATGCATTCTCATATTCTCCAGTTTTAAGCCAAGGGAAATTTCGAATGTGAAGACTTTCTCTTACCTCACGGATTAGATGTTCTTGAGATGGCTCTGGTTGCTTCCGCAATCCTGCTGTCCTTGAGCCAGTTGGAGCATGTGGTTGATTGTCTCCTTGAGATGTCCTCTTCCTCTTGGGATGATTTTTGGTTCTTGGAGCCATTTGAGAGAATTAGTGCACGAAATTTGTAGATGAATTGTTTGGAAATTGAAGATTGATGTAGATTTGGATGGGATTGATGGAGAAAATAATCTTGAAAGAAAGATTGAAAATTTGGTTGAAGTTCAGATGTTTTTCGCAGGAGGGGGGTTTGGGTTCGAAGTGAAAAGATGGAAGAATAAGGCGTTTTTGCAGTTTTAATAGACCTTGTCCTGAAGACATCGATCGATCGATGTCAGGGACTTCGATCGATCGATGTCCTGAACATCGATCGATCGATGTTGTAAGAGACATCAGTCTCTGAAATTTTAACATGGATCGATCTATGTATGCAGATTTCTGCAATTTTGACATTTCTAACCCTTTAACCAATGTTTATCATTCCTAATCTTGTTCTAATTGATTCGAATGTCTCGGTGGGAAGGGATTTGGTAAAGATATCCGCCAGTTGGTCATTTGTTGGAACGAACTCAACACATACCAATCCTTTTTGAATACAATCTCTTATGAAGTGATGCCTCACTTCAATGTGTTTTGTTCTACTATGATGAACCGGGTTTTGTGCTATACTTATGGCTGAGGTATTATCACATAGGATGGGAACTTTTTCAAACTTAACATTATAATCGTTCAAGGTGTTGATCATCCAAAGTAGTTGTGCACAACACGAAGCGGCCGATACATATTCGGATTCTGCCGTGGAAAGTGACACACTATTTTGTTTCTTGGAAAACCAAGAAACTAAGCAATCTCCAAGGAATTGACATGTCCCGGAGGTGCTTTTCCTATCAACAAGATTTCCGACATAGTCGGAGTCACTATATCCTCTTAGATCAAAACAACCATTTTTGGGATAAAACAATCCGAAGTTTAAAGTTCCTTTTAAATACCTAAAGATTCGTTTAATGGCAACTAAATGCGATTCCTTAGGCACACTTTGAAACCTAGCACATAAGCACACAGCATGCAAAATATCCGGCCTACTAGCAGTCAAATAAAGTAAACTACCAATCATACCCCTATATTTTGTTACCTCAACCGGCTTTCCTTTTTCGTCTTTGTCAAGCTTTGTACTTGTGCTCATCGGAGTGCTCACACTTCTTCCATCCTCGAATTTGTACTTCTTGAGCAAATCCTTCGTATACTTTGTTTGAGATATGTACACTCCATCTTGAGTTTGCTTGATTTGTAGACCAAGAAAGTAGTTGAGTTCACCCATCATGCTCATTTCAAATTCTCCTTCCATCAATTTAGCAAAATGCTTACAAAGAGAATCATTAGTAGCACCAAATATGATATCATCCACATAAATTTGAACAAGCAATTGATGGTTTCCTTGTTCATTAATAAAAAGAGTAGTGTCGACTTTTCCTCTTGAAAACTCGTTTTCAAGTAGAAAGTTACTTAATCTATCATACCAATCCCTAGGAGCTTGTTTAAGTCCATAAAGGGCCTTTTTGAGTCTAAAAACATGATTTGGATAATCATGATTTTCAAACCCCGGAGGTTGAGCTACATAGACCTCTTCTTGAATTATTCCATTCAAGAATGCGGATTTCACATCCATTTGATATAGTTTGAAATCTTTATAGCATGCATATGCTAATAACATCCTAATCGCTTCTAACCTAGCTACGGGAGCAAAAGTCTCATCATAGTCTATTCCTTCCTCTTGCCTATATCCTTGGGCTACTAACCTAGCTTTGTTTCTAGTGATGTTTCTTTTATCATCCATTTTGTTTCTAAATACCCATTTGGTGCCAATTACAGGATGATCACTAGGTTTAGCAACTAATTCTCAAACATCACTTCTTTCAAATTGATTTAATTCTTCTTGCATAGCTAATACCCAATCTTCATCATTTATTGCTTCCTTTATATTTTTAGTCTCAACTTGTGAAATGAAGGCATTTTCATTGAGTTTTCTCCTTGTCATTACGCCTTGGCTAGGTTCACCTAGTATCAATTCTTTAGGGTGATCTTTCCTATATTTATATGAATCCGGTAAATTTGAGGTATCCCCTCCTAATTCTTCATCTTTAACCTTAGGTTCAAGTGGATCAATCCTAAGATCAATGAAAATATTACCTCTTGGATTCTCAAATTTTTCTATATGACTTACTTTAATTATTTCATCTTCATCATCATCATTATTAACGTTTGATTTATCATCAATGAGTTCACTAAACTTGACATGAATTGATTCTTCAACTTTCATACTTCTTTTATTATATACTCTAAATGCCTTGCTATTTTGAGCATAGCCCATAAAGATTCCTTCATCCGTTTTGAAGTCGAGTTTATCTAAGTTGTCTTTGGTGTTAAGTATAAAACACTTACAACCAAAAACCTTGAAATAACCAATATTTGGTACTCTACCTTTCCAAATCTCATAAGGAGTCTTTTTGAGAAATGGTCTCAAATAAACTCTATTGATCACATGACAAGCGGTATTTACCGCTTCGGCCCAAAAATATTTGGGTAGCTCAAATTCGTTTAGCATGGCTCTACTCATTTCTTGAAGTGTCCTATTTTTCCTTTCTGCACCACCATTTTGTTGAGGAGTTCTTGGAGCTGAAAAATTGTGTCCATACCCTTTGGATACACAAAATTCTTGAAATTCTCCATCAAACTCACCACCTCTATCACTTCTAATTTCCTTAATTGTGTCTTCTCTTTGATTTTCTAATCTCTTACAAAGCTTTATAAATTCTTGACATGCATCATTCTTTTTAGCTAAGAACATTACCCAAGTGTACCTAGAGTAGTCATCTACCACCACAAAGGTGTAATGTTTTCCACTTAGACTTGCTGTACCAATATCCCCATACAAATCCATATGAAGCAATTGTAGAGGTTTGGTGGTGGAGATTTCACTTTTGGGCTTGAAGCTTGTTTTAACAAGTTTTGCCTTTTGACAAGTGTCGCATAAGCCATGGTTTTCGAAATTCAATTTTGGAAGACCTTGGACTTTTTCATTTTTGCAAATCTCTTTGAAATTCTTAAAACTAATATGTCCAAGTCGTCTATGCCATAGTTGAGTCAAATCATTTTTGGCAACTAGGCAAGAAACATTTTGTGATATCAAATCATGTGTGCTAAATTTGTAAACATCATTTTTACGAATAGCTTCGAAAACAATCTTATCGTTCTTTTTCACAACACATTTTCTTTTCACAAACTCAATTTGAAAATTAGCATCACATAGTTGGCTAACACTTATCAAATTATACTTAAGCCCTTCTACATATAGTACATTATTAATAGTAAAGGAAGAATTACCAATTTCTCCATGTCCAAGGATTTTGGCTCTCCCATTGCCAAAATGCACCGTTCCACCATCTTGGAGCTTGAGCTTGGTGAACAACGTCTTGTCTCCGGTCATGTGAGTTGAACATCTGCTGTCCATAAGCCATTTGGTTCCTTCTTCTTTGGCTACTCCATTTATCTTGAGAGCCTACAAAGCCAAAAGATGTATGCATTGGTACCCTTTGATGGTTGGGTCCTTTAGGGTTAGTCTTTTGACCCTTAGGCTTCCAAACGTATGTGCTCTCAAATCGAGCTCTACATGTTTTCTTTACATGTCCTAGCTTGTTGCAATAAAAACAAGTAGGTACAAGCTTTGGTTTAGAAGATGATAAATTTTTTTGTGATTTTCTATTGTTTGCCTTTTTTTAAGGACTTAGGTTTAATAGAGGAAGATGATGAGTTAAATCCTAAACCGGATTTATCATTTCCAATTCTTTGATTTCCAAGAAGTATGTCTAAGTTGTTTTTGCCATTTGTTAGTCTTTGTAAGTCTAATTTTAGTTTTTCACATTCTTTTCTAATTTCTTCATTTTCAAGAGCTACGGTTTTATGCATAGTAAGTATGATATCATGCTCTTGAAACATCAAAATATTTTTGTCATGCAAGCTCTTATTTTCTAAAATGCATTTCTTGAATTCTTTCTTCAAATGCCTATATTTCAAATTTAATTTTTCAAAGTCATCTTTCAAATCTCCTATTTCATCATGCAAATTTGAAGGATTAGAATTTACCTCAAGGTCATCCTCAATCGCCATAAGACAAGTATGTTGAGCCTTTGGATTTTCAATCATTGCTACAAGTCCAACACCTTGATCTTCACTCTCTTCTCCTTCCGATTCCGAAAGGAGATCATCCCACGTGGTTACTTCCGCATTGAGGGCTTTCTTCTTTTGAGGAAAGACCTTTTTCTCTTGCTTTTGCGGGTCTTTTACGTGGCAATCGGCAATGAAGTGACCGGGTCGACCACATCTATAGCAATTTTCACTTGCTTCCTTTTCTTTAGATGGTTTCTTGAAAAACTTTCTTGCTTGAGCTTTGTTTCTAGTTGCCATTCTTCTAAATTTTCTTACTAGAAGAGCAACTTCCTCATCCGATTCATCGGACTCTACCACCAATCCTTTATGTGATGTTTGTGTAGGCTTGATGGGATTCATCCTATTTTGTTCATCAATAAGAATTTCATGAGTAAGAAGATTACCGGACAGCTCATCAAGAGTAAGAGTCTTGAGATTCTTTGATTCGGTGATAGCGGTGACTTTGGGTGTCCATTCTCTTGGCAAGGAATTTAGGAGTTTTGAGACAAGGTCTTCATTTGAGATTTTCTTGTCAACCATGGAAAGTTGATTCACTATTCGTGTGAATCGATCAATTGTCTCCTCAATCTTCTCACCGATCTTCATTCCTAACATCTCATACTCCTTCATGAGCATGAGTCTTTTGGCCATTCTTACTTGTTCAGTTCCTTCATGTATCATTTCAAGCCTTTTCCATGCCTCGTGGGCTGTTTCAAGACCTTGGAGTCTAATGAGCTCAGTGGTGGTTAGAGCACTTGAGAGAATGTCAAAAGCTTTGTCATTGATGGCGAACTTTATTTTCTCTTCGTCGGTGTAGTCATCATCATCTTTAAACATTGATTCTCCTTTTGAGTTGGTAATCATTGGAACTTCAATTCCTTTGACAACAGCTCTCCATATATCAAATCCACAGCCTTTCAAATGATTTATCATTCGAAATTTCCACAAAGAATAGTTTTGGGCATCAAACATAGGAGCTTTAGTGTTTGATCCGGAAAATAGTGCAGTAGGCTTAGTAGATGAAGAAGTTGAGGTTGAGGTTGAGGTTGTCATTGCCATGATCTTTAACCTTGCTACTTGCAAAGATTGGCCAAGCAATCAAGGTTAGGCTCTGATACCAATTGTTAGGTCCGAAATACACTCTAGAGGGGGGGTGAATAGAGTGTTTGGCTCTTTTGCGGAATTTTCTTGTTTTTCTCAACTCACAAAGGATGTTCAAAATCAGAGCAAGAATTGGAGATGAGAGATAATGAATGAGTACACCAGATATAGAGTGGTTTGAATCGTAAATGATTCTACTCCACTACCACTTTGTTTCCAAAGTGGATTTTCAACAACTACTCTTTTTATTATGAACAATAAGAACAACCACAGCAATACTTACACTAACACTTTAGTGTAAGCAACAACAACAGCAACTTCTTGCACAAAACACTTGTGCAACTAAAACAACTACAGCTCTTAGCAAGAACAACTTCTTGCTTCCTCACAACTTCAACAAAAGTTCTCTCAAGAACTTCTCACAGTGGGTTGAAGAGATATAGTAAGGTTCACACTTTCTCACAAGTCTAAGCACAAGCTAGAGATCAAATAATTATGGTTCCTCTTGTGCTTGACTCTCTTTCTCTCAATATACAATAATGAAGATCAAAGAAAGCTAGACAAGCTTTAAACAAATTTACAAGTATGAGAGAAATATACAACAATGTAAAATGAAGTTAGATGATGTTGAAAGTGTGTATTTGCTTCATCCAAGCCTCTTCTATTTATAGATGAACTTCACCACGTTTTTGAGGCTCTCCACCAAGTCTTCATCTTCAAAAATGTCAAGACAATGCCCAAATAGTCTCTAGCCACCCTATGGAGTGATTTGATCTTGGATAGCCACCCTAGAGAATCTTAGACATGTTTACAATAGTCAAGGAAGCATGTAATAAATTGGGTTAAAGTCCACAAGAAGTTTGAAGAAGATTGGAAAGAGAAAACCTTGAAAATTAACCTTGGATTTTATTCTAACGTTCAAAAAAGTTGAATTCTGGAGGACATCGATCGATCAAAGTCCCTGAAAGGAGAGATCGATGTCCTCAGAAGATTTTTCAAAATCCTGCACTGCCTGACATCGATCGATCGATGTCAGGGGCTGAAGTGACATCGATCGATCGATGTCACCTGGTTTAGAGACTGAAGTACTCAGTTCAACATCGATCGATCGAAGTCAGGGGATGAAGTGACATCGATCGATCGATGTCCTTGTGGTTGAGGGTTCGATGTCCTCAGTCAGACATCGATCGATCGATGTCTGGGGCTGAAGTACATCGATCGATCGATGTCCCCAGTTTGAGAGATCGATGTCAACCAGTGACTTCCAATCTCAACCATCTTTGGACATTATGTGTTTTGCCCATCTTGCATCGAATATTAAACATAATTTCAACTCATTTAAAACATCTTTTCATCATCAAAACGTTTTACTACTTAACACTACTTTATCATAAGAGTCTTCTTGGTGCACTAAGCTCTCACGTTACGTATGGTCCGGAGAGGAGTCAGATCGTTTCGCGATCTAATGTACGCAGTCTTACTCTACACTTTTTTGTGATTACTGCTTATTGGAAAACAACACCGTGTTTTTTTCAGAAGAACTCCAAGATAAAAGAAAACAAATTGGAGTTGGTTCACTCTAACGTGTGTGGTCCCATTGAAGTAGAATCTCTAGGTGGAAACAAATACTTTGGTACTTTCATTGATGATTCTTCTAGAAAAATATGGATCTACTTGATAAGAAATTAAAGTCAAGTATTCCAATGTTTTCAGAAGTTTCATGCAATGGTGGAAAGAGAGATTGGAGAAAAGTTGAAATGCCTTTGCACTGACAATGGAGACGAGTACATATCAATAGAATTTGAAGAGTACTGCACAAAACATGGTATAAGACATGAGAAGACAGTTCCTGATACTCAACAGCATAACGAAGTAGCAGGATAAAAGATTGAATCTCATATCTGGAACATGTCGCACATTTCGTAAAGTGAATGTGTAACCAAGTGAAGTTTCCACAGTAATATCACATATTCCCATGATCGATGAGGTGATTTTGGTTCCCATCTTCAACACATCAAAGTCTCCAGCTTTGTATGTGGAGAAGTATTCCTTGCTGGTAGCACAGTGATACGAAGCACCTATATCCACAATTCATTCAAGGTCTATGTTTGAGACATGATAACATTCATTTTGGTGACAAACCAACGTTGTCTTTCCGTCATCGCTTGACGCTATTGCTGCTGTGTTGTTATCTCCCACCTGCTTTTGACCTTGATCTTTGTCTTGCATCGAAGACCTACAGTTTCTTTTAAGGTGGCCATTCTTACCACAGTTCAAGCACTTCACTCCCTTTTTTGATTTGGAACGACCTCTGGACTTGTCATAATCGTTTGATTTATCATTACTGTTGAAATTTCTATTTCGCCTCCTTCCTCTTTCTTGTGTAAGAAGAGCATGTCCTTACTTTTCTGGTTGCATCATCTTAATATGCAGCAACAAAGATGATGTGGCCTCTTTCAATGTGATTGTTTCTTTACCATGAAGCAAAGTGGTCGTCAAACCATTGAAGGAAGGTGGAAGTAAACTCAAGAGCATGATCGCCTTATTTTCGTCCTCTATAGTAATACCAAGACTCGCCATTTGGGATATGATTCCATTGAAATCATTCAGATGAGACAAAAAATTTGTACCTTCGCTCATTTGGAGTGTGTAGAGCTGCTTCTTATGATACAATTTATTTGTCATTGTTTTAGACATGTACAAGCTTTCTAGCTTTGTCCAAATCTCCATGGCTGAGTCGTTTCCGTCTACATTGTTCAGGACATCGTCGGACAAGTGCAAGCGGATTGCGCTCGCGGCATTATCATCCATGTCTTGCCAATCATCATCTTTCATAGATTCTCGCTTTTTTCTCTTTGCCATAAAGAGCTTTGTGAACACCTTGTTGTATAAGGTAATCCTTCATCCGTTTCTGCCATGTGGAAAATCCATCATCTCTATTGAATTTTGCCACATTGAATTTCATCTCTGCCATATTCGAGAAAATCAAGAACTGAATAACATGTCTCTGGTACCATTTGTTGGGAATAACGACCTAGTTCTAAGCGGAATAAAACAGTGGATAGTAATTTATTAATCACTAGAATCTTCGAGTATGACAGCGAGATAAATACCAGTAAAAGTAAACCGATTCGGTGATACCCAGCAAAGATCATAATGCACCGTAAATGCCATATAAAATAGGAACACCGAGATTTACGTGGAAACCCTCTCTCTGTGGAAGGAAAAAACCACGAGCAATGAGAACAACTTCCACTATTCGAAATAATGGGAATACACGAGACAACTCAAGTTTAGACTTGAACTTGAGAAATATAAGAGAATCGAAACACTCAATATTTTCTTATACCGGATTGGTATAATCTCACAACTCTCTTTTCCTCTCTCTATTTTCTTTCACTCGCTTCTCTCTCAAAAAGCTCTCAAATTTCTTCTTCTTTTGATTTTTGGTGTGATTTTCCATCTACTAAGCATGCCTATTTATGCAAACAAAGATGAATAAACCATGTGTTTATACTATTCATATGGTGGCTACTTTGTATTTGTCAAAGTTGATATGCCACCTACCATAGAAAAACACAACAAAGAAGTCTTTTATTTTTTCTTCTTTTCTAATTTGTCTGGACCCTTCAACTATAAGGCATGTATAAATAACTCTAATTATCTGGCTCCTTATCATTTTCTTCTTATTCATGGAAAAGACTAACACAACATAAGGCATGTATAAATGTGGAATCACCTAACAAGCTACTTTAGTCCATGAAAACTTGGAACACCATCCAATATCTTGATGTTAAGTTGACAAATAATGCTTATTACAACAACAACATTACCATATTGTCTGAGAGGCTCCTGTCTATGGCGGGTATGTGGATCAGATGTATGTAACTATACCCATGTGTTAGAAACACACAGAGGTTATTTTCCGATGACCCATAAAGAAAATTGTGTCAAGTTGTGTCGATCAACTGGTACTTCACAATATAAGAAGCGCACCTAATTTAGTAAGTCATTTTGTTTTATTTCTTCCAAAGTCAAATAAAGGTGTGTCTTTGACTCCGTTGGAAATGGAAACACAAATAATGCTGATTAGAATATATAAATCCCTCACCTTCATAGTTAAAATTGCAAAGCAGTGCAGCCACAATATGCCTGAGTAGAGTCATCACTCTCCACCAGCAGAACCTTAATGGATCTAATGTTCAGAAAACTCTCCCAAAGACTACAGCCTCTTGAAAGTGCTGCTGCTATACAGGCGGGAATCTATGGACTTGCAACTCAATGCCGTCCCTATAACTTTGATCCTCATTCTCTGTCTCTAAAATTAGACTTCCCGTCTAAGGCTGCATCGCGAACATCCTCATCCTCACATGTTTCTTTCTTTACACTATGAACATCGCTGGTCATCGAAACACTCCCTGTCAACCAGATCCAAAAACACTGATGGTAAGGAAAGTATGGAATTGATCTACCGGTAAAGCCCTCGACAAGCCCAATGTATAATCAAACAGCTCATAGCCTATTCTTCAAGATTCCAAATTCTTAGTCTAACACACAAACCCTCATGATCACCAGGAATAACTCAAGCTATCTACTCAATAAGAAAGTAAATCCAGAATGAAAGACTGGGGCAAACTGCAGGAGCTCCAGAATTAAACCAAATCGTTCAAAGATGGCAGGGTAAATAACTTCAAATAAATAACACGAAATCTTAATTAATAAAATGTTAAAACATTACAACTTATAGATAATCATGGACTTGGATTTTGAATTATCCATTAATGATATAAGACATATAAGAATTAAAATTTGGAGAAACAAAGGGAGCATGTAATCATTAGCTTATGTTTTGCATGTAGTAAGAAAATATTTTTGCTTCCTTGCATGAATTGTACTCTGGTTTAATTTTCTTATGGTTTAGAAAGAATATGTGAAAATATTAGAGTGCTTCATTAATTTTTTTTAAGAGAACTGATTCATTAAATTTTGCGATAATTCCTTATATGCAGAAATATAAAATTGAAATATTTATCAATTTTCATTATATTCATTTCATACGATGAAATAACAATAAAAATTGACTGCACAATCAAGTCGAAAAAAACAACATAGAGTAGAAGTCTGTAATGTACTAATTTTGTTCAAGCAACAGGTTTGGAGATACAATAATGAGTTAAACTTAATATAGTTCAACTTATGTTGCAGACATATAAGCCATAAAATAAATATTTTCTAGTAAAATAATTAACAAAGTAAATTATGCACTAGTGTTAAATTTTATGTGTAACCTGGTAAAATCTTAACGTACAAATTCTTGTTTAGATAAGCTCAAGTATGGTTTACACATCAACAACAACAACATAGCAACAACAACAACAAAACACATACCCAATATATCCCAACGACAACAAAAGCTATCGTTAGGGTATTGGAAGGGTGAGAGGCAGAAAAACAATATCTTCATCCCAATGGATAGATAATTTGCTTCTAATGAGACCACTAGCTTTATATGCACCTGCATAAATGATACACTAATAGTAATACGGTGTGCTAGTGTGTTTGTGAAGAAATTTAGTAAATACAAATAGAAAGATTTTGATATTAAAATAGCCGTAAACATATATATGCAGAAATAATAAAAGATACAGACAAAAACAAAACAAAAACAAAACAAAAAACAAAAGAAAATGCTTACACATATGAAACGTAAATTGAAAACTAATTATTTCAGAAAGTATTTTTTATCCGTAGACATTCCCCTTTATTTATATGATTGTAAAACCTATTTACTGCAGTGGCTGACTAAACCCTGTACAGACTAATATAAGTAACGTTTTAATACTTAAACTATTATTATCTAAATTAATCATGCATATAACAATGTTATGTACGTTACCACTACCATTAGAAATCTAAACCTAAAAAACCGTTACTTATTCCCTAATACGTTGAGACATTGGAGTTGATGAGGCGATGAGGACCATGAAATGGCCTTTGCTCCAAGGAATCCTAACCTAAACCAAATTGCCATGCACGTGCGGTAAGGAATGTTTTTGGAATCATGATGATCACGTAGCTAATAATGTTTTTGGAATTTGATCCCTTTCCTAATTGGATTTGGAAAATACGTTTTACTTGCTTTAAAAGTCTATTATTTCTAATAACTCTCTGCTTTCCTTAAGGAACCATGACTCAGTAATTCGATTTTTCTTTCCAAATAATTAACTCCACCGACCTACTATATATATACATGCAAGTACTCGGCAGTACCAGGTCTTATTTCCATAGCAACTTCGCCTTTCTCAGATAATCCTCTTCTCCTTTTTACAAGTAAATCTCCTCCTTCTTTCTCTTATGTTCTTCAATGGCGGTTTCATCAGCAACAGCCATCGTAAATTGCCCTCCACATGATATGATATATGAAATCTTTAATCGATGTGAAATCAACACTCTGGACGTGTCAAAGGCGGTTTCTAAGGACTTCAAAAACCTTGTTTATGATCCATCGTTCATTGATGGGTATTATGAGAAGGAAGATAACGTTAACGGCTACTTGTTACAGGCTCACATTAGATTGAAGTTCAAGCAATCATTCATCTCTATTAACGAATCAGATAAAAGCTTTACTTTTCCCCCAAGAGAGTTGAAGATAAAATTCGATGATATTCAGATTGTGGGCTCGTCCTTGCAGGGGATTGTGTGCTGCGTGGTAAGATATAATAGGATGTTTCGATTTTACGTTTGTAAACCTAGGACGGAACAGTGGCAACCATTGCCGTATCCGAAGACGCGTTATTTTGCTGCATTTTTCGAGTACATTGGATTTGCCGTCCTGAGGTCGAAGCCGTTGCGTTTCACAATCATCCGTATATCTAAATCAAAGAAAGGGTTTTGCAGAAAGTAAGCAATTCTTTGTTTTTCCTTTTTGTATTTTAGGTAGCCTAATCTTGACTAGTGGTATCAAATAAGTCGTGTATCGTGTTTTTCGAATTTTGTGTATCAAAGTGTCATAAACATACCTTATCCGTTTGCTTCGCGTGTAAGGATGTAGATACCCAAACCCGTACATGTCAGGTTTCGTGTCGTGTATCGTGTATACCCACGAACTTGACAAGTACAAATATTTCAAGTCGTGTACGGACCATTTTATGTATTTTTTAGTTATTTTCAGGTTTCGTTTATTTTTTAGGTTTCATGTACTTAAACGACTACTGTTATAATGTATGAAACAACAATAAGTACATAACGAAATGTTACAGATCAGCGAAGGGGAAAATGAGATTTTGATTTAGGAATGAGATTTGGATTTTGGGAATAGCGGAAGGGGGAACCGTGGAAGGGATTAACCATGGCTTAATCTTGAGATGCTTGATGTTACGATACTTGTGTATATATTATGATCTTTGTCTGAATCTATCAGTTTCTGATTTACATTATGACACTTCCTATAGAACCGGAGGTGACAGGGACCCTTAGAGGTTGTTTTCATTTTTAATGGATTCAATGACACACTTTTTTTGACTTTGGTATATGATGGAATAAAACAAAATGAGTCATTAAATTGGTTGTGCTTCTTATATTAGTGAAGTAGCAATTGATTAACACAGTTTGATCACTATGGGTCATCGGCAAACAAGCTCAATGTGTTTCTAACGCATGAGTATGGTTGTATATATACGCCCTCATACCTTGTCATAGGTAGGAACCTCTAAGACAATGTGGTAATGTTGTTGTATGTCACGTAGCATAACATTTTAAAATTACTAAAAAATCTTGGGAGTGGTTGACTAACGATTTGCTTGTTTGTTTAGGCTACTTGGATACAGATGTTATCGATGTGAAATATTCGAGTCAAAGAGATGGAGTTGGAAGGAAGTGGATGATCTGTTGCTACCATCGGAAACATATTTGGTGAACCGACCGGCCGTTCACGCCGGTGGACATATATCTTGGCTCACTTTCAAAGGCGACGTCCTATCTTTCGAAACCAACGGAGAAAATCATCGTATATTGGCAATGCCGGAAGCTGCACGGGAGGCTCATTGCCGGAGAATAATTGAGTACGAAGGAAAACTAGGGTACGTGTTTAAAGACGACAGCGAACAATTTGAATTATGGGTGTTAGGAAATTGGGAGAGTGGTTTTTGGAGAAGGATTCACGCCTTCGGTGTTCAGTGTCCTGAGACGACGGCGCCACCATCTAGGGCGGTAGCATTCTATAGTTCGGACGTTGCAGTCCTTTCTAAGCCTTTTCGGACGATGTTTTACAGAATGAAGAGTTCATCCTTCAAAGAAGTGGATATTGATGTTGGTCTTGCAGCTAGTTTTGACCAAATCTTTCCCTTCCGCTCTGATTATGAGCCCGTTAATTTCAAACACAAATTTTAAAATGTTAAGGAATAATTATGATTAGTTGATCTATGATCAATGAAATGTGTAGAATATTTATAGGTCTATTGTTTTGGTCAATCACCTCTTTGATTGCATGTAGATAAATTTTATTTGTCATCATTTTATTGAGTTAAAATGTGTGTATGCATAAATAACGTAGTCTGTTCCATTCACCAAATCAAGTTCGTTTTTAGGGCATCAAGATATAGTCAAGTTATTATTCGAACAGAGATTTGCTCCAAGAGGTCAAGAGTTCGAATCTAGAGACACGCACAATGTGATTGCTTCACTTCGGCCTAGTTTACATGGATACATCTTGTATGCGTCACTGCGTAAATCATCACATAACTTAGAAGGCTGTTGAGCTTCTCATTTTCATCCTCCACAATACTCTTCATTGCTTGAGCATTGGTTTCACGGGCATGATATAGCCACTTAAAATATGTGGGCTAACCAACCAAACATACAATTTATTAGCTTTTCTTTTTTATCTTATGGGATAAATCGACCACATGTTACAATACAAACTACTCTTTTTTTAAATGTAATTTGGAACCTGAGATTGCCATGTATTAGTATACACGATAGAAAAACAATGATAGTCTAACGTAAAACTAGTATTTTTTTGATGATACAAAAATAGTTATAAACTGGTTAGTTTCTAAAATTTGTTACTCCGTATGACATACTTGATCAAAGTCATACATTGTTAGAATTTTTAAATTTTAAACATGTAACGTGTATATAGGAAACTACTAATTTCATAAAATATTTTTATCCATTGACATTCTAATCTATTTTTATAATTGCAAAAGTATTTACTGGCACATATAAACCTTGTGACGCATGATATAATACAAAAGATGTTCACAGTGCATCTGTAGCGCCCCGCTCCCGAGCTCCATCCTCGGTAACAGTGCACCCGCCGTATCTCGCTCAGGAGAATACAAGGCGTCACATCAACCTGTTACACGTCAGTGCTGACATAGAAAAGTTTTTCTTTTCTTTGCTACGGAAACGACAAGTCACAACACTAACTTGAATTTAACGAACTTCAAGAAAATACCAACGTTATTGCTAGGCTGACCAGGCCTTACAAGTCAAGGTCAAAAGTCTAAGTTTAAAAATATGAAATTGTTTTCAAAGTACTATTGAAAAGAATAAAATGTCTGTGTCACCCCATGAACATCATAACAACCGTCTTCTTCCTCGCCGCAGACATATCTACGAGTCACTCAGCCCATGCCACGGTATCGGACCCATCCTCAACGAAGATATAGTCATACCCCGTCTCGGATTCACCTGGAATAGTAGGGGGTGAGTGATGGTAATCACCCAGTAGGTGCCTCTCAAAACAATACAAAACTTACATACCCAAAAAGATATTGCCACGTAAACACACAAGACAAATAGCATGCAATCGGAAAGTACGACACTCCACGTAAACGACATAAAACAACATGACTTGACTTATACGAGAAGTAAACAATCCACACGAGATGCATGCGCAAGTACGTGATGCATGCTCACATAACGTGTCATACGCAACTAGAAACATGTCAGGCAATATGCTCCTAGACCTATATGCAATGCATGCTCCCGGGGCCTAACTCCAGCGTCATGGTCTCTAGTCACCACTTGCTGCTCTGGACACCCACGCCCTATAGACGCTGCGTATCGCATGACACCCACGCCCTATAGACGCTGCGTATCTCATGACACCCACGCCCTATAGACGCTGCGTATCGCACGACACCCACGCCCTATAGACGCTGCGTATCACATGACACCCACGCCCTACCGACGTTGCGTATCATCACAGCAGCCACGCCCTATAGACGCTGCGTATCTCCTGACACCCACGTCCCATAGACACACTGGGTACCTCATGCACATGCACGTGCCATGAATGCAAGAGAAAGGGGAAGAAAACAGTTGGACGTCATCCTCTGACGTCGATCGATCGACGTCCAACTGGGACACGTCGAACCCTCACTCAGTTGACATCGATCGATCGATGTACTTCTGAGGTACATCGAACCCTCACCTCGATCGACGTCCATCTGAGGCATGTCGAACCCTCAGCTGCTGGACATCGATCGATCGATGTTCCCGTTTTTCAGAACTCCCATACTGAAATTTCTGCAATCCATTCATCGATCCCATATATCCATACACGCATAACGAAATCACATCCCCACAAAGAAACATGCAACAACAAGATCACATTGAAATCAAGAACATATAACGGAAAATAAACACGTTGGAGCGTATCATTAAGATCACAATCGAATCAAGAATTAAAAGCATCAACACATAAAATACCCTTTTGCCTATGCAAATCTTCATACCGTTTTGAGGAAATTAATAGTATGCACCTACCTCGATCCTATCGAGAAATGATTGATATAGAAAAGTGTGGTGATCTTGTGAGCGTTTGATTCCTTCTTCCTGAACCTTGGATCAAGGATCCTTCTTTTCCTTCCCTTTTCTTCTTAGGGCCGAAATTGATTGGGAGAGGGGGAGAGGGAGGTTGTCGAATTGGGGGAAAAGAGAGGGGAAAATTAGGGTTAATGAGAGAATAAAGGTGAGAGGGAGAGATTTTAGGGAGAGATAAGGGTGATTGGGGAGAAAACTTAGGGAAATAATAAAAATAATTTAATTTGGTTAGGATAAGATTTGATTGATTATTATTTAAATTTTTTTTTTAAATGCGGCTATAACATCATATCCCTCTTATAAAAAGTTTCGTCCCCGAAACTTGCCGTACCTTACTCAAAGAGATGGGGGCAGCGGTCGTGCATTTGCTCCTCTAGTTCCCATGTCGCTTCGTTCTCCCGGTGGTTGCTCCATTGAACCTTGACATAGGGAATAATCCTTCTTCTTAACTCCTGATCCTTCCGGTCCAGTATTCTGATCGGTACTTCTTCATAGGAAGCATCGGGCCTGATCTTAAGTGGTTGTGCATCCAACACATGACTCGGGTCAAGTACATACCTCCTTAACTGCGAGACGTGGAACACGTTGTGCACCTGAGCCAACATCGGAGGTAATGCCAATTTGTAAGCTAAATCTCTAACCCTTTCGAGTATCTCATATGGCCCAATATAACGCGGCTTCAACTTCCCTTTAACTCCAAACCGTGTCACACCCTTCATGGATGACACTTTAAGATAAACTTTTTCTCCCTCCTCGAACTCCAAAGGTCGTCTCTTCGTGTCGGCCCAACTTTTGCTTCTGTCTTGAGCCGTCTTAAGACGTTCACGAATTAGTTTCACTTGTTCTTTAGTTTGTTCGATTATTTCGGGAGCAGTCAACCTACGTTCACCAACTTCGTCCCAATGAACAGGTGACCTACACTTTCGTCCATATAAGGCCTCGAATGGTGTCATGCCTATGGCACTATGATGGCTATTGTTGTAGGAGAACTCTATCAACTTTAGCATGCTATCCCAGTTCCCCTTGAAATCCAATGCGCATGCCCTCAACATGTCCTCCAGGGTCTGAATGGTCCTCTCAGATTGACCATCGGTTTGAGGGTGAAAAGCAGTGCTCAGTCGCAACTCAGTCCCCATCTTCTTCTAACACGCTGCCCAGAACTGAGATGTAAACTTCGGATCACGATCGGATACTATACTGACTGGCACTCCATGGAGGCAAACAATATTGTCAATGTACATAGTTACCAACCTCTCCATAGTAAGTCCGGTGGGAATAGGCAAGAAATGAGCGGACTTAGTCAATCGATCCACGATTACCCATATCACGTCATTTCCATTTCTTGTCTTTAGGAGTCCAACCACGAAGTCCATTGTCACATGCTCCTACTTCCATTCGGGTATCTCTAGAGGTCGCATCAGTCCACCCGGTCTCTGATGCTCAGCCTTAACTTGTTGGCAAACAAGTCACCTTTCCACGAACTCAGCAATGTGCGTCTTCATGCCATTCCACCAATAGTGTCTCTTCAGATCGTTGTACATCTTCGTAGCAACAGGGTGAATAGACAGTCTCGAATTATGTGCCTCCTTCAACAACTCCCTCCTGAGTTCTTCAACATCCGGTACGCACAACCTTCCTTGGTACCATATACTGCCGTCATCATGAACCTGAAATCCATCCACTTGGCTGGTTAGCATTCTTTCTCGCGTCTCTCTAATTGCTGCATCGTTCTTCTGTGCTTCCTTAATCTGATCTACCAAGGTTGGAGTGATGATTAACGCGGCCAGGATATCTGCAGTAGAATCCACAAGATCTAAATCAAATTATGTCATTTCTTTTTCTAGAGTAGCCTGCCGTGCATGGCTTGATTTCCTACTTAAAGCATCCGCTACTCGGTTTGCCTTTTCTGGATGATAGCTGATGGTTAAATCGTAATCTTTCAATAACTCCAACCATCTCCTTTGGCGCATGTTCAGCTCCCTTTGCGTGAATAGATACTTGAGACTTTTATGATCGGTGAACACCTCGCACTTCACTCCATATAGATAGTGGCGCCAGATTTTCAATGCGAACACCACCGCTGCTAGTTCCAGATTATGGGTCGGGTAGTTCTGCTCGTAAGGCTTTAGCTGTCTCGAAGCATACGCAATGACCTTGCCGTTTTGCATTAACACGCATCCTGCAGTACAGAAGTTAGACCACATCTCTAATTGTATACAAAATCAACTTGAAATTATATACATTTACCTAGCCCATTCTTTGAAACGTCGCTATAAATGACAAACCCTTCTGACGCGAAGGGCTGGGCAAGAACAGGAGCTGTGGTCAGTCTCCTTTTTAGCTCGGCGAAGCTCTGCTCGCACTCGATGGTCCATTCGAACTTTGACTTCTTCTGTGTCAATCGGCTTAGAGGCACTGCTATCGGTGAGAAGCCCTCGACAAACTTCCTATAGTATCCAGCGAGTCCGTGGAAACTTCTTACCTCCGTCACATTAGTGGGTCTGAGCCACTCGGTGATCGCCTCTACTTTCTTCGGATCCACAGAAATCCCTTCTTCGGAGACCACATCACCCAAAAAGGTTACGCTTTTCAACCAAAACTCACATTTACTGAACTTGGCGTACAATTTACATCTCCGAAGGGTCTCTAAAACCTCCTTTAAATGCTCAGCGTGAGTCTCTTCGTCAGAGGATTATATCAGGATATCATCGATGAACACTACAACGTACTTATCCAGCTGTTTCCGGAATACCGTGTTCATTAAATACATAAAGGAAACTGGGGCGTTGGTTAATCCAAAAGGCATAACCAGGAATTCATAGTGGCCATAGCGTGTTCGGAAAGCGGTCTTGGTTGTATCCCCAGATTTGATCCTCAATTGGTGATAACCGGATCGCAAATCGATTTTGGAAAATACTCTAGCCCCCCGTAACTGATCAAAGAGATCCTCGATTCGAGGTAATGGATACTTGTTTTTGATAGTGATCTTGTTTAGCTCCCGTAATCTATACATAACCTCATGCTCCCATCCTTCTTCTTCACGAACAGGACTGGAGCACCCCAGGGTGATACACTGGGTCGAATAAATTTACGATCCAGCAGTTCTTGTAACTGTTCTTTCAACTCCTTGAGCTCTGCTGGAGCCATGCGGTAGGGTGCCCTGGATATGGGTTCAGCACCCGGTATGAGATTGATTTCGAACTCTACCTCTCTTTCTGGTGGTAGTCCTGGTAACTCTTCGGGGAAGGCGTCGGTAAATTCCTTTACCACAGGGATTTGGTCGATTTGCAGAACCTCATGTTCGGCACCCATTGAGTAAACCAGAAATCCTTCTCTTCCTTTCTTTAGTGCTCGAAACGCCTGAGCCGCAGTCAAATAAAGCTTCTGGGTTGCCTCCTTCAATTTAGGGTTCCCTTGAAAGATAGTTTCCCCCAGTTCATGGGTCTTCATGCTAACCTGGAGTTGCCGGCAATCAATATTTGCATGATATTCCGCCAAGAAGTCCATGCCCAGAATAACGTCGAATAACGATGATGAGACACGAGACACGTCGAACCCTCACTCAGTTGACGTCGATCGATCGATGTACTTCTGAGGTACATCGAACCCTCACCTCCTGGACGTCGATCGATCGACGTCCATCTGAGACACGTCGAACCCTCAGCTGCTGGACATCGATCGATCGATGTCCCCGTTTTTCAGAACTCCCATACTGAAATTTCTGCAATCCATTCATCGATCTCGTATATCTATACACGCATAACGAAATCACATCCCCATAAAGAAACATGCAACAACAAGATCACATTGAAATCAAGAACATATAACGGAAAATAAACACGTTGGAGCGTATCATTAAGATCACAATCGAATCAAGAATTAAAAGAATCAACACATAAAATACCCTTTTGCCTATGCAAATCTTCATACCGTTTTGAGGAAATTAATAGTATGCACCTACCTCGATCCTAGCGAGAAGTGATTGATATAGAAAAGTGTGGTGATCTTGTGAGCGTTTGATTCTTTCTTCGTGAACCTTGGATCAAGGATCCTTCTTTTCCTTCCCTTTTCTTCTTATGGCCGAAATTGATTGGGAGAGGGGGAGAGGGAGGCTGTCGAATTGGGGAAAAAGAGAGGGGAAGATTAGGGTTAATGAGAGAATAAAGGTGAGAGGGAGAGATTTGAGGGAGAGATAAGGGTGATTGGGGAGAAAACTTAGGGAAATAATAAAAATAATTTAATTTGGTTAGGATAAGATTTGATTGATTATTATTTAAAAAAAATTTTAAATGCGGCTATAACAGCATTAGTCTTCCACGTTTACGAAGGGTCCTGGAAGAGGCCGAATCGTTCCGCGATCTAATGTATGCAGCCTTACCCTATACTTTGTGCAAGAGGCTGTTTCCGTAGCTCGAACCCGTGACCTAAAGATCACAAAACACCAGCCTTACCAGTTGCTCTAAGTATGGATGTTCAGCGGATCGAACAACTCACGAACTGTTCGAGTTCGATTCGTATTTGGTTTGAGTTTGTTCGTTAATTTTACTTAGACGAGCCAATTTCAAACACCTATTTGGGTTCATTTAGTTAAACGAGACGAACTACTCGCGAACTGTTTGACTCGTTTAAACAATTATAGTGTTATCGAGCCGAACTCAAACCAATTTTAAAGCTCGTTTAGCTAAACAAACCGAGCCAAATAGTTCGTTTAGCTAAACGAATCCGAATTCGAAAACTTATTATTCGGTTCGTTAACGCCCTAGTTCTAAGTCCCGCCCTGTCATGAAATAATATAATTAGGATAAGTATGTTACCACGTCCCATAAGGAATGCTAATCTGAACCAAATAACCAATCATGATCATGCATATAACGTAGATCAGGAATGTTAATTTGAACCAAACAATAAAAATTCACGACCATGTACGATGTTAGGGGGAACTCAAGTAATTCCAAACAAGAATTTTAGCACAATTATTTCCAAAAATTGTATATCGTGTTTCCTTTTGGAACTATTTCCGTGTTTTAAATTTTACAGCAAATTGTTTATTTGGTGTAAAAACAGTAAAAAGTACTCTAACCACAAACATCAAATCCAACGCCAAATAAAAATATTCTTTAAAGATTCTTCTATCATTCTATTTTTAATTCATTATCATAAATAATTTAACACAAATTTAACATTCATATAAATTTAACGTAAGTATATATTAATTCATTTATTAATTTAATTATCCATATAATGAACATGTATAAATCATGTACAAATGTAAGCAACCACTTTATCAACCCTAGACATCGATCGATCGAAGTGCCTCAGCTTCAGAGATCGATGACTCACAATGAGTTTCAGAATTTGTCTCTGATCTAAATCGATCGATCAAAGTGAGGGTTCGATGTACATCGATCGATCGATGTGCCTCAGGTTTAGAGATCGATGTCTCACAATAAGGTCTTAAACTTTCATTGCCTTACATAGATTGATCGAAGTACATCGATCGATCGAAGTGCAACAACCTGAGAGATCGATGTCAACTTTTTCAACTTATAATCACATATAACACTATGTATGATATTTTTAAGTATTTACCACTTAAATTCATGACTTTGAAAATTATCCAAACATATTTTCAACAACATCTACAGCCAATAGGTGTCTTGCCCTTAGGAAGTGGCATGAGCTCCAAGGTATGATTGCTTTCCAATGCTGCTAACTCCTTGGCCATAGTTGCCTGCCATTTAGGTGAACTAATTGCCTCTACATAAGAGTTAGATTATACATGTTGACCAATACTTAATGCAAATGCTTTGTACTGTGGAGCTAGCAGATCATAAGACATGTAGTTATGAAAAGAATGTGGGTGAGTGAGCTTATGTGTGGGAAAAACATTGGAAGAGGATACTTGATTAAACTGGTAGTCTTGTAAATAAGATGGGGGTTGTTTGGCTCGCTGAGGTCTCAGAGATGCTGGCAAGGGAGAATTTAATTGGGAGTATTGATTAATGCCTTATAAGTAAATAGGCAGTTCAATCACTATATTACCAAGCGTTGGTTGTGATGTAATCATGGGGCTACCTTGTACAGGAGTTGTTGGACTGTGGGTTGCTATGGATTGATTGGGTGCTTGATCAGGTGGAGCATTATGAGGTGATAGAGATACTGGAGGAATTGTATCAGGTACATATGATGTAGCTGGGTCATATGGTATTGAGGACGTGAAATTATAGGTGTCTGAAGGGTTAGTTGGAGAAGGAGGTAGAGCATGCTGAGAGTTTGGGTGTGAGATAGGTGCTGATGATGAGGAAAGGGAAATGTACCTTCAAAAAAGGTAACATCTCTGGAAATATACACAGACTTGGTTTGAAGGTCTTGTAATATAAAGCCTTTTGTTGTATGTCAGAGTCCCAGAAACACACTCTTCTTGCCCCTAGGAGCAAACTTATCTTTGTGGGGTTGGTTATCTGTCCCAAAGGCTAAGCACCCAAACCCTTTGAGGTTATCATAAGCAGGAGGAGCATTATGTAAAAGCTCATGGAATGTTTTCTGATGGAGGATAGGAGAAGGAGTTATATTTATAAGATATACTGAATGTTGGACACAAAAGCCCCAGTAAGGAAAAGGCAAGTTAGACTGAAACCTTAAAGCCCTTGCCACTAGGGGTGTTAACGAACCGAGCCGAACCGAATACTAAGTTTTTGAACTCGAATTCGTTTAGCTAAACGAATAGTTCAGCTCGGTTCGTTTCGCTAAACGAACTTTATAATTGGTTCGAGTTCGGCTCGATAACCTTATAACTGTTTAAACGAGCTGAACTATTCGTGAACAGTTCGGCGCGTTTAACTAAACGAACTCGAATACCTATTCGAATTCGGCTCGTTAACAAATAATTAACGAATGAATACGAACCGAACACGAACCGAACTCGAATAGTTCGCGAACGGCTCGGTTTGTTTAACACCCCTACTTGCCACTGATAAGATGAATGATTTCTCTCAACAATGTCATTTTGTTGAGGAGTATGAGGACAACTTGTCTGATGTACAATGCCAGAGGATGAATAAAATGAAGGCATATTAAATTCTTGCCCATTGTCTGTTCTTATAACTTTGATATGTGTATTAAACTTGACAGAAACATAATGACAGAAACTTTGAACAATAGATCTAGCTTGTGACTTTGACTTCATCAAATAAATCTAACAGTATCTGTTGTAATCATCAACAACTGTGAGAAAATATTAATGTTTATATATGGTACAATATTTGTAAGGTCCCTATATGTCTATGTATACAACAGAAAAGGGTGAAGTAGATACAGATTGGGAGACTGGGAAAGGAGACCTTTTTTGCTTAGCCAAAGGACAAATGGTACATTGATATTCTTGGTTTGGGATTAGTACATTAGGATGAACTTTATGTATTTCTTTGATTCTTGATGCTGACATATGACCAAGTCTTGAATGCCACGTCATAGACTCAGAAAGCTGAACAGATATGGCTTTGAAAGATGTAAGGTGAGGGTGAGAGGAAGAAACAGCTGTAACTTTCAATGTCCCTTGAAAATGGTACAGTCCTTGACAAGCTTCAGTTGAACCAATCATCTTCTTGGTCTTTAGATCTTGAATCATACACATGTTTGAGTAGAAAGAAATCTAAGTGGTATGGAATTGTGTCAATTTACTCAAAGACATCAGATTAAATGTAAACGTAGGGACATGGAATGTGTCATTAAGGGTCAGATCATTGTTTACCCTTACAGTACCAAGGGTGATAGAGGCAATGGATTTATCAGGGAGTTTGACAGAAATATTAGAGACTGGTGAGTGAGAATCAAAGAGATCTATACATGAGCATATATGATCACTAGCTCGAGAGTCCAAAATCTAAATGTTTAAGTTTTGGAAAACAGCAATACCTGATAACTTACTAGGGTCAGTAGCTATCTGAGCTGACATCGCAGCATGGGAGGAGTTAGCCATGCTGGCTACATCACTGATGTTCTTGCCTCCTTTACTAATATGTTACTGTGACATGTTCACAATTTGTGCAAACTGCTCTGGGTAAACACAGGCTGGGACAACACAGACCCTGACTCTTGATCATAAGAATTGCAAGATTCATGATAACTCAGTTCTCTTTGACCAGCTACTTCATTAAACTGCTGGTCTCCACCTTCAACGTTCACCATATTCACATGTCCTCTGGGCTTACACCCTGGTGGATATCCACGTTTTTTATAACATCTATCTATTGTGTGACTAGCCATATTACAAAATGTACAGAATAGAACTCTAGTATTATTCTTTCCATATCTTGGAGTCTCTCTCCTAATTCCTCTGCCTGCACTTATTAATGCAACCATATTCGTTCCTTCATTACCTGAATCTCTATAGCCATTTGAGTTAAGCTCAGACCCGTAATTGACATTCATAACAGCAGAAGAATTGTTAACCAATGGAATTTGAGAATGAGTACCAAAATACAATAGCTTCCTCTCAAGTTTAACATCCATGGCAAAAGCAGTTTTTATGTCAGGAAGGGGTGCTGTCAACAAGATTTGAGACTTAACTTCTTCGAAGTCATCGTTCAACCTTTTCAAAAACTTAATGACACAATCATCCTCTATAAATTTGCTAATAGAACCACTAACATTACAGGTGCACCTTCTGCAAGTGCATACGGAAATTGATTTCAGAACCGACAACTCCTCCGAAATCCCCTTCAATTTCGTATAATATTCTGTTACCGTCATATTATTCTGCCTAACTCCATAAAATTCTTCTTGCAAATCAGACAAATGAAATGTATCTACATTACCATATCTAAACTTCAAATCCTCCATATGTCAACTGCATTATCCAACCATACTACACTTTGTGCAATGCTAGGAATTAAAGAGTTAACTAACCTAGAAGCAACCATTTTATTTGCTTTAATTGAGGCATTGAACCTTCTTGCTCCTTCAGCAGGCCTTTCAATTGAAGCATCCACAAATCCAACATTGTTCTTCGATTCAAATGCTCTCTTAATTGATCTACTCCAGCCATGGTAGTTATTACCATCCAACAATGGTTGAACCAAAATCGTCGAAGGATTATCACTAGGATAAATATAAAATGGACGCTTAGAAGGATTAGTAGCTATGGAGTGCATATTCACTCCATAAGGAGAAGCATTACAACTAGACGCCATGAACGATCCAAAGTTCATTTACAAACTCTCTTATACCAAGTGAAGAAATTGATACTACAAACCAATTGAACATACTACAATCAATCAAGAATCTTCAAAGTGAGCAGCGAAAAAATTTATTGATCAAATGAGCTTTAGAGGATAGGAATTGCATAGAACAAAAATGAGAGGAAGAAGAAATGCTATTACTGTTGCTGGGAAGAAGATAACCTCCAACATTTAAATAAAACAGAATTAATACAAAATAACCAAACTACCCCTAACTAAACGACCCCCTTCAGTTGTCCTTTAAGGGCAAAATGAACAATTCTCCTCTTTTAAACCATTGGTGTCATCCTTCATCTTATCCCCTTCGCTGCCTGCGATCCTCAACAGAACCTCCTCTGGATCTTGAGTGCTACTACGGGCCAAGCCGGTTATTTCCCTATTTAGGCCCACCATGTATCATCCAGCCCTTTAATCTCTAACTGCACATCTCAATTCAATGATTGCACCTCTCATTTATGCGAATCTCCTTCATCACCATCCTGCCCTTCATCACCTTCTTGGCCTATTACTTTAACAGTACATACATGTACATTTATGTTTATTTGCAGATATATAGTATGTGACGATTGTGTTTGTATCATTGCTACATTTGGTGCTACAGATTCGGAGCCGCCAACTTACATATAAATGTTTATAGAATTTAGGAACAGCCACAAAAACAAAAGGACGTAAATCTGCATAAGCAATCCGATTTGTGATATAAACACTAAATTCTATAAACAATTCGATTTTCAAGTCTGCTGTTAAGACTGAAAAACAATAAAATTATCCCATTGTCTGCTCGGAAAAATTCGCGGCTGAAAAGTTAGTTTTGTTACCGATCGCATTAGTGTAAAACTGCAAAATTGTGTAATAAGCAACCAACACTGGTAGGTGACCATCATGCAGAAGATGGTCCAGATATATTTAAACAAGAAAATGAGTTACTGATAGATCAAATTTGACCTCATTCATTACTATATGATATTTAATAATTTTTCATGGATTGACCAAGAAATTTAAAAATTAGTTAGTTTTGGGTACTTGTTCATTTTTATGGAGGAAACGGAGCCGGTTGGTATCATCAGCTGCTCAGGAAGGCATAAGTGGAACATCGATTTTGTTTTTTCCTTTCCAATTTTCAATTAGTTTGATATAAGTGAACACGATACGCTCATCAAGATGTTATGTGTATTTGTCTAAATTTCGTACAAAATCCCAGTTATAAGATTTTAAAACTAAAAGAGTTCACAACCTATGAATTATTAGTTATTAGAATTAAATATAAAACAGGCCTGACATATATGATTTGACGTTGTGTGTTGGAAGAAAACCAGGATAACACATCGGAATAGAAAATAATTTTTCCCAAAATACAGCAACTATGTGGCAACAATCAAACAACAACGAACAAGAACACCAACAATTTTTAGCACAGAAAACCTTTCAAATCGGGAGTAGAAATCACGAGATTTGTAGGTCACTTAAACGATCTCCGGAATAATCAATAATAGGTATAACCAAGTCTCTCTAGGCGCATCTAAAGGAATACAACATCATCAAGATCAATCAAACAATCTTAAGACACAACAAGATACAAGAGAGGAACAAAACACAAAGTTGAAATTTTGTGGTATAAAATTTCTGTCTCGGGAATCCAGTAATTTTGGTTTTACCGAAACAAAATTAGCATTCAAGTTGAGTTGGTAGATGTTATGTTCACTTTAAATTCTTCTTTTATAACTTATACCAACCTTGCTTACATGATCTTATACGTAAAAAATTTTGAGTTTAGTATGTGAGACCATACACTAAATCACAGTTTGGTCAAGATCTACTCTGAATCTGAGTTCGGTCTCTGAGTATGGTCTAGATCATACTCTGAATACAAGTTTGGTCTTTGCGTTTGGTCTGATTTTGAAATACTCGTTGGTAGTCCGAACCTCGTAGGTGGACCGAATGTTCCAGAGTTTGGTCTCAAGTATTCAGTTTCAACGTTCAAATCACTCAAATTCATACCAAACGTTTGGTCTGCTACAAGACAGTAGGAAATTTTTGTCGTCCTTTCATGAAATTATGCAATGCTTGTAACTTGGAACCTCTCTTTTCAATCATGAATGATCATAAACTACTTTTGAAAGTTGTATTCTATAGGGAGATGTTAAAATAACCTTCTATTTTGAAAGATTAAAGCATTTAAACACACAAAACTTAAGAGTTTCCTGGATATAGACTTTGCAAAAGTTCTGCAGAATCAATTCTCATGTTTCTTCTTCTTTCTCTGGTATTATGAACTTCTAAACGCAAGTTCATACTTTGTTTTGTAGTACAAACGAAAGAGAGTCGTCATTTTATCCTGGAAAGTATTTGTCATGCTATCTATATTGCATATTGTAGAGGCGAAATTGATTTAAGGTTAGCAATTTTGTTACACCTCGGCTTTGCTCTTCGCTTCCAACTTCTTTGATCTTCAGCTTGATTTTATTAGCTTCTTCAATAGTTTATTATCTTTCATGTCTAAATTTTCTAATAGTGTATTATTTCTCAAGCCTAAATTTTCCATCCATCTTCAAATAAATTTTGTGGGAGATGATACCATGAAGAAATGAGTGTTGCCATCTAATTCGTTTTTGCTCACTCTTATTTGGTAACTTGTGAAGGGTTGAATCTTCAAGAAACATCATAGAGAAGGCAACGCATCGGTATCTAATCACAACATGGAAATCATAAAGATGTGGGTTTTAAAAATAAGGTTTAAGATGCATATGATTGGATCGGGAAGCAAAAAAAAAGCGTTGATGTGCCAGCACGTGAAGATGTGTGCAACAAAGGTGAACTCAATACTACAATGAATGAATAGGAAAAAAATCAGTAAGAATATCAATTCTGTGAAGGACAAAAAGATTATTACGGACATCGTCTTCTTTAAGATAACTTTTGTTAGCGGTGAAATAGAATGGATGGCGGACGCTATTTCTATCAATTACATTGCAATGAGTAGATATTTATTCTTGTAATTGAAAAAAAAAAAGTGCTAAACAAATTTTTTTTGAGAATGCACCAGGAACTCAAGTAGTTGTAAAGTCGAAAGTGATCTTAAAGTTAACTTTGTTTACAAGACTGGAGTTGACAATGTGTTTCATGTCCCTACGATATGTAAAAATTGATTTTTGAATCACTGCAAAAAAAAAGGCGTATATTTGATGCATTGGTCATGTGCTACGCAACACAAGGCCATGAAAATGTTATACTATTAAGAGAATAAAGAAGATTTTCATTATCACCATTAGAATGACTAAAAACGTGCAACACATTTTTTGTGATTTGTGAAAAAAAAAACTCTATACATGTATTTAAATGTATTTAAATACATGATATGACTTGACTTGATGTATTAGTAAAGGTTTTATGTTTTAAACTATGTGAACGGTTTTGCTGTTGACTTTATCAATTGAATTGGCATTTTAGGTTAAAAAGAGGTTTTTTTAGATTTTCAAATATGAGCATGCTAGTTGTATATAACGATATAACGATAAAAGCAATCTATGATTAAGTGAAAAATCTAACCGATAGAGGTTTGATAGTTTGTTTTTGTCCTTTTGAGAATAGAATTTCATGTTGAAAATGACACAGTTAAGACTAGTTATACTTGTGATTCATAATAGTACACATGTGTACGTGAAGATTTTTTGTCTTAGATATTTGATAATTATATGGAAATGCTGACATGAGTTTTGTGCAGATGTCATTAATGGATTCTTAGGTTTTGATATTAGTTTTTAGATTAGTTTTATATAAGCGTTGAAGGTTGGTCTTATTTACCAAGTTGTTATTTAAACAATATGTTTCAAGAGTAATTGAAAAATCTATTTTATGACAGGTAACGGTTATTCTATTTGGATATAATTTTAAGATTAATAGTTAAGTTAATAATCGGCATTTGTCATTTGATTAACAAGTAATGATTTGAAATCGTGAGCATGAGTAAGTGTATAAGTAAAGAGAAATATAGATAATATTTTGATATCTAGAATATTTCTTGTTTCAAAATTTTATAATGATATACAAGTGCAAATCAAGAAAGTAAGTAAATTTGTATGTGATGTATTGCATGCTTATGCCTTTCTATAAGTTAGGAAAAATATGTAAGTTAACAGTTATTGTTATTGAAGTTTGTTAATATTTCTTTCATAGAATCGAAATGTGTATTTGAAGTTATGAATATTAAATTTTTTGGTATTGTGGCATGTATGCCGGTAAACGATCCAATCGAGCCAAGTTTTTCAAAGTTCGAACTCAGTTCGTTTAATTAGTCAAATGAGCCGAGCCAGTTCGGTAAGTTAAACGAATGTACACAATCGTACTTGGCTCATGATTGTTCACGAGCAGATGTGGGAGAAGTATCCTCAACTCTTTCACTAAGGTACGCAAGTTTCGAGGACAAAACTTTTTATAATGGGGTAGAATGTCATACCCTGTAACTTTACGTCCGACTTTTAAATAATTAGAAAACAACTTTAAAATATGATTTTATTAATTGTATAGTTTATAAGGTTTAGTTAAATAAAATATATGGGGAAATAGACAAAAGTGGAAACTTAGGAATCAAAATGTCAAAATTGCTCCCAACTAAATGTGGAGGAGTTACACAACATTTAATATAACTCCCCTATTAGCCTAGCTGCCAGTTACAACACAAAAGAGAAAAAAAAACGCCTGGAAGAGAGAAGGAGAGGAAGAAGAAAGGAGGAGAAGAAGAAGAAGAAGAAGAAGAAGAGGAAGAAGAAAGAGAGCTCAACCTAAGTCCAATTCGTTCTGAAATCCTGTAGTACACTCGTAAGACTAACTAGAAACAAAGACTAGTAATCTTTCTATACGCTTTACGCGAATTTTGGTTCAACAGACCCTATGTTCTTATAAAGAGAAAATTTGGATCACACATTTGTAATGTTGATTTGTTTATGTTAAATGCTCTGTTATATGTATTTATTGCTGTTGGTCGTGTAAAGTCATGTTCCTTGGGCCAAATTCTGAGAATATCTATGTTGTGCTCTGTTGATAAACATGCTCTTAAAGTGTCATTTTTGTTGTAAATATTGTTTGTGATAATCGTCATATTCTCTAAAGGTTGCCTTAGATGATTTGAGATGAGTTGAGGAAGATTTGAAGGGTTACAGGAGGTGTGATGTAAGTTGAGCATGGGATAAAAGATTGATGATACATCCGGAGATATGAATATTAGAAGGCTTAAGGTTGATGCAAACTGATAGATGTATGGATTAAACTGTGTTGTTGTGAGTTGGGCTTGATAGATTCAGGGGGTAAGGTTGAATTTGAAGTGTTAGCATGTAAGGGGTGAAAGAGGAAGATGATGGGGAGAAGTTACTGCAGAATTTTGCATTTTCTGGAACTGTCAGAACACTTTGAACACCTACTTTAGGCGCTCAATGTCACATTAGGCGCCTAAAATAGGCGTTCAATGTGTCTCAGTGCATTCCAGAACACTTCGAACACCTACATTAGGCGCTTCATGTTTCATAAGGTGCTTATGTAGGCGTTCGATGTGTCACAGCACATTCCAAAACACTTCGAACACCTCAGAAGGTGTTCGATGTCACTTTAAACGCTTCAGTAGGCATTCGATATATATCAGCACATCCCAGAACACTTCAAACGCCTAGTATAGGCGCTCCATGTCACTTTAGGCGCCTATTAAAGGTGTTCCAAGTGTACTAGAAGTCCCTTTTGACACATTAAGCGCTTCATATAAGTGAGATACCTTTAGACTTACCCCTTGCTCATAAAATACAAGGATATTTGAGGTGTACTTGAGTTGTAAATGTTAAGTGTGAATAAGTAAGGTTAAGAATGGATCCGAAGTGAATTTTAGTACAAAAGGACCTGAAAAGGTACGACCGTGGTGTGTCTGAGGTTCAGGGTCTTGTACTTGATATGTAAGGGGTGTGTGTATGTTTACATGTTTGATAAGATGTTACATGAGCATTTTTCCATCATGACATGAACACTTTGCATTTTGACATGAGATTTGTTTTGCGAAGGAACATGTGTTTGCAACGAAGATTAAAATTTTCGAAAGACAAAACATGGCTGCTGGTTGATCGCAGGGTATAAAAGTCATGCCTGCTATAGCAGGGTATAAAAACGTGATCTGTGAATCAACAGCATGGTATAAAATTATGTTATGGGTCCGTGGACCTATAAGCACGAGGTATAAAGTTATATTATGGGGTCGTGGACCTATCATTACAGGGTATAAAGTATATTATGGGGCCGTGGACCTATCAGCATGGGGTATAAAGTTATGTTATGGGGCCGTGGACCTATCAGCATAGGGTATAAAGTTATGTTATGGGGCCGTGGACATATTAGCACGAGGTATAAAGTTCTGTTTGTTGTGGATTGATCACCCACAGGGTATAAAGTTCTGCTACGCGAAGTATATGATAAGAAGAATTGTGAAAATTTTTTTGTAAAATGACACGCATGACATATTTACGAAAGATGGCATATGTGTGGGTTTTATGTGTGGTTTTAAAAGATTACATGCATCATGTGTCACGAAGCATAAGACTTGACATGCAAGCATTGACATTCGCAAATGATCTGTTTATGTAGTATGTTTTACTAGATACATGTTTGTTCCGTTTTCCCGTATCTTTTATGTGATTTATTTGGTTTTGAAGAATTGTTCTAAATATGTTATTTGCTAACCCCGAGCACCATATCCGGTGACTCGTCGTGTGTGGTTTTGTAAGGTGTATAGACGGGTTACTTGCTGGCGATGTTTTCGCTAAGAATAGATACTCCATCTTCTTTCCAGATGAGCCAGAGTACGAAATGATATTTGTAGAAGACGGTGGTGAGTGGGCTCACTGGGATAATGGTCACTGAAGTAGATAGATTTCTGATCATTTTCTTTTATGTTGAAAGACTTGGTATTTAACAATTTGCATCGTAAGATATTTTAGACATTTCATCAAACATGTTCTAATTTCGTTGTATTTCTTGGGTATATTGTTAATATTGAAGTTTCAAATTTTACGACATTTCCGTTGATTTATCTCACATCATTGATGACGTGTACTTGATCTGCTTTGACGCTTCGTAGATCTCGTAGCAGACTACGGTGGGTGCACTGCTACCGATGTCAAGTATCGGGCTGGGGCTACATCTTCTCATCCAACAACCTTTTAATCCGAACCAATTCTATAAGAAACATATTCGAGGTAGGATATGTAATAGCAGAAATAGTATTGGTTATGGAATAGAAGAGCTTCAGATATTCACAGACGTCACCAACTTTATCCCACTCACACATAGATGGTGCAAACTTCTCAAACCCTTTCTCAACACCAGCATATCTCCCAAAGGTATCTTTAACCGGTAAAGCAGCATCCAACTCATGTAAGTGTTGTTCCATCGGGTGGGACAATCCAAAGTAAGTTTTTTGTTAGCAACATTGTATTGCTTCACAATGTTGCCAAAACCTCGAAGACAAGACTCTCATGCATTCAAATATTTCACTGCATCTCTAATTGTGTCAATCAAGTCCTTGATCTCCTCCAATCCATCTTGGACCAACAAATTCAGTATGTACGCACAACAACGCACATGGAACAGTTTACCACTAATGGGAAGGGCTTTCTACAACATGAAATATCTTTTCAAATTTCTTATGCATTTGTCGTTATAGGAAGCATTATCCATCGTAATGCTAGAAAGCTTGTCATTAAGATCCCAATCACTTAAACACTTGGCCAAAGCTTCAACAATAACTCTCCAGTGTGCGGTGGTGGCACATTGCAAAATTTCAACACCCTTTTTTGCAACTTCCAATCGAAATCAATAAAATGTGCCGTCACCACCATGTATTGTGTCTTCTGGCATGATTTTCACAAGCCAGTGGTGATGCCAACTCTACCTATCTGTTTTAATGTATCCATCTTCTTCTTCTTCTCCATATTGTAAACCATCAAACAATCTTCCCTCACCTAGTTCCTTCTAATCTTTATGTACCATGGACAAGCAATATTCATGACATCGTTGAACCCCACATGCTCAACTAAGTTGAATGGATACTCATGCATAAGAATCATACGAGCTACAACCTCTCGTATCTTAGCATCATCGTACTTGAAATTGCTAATATCATTCTCCTCATTCTTCCCTCCATCTTTAAATTGCAAAAGCTGTTGCGTACTTCTGGAATCACCTGCATCCTTCTTTCTAACACCAAGACACCTATTCAAATGCCGACCAAATTGTGTATTAATTCCGTCCTTATTCTTCATAAGGTTTCTCTTGCAATGCTTGCATTGCACCATATCGACACTATTAACCACTACCTATGTCACTTTAGAGGTTTTCTTTCTCTTCTTCTTTTGAAATCCTTCCTCACACTCAACATCAACAGCTTCTTCCCCCTCCTTCAGGGGCTGTTTACTTCTTCTTCCGACATCACATCAATGTTGTCAATTTCCCGTTCAATACTATCAACACTTTGGGCTTTATGTGATGACATGATTATATAATCTGTAAAAACAGCGGAAAATCGATTGATAGTGCAAAACAGCAATCCATATTAATTATCAACTACAGCCTGTTAGTGTTTGATGTCGAATCACCGAATGCATATGCAAAGAGGAAAATCTTTGTTCTTGGATAGGGAAACTGCGGTCTGGCCTCTGGGAAACCCCAAACCAGCTCACTTCTATATCCAACACTACACAGGTTCTAGATAAAGCAAAAGAATAGAAGATCTAGCAAATGATACAGGGAATGAAGGAAACAACCGAAACAAGCTATGGTGGTGGGTGGGTGTGGGTTTCTCTATAATTACAGAAACCAAATATATGCTATTTCCACCTATAGTCAACAGACAAACAAATGAAAACAAATCATGTATACATATGCATACCTACAAAACCTTAGAAACACACGTAAGAGTAAAAAAATTTTAACAGAAAAATTAGAAAAGCTTCGAATCCTACGAGTGCTTGGTGGTGCTGTTGCAGTCGGCGTCAGAGGTGGAAAGGAATCTGGTGGCGGTGAGCTCGCTAATCGCTGTGGCTATGAAGGAAAATGAAGGATTGAGGCCTGAGGGAGAGAAATCAAGAAACACAAAGCAGAACATTTTTTTCGTCAGAGAGGGGGTGAGCGAGTAGTGACTGAGCGGGCGTGAGAAACGAAGTGAGTTGGGAAATTGGAAAGGTAGTGAAATAATGAGGCACGGGTATTTTTGTAAATACAGTTGATCGAGTTGATTTGTCCACGAGCAAAACTCGAGCTCGTTCAAATAATAATCGAACACCAAATGTAGTTCAGACTCAGTTTTGGATGTTCCCTACTTGAGCCGAGCTCGAGCAGATCTCAATCTGAACGAGCCAAACCCGTCGAGCCACTCGGATTGCTTATAGGCCTAGTGGCATGTAAATGACTATATGAATTCAGTGCTTATGTTCTTACACATAGATAGCAAATAATGAAAATTATTTATCAAAAGATTAATAAAGTCTAAACTAAATATGACATTGGTGATGAAATATGATTTTGTTGAGTCTATTGTATGTTTGAAAGTTCACAAGGTTGTTCTTTTTTATGAATTGATGATCGTACGGAAGATGTTTGAAGCAAAATGAAAAAACACATTGTGAGACATCGATCTCTCACATGGATCGATCGATGTATATATAAGTCTCTCAGAGAGAGACATCGATCAATCTATGTTAGGATTGTCCAAAGTTAGAACTTCACTGTGAGACATCGATCTCTAAGACTAGGACACATCGAATCAGTCTCTTGAAGAAGAGACATTGATCGATCGATGTATGTAAGTACAAAACTGAAACCTTACTATGAGACATCGATCTTTAAACCATGGGACATCAATGGATCGATGTATACATCAGTCTCTCAAAGAAGAGATATCGACTGATCGATGTATGGCAGGTTCAAAACTGGAACCTTACTGGAGGACATCAATCTCTGAATGCAGACACATTGATCGATCGATGTCATCTAGGATTCAAATTTTTATGACCATTGGAAAAAAAATCCAAGAGAAATTTATGATGTTTTCTCTCTTCAATCTTGCTATAATTTCTTGCGAACTTTTCTCTGTCATTACATATGTTTCCTTGACTATTATATCCACGTCTAAGATATTATGAGGTGGCTATTGAGGATCAAATCAATCCATAGGGTGGCTAAAGACTATTTGTGTAGCGCCCCGGCCCGACACTGTCATCGGAACCAGTGCACCCGCCGTAGCCTACTATGAGAACTACGAAGCGTCAAAGCAGATCAAGCGTACATCATTTATGGCGTAAGATAAATCAGCGGAAACGTCATAAAATCTAAACCTTCATCGTCAATAATACAACCAGAAAATGCAGCGGAAATAAAAGGTGTTTGTTCATCTAGCTATCATAAGTTCCAGAACAACATAATAACATTGAGTTTCCAAAACTTAAAGAAAGTAGTCCAGCATCTATCTATTCCCATGTCCGTCATCTCATTGAGCCCACTCGCCATCGTCCTCGATAAAGATCGTCTCATATTCCGGCTCACCTGAAAAGGGATAAAGTATATGTTCTTAGCGAAATTATCGCCAGCAAGTAACCCGTCTATACACCTTATGGGATCACACACGACGAATCACCAGTATATAAATCATTGCCCAAAATAAGGTGCTCGGGTTAGCAAGTAGCATCTTAATAAGAATTCCTCAAAACAGATAAAGCACATAAAGAATACACGGATATGAGAATAAACACGTACTAAAACAACATATCATCAAAAGCAAGTCATAAACTAGTCACATCTCTTGCATATCAAATCTTATGCTTCGTGTATCATGATGCATGTACTTCTTTAAAATCACACACAACACGCGTGCATATGTCTTCTTTCATAAACATGTCATGCATGTCACTTCACAAAAATTTTCATAACTCTTCTTATCATATTCTTCGCGTAGCAGAACTTTATACCCTGTGGGTGATCAGTCCACAGCAAACAGAACTTTATACCCCGTGCTTAAAGGTCCACGGCCCCATTACATATAAATTTATACCCCGTGCTGAAAGGTCCACGGCCCCATTACATACATCATATATCCGTGCTGATAGGTCCACGGTCCCATAAAATACTTTATTTTCTGTGCTGATAGGTCCACGGCCCCATAACATATTTTATACCCTCCGTGCTAAAAGACTTCCAGTATACTTGGAATGCCACATGAGACGCCTAAAGTGACATAAAGCGCCTATACTAGGCATTCGAAGTGTTCGGGGATGTGCCGTAGACATTGAACGCCTACATGAAGCGCCTAATGTGACATAGAGCGCCTATACTATGCGTTCGAAGTGTTCGGGGATGCTTCAGGACACATTGAACGCTACATTAGGCGCCTAATGTGACGTAGAGCGCCTAATGTAGGTGTTCGAAGTGTTCTGACGGTTCTAAACTGTAGTTTTTCTGTACGGGAAAGCTTTAGGACACATTGAACGCTACATTAGGCGCCTAATGTGACTTGAAGCGCCTAATGTAGGTGTTCGAAGTGTTCTGACGATTCTAAACTGCAGTTTTTCTGCAGTAACTTCCACCCAACACCTTTCTTCTTCAACCCCTTCATGTTCAACCCTTCATGATCCATCTTAGCTCCTGGATTCATCATGCTTAACACACAACTAACATGATTGGATTCTTAAACAAGTAAACTAGTATCCCCTTAAACCTTATATCACCCACAACCTTCAATAGATATCTTCAAACCTTCCAACCTAACAAGTCTTACAACAATGTCAACATTCATCCCTCCACTCCCTGCAAACACACTCAAAGCATCTAAGGTGTAATCACCATCTTAAGAACGTACACAAGAACAATGAATATATCACGTATAACACTCCTATGGGCATATTTAACAACAAAGATTACAACATAACCATTCTCAGATATTGGCCCAAAGAACATAACTTTACTCAATCAACAACAACAATTACATGTATAGTAAAACATTTAGCATAGACAAATCAAAACTATCAATGTGTGATCCAAGTTTTCTCTTTGTAAGAACATAGGGCCTAAGGTAACAAAATTAGCGTAAAGCGTATAGAAAGATTACTTGCCTTTGTTTCTAGATAATCTTACGAATGTACTGCAGAATTTCGGTGATGATTGAATCTAAACTGACCGTTCTTTCTTCCTCTTCCTCTTCTCTTCTTCTTTTTTCTCCTCTCTTCCTCTCTAGGCGTTTTTCTTCCCCCTCTTTCTTTGCCTTTCAACCGCCCACTTTATGCTAATGGGGAGTTATACTAAAATTTTGTGTAACTCCCCTATCACTTAGTAGGGGTACTTTTGGTAATTTACCCAATTTTCTTAATTCTCACTTTTAACCCTTTCTTTTATTTTCTATATTTTAAGTAACTAAGTATTACATTCTACATCATTAATTAAATTGCATACAAGGTTGACCTAGAGTATTGAAAGTCGTGCTTAAAAGTCACGGGGTATGACATTCCACCCCCCTTACAAAAAGTTTCGTCCTCGAAACTTACGTACCTTAATCAAAGAGTTGAGGATACTTCTCCCGCATTTGATCTTCGAATTCCCAAGTGGCCTCACGCTCCGTGTGGTTGCTCCACTGGATCTTTACATAAGGAATCACTCGCTTCCTCAACACCTGATCCTTTCTGTCCACAATTTTCACGGGTATCTCTTCATAGGTAACATCGTCCTTGAGTTCCAAAGGTTGAGCTTCAAGTACATGACTTGGATCCGTCACGTACTTTCTTAATTGTGACACATGGAATACATTGTGAACTTGCGCCAACACCGGAGGTAACGCTAACCTATATGCCAAGGCTCCCACCTTCTCAAGTATTTCGTAAGATCCAATAAAACGAGGGCTTAGCTTGTCTTTTACTCCAAACCGCATGACACCCTTTGTAGGTGATACTCTCAAGTAGACTTTTTCACCTACATCAAATTCCAATGGTCGTCGTTTGGAATCTGCCCAACTCTTGTTGCGATCCTGAGCTGCCTTGAGTCTTTCCCGGATGACTTTTACTTTTTCTAGTGTTTTCTCCAATAGCTCAGGTCTGGTGATGGTCCTCACACCTACTTCGTCCCAATAAACTGGGGACCTACATTTCCTTCCATACAAAGCTTCAAAAGGAGCCATGTCAATTTCACTGTGGTAACTGTTGTTATAAGAAAACTCCATCAGCTTTACCATTCCATCCCAACTCCCTTTAAAATCCAGCACGCACGCCCTTAGCATATCTTCCAAGGTTTGAATAGTCCGCTTGGACTGTCCATCAGTTTGGGGATGATACGCCGTACTCAACCTTAATTCCGTACCCATTGCTTTCTGAAATGCTGTCCAAAACTTAGAGGTAAATCGTGAATCCCGATCAGACACTATACTTACTGGGACGCCATACAAGCTAACAATATTCTCCATATATAAATTCATTAGTTTGTCAAGAGGTGCTTCACTTGAAACGGGTAGGAAATGGGCAGACTTCGTTAGACGATCCAAGATGACCCAAATCATGTCATATCCACTTCTTGTCTTTGGTAAACCAGCTAAGAAATCCATCGTGACATGTTCCCATTTCCATTCTGGGATTTCTAACGGCATCAACAATCCACCAGGCCTTTGGTGTTTTGCCTTGACTTGTTGACAAACTAAACACCTCTCTATAAACTCCGCAATATGTATTTTCATCCCAGATCACCAATAGTATTGCTTGAGGTCTCTATACATCTTGGTGCTACCAGGGTGTATTGACAGTCTTGAACTGTGAGCTTCTTGCAAAATTTTCCTTCTAAGTTCGTCACCATCAGGTACACATAATCTTTCTCTAAACCATAAGCTCCCATCCTCTTTGGTCCGAAATCCTTCAACTTGGCTATGTTTCACCCTTTCCATTATTTCACTGAGGGTCTTATCATCCTTCTGTGCCTCTTTTATCCGCTCAACCAAACTTTGTGTAATGGTCAATGTTGTTAAAACATTCACTGTGGAGTCAACCAAATCTAACCCGAATTCCTCTATCTCTCTTTCCAATGGTGATTGTCGGGCATGGCTGGACTTCCTACTTAACGCATCTGTCACTTTATTAGCCTTTCCTGGGTGGTAATGGATTGTCAAATCATAGTCTTTTAGCAACTCCAACCACCTCCGCTGCCTCATATTTAACTCCTTCTGTGAGAACAAATACTTTAAACTCTTATGATCCGTGAATACCGCAAACTTCTCTCCATACAAATAATGCCGCCAGATCTTCAAGGCGAACACAACCGCGGCAAGTTCCAGATCATGTGTGGGATAGTTTTGCTCATAAGGCTTAAGCTGTCTTGAGGCATATGCGATGACTAGTTCATTTTGCATTAAGACGCAACCTACAAACAAGGTATTAGTCTAGACTTAATATGTATACAAGATCATAACCTTATACTATAATTTACGTACCTAAACCGTTCTTTGACGCATCACTATAAATCACAAACCCATCAGTTCCGGAGGGTTGAGCCAATACGGGAGCTGTGGTTAGTCTCTTCTTAAGCTCCGTGAAGCTTTGCTCACATTCCGCCGTCCACTCAAACTTAGACTTCTTTTGGGTAAGACGACTGAGAGGTATGGCTATCCTTGAGAATCCCTCAACAAACTTTCTGTAATAGCCCACTAGACCCAAGAAACTTCGCACTTTGGTAACATTGGTAGGTTTAGGCCATTCAGTGATAGCTTCTACCTTCTTCGGATCCACAGCAATCCCCTCTTCCGATATCACGTGACCCAGAAAAGCCACACTTCTTAACCAAAACTCACACTTGCTAAACTTAGCGTACAGTTGTTTTCGTCTCAAAATGCCTAGCACGGTTCTCAAATGCTCAGCGTGAGTTTGTTTGTCAGGAGAATGCACCAGAATATCGTCTATGAATACCACAACAAACTTGTCCAACTGTTCTCGAAAAACGGTATTCATAAGATCCATAAAAGCTGCAGGGGCATTTGTTAATCCAAATGGCATCACTAAAAACTCATAATGTCCATATCCTGTGCGGAAAGCTGTCTTCGCGATGTCCTCGGCCTTTACTCGCAACTGATGATACCTTGATCGGAGATCGATTCTAGAGAAGATCTTGGCACCTTTGAGCTAGTCAAATAAATCCTCGATTCGTGGAAGGGGGTACTTATTTTTTATGGTAACTTTATTCAACTCTCTATAATCGATACAAAGCCTCATGCTACCATCTTTTTTCTTTACAAACAAAACAGGTGCTCCCCAGGGCGATACACTAGGGCGGATAAACTTCTTGTCCATTGACTCCTGCAGTTGTTTCTTCAACTCTCTCAATTCTGCCGGAGCCATTCTATAAGGAGCTTTTGAAATAGGTTCTGTTCCGGGAATCAAGTTGATCTCGAACTCAACTTCTCTTGGGGGTGGTACTCCTGGTAAATCTTCCGGAAACACATCAAGAAATTCATTGATCACTGGAATTCGCTCAATGGACGGTACCTCCCGAGTAACATCCATTGCATACACTAGGAATCCCTCAGCACCTTTCCTTAAGGCTTTGCACGCTTGTGCAACCGACACATACACCTTTTGGGGGACTTTCTTTCGTTCCGGTTCCCCTTGAAACGTTACCTCTTCCATCTTATCGTTCTTGATTGTCACTTGTTTCAATCAACAATCAATATTGGCGTGATACTTGGCCAACCAATCCATTCCCAGTATAACATCAAAGTCGTACATCTGAATAGGGATCAGTGTGGCGGAGAACGTTTGGCCTTCAAACTCTAACTCGCAATCTCGATACTGCTGATACGAAACCATAACCTGATCTCCGGCCGCTTGAACACGATACGGAGTTTCTAACCATTCAAGCAAACTACCAAGGTGCTTAGTGAATCTTTTTGCTACAAAGGAGTGGCTTGCGCCGCTATCGAAGAGTACATTGGCAGGCATCTTATTTACTAAAACCGCACTTAAGACCATATGAAGTTTTACACAAAAAGTTTAGCACATAAACACTTCATTCATTAATGATTTAAACTTAATTCAAATGGTACCTGCTACTACATCGGTAGCCTCTTGCACATCTGTGTCCATCATGAGATGTACACGGGCATTTGCTCGTGGCTTTGCTCTCGGCTGCTGAGCCGCCTCTCCAGGATTATTTTTCTTCATCTCCGGGCAGTCCCTAATCATGTGACCCACTTGACCGCATCGGAAGCATGCTCTAGCCACTTTCCTACACTCTCCAACGTGGTTCCTGTTGCAGTATGGACAAACTCCTATAACCTGTTGAACTACTGGATTCTGCGGTGGGGGTCTCTGAAAATTTCCAACCAGACCTCTTTTCGGAATCTTGACCCAACGTCCGGGTCTTCTACCAACTATCACATCATCTCTTGGCCTTTTGCCTCTATCAGACCCTCCTGCACTAGCTGCTCTTGCCGCTACTCGGCGAAAATCACTCTCGACACGGAAACACGCATCTAGCATATCCTCATAAGTTTTCATTCCCGCATTCACTATTGCCGACTGTATCCTCGAGTCTAAACCCCTCTCGAACTTCGTCATCTTAAGACGGTTATCAGACATAATCGCAGGGGCAAACTAACCCAAGGCATGAAAACGATCCGCATACTCTGACACCGTCATCCTTCCTTGCTCCAATCTGTCAAACGCTCTTATCTTGTCCAATATCGCAGTCTCCGGTACGTAGTACTTCAGGAAAACATCACAAAACTGTGTCCAAGAGATTGGTGGGGTCATTCTCAACACCATTCCGTCCTACCATTCGCCAGCCTTTCCACTTAGAAGGGGTGTGGCCACCTCAACCTTTATCTCATTCGGTACTTGCACCAGTCGGAAACATTTCTCCACCTCAGCCAACCAATGCTGAGCCTCCTCAGGATCAGTACATCCTCCAAACTCTGGTACCCTCATCTTTCTCATCTCTCCATAAAAGAATCGAATGTTATGCTGTGGCGGTGGAGGAGGCGGAGGCTGATGCTGCTAAGCAAACCCTTGTGCAATCACCGTTAATGCGTCAGTGAGCACCTGGGGTAGAACCACTTGTGGAGGCTGATTCTCCTGTCCATTTCCAGAGTTTCCTGCGTTCTCTCTTCTTGGAGGCATTTTCTCTGAAAGGTCAACATTGCATTAGCATTCAGTAAATACAAGAAGTTACTGAAAGCTTGAACGCGTAAGAATGGGTGAGGTATGTAGTACAACTACTAATACGAAATTAGATGATAAACGCGCTCGCACACACCCAACCCAGATCATACTTAAACGCTAAAGAAATCAGTACTTATAACTAAGGATTAACCTTAAGGGAGAATCATAACTTAAGTGTCTAAAAGATCATGAACCTAAGTTTCCGAGATAGATCTGAAGCCTAGTCTCTGATACCACCTGTAGCGCCCTGGCCCGACACTGTCATCGGAACCAGTGCACCCGTCGTAGCCTACTATGAGAACTACGAAGCGTCAAAACAGATCAAGCGTACATCATTTATGGCGTAAGATAAATCAGCGGAAACGTCATAAAATCTAAACCTTCATCGTCAATAATACAACCAGAAAATGCAGCGGAAATAAAAGATGTTTGTTCATCTAGCTATCATAAGTTCCAGAACAACATAATAACATTGAGTTTCCAAAACTTAAAGAAAGTAGTCCAGCATCTATCTATTCACATGTCCGTCATCCCATTGAGCCCACTCGCCATCGTCCTCGATAAATATCATCTCATATTCCGGTTCACCTGAAAAGGGATAAAGTATCTGTTCTTAGTGAAATTATCGCCAGCAAGTAACCCGTCTATACACCTTACGGGATCACATACGACGAGTCACCAGTATATAATCATTGCCCAAAATAAGGTGATCGGGTTAGCAAGTAGCATCTTAATAAGAATTCCTCAAAACAAATAAAGCACATAAAGGATACACGGATATGAGCATAAACACTTACTAAAATAACATATCATCAAAAGCAAGTCATAAACTAGTCACATCTCTTGCATATCAAATCTTATGCTTCGTGTATCATAATGCATGTACTTCTTTAAAATCACACACAACACGCATGCATATGTCTTCTTTCATAAACATGTCATGCATGTCACTTCACAAAACTTTTCATAACTCTTCTTATCATATTCTTCGCGTAGCGGAACTTTATACCCTGTGGGTGATCAGTCCACAGCAAACAGAACTTTATACCCCATGCTGAAAGGTCCACGGCCCCATTACATATAACTTTATACCCCGTGCTGAAAGGTCCACGGCCCTATTACATACATCATATATCCGTGTTGATAGGTCCACGGCCCCATAAAATACTTTATTTTCCGTGCTGATAGGTCCACGGCCCTATAACATATTTTATATCCTGCTGTTGACTCACAGGTCACGCTTTTATACCCTGATTTCGCAGGCGTGACTTTTATACCCTGCGATCAACCAGCAGCCATTTTGTCTTTCGAAAACTTTAAACTTTTCTTGTAAACACATGTTCTTTCGCAAGGCAAATCTCAAAACAAATGCAAGTGCCCATGTCATGATGCAGGATGAACATGTAACTTCGTATCAAACATGTAACACACACACACATACTTCTTACATATCAAGTATACGGTCTTGCACCTCAAATACTCCATGTTTGTATCTTTCCAAGTCCATTCGTCTTACTAATTCACTCATGATTCAATCTTATTCTTACTTCATCAAACTTACCATCTACACCTCAATTGCACCTCAAATACCTTTGCATTTTATGTTCAGAAGAAGTGTATAAAGTTACTACACATACCTAGGGCGCCTAAAGGGTCGAAAAGACTTCCAGTATACTTGGAACGCCACATGAGGCGCCTAAAGTGACATAAAGCACCTATACTAGGCGTTCGAAGTGTTCGGGGATGTGCCGTAGACATTGAACGCCTACATGAAGCATCTAATGTGACATAGAGCGCCTATATTAGGCGTTCGAAGTGTTCGAGGATGCTTCAGGACACATTGAACGCTACATTAGGCGCCTAATGTGACGTAAAGCGCCTAATGTAGGTGTTCGAAGTGTTCTGACGGTTCTAAACTGCAGTTTTTCTGTACGGGAAAGCTTCAGGACACATTGAACGCTACATTAGGCGCCTAATGTGACTTGAAACGCCTAATGTAGGTGTTCGAAGTGTTCTGACGGTTCCAAACTGCAGTTTTTCTGCAGTAACTTCCACCCAACACCTTTCTTCTTCAACCCCTACATGTTCAACCCTTCATGATCCATCTTAGCTCCTGGATTCATCATGCTTAACACACAACTAACATGATTGGATTCTTAAACAAGTAAACTAGTATCCCCTTAAACCTTCTATCACCCACAACCTTCAATAGATATCTTCAAACCTTCCAACCTAACAAGTCTTACAACAATGTCAACATTCATCCCTCCACTCCCTGCAAACACACTCAAAGCATCTAAGGTGTAATCACCATCTTAAGAACTTACACAAGAACAATGAATATATCACGTATAACACTTCTGTGGGCATATTTAACAACAAAGATCACAACATAACCATTCTCAGATATTGGCCCAAAGAACATAACTTTACTCAATCAACAACAACAATTACATGTATAGTAAAACATTTAGCATAGACAAATCAAAACTACAAATATGTGATCCAAGTTTTCTCTTTGTAAGAACATAGGGCCTAAGGTAACAAAATTAGCGTAAAGCGTATAGAAAGATTACTTGCCTTTGTTTCTAGATAATCTTACTAATGTACTGCAGAATTTCGGTGATGATTGAATCTAAACTGACCGTTTTTTTCTTCCTCTTCCTCTTCTCTTCTTCTTTTTTCTCCTCTCTTCCTCTCTAGGCGTTTTTCTTCCCCCTCTTTCTTTGCCTTTCAACCGCCCACTTTATGCTAATGGGGAGTTATACTAAAATTTTGTGTAACTCCCCTATCACTTAGCAGGGGTACTTTTGGTAATTTACTCAATTTTCTTAATTCTCACTTTTAACCCTTTCTTTTATTTTCTATATTTTAAGTAACTAAGTATTACATTCTACATCATTAATTAAATTGCATACAAGGTTGACCTAGAGTATTGAAAGTCGTGCTTAAAAGTCACGGGGTATGACATTCCACCCCCCTTACAAAAAGTTTCGTCCTCGAAACTTACGTACCTTAATCAAAGAGTTGAGGATACTTCTCCCGCATTTGATCTTCGAATTCCCAAGTGGCCTCACGCTCCGTGTGGTTGCTCCACTGGATCTTTACATAAGGAATCACTCGCTTCCTCAACACCTGATCCTTTCTGTCCACAATTTTCACGGGTATCTCTTCATAGGTAACATCGTCCTTGAGTTCCAAAGGTTGAGCTTCAAGTACATGACTTGGATCCGTCACGTACTTTCTTAATTGTGACACATGGAATACATTGTGAACTTGCGCCAACACCGGAGGTAACGCTAACCTATATGCCAAGGCTCCCACCTTCTCAAGTATTTCGTAAGATCCAATAAAACGAGGGCTTAGCTTGTCTTTTACTCCAAACCGCATGACACCCTTTGTAGGTGATACTCTCAAGTAGACTTTTTCACCTACATCAAATTCCAATGGTCGTCGTTTGGAATCTGCCCAACTCTTGTTGCGATCCTGAGCTGCCTTGAGTCTTTCCCGGATGACTTTTACTTTTTCTAGTGTTTTCTCCAATAGCTCAGGTCTGGTGATGGTCCTCACACCTACTTCGTCCCAATAAACTGGGAACCTACATTTCCTTCCATACAAAGCTTCAAAAGGAGCCATGTCAATTTCACTGTGGTAACTGTTGTTATAAGAAAACTCCATCAGCTTTACCATTCCATCCCAACTCTCTTTAAAATCCAGCACGCAAGCCCTTAGCATATCTTCCAAGGTTTGAATAGTCTGCTCGGACTGTCCATCAGTTTGGGGATGATACGTCGTACTCAACCTTAATTCCGTACCCATGGCTTTCCGAAATGTTGTCCAAAACTTAGAGGTAAATCGTGAATCCCGATCGGACACTATACTTACTGGGACGCCATGCAAGCTAACAATATTCTCCATATATAAATTCACTAGTTTGTCAAGAGGTGCTTCACTTGAAACGGGTAGGAAATCGGCACACTTCGTTAGACGATCCACGATGACCCAAATCATGTCATATCCACTTCTTGTCTTTGGTAAACCACCTACGAAATCCATCGTGACATGTTCCCATTTCCATTCTGGGATTTCTAACGGCATCAACAATCCACCAGGCCTTTGGTGTTCCGCCTTGACTTGTTGACAAACTAAAAACCTCTTTATAAACTCCGAAATATGTCTTTTCATCCCAGACCACCAATAGTATTGCTTGAGGTCTCTATACATCTTGGTGCTACCAGGGTGTATTGACAGTCTTGAACTGTGAGCTTCTTGCAAAATTTCCCTTCTAAGTTCGTCAACATCAGGTACACATAATCTTTCTCTAAACCATAAGCTCTCATCCTCTTTGGTCCGAAATCCTTCAACTTGGCTATGTTTCACCCTTTCCATTATTTCACTGAGGGTCTTATCATCCTTCTGTGCCTCTTTTATCCGCTCAATCAAACTTGGCGTAATGGTCAATGTTGTCAAAACATTCACTGTGGAGTCAACCAAATCTAACCCGAATTCCTCTATCTCTCTTTCCAATGGTGATTGTCGGGCATGGCTGGACTTCCTACTTAACGCATCTGCCACTTTATTAGCCTTTCCTGGGTGGTAATGGATTGTCAAATCATAGTCTTTTAGCAACTCCAACCACCTCCGCTACCTCATATTTAACTCCTTCTGTGAGAACAAATACTTTAAACTCTTATGATCCGTGAATACCGCACACTTCTCTCCATATAAATAATGCCGCCAGATCTTCAAGGCGAACACAACCGCGGCAAGTTCCAGATCATGTGTGGGATAGTTTTGCTCATAAGGCTTAAGCTGTCTTGAGGCATATGCGATGATTCGTTCATTTTGCATTAAGACGCAACCTACAAACAAGGTATTAGTCTAGACTTAATATGTATACAAGATCATAACCTTATACTATAATTTACGTACCTAAACCGTTCTTTGACGCATCACTATAAATCACAAACCCATCAGTTCCGGAGGGTTGAGCCAATACGGGAGCTGTGGTTAGTCTCTTCTTAAGCTCCGTGAAGCTTTGCTCACATTCCGTCGTCCACTCAAACTTAGACTTCTTTTGGGTAAGACGACTGAGAGGTACGGCTATCCTTGAGAATCCCTCAACAAACTTTCTGTAATAGCCCGCTAGACCCAAGAAACTTCGCACTTCGGTAACATTGGTAGGTCTAGGCCATTCAGTGATAGCTTCTACCTTCTTCGGATCCACAGCAATCCCCTCTTCCGATATCACGTGACCCAGAAAAGCCACACTTCTTAACTAAAACTCACACTTGCTAAACTTAGCGTACAGTTGTTTCTGTCTCAAAATGCCTAGCACGGTTCTCAAATGCTCAGCATGAGTTTGTTTGTCAGGAGAATACACCAGAATATCGTCTATGAATACCACAACAAACTTGTCCAACTGTTCTCGAAAAACGGTATTCATAAGATCCATAAAAGAAGAATTATTTACGATTCAAACCACTTTACATCGAATGTAAGTAAACCTGTGGTTGTTATTATTAAGAATAATAAGAAGAGTAGTTGTTGAAAATCCACTTTGGAAACAAAGTGGTAGTGGAGTAGAATCATTTACGATTCGAACCACTTTACATCAAGTGTATTCATTTATTGTCTCTCATCTCTCATTCTTTACTTTGATTTTGATCTTCATTTGAGTTAGAGTGAGCCAAAACCGAGAAAATTCCGCAAAATAATCCAGCACTTTATTCACCCCTCTCCCCTCTAGAGTGTTTGTCACGGACCTAACAATTGGTATCAGAGCCTAACCTTGATTGCTTGGCCAACCTTTGCAAGTAACAAGGTTAAAGATCATGGAAATGACATCCTCCTCATCATACACTTCAACTTTCAAGCCAACTGCACTATTCTTAGGTTCAAACACTAAAGCACCTATGTTTGATGCCCAAAATTATTCTTCGTGCAAGTTTCGAATGATAAATTATTTGAAAGGTTATGGATTTGATATATGGAGGTTCAAGTCATGTCCAACCAGGGCATTCCTCAAGGTCTCAAGTACCCACTCAACCTAGAACCGGAGCAACTAGACGTAGACATCTAGATTTCGTTCAAGCTAATGAATTTGGTCAAATTCAAAGTGGTCTCACCTATCAAAACTTTCCTTGGATCAAGAGAAATATCAAAGGAGTTTTGGATGGACCCTATGGAACAGGTAAATTTGGATATATTTCTCTTAGAGCTCAAGAATTATTTATAGAATGGAAAAATTCCGAGAGATCCACTGTCCCATTAAAATTGTTGCAAATAAATGATATTGCTTCCAATAATGAATTAAGTTCAATCATTGAGTGGATTAAATGCCCAAAATTGGAGACATACTTGGACCGGAAGTGACATGAAGAAAATATCCAAACGATACACTAGGCTTTTTTATGCAAATTTGTGGATTGAGTATTTGAATGGTTTTCCTTTTTCTTTGAATACCATAATTGATGGACAACATGTTGAATGGTCATGTAGAACGATTTGTGAACGTATTGTAGTTCTAGATGAAGGTTTAGACTCATTCTAGATATGGAAGTGGGATGAATTTAAGTGGAAGGTAAGTGAAGAGCATGTCAAGAGCTTCCTAAGATTTTACCCTACTAAGAATACCAATGACATGCCCGAGTAATGACTGCTATAGTTAACTTTAGCATAAATGGAAAATCTGCCACACTCCCGAGCAACCTTGATTTCTACATTGCCTATAGAATTTCCAATTGGGAGCAATTAAACTTTGGAGAAATCTTCATGGCCAACGTTATAGAGGCAGCCACCAAGAAGTCCAAAGCCATTCCTTATGCCAATCTCATTTACTATATGCTCAAAAAGTCAGGTGTTGAGCTTGATGACACGGATGTTGAGAAAATTTCACCCAAGGATAATTATGACAAAATCAACATTCAACAAATCAACAAATCAAGAAAAGAAGCCCTCAAAGGCACGGGACAAGAAGAGGAAGGTGATGATGAGGAAGATGTGGCTCCACCAACCGCGGCCGAAGAGGAAGAAGGTTCGGAGGATACGCAGGTTCCTATGCCCAAAACCCAAGAAGAAACGAGTGGCTTTAGCTCAAATGTTTCGAAACTTCAAGCTCAAGTCATTGCCTTTCAACAAGAGGTGGGTGAGCTACAGAGCAAAGTGACGGTGCATGAATCAAGGTTTGCCAAACTCAAAACGAAGATGAAGGCGTGCATTCCAGGCTTAGCTTTCTCATTGGACGAAGACTAGGACTTATTGTTACAACCGAAACTTGAAGGGGAAAAAAAGAAAAAGTTTTTTTAGTTAATTAAATTAAAATTAAATTCTATCCTAAATTCAAAAACAAAAAACCCACAAATCCCTCCTTAATCCCAAAAATTTTGCCCCACCCCACTCCTCCATAACTCCAGCCGTTACCCCCACTACTTTAATTTTGGTTTTAACAAATTAAAACCCTCCCCAACCCAATCCTCACACACACACGACAACAATGCAAAATGAAAAAAAATATAGAGAGAGAGATAGGGAAAGAGAGAGCGGTTGAGAGCAGAGAGAGGAAGAAACTGGCGGCAGTGAGGAGAGAAGGAAAAAGAGGAAAAGAAAAAGAGAAAAGAGGAATCGGAAGGAAAATTGGCCACCCACATCAAATCCAACATCGCTTTTGTCAGTGGGTTTGTATGCAAGAGGTAGGTTACCCTCCCCTCTGTCGGATTGCTTTGGATTCCCTCGCATTCTGTTTTGGAAAATTATTTGATTATCACTGTCTGTTTATTTTGATATGTTTACTGCGGATTCTTTATGTTTTGATGTGTAAAATTGCGTGTTTGGCCTTAGATATAGATCACATAGCATGGAAACAGGTTGGAATGGGTTCAGTACGTTGGAAAACGCGCCTGAGAAACACGCGTGTATCAAACGCGCGGCTGCAGAGGACGGCGCGTGTGGCCCACGCGCCCCCTGAGCGGCGCGTCCAAGTCACGCGCTGACATGGCAGTGACAGTAGGTAGGTGACGTTAAATGGAGTCCAATGGAATTGGTTTGGGGTTAATCGGAGTTAAAATGAAAAAGTTATGGCTTTTTGAATGAATTTAGAAATTAATTAAGAAAAGAAAAGGAAAAAAAAGAAATTGCAGGCCAGCCTGCCCTAGCCAGGGTGGGCCGGCCTTTGTGACAGTAGACCAGGAAAAATGGCGGCCCAGACTGCAAGTTTATCATTAAAAAAAATTGGTGAAATGATGCACAAAAACGGGCCGCAGGACAACTGCCTTTTAGCATGCCGGGCCACTGGAAATTGTAGGCCCAGAATCGAATTAAAGAAAAATAGAAGGGGCTACCAGCGGGCCAGACAGGAGAAGGGCCACAATTTAAGTAAAGAAGGCCTGGAACCTTTTTGTAATAATACTAAAGGTTATAAATCAGAAAATAATTACTATTTAATTAAATTAATAATTCAAAAAAAAAGAATAGAATAAGAAATAAAAAAAAGTAGATCTATATACGTGATGGAGGCTTCGGCTAAAAAAAAAGAATTAATAAAATAATGATTATAAAATATGTATAAATATATATAATTGATTAATTTAACATTAAAAAATGTTTTATACATAAGGAAAATTTAGAAACTCACTAAGTAAATCAAAATAAAAGAAAAAAAATAGTAGGGGAAGATAAAAATATTTAAATAAAAGATTTAAGTGCTTGGAAGCCTAGAAAAAATAAAATAAAGTGTAGAAACCTAAAATAAAGTCTAGAAAGATAAAATAACGGTAGAAGATAAAATACAGTAATGAACCCCATGCAACATAGGGTAACTACGCAACATAGGGTAACTACGCAACATAGAACGGAGCATGCAACATAGGACAAATGGAAGTGTGCAAGTGTGACGCATTCATGGCACGAGCATAGCATTTGGCCTATGAGCCGTGTGGCCTGACGAGGCGTGTGATGGGTGTTGGTAATAATGGTTACCTTCATCCGATAGGACCCGGGACATGCATAGCATAACATGGAAAAGAATGAGCATAGCGTGTGATATTAAATGACTGCGTGTGACACGGAGATAGAAGTGCATTCATCATGAACTTGCGCATTGCATTTATTAATGTTGTGATTATTTGTCTTGTTATTAAGTTGTTTCAGCGCTATGTGTTGGGATACAGATCGGGTTGGGTATGTGCTATTTCCTTAATTATACTTTATTTGCTTTATTATTTATCTGTTTATGCTTTATTGTTTTATTTATCTGCTCCATGCTTTACGTGCTCTATGTGTTTACCCGACTCAGTATGTGACAGTCCCTTTTCGGGAGAGACGGGTAACCTACGAGTGACTCCCATCACTCACCCCCCACCACCCCTCCACAGGTGAGCAGGATTATGAGTATATACAATTAATGAGGGTGAAACAGATTATGCAAGCTGGGACAAGTGAGCTGGACTCGAGAAGGGATCTTGTTGACCCGGAGTTTGTTACTTGGGATAGTCAGATAGACCTCCACATAGGTTCATTATTTTGATTTTTTTTTAGTATCTCATATTTGACTTAGCGTATTTCGTCAACCGTTGTACTTGTTTTTGTTCTGATGGATTTTATTTAATCAAGATGTTTATTCTTTAATTATCGTTTCCGCGGAAAAAAATTCTATGTCAGATATGACGTGCAAAGAAGTTTTGAATGACGCTTTGTAGTCCTCATAATAGGCTACGACGGGTGCACTGTTCCCAATGCCAAGGCTCGGGAATGGGGCGCTACAGGTGGTATCAGAGACGAGGCTTCAGATCTGCCTCGGAAATGCAGGATTAACTAGATCACTTAGACTTAAGCTACGATCTTTTCCTAAAATGACGATTTTACCCTTAAGCAACAAAATAGGGTTAAGTGATGACCTTAGACTTAAGTTATGATCGGATTGAGGGGTACAAGATTGAGCGATCGTTTCCTTACTTAATTACGATTCTGCCTTTAACTTTTAACATGAATTCTGTAAACGATAGAATTTCCGAAATTACCCCTGAACATTTTCATGCAACCCATAAGTTGTTAGAAATTCCCAAAATATTCCCTAACTTAGCATGTACTTAAATAAACATATTCTCGACCGTTCTAGATTCAAAAAAAAATGTCAGCAAGGCGTGAACAAGTTGGTAATAAAGGAAATACTGGTAAGAACCAAGAGAGTGAGGGGATCATCCCAAGCACTTGAAAATGCCATAGTTATCATGACTAACACCTTAGCACAGTAACACCCGTTGTTGAACTAGCAGGCACCGCCTCCACCACCACCGCACTCGGACCGGAGATTCTTCGACAAAGGATGCGAAAGAATGGTGTCACAGCACAACTGACACCACCGATCACTTGGATCTGACGTCGGAATGAGTGCAAGAGGTAATACATGCCGAGAGTACGATCTTCAAGACATAGCTCTAGACCCATGACAGAAATGTAGATTTGGACCATGATATTAGAAATTAAGTTACGATTTTACTCCTAAGTCCCAATCTTAGACATAAGTGATGATTTGAACATAAGCGAAGATCATGAACATATGTATTTCTCTCAGTTATAAGCGGTTATCCTTAACATAAGTTACAATCTTAAACATAAGTAACGATTCTGATTAAGAGATGATCTTGGACATAAGTACTGAATGTAGTCATAAACGTTGATCATACACTAAAGCACGATTTTAGAAATAAGACATGATATTAGGCTAAATACATGATGATACTAAGAACAATCATATGAATAAGTTATGACCTTAGACTTAAGGAGACAATCGGTTACGAAATTCGTAGATCTAGTGTATATCATATAAATCTCCCTTATATAAGTTGATCATAACTCTTTAAGGCATGATTTTAGTAACCCTAGTCAAATACTATTAATTTGAATGGATTAAAATGCTAACCAGAATACCCTACTGCGACCATTAATGATATATTAATAGGTCAGACAGCAACTCGGGCTGCTTCGCCGCAACCACAACATAGGACCTGCTACCATTAGAGTAAAATGGATCAGGCTCATACCCCTACTTGGACGATAACATCAGAGCAGACTGAGGTCTAAGTTGAGACAGTAGATATTAAGAAATGAAATAATTTAAATGTGATAAATACTAAGAGACAATTTATAAAGAAATGAGAGGAACTAAGTAACGATTCATAAGGAGTATAATCAGTAGCGCTTAGTAAGAGAACCATATGAAGGAATTATAGTCTAGGGTTAAAATATTGAAATTAAGAGTTATTAAGTAAGACGACGATATTAGTCTTATTAGAGGTATTGATCGGTAGCAATGGCAAGAATCGGCTATAACAAATATATGGGAATGATGAATCGTCACAACTTTCTAGTTAAGTGTTGACATCAAGACATTTGGCTTAAATTTGGCAGGCTTGAATTAAATTATGACGGGTATGAACGAGTAGTGACTAATTTTCGTATGAACTAGAATAAAACCAGTGTTTCAAATAACCAAGTAATGAGGTATAATGGATTAGTGTGGCGCGCAGAAGCATGGTAAAGTAGAACACCTTAAGTTGATAAATGATTAGTATGTCATGCTAGGGTTGGACCAATTTATGCTAAAGCTTTTATCATGAGTAGACAAACGTTAGACTTATAAGAAATTGTACTTAAGAGACCTTATCCAAAAAAAAAGGATGATATCTGGAATTATACGAAATAGTGGACTGATATATTTTCTTAGAAAAAAAAGAGATAAATATTTTATATAATCATGTACACCCATGTACGACCATATTTTAACAAGTACCTTAAATGTTGTCTTCAAAAATACCTTATCGAATCTCATTTTTTATAGCCTACCAACCTTTACAAAGAAAATTCATTTCCGAACTTGTATACTAACATAACAAAATTTTTTTAAAATCTTTTGACGACTTTAAAGGGGAGAAAACTTTTAAACTACTGATGTTCTAAAAAAAGACAATATGTTATATATATTCCTTGCACAAGATTTCAAACTTTTGTTTTATTGCATCTCTTTTAATCAAAATCAATTTTATATGTCGACTATCAATATCGCAAGCATTTTATCCATTAAAGTGTTTTCAAAGTTATTTATCAGCTTGCGAAGATATTATTTAAATTTTGCCAAGTCAAAAAAAAATTTGATAAATAGCTTTCAAAATATATACCTGTTTAGAAAACAAAAGGTACCGTAGTCAAATCATTTTATAAAACCTTACCTTATTAAGTTTTCAACTGTTCTAACACAATTTTACCGAAATATTTTGCGAATAAGTTATATCGTTATAAGAGGTCATTTGAAACACCGCTTTGCAAAGAAACGAGTACGTTATTTAGAATCTTGTTTTAAAAAAAAGAGAATGGTATTATTTTAAAACTAAAGTAATATCTCAATTATAGTCACGTAGGCCACGTTTTATTAGAAGGAGAGTGTTGTCCATACACATATGTCGTATATTAGGTTGATGATGGTTTCAAAGGAGTAAGGGATATGATCATAGAGTTAGTTTGCAAATGTATAAGAATCGATTTCGAGGACTTAGTTTGTGTCACAAGTACCATGTGGGCATACGTCAAGGAAATTAGTTTGGTTAATTATCTAAGGAGATGAATCATATATAATGAGTTTAAGAATCCAAGATTATAGACTGCAATAAGTTGAATGAACATGTCAAATGGTATAAATGGAGGTTATAAGTTGTCATTATTGAAAAAAAAATAAGTTAAAGATTATAGAACATCTAAGAACTAATGTTACAAAGCTGCTGATGACCGCAGATAAAAGTAAGTTGTAGACCAATGATTGTGTCGTAGATACCTTAGTATAGTGACAATACTCTTAAGGTTGATTTCTTAAGGTTGATTCGAATATCGTAGATAGATTATGTAATGATTTTAATAAACAACAGGACAATGGATCAAAAAAAAATTCACTTGTTGGTGTACAAGTAATAACTTTGATGCATTAACATGTGATAAAGAAGTGAAGTGTTTAGCATGTTGGAAAATGCAAAGAGGTATTTAACATGATCAATATCTAGGTGAATGAATCAAGTATGACTAAACTTAGTATTGACTATGTCATACGCAAGTTTCGAGGACGAAACTTTTTGTAAGAGGGATAGAATGTTACAACCGAAACTTGAAGGGGAAAAAAGAAAAAGTTTTTTTTGGTTAATTAAATTAAAAGTAAATTCTATCCTAAATTTAAAAATAAAAAAACTCACAAATCCCTCCTTAATCTCAAAAATTTTGCCCCACCCCACTCCTCCATAACTCCAGCCGTTACCCCCACTACTTTAATTTTGGTTTTAACAAATTAAAACCCTCCCCAACCCAATCCTCACACACACACGACAACAATGCAAAATGAAAAAAAATATAGAGAGAGAGAGATAGGGAAAGAGAGAGCGGTTGAGAGCAGAGAGAGGAAGAAACTGGCGGCAGTGAGGAGAGAAGGAAAAAGAGGAAAAGAAAAAGAGAAAAGAGGAATCGGAAGGAAAATTGGCCACCCACATCAAATCCAACATCGCTTTTGTCAGTGTGTTTGTATGCAAGAGGTAGGTTACCCTCCCCTCTGTCGGATTGCTTTGGATTCCCTCGCATTCTGTTTTGAGAAATTATTTGATTATCACTGTCTGTTTATTTTGATATGTTTACTGCGGATTCTTTATGTTTTGGTGTGCAAAATTACGTGTTTGGCCTTAGATATAGATCACATAGCATGGAAATAGGTTGGAATGGGTTCAGTACGTTAGAAAACGCGCCTGAGAAAGACGCTTGTATCAAACGCGCGGTTGCAGAGGACGGTGCGTGTGGCCCACGCGCCCCCTGAGCGGCGCGTCCAAGTCACGCGCTGACGTGGCAGTGACAGTAGGTAGGTGACGTTAAATGGAGTCCAATGGAATTGATTTGGGGTTAATCGGAGTTAAAATGAAAAAGTTATGGCTTTTTGAATGAATTTAGAAATTAATTAAGAAAAGAAAATGAAAAAAAAGAAATTGCAGGCCAGCCTGCCCTAGCCAGGGCGGGCCGGCCTTTGTGAGAGTAGACCAGGAAAAATGGCGGCCCAGACTGCAAGTTTATCATTAAAAAAAATTGGTGAAATGATGCACAAAAACGGGCCGCAGGCCAGCTGCCTTTTAGCATGCCGGGCCACTGGAAATTGTAGGCCCAGAATCGAATTAAAGAAAAATAGAAGGGGCTACCAGCGGGCCAGACAGGAGAAGGGCCACAATTTAAGTAAAGAAGGTCTGGAACCTTTTTGTAATAATACTAAAGGTTATAAATCAGAAAATAATTACTATTTAATTAAATTAATAATTCAAAAAAAAGAATAGAATAAGAAATAAAAAAAAGTAGATCTATATACGTGATGGAGGCTTCGGCCGAAAAAAAAAGAATTAATAAAATAATGATTATAAAATATGTATAAATATATATAATTGATTAATTTAACATAAAAAAATGTTTTATACATAAGGAAAATTTAGAAACTCACTAAGTAAATCAAAATAAAAGAAAAAAATAGTAGGGGAAGATAAAAATATTTAAATAAAAGATTTAAGTGCTTGGAAGCCTAGGAAAAATAAAATAAAGTGTGGAAACCTAAAATAAAGTCTAGAAAGATAAAATAACGGTAGAAGATAAAATACATTAATGAACCCCACGCAACATAGGGTAACTACGCAATATAGGTAATACGCAACATAGAACGGAGCATGCAACATAGGACAAACGGAAGTGTGCAAGTGTGACGCATTCATTGCACGAGCATTGCATTTGGCCTATGAGTCGTGTGGCCTGACGAGGCATGTGATGGGTGTTGGTAATAATGGTTACCTTCATCCGATAGGACCCGGGACATGCATAGCATAACATGGAAAAGAATGAGCATAGCGTGTGATATTAAATGACTGCGTGTGACACGGAGATAGAAGTGCGTGCATCATGAACTTGCGCATTGCATTTATTAATGTTGTGATTATTTGTCTTGTTATTAAGTTGTTTCAGCGCTATGTGTTAGGATACGGATCGGGTCGGGTATGTGTTATTTCCTTAATTATGCTTTATTTGCTTTATTATTTATCTGTTTATGCTTTATTGCTTTATTTATCTGCTCCATGCTTTACGTGCTCTATGTGTTTACCCGACTCAGTATGTGACAGTCCTTTTTCGGGAGAGACGGGTAACCTACGAGTGACTCCCATCACTCACCCCCCCCCCCCCACCACCCCTCCACAGGTGAGCAGGATTATGAGTATATACAATTAATGAGGGTGAAACAGATTATGCAAGCTGGGACAAGTGAGCTGGACTCGAGAAGGGATCTTGTTGACCCGGAGTTTGTTACTTGGGATAATCAGAGAGACCTCCACATAGGTTCATTATTTTGATTTTTTTTAGTATCTCATATTTGACTTAGCGGGTTTCGTTAACCCTTGTACTTGTTTTTGTTCTGATGGATTTAATTTAATCAAGATGTTTATTCTTTAATTATCGTTTCCGCGGAAAAAAATTCTACGTCAGATATGACGTGCAAAGAAGTTTTGAATGACGCTTTGTAGTCCTCATAATAGGCTACGGCGGGTGCACTGTTCCCAATGCTAGGGCTCGGGAGCGGGGCGCTACACTTATCTTCTTCCGTCTCCATTTCCCATTTTAGCCATAGATTCTAGCTTAGGGTGATGACTATTGTATTGTTGTTTATTTGCTAAACTCTATTATGTCCTTTTGGTAATCAATGATATGGTTGTGCTTCTCTTTAGTGATGAAGTTGGTAGTATTATAGTGTTTTGAGTAGTTTGAGTACACTTATTTGATTATGGTGTTGTGATGAAGTTTGGTAGTATTATGGTATTTTGAGTAGTTTGAGTACACTTATTTGCTTGCTTGATAGAAATGCATGAAAATGATATGTTTGCTTGCGTAAGGTGAAAATGAAAGTTTTGTCATACATGTTGAATAACTAGTGAAAATGGATATATGTCATGTTGTATAGCTTGCATATACTAAATGGGGGATCTCACTCATTAGTCTAAAGTTTGGCGCATTGCTCAGTTAGCAACCTAACGTTGATGGAACTCAGTTTACACCCAGTCTTTGTCCATAATGACTCATTTGTAGCCAGTTGACAGTTGACTAACCGTTGACTTTCTCAGACCAACCAGTAGTTGACACGTGGATACCCTTTTTAATTAAAAAAAATTGTATGTTTGAATAACTTGATTAAAAAGAATTTAAAAATTCTAAAAATTGTAAAATTTAATTAAAATATATTTTAAAAATCGAAAAATTAGGAGAAAAAGATAAAAATAAAAAAATTACTCCCAATGCCCCAGCCCTCCCACTCATCCTACCCCTCACACCCCAGTCTGCATGCACCCCACCCACCCTAGGCTAAAAAAATATTTTTCTTAATGTTTTCTAACTCACCCATAATGCTCCGACCACCCCCGCTCCCCCCACCCCACCCCCTCCACTCGCCAAAAAAAATTTAAAATTTTTTTATAACTCACCCATAACGTCCCGACCACCCACACAATGCCCCCTCCCCCTTCCCCCGCACCCCAACACCTGGTCTAAAAAGAAAAGACAAAAATTGTTTTCTCTCTCCACACCTCGTGCCACCCCCACCCCACCTCCGGGCATAATTTCAAAAGCATCTCTAATATCGTGCATAAGATATTGTAGATGTTCATACACATCGTCATTTGTGCTCCTCTAACATTCAACAGACAGAAGAAATTCTCTTAGAAAATTTAACCCCATGATAACCTGACAAAAAACATTGTCATTTTCTTTTTGGGCCGAGGGGTTGGGTTGTTTGGGATACCGGAGGGTGGACAGAGCTTTGTGGGTGAGTTGAAAAAAATTTAAAATTTTTTTTGGGGTGTGTGCGGAGGTGGGGGAGGGGACACGGAGGTGGTCGGGACGTTATGGGTGAGTTAGAAAAAAATTAAAAAAAAATTGGCAGGAGGAGCGGGGTAGGGGGACGCGGGGGTGGTCAGGGGGTTATGGGTGAGTTAGAAAAAATTTAAAAAAAAATTTTGGCCTAGGGTGGGTGGTGGGGATGCAAGTGGGGTGGGCAGTGGGGGTGGCCAGTGTGGGTGGGAAGGCTGGGGCATTGAGGGTAATTTTTTATTTTTTTTTATTTTTTTTCCAAATTTTTCGGTCTTTAAAATATTTTTAATTAATTTTTACAATTTTTAGAATTTTTAAATTCTTTTTAATCAATTTATTCAAAAATACAATTTTGTTTTTTTTTAATTAAAAAGAGTCGCCACGTGTCAACTACTGGTTGGTTTCAATTAGTCAACGGTTAGTCAACGGTCAACTGGCTACAAGTGAGCCATTATGGACAAAGACTGGATGTTAACTGAGTTTCATCAGCGTTAGACTAATGCGCCAAACTTTAGGCTAATAAGTGAAATTCCCCCTATACTAAATTGATGCATGATTTGGTTGAGGGAGAGTTTTTGAAAATTTCTATCACATTTGTTGGGTTTGGGAGGAATATCTATTGAGAGAGAGTTTTGAATATGTTGACATGTTAGTTTCTCCTCTGGCGGTTATGATTTCTCTGGACCTTACAAGATACTTGAAATCTGAGTTAAGCACAGTGACTGTTTTGTGTGGACGTTTGCTTTAGTGTTTGACCAAAGAGAATTCACAAATGGATCTCAAACTTGAAGTAATTATTAAGTACCAATCGAAAAGAACACTTCCACTAAGGTGTGGCCGACAGTGGAGTTAATTCATTGTGAAAACAGCTAACATGTTAGCAAAAAAGCTTCCTACTGCAAAGTTCATCAACTTTTATCTCTTCTTGTGGGAGGGGCTCCTTTCATATATTATAAATTGGACTACCAATCAAGACTTGCAGCCAAGAAAACTAGCTTAAATCCCAAGCTCCAATACAAAAGAAGTAGGCGACATTATCCAGCGTAAGCATATTCAGTATACTGAAAAGGTGAATGATATTTTCCTTCCTGGCTTAGGCAAGAACTACTTGCTTCCCAGAAAAGGCAAGACTGAAGCTAGTTCATCCTTTATTTCCTTCGAGAAGCCTAAAATGTGGTGTAGTTCCAGGTGCAGAGCATCAAAGGGTAACAGTTTTATCATTGATGCTTAAGAAAGAAGAAAAGTATCATTTTGTCTTCAATCAGGAACTATAATTAACGAAGAATCACACAGTAAATAACTAAGTCTCATCTAAAAGGACAAAAATCCTCTGATACAGGTAAAGAACAAGGCCTATAAGTCGATTAACTAATGAAATTATATCCTTTAAATCCTTTTACGTCATGAAGTTGCTCAACTTACCTAACAGCTTTAGTTCCCCATCCCAAACATTTGCATAAAAATTGCAGTAAACAAAAGCGGCTCGTGAGATTCCTATCTCCTTCCTCATAGTGCATCCCTATCATCAACCTCCACTCTCATTCCTCTGTCCAAAGATTTTATTATAACAAAAACAAAAAGCATCAGCTCCAAAAAAACCAAATAACTGAAAGAAAATGAGTTTATCATAATGAATCATGTGCTGCAGTGGCACTTCAGGACCCTGTAACTACAGTATTTTCATTGCACTTCCCAATCTTAAAATCCAGCAGCAGCTTGTAACCAGCATAACAGGTCAGAAGTCAAGGAACTTGGCAGGAATAATCAGTTAGGGTCTAATCAATTAGCTTATGGACAATAAATTTCTTCTCTGTGAACCTTCAGCAAAAAGGATAAGTACAAAAAGAGCAGCAGGGACGCTCATGAAAAATTAGTTGAAAGAATCTAACTTCAGGCCTAGTCAAATATACAACAATGATTGAAAGCGAATAACAAACTTACTACAAATATCTAAACAGAATGAATAATCAAGCCACCACACAAGCACATTCAAAAATCATCCTGCACCCATTCCATTTAACAGAATTCATGTTACTAACATACCTACCCTAATACCATCTCGAATACCTAGAACTACAGCCTTAACTAAATTATTTCCAAATATATATTGTGGCCAGACTAATTATCAGCAACAATGCCTTGACCTTTTAACCACTAAGAACATTGCGCAAGCCATTTCCCCTGTCAAAAATGACCTAAAAAGAAGATTCCTATAATAGAAGGAAGGGTTTCTAACCAGCATGTCAGAATGATGTGATGTGACTTCATTGATCTAGGTAGATACAGTAAACAGGAAACATCAAGAATGTAAAGAAGTGCAACTCATACTCTTTAAATAACACAACTCTTTCCGGAGCCGAAAATCTTCTATTGCATTATGAGAATATCTTAGAACATAAGCAAGAGTCTGGTAATTTTGTTTTTCTGTTCCCTTGGAAAGTGGTCTCCTCTCTATTGCATGTCTTTGCTTATTTATAAGCAGTTGCTCGAGCTTTTTTTCAGTCTGCCAGAAGTGTCACTGTCCTTCCTCAATACGATTTCTAATGCGTAAGTCATAACCAGTTCCAGTCTTTAGGCTTTCCCACTAAATCCCTCAGTAGAAGTGGCAAAATAGACACAATGGATGATCTCATAAATTTACTTAAAAAATAATTGGACCAAAACTGAATCAGCCCATTTAAATCCATCAGATGCATGGATCTACACGGATGGATATAAAGCAGATGGATTCAATGGATAAGCCTATAATCTGTTTATCCATTTACCTTCCATTTGGTTATAACCATTCCCATACTCTCTTACTTACATTAACAAATTTGTCACCACTGGTAAAGTGGGTGAGCTAAAAACGGCTGATCAAAGGAGTTGATGTGCACCTCAAAAGAAGAAAAGGATTTGATAAAAAAGAAAAACGGCTGGTCTAACCTCTAGTCAATATGCAACATGAAAGAACAAGAACATCATCATCATCATCATCATCATCATGATAGTAAATTTAGAATTTAACTTGGTGATTATACTTTCCTTCAAAGAAACAAAGAACAGCAATATCTTCCTTTAAAATGACAGCCCCTCAGACCTTAGGATGTTCCCCCATGCTTCCCATCAACTTATGTGCCAAATGCGCACGTCAAATTTGACGGAATTGGAGCTCGAAATAATAGAATTGAGTCAATAGTTATTTTCTTCGTAAACCGATATCAATGGATTTGATGGAGATTCATCTTAAATTCATTGAACTCTGTAGCTGATTGTATTTGCTAGTGATCACGCGCTAACTTTTTAGTTTAATCAACATCCATCTATCATCTTCAGATTCAAATGGCCATATGTATTTCAATCAATCCACCACCTCTATGCTAAAATATCAATTCCACCATTTCAACCCGTAGAGCATGCACACTAAAGCAAATACTGGGAGATGCTTAGGGAAGAGAGGGAAACCAGAAATAGAAAAAATAGAAGAAAAAAAAAAGACAGGGGAAGCATTGTTTCCTGTCACCAACCTCAACCACGAAAAGTCTCGCTCCAAAAGGTTGCATGCTTTGCAATATTGGCCCAGTACTCCTCCTGCAGAGGGACACCAGAGGTGCATGTAGAAAATGGCTCAAATATGCCATCCAAGCATTTTACCTTTTTCTCCTATCAAGCACACTTAACCAAAAATAAAGATAAACAAAATATACCAACTTAGCAACCACAAGCATTCAATACGAAGAGTAATAATCCATTAGTACCGGAATCAAATATGCAAGTAACTTCCTTTGTTCCTTTACCATCTCATCAAAAAAGTAGGTTGCACTATGCATCGCTTAGTGTACCAGACCTTCATCTATTTCAATGGGTCATGTCTACTAAACGACATACAGAAGCAGCTGTTAATAATGACGGTACATCACTCTCCCTCCGCCAAGCCCCCATGCCAAGGAAAAAGGAAAAGGTAAAAACATCCTTCCCTCCCCTTTGCAAGATATGGATGGTTAAACAAGGTCTTTACGGAGACTTGCATAAGGGCATTACAGGACTTTCAGATTACCAGCCAAATTACAAATTTCTAATCCTTTCAGGAATTGAAGTATTAGTAAGAGGGCAAAAGGATAGGGAGAAATATTTAAGTGATTAAACGATCGCGTAATGGAGAATGATGATTTTATTTTTACAAATTGATCTGCAGCATTATATCCAGAATTATACATGTCAAAGTACCGTTACATTATAAATCACACCCTGTTCCAAAAGCAATCTAGATGCAAATTTCTATCTATTTCTGATCTTAACAGATTCAGATGTTAATTGTTCCAGTATTCAAAATTCGAACTCCAGTTTTAGCAACAGAACCTCTAGGTAATAATAAATGCCCCAAGTTGTTCAGCAAAGCCGTCAAATCCTTTTGCCTCCACAAAGTTTTCCTTTTCTGTTTAGGAAATAGAGGCTATTCTGGCAACCGTGCCATTTCATGGACTTGGAGTAAAAAAAAACATGTTTATTTATCCTAACAAATTAGTTTTGGGGCGTATAACATATTACTCCAGCAGAATTGAATTTTAGGGATTAATTTATAACAGGCAACTCCAGTAGAATAACACTCTCTTGAGCATATTAGTGCCACCAAATTTAGAATTTCATGCAAAAAGCTTTCTAGGCTTGATTCAGAGGTTTGAATGTATATCTCTTCAAACAAACATATTGGGTTCACTGTAGAAAAACAACAAACATCAAAAAGATAACAAATATCTCAATGATTTTAAACCTATACAACACATGAAAAACAACAACATTACCCCATTGCCTTAGAGGCTCCCACCTATCGTGGGGTAAGGGGGATCGGGTGTATACACCTTACCCATGTGTTGGAAATACACATAGGTTATTTCTGGATGACCCATAATAAAAATTGTGTACCGACTGCTACTTCACAATACAAGAATCGCAGGCAATGTAATGAGTCATTTTGCTTTGTTCCATCATATTTCATAATCTTCTTTGATTTTAGTATATGATGGAATAAAGCAAAAAAAAATAGAGGGAAAGAAGTTAATGTATCCACATAGCTGTGACTGAAGTAGAGATATCCCAAAAAAGAGAGGCATCAGTAAATAGGTGAATGCCTCATTCTCTCTAGGACATTCACATGGAAGCAATTATGATGGAAAATTATTAACATACATTGATTTTAAAGGCAAAGAAAACAAACAACTTTGTCATAAAACATGCAATAGAAACAATGGCTGGGAAGATTAGGACGAGAAACATGAATTCCATAGCATAAAAAGGTCTAGAAGCATCCATGATCAGTCTGCTATTATAAGAAAATGCAACTTTTGGATTAGATAGGTATCATTTATTTTTGGTTCAAGACCAGAAACTTCTCAAATCCACTTGTTTTGGCTAGACACAGCCATTATTAGGACTCACTGTTTCAGAAGGACGCAATGACCATTTGTGGATTCTGTGAACTCATTTAATGTCAAAGGACCGTCATTTTACTATGCATCTCATTTAGAAAGATTTAGTGGTTTCAACTTAGCATGCTGAGTAAATCCAAGCATATAAAATAAAATCTGACGCTTCCCTAGACTCAAAGATCCATATAGTTGACATTTTAGTCTCTCTCTTCTCCATGGAAAATAGAATCGATACTTTCCAGAACTCAAGCATTATTCCCGAAAATGTGATGCTGACTAATATGGATCCTTTGCTTTCATTGTGCTCCATATACCATATCATCCACCCAAGTATGTCATACACTCTTCAGTGGTTCCCTCAGACATCTGCTTTGATCTCCCTCTTCTCCTTTCAGCATGTCTCCTCTAAACATTCCAATGACCAACAGGTCACTGATTTTGTGGTAGGTTGAGTAGGTAGACTGTATACTACTCGAGGAGTAAAATTTTTTTTTTTTTTTGCATATTCTTCGTCATAACTAAAAGACAAAGGTAATTGAAAACAAAATATGATCCACAAGTGTCCTTACCATCTCAGAATTGGAGCGCAAACGCTAATTAAGATTTGATATACTCAATAGTTAGACAGCAAGTTTAGTTCCACTTCACTAAATGAGCTTTCAGATACGTTCATTATTTAAACAATCCAAGGATGAAATAATGACATCCAATAGACGGATGGAATCTTCGAAATAATTATTAAATATTCCTTGAAATGCATTGGATCAACTGAAGATGCATCTCACTGATGAGGTTTCCTATTTGGAATCAAACACCATTGTGGTACTTATTCATCATTATTTCTAGCAGCTAGCCAACAAAAATTCTTGCTTTGCCATTGCATTGTACCCAACAGTTTCAAAAGTGTTTTTTTTTTCTGTAAATGGTTTCAAAAGTGTATTTCTCAAATCATAGTTGTTGATGTGTGAGACACGGTATCATCACAATGATATCATATTCTATTTTGTCCCGAGGTCCACGGATCAAGTTTCTATTTTATTCCAACAGACAAATAAGAGAACCACTTGTTATGGCCTTTCAGACAGTAAATGAATAATCTGAACAGATATGATCCTTCCGCAAAAGGAAGATTGACAATAAGTAGTAGGTTATCTTAATAACAAACAAACTAGGTAAATTAGTGATTAAATTCTAACATGATGGCAAACACAGCTGCACAAGTTCATAACTACACAGTCAAATTGGAAACGTATTAGCACAATTAACAGAAATTACTGCATGGCACTTAAGATGCTCTTCCACCATGTCACATAAAGATTTCATCTTTATGAGATGCAAATAGAAAAAACAAACAAAGATGCCAAAGTTCCAAGAAGTACCTTCCGAGCTTTCTTCTAATAATATTACTTTGTTTCTGAAACAGCATTGTGATGGAAGAGGTGCACCATACTAAATAAGCCTCTTACGCGAAGCATAGCAAAGAACCAGCAAGATCTGTCACTCAAGCCTCATTTGAATGAGCACGTTGCTTTAGAATGCATACATTAGCATGACATGAAAATCAAATCACAAACACTCAAGTTTGAAAATTTAGCCTCACCGACACAGTTGATAGATTACCATCTCACCTAAAAGATTAAGTTGTCCGGTTGCAAATGATATATTGAAACAAGCATATGTAACTGCTACTTCTACAGCAGAAGTCTTACGAGATGGTTCGATAAGTAGTACGTATTTTAAGCAAACATGAACCACTTTCAAAGTCTTAATTAGTAAATGTAGATTGTCAAGTGGCTCAAAGTTGAGCGACAGGTATCTTAAGCTTCCAGGAGGCACCAACCGATATTATATCACAATCTAGCTGCATAGCCATTTGAGCATATGGAAGAAGAAAATAGCCACTATCACATCTAATAATGACTTGGAACCAAACATACCCCAAACACAGAGGAGTTGCATGGAAATGAATATATTTCTTCAAGTTCAAGAAAGAAGGATAATTTTAGCCCAAAAAATATCTTTCTATATCAAATACCCAGACTTATGTTTCACACGAAAGTAATCAGGTACATAGAGCAAAGATTGAGAGTGTCAAAATCAATAATATTACAACTACATTGATCAAGCACCTCAGCTAAATTGATGGGTTGTAAAAGCAACGTCTTCAGCTAATTGTAACGTATTTCAGCAGTTTCAGTGACTAATATCATTGTGATAGCATGAATAACTAGCTTGCACAATGCCAGATAAAGCACAAGTTTGACAACAGTGGTACTAAAAAATTGCAATGACAATGAAAATTACAATTAACTAGAACCACGCGGAATGACAGAATCATCAAGTTAGCAATATTATTTTCATTAAGAAGCAAAAGAAAAGGAACAAATGAATTAGCATCGTGCATCCATAGTGCCATCAATTATGAACCAAACGAACACCTACAAGCCGAAAACAATTAGCGGAACTACATTGGTTGAAAAGATATCATTTCACATTATTTCAGCAGAAGCCAATATGATTTTAGGAGATGGAATAACGAACCATAAGAGAACCATTGCCCAAATTTATTTAGAACTGTAGATACAAAAATTTTGGGGTTAAAGGGATTCACATAAGGCAGAAGAGGGATAGTTAGAGAAGAAGTGGTGTTCACAGTTGGTTTCACCAAAAGTGACAATATCTGCAATTTATACAATGCCCCCAAAGCAAAGTTCAGGGAAGTCAATTTTGACGACTGAAGCATATTTCAGAAGAATATATTGACTTCAACTGATTCTGTACATCTCCAGCAATGAAGTTGGACAGGCAAATGCTCTCATCCTCTAAAAGATGGAAACGGCTTTATTTCAGAGGGACATTCAGTCCTTTGGCTCAATGCTGGAATCACCATGACCCAGTAGTCTAGTACTTGTGGTGGTAGCTTCAACAAGGCCTTCTGATGCCAAAGTTAATGCACCAGATGCTGAAGATGATGAACCCAATAAATTTCGAGCAGCAGAAGCTTCAGCTGAAGTTGATGGAAGGTTGTATGTAAACACACCCATTGGATGGTCAAATTTGCAGCTTGGACCAAACTTACAGATCCCATAACGGGAGTAGAAAATGCACAAAGGCTCTCCCTGCAAGCAATATATAATAATATTCAGGGTTTATCCAGTATCCCAAAGAAAATAAAGATCTACAGAAAAACAAGCGTTTAACAATAAGTGCCTTTCTTGGGAGAAAAAACCACTAGATCACAATTATACTCTCAAGGCCAATGCAATAGAACCTAGAAAAGACTATTGCAAAGCTCACCCTGCAAAAATAAACGGCTTAACTTAAACTAGAGCTTTGCGGACAAGCTCAACATAATTGATTTGATAAATATTTCAAGCAACGTTGCCTTTCTCACTCTAAGAAAGCATATATTCGAGCATTAGTCACATCTGTCATATCTCACCCTTACAATCATGATACTCTTTACTAGAATGAACAAACAAGAGAAGCGGGAAAAGATAAAAGATAAGAGATCGATATCAAATACAGAAGGATATTATTGAAGCCAACATGTCACTAATAGATCAAAAGAAATCAGGAGAGATAGAGAAATGAACCTTAAAGAACAGAGTCATTATTGTTGGAAACCATACTTCAGATAAAGTGAAATAGCCAGATATAGAGGCTTGTTAGTGGAGTTTCTTTTATTACCCTAGGCCATGCTGTCTTAGAGTTACTTATCAACTTTCATCAAAGGAGAAGAGAAACCAAAAGGGAAAAGAAAGGGGTGGCAAATAGGTCAGGGTGTGGGTTTCATGGGGTTAACTCGCTAACCTGATTTTTGAGCTTGTTGAGTGCGCCGGATCGGATCTGAGGGTTGATGGGTTTGAAAGTTAGAGTTTGTCGGGTTGACGGGTTACTTTTGGATTTGATGGGTCGGGTTCGTGTCGGGTTTAACGGATTGACAAGTAATTTTCTATTTTGGTAGGTCGAGTTCCTGTCTAGGTTTAACGAGTTTTGCGCTTTGACCTGATTCTGACAGGAACTAGCGAGAAAATCAATTTAGGTTCATATTTGGTTGATGGGCCATGTCGGAAATTGCCAGCCCTAAAAGAAATCCCCCTTATACACATTATATACACACACATATAAAATAAAATAAAACTTATAATAAATGATCCTTTGAATATCCCTAGTTCACAGTGATCTTTTTCAAAAATGAGGGAATTAATCAACTTTAAGGCTCTTATAACAGTTCCTAATTTAATCCAGTTCTTGGAAACGAAACTACATTGGATCCATCTAATGTACAGCAGGAGATGCACAGCTATTTTCTTTTCTCTTTTTTTTGCCTTCGCTTTCCTTCTCTTTTTTCATTAAAAACTATCATATTCAAGTTTCTATTCTTCCAGACCATGTGTAATCAGGCTTTAGACAAACGTTACCAATTTCCTTATTCTACGTAACTCCCTAATTCTAGGGAGTACCCAACATTTGATTTCAATAAACATTCTACCTCTACCAAGCATAATGGTCCCATCACCCATCTTTTTCTGGCTGAAATACATATATTTCTATGTATCAATGGTTCCACCGCACCCAACCAAAGCTTAGATAAAAAGTCATTGCTAACCGAATTGAGAAAATTTCCACTCTCTACATAATATAATGTTTTGCGTGTACCTGTTGGTGCATCTATATATGTAGATGTATAATTTTTTTACGTCATCAATATATAGATGTATGCACATATACATGTATACATATACATGCATATTTACGTACATACATAGACAGATAGAAACATGTACATATGTACATACATGTTAGATACATAACACACATCCATACACTTTACATCTAACCCAAAATTCAAGTACAGGGGGGAAAAAGAAGTTCGAAACATTATTCCACTCCAAGATAATGCATTACGCTGATCACTGTTGCAGGAAGGAACAATTTTCAAGCATTTTTTTACTTTTTCTGGAGGGGGAAAAAAGCAAAGAAGTACAAAAGAAAGAAAATCTGCATTACGAGATAATATGGCAACTTTTTCTTTGACTTACAGGGCGTAATGGAAGTCCAATAGGACTCAAGACACAGTCTGGAGCAGGAATTATTCTTTCTCTTGGGTGATGGAACTTGCAAACAGCACCAAACTTACAGTCTCCAGTCTTTATGTAGAATTGGCATTCTGGCTCCCCAGGCCTCTCAGGAAACACTGCCTCACTCTGCAGTGCATAGTACCCCACAGGCAAAGAAGCAGAACGGTATGAAGAATATAACCCTTGTGATTCCATAATTGCACCTTCAGACTGGTGCAAACTTCCATGAGTTTGATCATTTACTGCTGTTTTCTGCTGACTTCCATTTGAGGAACCTGAACCTATCTGACCCTGGGGAAAAAGAGAGAGGGAAAAAAAAGGGACAGGCATTTTATAAATCATTCAAAAGCCAAAATCTCCACATAAAAAAGGGAAATGCATTTTACAAAACATTCAAATGCTGAAAACTCCACGGTTTTAAGCAGAAAATTTTCTGATAACTCATTAATCAGGGTATCAATGTAAAGATCTAAATAGAAAATGAAGATCAAATAACAGAACAAACAAAAACAAGTATTGTGGAGCTACAAACTACAATTCTGCCTATGGCTAATACCTAGCATAGTTCTCTGGGCATCTCTCAGGATTGCATGATAACAAGATCAAAAAGCTTCTACTTCATAGAAATATAATCATTAAAGGTGGTAACAATCACCTAAATTTACTGAACCCTTAGTTTCACATTCAGTGATCAGAAAAACCAAGGTATAAGTTTGGACTCAAAAGCCACTCATGTTTGGTGGTAGAGTTACTGTAGCTACTGTCATGAATATCATTCGCCAATATATACAGTGAAAAGCTTGCCAGGAATATTCTCCCATAGTCTTCAGAAACTAAGAGAAAAAAAGAAAAACAAATGAAGCTCCCTTAGTACTCAGAGTTAAAAAACATGGACAAAGATTTAAGTAAATGATTTCAAAGCCCCTGCACAACTATAAATCATTTGGAGTTGAATAAGCTCATAAGGTTTAGCCTTCAACCAGATATGCTAAATTCACAAATCCACATAGTTCCTATGATGTCTTCAGTTATAAACATTTATGGCAGATATTCAACAAAAACGTAGATGACGAAGTGAGAGAAGTGCACCCAAAAGGAAAGAGAGAAGACAGTAGATGACGAAGTGAGAGAAGCATATTGGGACAGAAGAGAAACTGTATGCTTGGAAAGCGGGAGAAAAAGAGAAACGGAGAAGAAAGAAGAAGAGAAGAATCCTAGACCAATGTGCTCCTACATTTAAGCACATAACTAGTCCTACCTTTCATCTTTAGCAACGTCCCTTTAGTCCTTTTGGTTAAAATCACCAAGATAAAAATCTCCATTATACCTTACATCATGCCGTCAGCTATCAACAATACAATAACGCAAAAGAGAGGCATTTTCCATCATATCTGCTAGAGGGTTACATATTAATTGAACCACTATAAATCTTTCTCCCATTGCAGTTGACAAACTACACCAATTCATGGGTATTCACTTCTTAGGCTGAAAATGTGTCTATAAACTTGGGGACCTCTTCGAACTGAAATGCATAATAACCGGATAGATATCAAAAGTACACGTTGAGAAAAACTAGTCTAGCGATTCCCCCACGATCAAGTATAAAGGACCTTCTTCTAATTCACTTCTTTATTTGTTCCTTTTCTTATCCTGTCACACGAACTCTTAAACAGGTTCTATTCCACACGTTTCAGCAGTTAAGTCGCATCAGAGCCAAGGGAATGAGATGTGTTTCATGTTCCTGTCTTTGCCTTTAACCTTTTGTCACTAAGTAATTTTGCTCAGTCTGGTCAAGTTAAAATCACCTTTGAATCTAACATGTGCTTGATTCAGGACCTCGGAACTAAGACGATGATTGGTTCAGCTGAGGTAGATCAAGGTTTGTACTATGTTCATGGCATGCCCAAATCAGCAGCTGAGACATTTCCTTCCCATCATCTCATGCTCATGGCACATGCTGTCACCTCTTTAGATACTTTGCTTTGGCATTCAAGGCTAGGTCACATGTCAATTCCTAGAATAAAAGAAGTCCAGAAGATTGATCCTTCTGTCCTTGTATATCTGAGGCTGTACTACATTGTAATGTCTGTCCAATTGCTAAACAAAAGAGAAATCCTTTCCCTGTTTCAAGTTCAGCTTCCTTGATTCCTTTTGCTCTTGTCCATATGGATATCTGGGGGCCTTATAGATATCCTACAATGTATAAACAAAGATATTTTCTCACAATCGTTGATGACTACAGTAGATATTGTTGGGTTTGTATGATGACTAATAAGTATGAGGCAAGGTCTATTGTTGAGAGTTTTTACCATTATGTATGTGTTCAATTTGATGCCAAGATCAAAATTATTAGAACGGATAATGGTTCAGAATTTGACATGAAACAGTTTTATGCTTCTCATGGTGTGTTGCATCACACCAGCTGTGTTACTACTCCACAACAAAATAAGTTGAGAGGAAACATCAACATATATTGTTTGTAGCGAGGGCACTCAAATTCCAGTCTTTCCTTTCATCCTCTTACTGGGATTTTTGTATTCAACATGCAGTGTACCTCATCAACGTCACTCCTACACCTATCTTACATCAGAAAACACCATATGAACTTATGTATCAAAAACCTCCCATCTACAGACACCTGAGAGTGTTTGGTTGTCTAGCTTATGGCACTGTGACTAAGGCTCATAAAGAAAAATTTGAGGCCAGAGCCAGAAAGAGTATCTTCTTGGGTTTCTCTCATACTATTAAAGGTTACATTCTCCAAGATCTTGACATAAAAAATATTTACATATCCAGGGATGTTACATTCCAAGAAACAGTTTTCCCTTTCATGTCTCTTGCTTCATTTGAAGTTCCATCCCAGCCTCCTGACTCTTCTTGTTCAGCCTCCTTTCCTGATACTCAGTCAGTTTGTCCCTTTATTCCAATCAATATGCCTGGTCTTGTTCAGCCCTCTGTTACTACTCCCATTGCGTCTGATCCTATTCCTCTTGAGATTGATTCATTGCTTGACCAATATTCTTCTCCTGACACCAGTCATTCTATTCCAATATCTTCTGCGTCTGCCTTTTCTTCCGACTCCAAGGATGTCAACCACTTGCCTACTCAGGTTCCCAATATGTTTGATGTTACAGATGTCTCGTGCCTGATGGCAACATTGTTATAGACTTGCCTCCTATATCTGAAGCCCCTTCTCATGCCAGACCTCATAGAGTCAGAAAGATGCCCAACTATTTGCAAGACTATCACTGCAACTCCATCACTTCTCTATCCAGCTGTTCTTCTACCTCTCCTCACTCCTTGGATAAGGTCATGTCTTATGCATCCTTAGCCCCACAGTACAGGTCATATGTATTGAATCTTAGTGTACATGTTGAACCTAACTCTTATGCAGAAGCCGCTAGGTTGCCTGTCTGGCAGAAGGCTATGGCCACTGAGCTAGCTGCACTGGAGGCTAATCATACTTGGAGCATTGTACCCTTACCTCTAAAGAAGCAGGCCATTGGATGTAGGTGGGTATATAAGGTTAAGCTTAAGGCATACGGGTTGATGGAGAGACATAAGGCAAGGTTAGTAGCAAAGGGGTATACCCAACAATATGGCATTGACTACCAGGATACCTTCTCTCCAGTTGCAAAGATGACCACTTTTAGAGCAGTTTTAGCCTTAGCAGCCAGGTTTAGGTGGCATCTCCATCAGTTAGATGTTAATAACGCATTTCTCTATGGTGATCTTCATGAGGATATATACATGCTACCCCCTCATGGCCTTACTGTACCTAGTTCTAACATGGTGCGTAAATTGCAGAAATCTCTTTATGGGTTAAAGCAAGCAAGTATGAAATGGAATGCCACTCTTACTAAGTTTCTCTTATCACTGGGATTTCAACAGTCAAAGTGTGACTATACATTATTTACTAGGAATACTGGGAAATCCCTCTTGATACTATTGGTATATGTTGATGATATAATAGTTGCCTGTAATGATGAGACTGCCATACATGACCTTAAGCACTCATTGCATTCTGCATTTCAAATCAAGGACTTGGGGAGTCTAAAGTTCTTTTTAGGTATTGAAGTGGCTCAGGCTGAAGGGGAGGTTCACATTAACCAAAGGAAGTATACGCTAGAACTCTTGCAGCAGTTTAGCTTTTTACACGCTAAGCCAGCCAAGAGCCCAATGGAGACTAATCTCAGCCTGACGCATGGTGATTCTCTAGCACTATTGGACGTGATGCATTACAGGAAGCTAATAGGCAAACTGATATATTTGACTATTACTAGGCATGACATTGCTTTTCCAGTACAACAATTAAGTTAGTTTCTTGATTGTCCTACTGAAAATCACTTAAGAGCCACGCATAGACTTCTGAGGTATATAAAAGGGACAGTAGGACAGGGTTTGCTCTTTCCTAGGATAGGCAATTTGAGGCTAAAAGCATTTGTTGATGCGGATTAGGGAGGTTGTCATGAGACTAGAAGATCAGTGACTGGATACTGTGTGTTTCTTGGGGACGCACTAATTTCATAGAAGGCCAAAAAGCAAACCACGGTATCTAGATCCTCAGCTGAGGCAGAGTACAGGACTATGGCATTGGTAGCTTGTGAGGTTCAATAGCTGTTGTACCTGATGAATGACTTGGGGCTGAGGGAGCAGAAACCGATTGAGGTGTTCTGTGATTGCAAGAGTGCAATCTACATTGCTGAGAACCCTGTATTCCATGAGAGAACGAAGCACATAGAAATTGATTGACATGTAGTGAGAGACAAGGTGCAGGAAGGGACAATTAAGCTGAATAGACATATTCTGAGTGTTGCTAGGTCATTAATGTTTTCTATGAATGTTCCTAAATATTTGTTGGGAGAGGTTGTTTTGACAGCCACTTACTTGATAAATAGATTTCCTTCCAAGGTACTTGAGTTTGTAAGTCCTAGGGATAACTTGCTAGAGGTATTTCCACATTGTTTGTTACTGTATGAGCTTACACTGTGAACATTTGGGTGTGTGGCATATGTATATCTTCAATCCCACTTTAGAAGTAAATTGGATAAGAGGTTTATTAAATGTATATTTCTTGGATATTTTGGATCTCAGAAGGGTTATAAATGTTTCTGTCCTAATACTAGGAAATTTTATGTTACTCTGGATGTCAGTTTTGATGAAAACTCTGCTTATGACTTATCTTCTGTCTCAAGCAATGAAAATAGTGAGCAGGAAAATTACTGGAGCATCATTGATGTTTCTACCGTTGACAACTCCTCTAACACCAATCCTGGAATACATTCCTCTGAAGACGAAAATCAGTCTAGTGAAACTCCTTTAGAGGGAGAAGTGGATCATGGACTTGAAATGACTTAGTTACCTATAACACAGGTATATACAAGGAGGAAAGACCAGGTAACTCACTCTAACACATCTACTAAATCTACACATTTGATTAATCCTCTTACAATCAATGAATCTGAGCTTCACGCCCCTCATGAGAAAGATTTACCAATTACTCTTAGAAAAGGAACTAGAGAATGTATTAAGTATCATAAATTCTTGAGTAATAAAGGTTATATTTCTTCTATTTATCCATTACATGAGGTTGTCTCTTATGACAAGTTAAGATCCAGTTTTAAGGCACTTACTGTGAGTTTAGATTCTCACACCATTCCTACAACAATTGAAGAAGCATTAGGTAATGAACAATGGAGGATGGCGGTCCATGAGGAAATGTCAGCCCTCATTAAAAATAATACTTGGGATTTAGTCTATAAACCTGATAATATTTTCCCAGTATGACATAAGTGGGTGTTTTCTTTAAAATATAACTCAGATGGAACCCTTAATAAGTATAAGGCTAGACTAGTTGCAAGAGGTTTCACCCAATCATACGGGATTGATTATGTTGAAACCTTTGCTCCTGTTGCCAAACTAAATACTATTAGGATTATCTTCTCACTAGCCATTAACCTTGATTGAGAACTTGCTCAACTGGACATTAAAAATGCCTTTCTGAATGGGGAATTAAAGGAACATGTATTTGTGGATATACCACCTGGGTTAAAATAGTTCAAACTGAGGGAAAAGTTTATAAGTTAAAATGGTCAATTTATGGTTTAAAGCAATCTCCTAGGGCATGGTTCAGCAAATTCACTGGTGTTCTGCGTATGTATGGATTTAAACAAGCACAAAGTGACCATACACTTTTGAACAGAGTTCTGGAAACAATGTTACCATTCTAATTGCATATGTAGATGATATTGTGTTGATAGGTAACTGTAGTTCAAATATCAAGCATGTAAAACAATACTTGGCAACTGAGTTTGAGGTCAAAGATCTTGGTCCATTGAGGTATTTCTTAGGAATGGAAGTAGGAAGAAACAAAACAGGTATGGTGATCTCACAGAGAAAATATGTTTTAAACTTACTTCGTGAAACAGGTATGACTGGTTGTAAACTTGCCTCTACACCTTTAGAAGTCGGTAGTGTACTCAGAAATGGTAATGGTATGTCTCAAGACTCTCAGGTATTATCTGACATCCACTCACATCAAAAATTAGTAGGCAAATTAATTTATTTATCACATACAAGACTAGATATTTGTTATTCAGTTAATTATGTTAATCAATTTATGCATGCACCAACTAATTTACACTTGAAAGCAGTTATGAGAGTACTGAGATACCTTAAGAGAGCTCTAGGTCAAGGCTCATGAGCAAAGGGATATTCAAGTATTTACGGATGCTGACTGGTGAGGATCAAATGAGGACATGAGATCTACCTCAGGTTATGAGACTTTTTTGTGGGGCAATCTAGTCACTTGGAGGAGTAAAAAGCAATCGGTGGTAGCAAGGAGTAGCGTTGAAGCGGAGCTAAGGGCATTGGCTCTAGGTTTATGCGAAGAATTATGGATAAAGAGAGTCTTGACAGATTTACATCAACAAAGTCCTCAGATCAAGGCTTACTGTGATAATATGATGGCTGAGAACCCAATACATCATGATAAAACTAAACACGTGGAGATTGATAGACACTTCATTAGAGAAAGACTTGAGGATCAAACTATACACATTCAACATATCTCCTCCTCGGATCAAGTTGCTGACATACTAACAAAGTTTCTATCTCCTTGTCAATTTCATAAGTTATTATCCAAGCTCAAGTATCATCCATTTGCATCATCATTTGCCTTTCTTGGTCATCTATCCTAGCATTCTCAGTTGCTAATTATGATACAACACTATGTTTTACGTTGCAAATCAACCTTCCTAACATCCTCCATCTCTGACCCATAGAAGCTTACAACCCTTTTAGACTTTGCTCTCCTTCCTAACTTTTTATCTTGAGAGGGTTTCTCCTCCTTCTCAGAGTCTATATCCATTGGGGAGGAATAGTCTTGTTCCCTATATCTAGACTTATGCCTATAGTCTTCAAACCCAGTTCCTATGCTTACTACCTCTTTCATAGGCGTGCTACCACACCTCACAGGTTCAGATAAGTCTAATTCATGACCCTTATAATGCTTATCTAAGTCGATGTCATCAAGATCCTTAACCTCAGAGGACCAATTCTTTTAGTGTGAGCATCAGAATGGGATGAGGAACAGTCAAGCTCCTCATCACATTCCAGTTGGTTATTAACCTTATTGTCTTCTAGATTCGTCTCCTCATCTTTTTTAATCAAAGGGCTGAATTTATTACGGTTGGTAAGGGTGATGGATAAAGTGATCCTTGATGCATTCCCTGAGGGAATGGGAGTGGGGTCTATTAACCTTACCCCGAGGAGTACTAAGAAGGTTACGGGCAAGAGGTAGTGCGAAGCAAGTTTAGCCATAACCAGTAGGGATACTTGGTTCCCCAACAGTGGTTTCAACCTTACCTTTGTCCAATTGCTGCGTTTGCCTGTAGGTAATTTCGTTGTCCTTCTCTATATGAACACTCATGTAGCCATGTTGACCCTCTGGTTTAATGTTTTTGTTTAGTTTTTTGGGTAGGGGTTCTGTTTGGGGGAATAGACTTGGTCTTTTGTTGTTTGAGATCACATCAGTGCCTAAAGGTATTGTATTTCAAGTAATGGAAAGGCATACATTTATGGATGACTTCTTGTGAGATTTCTACGTATATCCTAGCAAATGAGACTTGGGAGATTGTAGTCTTATCTATAAACAGAGGTTTTCATACTTGTGTATTTAGACCGCTCAGAGCCTCTGAATTGAAATAATGCAAACATAGGGTTGGAAATTGAATCCATACATGGATAGAATTTAACTTAAGTCGTTAGATGGGCTTGTTTGGAATCAGGGCTAAAGGAAGAGAACCGATTTCCAAAGGCCCTGGGAGAGAGATCTATGATACTATGTTTTGTACCTTTAGACTGAATTCGAAAAACGAAGATCTCTTCGTCAATCCTTTCGACCTCAAGGAGACCTTTGGAGGTCCATCGTTCTTCCGTGAATTTCTTCATGTCGAAGAAAGAAACAGTGCTTCCCATAACCTGACCAATGATAGCTGAATCCTATTTTTGTTTTGTTTCGTTGATGACAAAAAAACACTTCCCATTGTCGTTTTCTATTTGAGCATACAACAGTGTAGAAGAAATCTCAGGTTTGAAATCTGGCTTGAGCAGTGAAACCCAAGCCGATTTAGCACGTATACTGACTGCATATTAGAATATGGGCTAGATTAGGAAATCTCATCCATTCTTAGTAGAGGAGAGCAAATATTTTTGGCCTCCGACCGCTTGTTGTGGCGGCGTGAGTGGCCTGTGAGGCCGGCAAAGGAGCAGAGGTTCTGGGTTAGGTCATTTCGAGTAGAAAGAAGTCGATTAGAGGTGTAGAAGAGGCGGTGATGTATCTGTCAGATGAACGAGGAGTGAGAATATATCCGTTAGGAGTGGAGTAGGATGAAGTAAGCCTTCAAGCTTCATTGAATTGCTACCGTGGCCCCCAAAGGGCTGATGACGGCCGACAATCTACAAACGGGATAGGATCCCCTCACCGCAAGGTGGTGCGGTGACGCGTGACCGCGCGACACGTGGTAGCAAGAGGGGTGGTGAGGCTAGATGCAGGTGACCCTTATCTAGCATCACCATCCTCTCTTGCTGCCACATGTCGCGTGGTCACAAAAGGGATAAGAAAAGTGGGAGTGAGGAGATTTCAACCCTCTACAAACTAGTTATAGTTTGAAAATTGGAGATATTCTTATTAAATGTATGGTACTGCTGATTTCTGATGTCCTTGTGTCCTAAATAAGTAGTGATTAACAGGACCTATTGTTATGAAAGGAAGAAAAAAATGACAGATGAATTAGTTGGCTATCTTTTTTTTTCGAAAAGGGGATCTTTCTATTGCTTTGTGTAAAGAAACTGTACATCAGCTATACATACTGTAAATTACTACGACTATCTAATATCAACCAAGCTACCACGCTATTCTAATGTTCCTCACCCTATCAAAAATTACGTGGTACATATCTTGTATCGTAACACTATCTGTCTCACTATCAAATATCTTTTTGTTTTTGACCGACCAAATTTGATGAATAGCTTCCCGAAAAAGTAAGGTCAGGACACAGTCTCCCCCATTGCATCACTTTTCTCCAAATTGATGTCTATCCATCCAGCTATCTTTGACTCTACTGAGATAATCATACCGATGGTGCCTCTAGGCTTGAGACTGCGTCGAGGAGGCGATATGTGTTTCATATATCGTACTGACTTGTCTGTTTTTGGACTTGCACAGATGGGGTAAATCTGAGTCGTCTTGAGCTTTTATAAGGTCAAATGATGTTGACTGTAATGAACCGGGTTTACATCACTTATCATTATTATAGGTGATAATTTTGTCTTCATCACTATATAAGGATTCAAATTAGAACTAGTAGTAAAACTAATTGTACTTCTTAACAAGTACAATATATAAGCATACAAATATATAAATATATAAGTATACGAAGTATACTTGTACATAATCGTACAAATTTATAAGTGACGAGGCCGAGATGGTCACCATGAGGGTCAGAGATGACCCAGAGGATGTGCCGTTAATCTTCTGTCCAAATCCTTCAATGGAGCCTGAGAAAGAAAAGAACCGTTAGAGGTCCCAGGGCGCTGCCCCGTGAAAACCATCCGACGCTTAAGTCAGTTATTGGTGTTTTGCCTAAGCAATTTACGCTGGAATAAAAGTTTGAAGAAACCTCAGAAAGATCTCACTAAGCTTGTGAGTTTTTACGTTGTGGCCGAGATGGAGTTCTAGTAATGGTGCTCCAGAAGTTCTCCCAGATTCGGGATCCCCCCTCTCAGTTGTGAGTTGTGGGGTATTTATACTTGAAATAGAGGAGGCCTGACCCCTTGCCAAGTGATGGGATGACGATATGTCTGAGATGACGATCTAGTCCATTGCAGAGCTGTAATGTGATGGGAATAAAGCCTGTGGCCGTAGCTGTTGTGTAGGTCGGCCTGTAATGATAGCTTTGTACTGAGCCAATTACTGCTTGACATCTGAAAAGTATTCTGCAAAGCCGCTAAGTGGGTCCCAGAGCATAATAGACGATATCTTCCCTTGATCTTATCTGACAGTTCTTGGCGTTATTTGGCCGAGGCCGAGTTAAATATTCTGTCGAGGCTGACTGTAAACATATGCCTTTGCCGAGCCGAGATGAATCATTTTGTAGTGTTATACTTCAACAATTCTTGTCCATGTGTCAACAAGTACCGGCCTGACTCAGACATGCGGGCGAGCTGAACAGGAATCGTAGTTGAATTTGCCTTAGCTGTTTCAATAAGCTTTTGGACGAGCTATAATGAAGTGCACTCTTGCCGAACTGCAGTTCAGTCTGGATGCCGGGGTACGAACCTCTGATGATCAGAGTATGACCGAAGTGTAATTTGGCTGAGCAGCAGTGCTTTTGTGCCGACCTGCGGGACTTGACACATTTATGCCCAAAGTCTACCGTTCACTGTTGTTGACTAACATGTAGTTTATTTTGGTTCATCAATAAGTATATGAAGTATGACTACATAAGCATATAAGTATACAAATATGTATGTACTTGTGTATTATTATATATAAGTAGATAAGTATATAAGCAGTAACTATATAAGGATTCGAATTATGACTGGTGGTAAAAAGTCATTCTAATTTCTAATATCAACCTTGGTTCGAATCTTATCTCCTTCTTTACGTGCATGTGCTAATTTATTTTATTTTTTTTTAAATATAACTATTTAGCACACAAGCTCAAAAGCATACGAGTATATACTAATATACAAGTACACAACTATATGAGTGCACAAGTATACACTCATACCTATGTCTCATATATACATATGTAAGTGTATGGGCAAAGAACACTCGTGTCGCTAAACAATTTTCAGGTCATATTTTTGTCACTAAATTTACTTTTGTAGTATTTCGGTCATTTTATAATATTGTTGACAAGTTAGCTTGAATTCAAGGGTATTTTTGTGCTTTTTAAGTCATAAGTGGTCAAAATTTTATGAATATAAATTTAATGGCTAAAACATTCCCATACCAATAGTTTAGTGGACTACAATGCTTTTTGCCCTACATTAGTAGTTTATAAAGAAGCATATAATTAATTATTATTGCTTAATATTTTTTATTTTTATTTCATTTGATGGCGACACAATTTCATTCATTATAATTTACCCAGTCTATTAACGTAAACCTATGCATTTAATTAAAATCATACTGTATTAGTTAATAAACCAATTAAACTAAAATAATTATGTTATTAGCTTAAAACCAATAATTTTTTTATTAACTTCACTGAAAACCTAAGTATTCTATTTAATCACCTTTTGGAAGTAATTAAGAAAATAAAATGTTGAAATTGATTTATGATTATGTAGCAGCACCGCACATATATTTACAAAATCCAATAACATCATCTTGGTTCGAATAAGTTTATATTTTAACATGTTTTGTGTTGTTTTTAACAGCTTAAAGAAAGGCTTCTTATCTAAAATTAGAAATCATTTTGAGTGTTTTAATTTAGAGAAAATTGTATCAGTGATTTTGTGTAATATTTTGGTCATTATTCTTGTAAAGACGTGACGTTAAGGACATAGGTACTTAAAAAGACGAAAATATCCTTCAGTTCTGGCTTATTTGTTCGGAAATTTTTGCAAGAGTGACCTTAATGTTACATATTTAAAAAGAAGAATAGTCAAAATATTACAAAAATAAATTTAGTGGCCACAAAAATATGATCCTGAAAATTGTCTAGTGGAGCTAGTATTCTTCGACCCAAATATATACTCATATACTTAACCATTTGTGTACTTATATAAGTATACTAATTTTCCAAAACCATTTTTCACAAGTGTTACAAAATTGGTAACACGAGACAATTTTACGAAACAGATTATGGCTCTTTTATACAACATGCAAGTACATTTTTATGATTACAAACCTGATATACTTAAACAGTTATATAGTTCTATACTTATATATTTATATATACATGTATATAAGTATATACATATAGCTACATGTTAGTATGCAAGTGTATAGTTGTATAAGTAAATGAGTATATACATATATAACTATATATTGATATATTTGCATACTTATGCATTAGTATATACACAACTACTCTAACCTTGTATATTTACATATACTTCAATATTAACATACTTATATATGCCTATTTAGGTACACATATGCTTGTATACTTATGTATATACTTATACATTAGTGAATACTCATATACTCTTTTATAGACTCATATACTTCATTTGACAGTTCCGTAGTGTATGCTTTTTGCTGACGATATTATATTAGTCGTAGAGAGTAGACATAACTAGATATGAGACTAGCGGAGTGTCGAATATAGAAAAGGTATAAGGATTAGTCGTTTTACGATCGCATATCTGCACTACGACTTCAGCGGCGCAACTAAAGGTGAGAATAGCCATCTCACCATCGAGGGTCAAGTGGTACCATACATAAGTAAGTTCAAATACTTAGGATCGTTTGTACAACAAAATAGGGATATAGACAGTGACGTAGCACATCGAGTTCAGACAGACTGGTGTGGGTGGAAGGCGACCTCAGGGGTGATGTATGACAAAAATTTTCCAACTAAATTTAAAAAAATTATAAGGTGTCAGTGGGGCTAACAATATTATATGGAACAGACTGCTGGGCCATCAAGAGGACACAATCGCAGAAGATGGAAGTGGTAGAGATGATGATGCTGAGGTGGATGCACGGATATACAAGGCTAGACCGGATAAGAAATGAGATATTTATGTAAATGTTAGGGGTGACAAGTATAGTAGATAAGATAAGGGAGGGAAAACTGAGATGATTTGGGTATGTCAAGAGTAGACAGATAACAATGTCATTCATAGTATATGAAAGTCTTATTGTAAAGGGGAATAAGAGCAAAGACAGAGCCAGACTGACTTGAGATGAGAGGATTAGATATAACCTACTAGTTTTTACCTCTTTGCGGACATGGTCCATGAAAGGCATTCATTGAGTCGGATGATTAAGGTTAAGTAGGTTCAGGCAGAATAAATGAGCAACTTATAATATCCTTAGGGACTTATATAATCTCTACACTTTAGGTTGAATTTGCACTTTTTTGTTTTTGTATTTGTCTTTTATTATTTGTGCATATACACGGTTATGACTATCTTAATTTCACAAGTTTTCTATTTGTGTTTAATATATTCATTCACTAGTACATTAGCACATCATATTCCTATTATTGTGTCATCTATGCAGGTACATATAAAAGCGGGGGTTACTAGATGCAAACTCTCTATCCTTTAGGATGGATGTATTGTTTGCATGCCTTTCACCCTCCCCTGATCATGGCGATATATTTTGATGTCGGTGGGATCTAATGGGTATGGTTGTTGTTGTTATATTTATATATAACTATATCCTTATATTAGTAGATACTCAACTTTTGTATATTCATATACTCAAATACACACACAATACATATGTATATATATATGTGATAAACCATAATTAAATCGTATGTTAGTCAACAACAGTCAACGGTTCAACTCCAGTAGCTCAACACTCAAGTACTGCAGTTCAGCAGTACATCGCTAAAGCATGGCTGTTCAGCTTTGGTTGCACTTCAGCGGGGCATCATGATGCCCTTATAACATTGAAGAATATGCTAAGGTTTGCACCTCGGCACCAACTTCAGTTTATGTCCCAGTGCCGCACTTCAGACCACTTCAGCTGGGCAAGGCCTAGTCATGCACTTCGGCAAGACTTGATTTTGCACTCCGGCAGAGTACTTCAGCAAAGGAACCAAGCACGATATTACCTCGTGGTACCCTCAGACAGAGGTGCAATTCGAATATAGTAACTACAGCTGGTTATTCTTTCTGAACACGCCAAGGTCACAACAGCCGGCCTATTAGTTACATCAGCCAGGCCGGCCTATTAGTTACATCAGCCAGCCTGGCCTATTAGTCACATCAGTCAGGCTACTGGTCACATCAGTAGACCTACAGCGTCCTAGGCTTTCTGTCCCAAGCAAACGTCTTATCCACTATAAGAAGCCAAATGCGGGAAAATGTCTATAAAAGCAAGCCAACCAAGACAAAGAAGGGGACCCCAGAATTAAAACACTCATACCCTAAAGCAAGTTTATACACTTTACTCTTTGGCCCATACTGTGAGAAACTCTTAACTCACCATCTAAATTATAATCTCAGTGAGATATGACCCAAACTGACTTAAACGTCGGAGGGTTTTTTCCGGGGCCAACCTCTCGGGACCTCTGACCTGTGCTTTCTTGTGCAGGATATTTTAAAGGTTATTCCAGCCCGGTTAACAACTCTTCAAGTTAACTGACGGAGCTAATTTGAGGTCGTTTAGACCCTTGGTGAAGATCCGGCTTCATCAATATGTGTGTGTATATACATACATTTACATAGATTACTTTGTTACTCGTGGAACTAAAAATTATTGTTAAGGATCATTAATTATTTTTCTATCTGTTAGCAACAGTAAACACACGCATATTCGTCCCTATACGAATTACCGAATTCCAAGCAAATAATCGTGTTTTAATAGTTCCGCACGTGATGTATATGTGTGTATATATGTATGTATATATTTGTGGTTGGGTTAATGGAGTTTATTATTTGATATGCTGGGGTGTGTCCCTATTGCTATTGTCGAGGACAAGGTTTCTACAATGTACCATTTTTCAGCTTAGTGTTTAGTAGTTAATTATTTTATCAACTACTATTTATTTTATGGTAGTTACTTGTCTAAAATAGTGCATTTAATGGAAAATTAATTAATTTATTTAATTAACTGGATATTATTTTATAAAAACAAGGGACGTCCCGCCCTGAACCTAAAGCCGCCACCCATCCTCAGCAACCTTCACCAAAGACGGCTATTCATCGGAAAGGCAACCAGTTAAGCGCCATTCACAGCTCCGCCTCCGCCTCCGCCAATCCCGTCATCAATTATTTTGAAACCCAAATACCTTTCAAGACAAAGTAGTCTCTCACTCGACACGCATTACCCCCGTTTCTCGCGCCGTCCTCGTCGCCGTTCGTCCTCCTCCTCCCCTGGTTGCCCCTCGTCGTCTACACGCTTTGTAAAGAAAGATTTTGTCAGTTTGGTATGCCAAAGATTTTTCATTTCCATTAGGAAAGTAATGGCTTGATTAATTTAAGTGGCGTAGGGGGCGATTTTCGGTTTTCTAGTTTAAGTTCAAAAGCTGAATGAATTTTGTTTTTCTTTAGGATGAGTTTGAGATTCTGTTTGTTTTGTTTTCTTTTACCTTCTAGAGACGCACAGTGTTACTTGCAAGAGTAAGAGTTTATTTCCTGGTACTTATTCCCAACATCTTTCGGATGCTAGGTTTTATCTTTGATGTGCAACTTAAGTAGGATTGAAACGCAAAATTAGTTGTTCTTGGTAATATGATGTATGTAATGTCACATTAATTGTTGCCGTGGAGCTTTCTAATCTGATTGTTCTTATTCCAATCAAATGTCAATAGCAATGCGCATTATTTGTTTCCATTGTTCTGCATATTTTTATGTGTGCGTGGTTGTATTGTTACGTTTTGGATTCTAATCATCAGTTCTGTAAGATTAGAGCTTCTGTTCTTATTGTTGCACCTTTCACCAATTAGCTGAGACCGTGTATCGCTGTAGTTTGAAGTTCTGTCAATGTAACTTAAGCTGAAGTTGATTGGTTTTGATGTGCCTTTCTGTAAATATTGCATCTTTATGCATGAAATATCTGAATTTTTTTAATTATGTTAGAAAGGCGTCATGCCATTTCCTGTCATACTTAGTGTATATATCTTGGTGACTATCATTTCCTTTATGTTTCTGGTGCACTCGAGATTGATATTAGTCAAAATTTCAAACGAACATTGTTAATACTTTATACATTTTACATTCATCATATGCCTAGGACAATATCACAAGTTTGATGTTCATGTTGAGTTTTTTTTTTTTTTTTTTGTAGTTTTCCACTGTCCTATCCACTAGAAATTGTCATTTCTAGGAATACTTGAGCACATCCTGTGAGGATGATTTTGGCAATTTGGTATGCAAACAACTAGATTTAGGAATGACAGTACTCAAGCAAAATCTGGTGACGCTGGTTGGAATTTTTTTCTTCATTAGTATCAATGAATTGGTGTTTCAAATTGAGCCTAATCTCATTGAGTGAGAGCAGCTATACTTTGTAACAGCGGCTGTGACTTGACAAAGAATTGTTTTGATTCATTATCACCAACCAGTGTTTCAAATTGACCCTATAGTATTGAGTGAGAGCTGTTATTTAGTGTGGTTGTAGAAATTTTAAACTTGGTTACTGATAAACTTGTGGTGTAAGTATACATAATATGGTCATCATCATCATCATCCAAACCCAGTATATCCCAACGACATCAAAAGCTATCGTTAGGGTCTGGGCAGGGTAAGTGGTAGGCAGACAATACCTCTATCCCAAGGGATAGAGAGTCTGCTTCCAGTGAGACCCCCGGCTCTACCTGCATAAATGACATGATAATTTTTGATTGAGGTTAATTTGGGTTAACAAGTTAGACAGTTATTTCATTTTTGCATTGAACTTTACATTAATTAGTATGGGGTGGACAGGAAGGAGTAAAAAAGCAGCAAACATGAGTGGGGAAGTTTTATGTAGAGAGGTGGATTAGGAGTGCCAAGCCTAAGTGCCTCAGTAGCAGCTTTATTCTGAAAAACCTGTGGAATATATGTGCGAGAAAAGACCCATTATGGATAAAATGGTTACACAATGTCATACTTATGGGGCAGTGTATCTGGAAATATGAGTGGAAGCGAGCTGATTCTTGGGTATGGCAGAAACTTATGCAACACAGAGATATGTTCTCAGATAGAATTTGGATATTCTTGGTAGATAGGGCTGATACAAACTTTTGGCATGATAGCTGTCATCTTGGTGGGCCTACGCATAGAAGATATGGAGCTAGGCTACATCGGGTTCTTGGTGTGGGGACAATACAAGGGTGTTGGATGTGATAATCAATGGTCAATGCAAGTGCAATGTGGTGGAGAAAAGGCTGGATGCTGAAGGCCAAAGATTTGTGAATAGTTTTGGTGCCAGCATGATAGGTCCGCCTCAAAGGAAGGATGGAAAGATATGGATCCCTGGGAAGTAGGATGTATTTAAACTCAACACTGCTGTACTATCAATGGGGAAGGAGGGGATGGAGGTGGAATGGTCAAATAGGGTATGGCGGAAAAGGAAGTGCCAAGGTATGGGATGATAGTGTGGTTCACATGCTGTAAACGCCTTCCCGTCCAAGACAGATTGCAGAAGCGGGGTATTCTGGAAAATAGTAATTGCTACTTATGCAAATACTCATGGAAACACATGAGCACGTTTTCTTTTCATGTAGAATCTCAACCCGAGTATAGAAATCAGTAATGGAACACATGGGATATGTGTAAATTCTCAACCCGAGTATCGAAATCAGTATCAAGGCACTTGGGATATGAGCCATGCTGGGAAAACTGGGGTAGATTGATCAAATGGATAGGAGTGGAACCAAGGAAAAGAACCTCCCATAAAGAATTGTTGCTGCCTGGGTTCTCAGTGATTGTATACATGCTATGGGGTGAAAAGAATGCAAGGCTGTTTACTGGGAAGGAGAAGAAATGAGGGGAGCTGACCGTAACCATCAAGGATCAAATAAGGCTGTTTGCGGGAACATGGCGTGGGATTAAGAAGTCTAAAACAAATTGGGAGTTGTGTATTGCTATACCTGTATGTGTCTTTTGTAAAGCTATGTAAAGGGTAGGTAGTGAGGTATATCTTCTGCAACATCAGAAAGGAGGCTGTAAACTGTTTCATCAATAAAATGATTTATTTCTTAAAAAAAGAAGTATAAGCAAACATTGAATGTGTTTCCACAGTGGCGAAAAAGAGTATACTTTTCTTCATGTGGAGTCATGTGCATTTTCTTTTTTGTTTTCAAGCCATAGGGTACCCAACCTGTTTTAAACAAGGTGACAGTAGTCCATGTTTTGCAAATACGGTTATGGCAATATTTTTGAGATATCTAGTTCTCCAGGGATTGAACTTGTGATTTGGTTATCCTATGAATGGTTTAAGAGGTTTCTACTTCTGCAACTAGTGTACAAATTAAGAACAATGCAATGCAACACTTTTACGCTGATGGCTTATATGTCTGTCATTGCAGATTAACAAAACATCACTTATACTTTGTCGTTGGCTGCCACGTGAGACAGCCTTGACGATACAACCATGCCTACTGTGAGTGTTGGCAGAGACAGGCTCTTTGAAGCCCTTGGTTGCACATACAGTAATTTTCCAGCTCTTGTGTTTTTATTTTACTGGATTTTCTGAATACATCCAAAAGTCTTGAATCAATGCATTTTGAATTTAATAGCTCAAGAAGAGTTTGAAGAGTTGTGCTTCAAGTTTGGTATTGAACTTGATGACGTGGTATGTTTTTTTTTTCTTTTTTCTTTTTTACAATTCAATTCAATTTGTGGTCTCATTAATTGATAAGTCCCAAATTTGAATTGTCTAATATACAAAATTATTTGGAAGATAATGGTTGGATTCTTTATTCATGTAATTGATAATGCAGACGACAGAGAAAGCAATAATAAGAAAGGAGAAACATCTGGAGGAAGAAGAAACTTCCGAAGATGAGGAAGTAATTTACAAAATTGAGGTCCCAGCCAATAGGTACGTTTGTACATTGTAGGCTTTACTTCTTTTTGATGAGTTGGTTAATTTTGAGTAATATTTTACTCAACGAGACCAGAGACGTGTTGAAGATCAAGCGAAGGATTTATAATATTTTCCCAACTTCTTAAATCTTCAGATACGACTTGCTTTGTCTTGAGGGGCTGGCACAAGCACTCCGCATTTTTAATGGTGTTGATCCAATTCCATCGTACAAAGTTGCGAATATAAGCGAAGCATCGATGATTGAGATGCATGTAAAGCCAGAAGTAAGTAACTCAAAAGCTAAAAATTTTCTCCTAATTTAGTACTCCCTTCTGTCCGTGCCAAAATATAAGTCCACATTTCAATTTTGGGAAGTCCCAAAATATAAGTCCACTTTCTTTAAACGGTAATATAAACGATATGATTTTACCAACTTTTTCTTCATTAAATGCACAACTTTCAATCCAAACACCTTATTTATAATGGGCATATTTGGAAACAAAAGCCATATTTAATGATTTGACCAACTTTTCTTAAACTATGTGTCACTTCGACATGGACTTGTATTTTGGGACGGAGGGAGTGTTTGGACTTCAATTATTGTTGTTTGATAAGGATTTCATTATTTTATTTGTAGCAATATTAGGGACATCATTGGCTGCTCATTGTTTGTACTTTTTCTGCTTTAACCCACGCAGACATCTAAGGTTCGCCCATACATTGTGTGCGCTGTTCTAAGGGGCATTACATTCAATGAAGCTAGATATAACAGCTTTATTGAGCTTCAGGATCGCCTTCATCAGAATATATGCCGGTATAACTGCCATGCTCTACTAGTATTTTGCTTTCTTCTCTTTCTGAAAATTTATTATTGTGGCATTAAATTACTGAGGTATTTATCCTTAGTTTTCTTTACATCATTCAAAATTTATAATTTAATGTGATCTTTCTTGTCTTTTCACCGTGGTCTCAAAGTTTAGCCTTTTTTCCTCGTACCTTAATAAGCTGGTTTAAGGTCTTATGCTGGCAGTTGACTACAAACTTATTGGAGTTTGAAAATTGGAGGTCATCTTATTAAATGTATGGTACTGCCTGATTTCCGATGCTCTTATTTTGTAAATAAGCTGTGATTAAATAGGTCTTGATATTTTGGAGAAGAAGGGGTGGAGGAAAGGGGAACATCTTTAGTGACTGATTGGTAAAACTATATTCGGTTAACCTGAATCCCCAAGTGACTGTATGAATTCTTCGCCTCTCCGTTGGATGTCGTGAACCTACCTGGAAATATGAAATGGGAAACTGGTGAATCAACATAAGATGCTTTAAAAAAATGAACAGATGCATTTGATTGGACACTATTCTCTAGCTATATTGCTCAGGTGATTTTAAGATACCGAGATTGCTGTGTATTCAAAGCTGGGTAATTAGAGTAGCTTAGGGTCATTACTCTGGACCAGATTGGATTGAAGACGAATATTGGCATGCTATTTCTGTGTAATTTCCCCCTTTATTACGGATGCAGAACAAAGCATTTAAATGTCCTCTAAAGAGTTCAGACATTATGAAGTTCATATTCATGGATATGCCTTCTGTATTGGGCACATTTTTGGAGTTCCTTTTATCGTTGATTCTATGTGAGTATTTCTTTTCCATCAGTTGATTTGTGGCGACTTCACTTTGACTTTGTTGATGATGTTGTACAAAAGGCTGTGCTGTATGGGTACTTTAGTAAAGGGGCATTAATGGAACAATCTAATAGCTTTCTGCTTCATTGTTTTTTCTTATCACCTGGTGTGATGATTGACGAAATAGAAAAAGCACTCTAATCGATAAGGAGTACGAAAGAGGGGATTTCCCCCCTTCTTTTGGGAGGCGCTGGAGCAACTGACTGGATTAATGAGAGGAGGGACATTGGGGATGGTGCGATACGTGGTACTATTGGGATATAGATTGAGATGCTTTCATTTTCTCCTCCTATCTTGGTTAATTCTGGTTGAAACAATGTTTAGCTTATTACCTTTCTCCAAAAACACTATCTTCTGTTTGACTTCTCCGCGTCATAAGCTGAAGTTATTTTTATAAGTTGTTTTGCAAGCCTTTTTTTTTGGTACATGTTTACCGACTGTACATGCTATCCTAACTTGTATGCATAGCGAATCTGTTGTGATCTACTAATTGTAATATTTAGTTATGAATCTAATATTATCTTATCTTACTAAAATGAAAGATATGATTGCTGATCTTTGTCCTTGAGCCGTTACACGTTACGCTGTTCACTTTTAGAGAAAAACATAGTGAGTTTTTAATTTAATTTTGTTGAATTAGAGGATAAACAAGTACACAATATCGGATCCATGCAGTTAGTGTTATATTTCTTGCTTCAAGATCTATTGATCTCAGTAACTTTCAATCGTGACTCTCAAACGGAAACAAAAGCACCGCAACGAATATATTCCTCTCCTCTCCGCTTTCACCCGGCCCAAAACTTTTTCTCTCCTCTTTCGTCCGCCATTGCGGACATCTCTTCCCCCTCAATCATCACAAATCTTTGTCTTCTACCCACGATGACCTTGGATTTGAAACCTTGGTAACTTCTCTGGCCACTCTTGCCATTCTTGCCACTCTGGCCAGTCCAGCCGTCGTGAAAAGTGGTCAAAATACCTGCCCATTATCTATTTCATCACTAAATGGACGGATTTCCACGATTTAGACTCTTTTGACAGTATGCATGGCTTGTTTGTTCGAACTTGGCCTTGGCAAGTCCGTTCAAGTCTGATTTCAAACCTGAAGAATCATCTACCCTACTTTTGTTCAGGGTTGAAGTGGATAAGAAAGAGAAATTCATAGTTGCTCCACCATAAGAAGTCAGCAATGGAAAAGGCAAAATGGAGCGTTGCTGTTGTAGGACAAGTCTTAGGCACCAGTGCGTCTTATTACAACCTCAAAAACTTCAGGGAGGAGAAATGGCTCATTGAAGGACTTGTGGAAACGCAAAATTTGGGCGAGGACTTGTTTTTATTCCGATTCAAGTGTGAAACCAGCAAGCAGGACATTCTAGACCTCTCGTCCATGCCATTTTGTAATATAATGCTTTTTCTTTGGCTTTGGGACCCAGAGAAAAAGATCGAAAGGTTAAAATCAAATGCAATCTCTATCTATGTGAGATTTCCTTTCTTACGTTTGCAATACTTCAACCCAGTAACTTTAAGATGACTAGCTTTAATGATTAGGATCCTACTCAGTCTTCCTTTTTTATTTTCTTCCAATAGTTCGTCCAGGTTTGGTTTCTTTTTTCCTCTTTCTCGATGTTTGTGGATAGACATACAATTGCTGAAACAAGAGTAGCATGTGCAATAATTTGCACTGAGATAAAGGCAGGAGATGACTTGCTAAAAAAATTGAAGATTATAGATGAATATGGAAAGTAAATATAGCAAGAAGTAGAATATGAATGGATGTCCATCCAGTGTAAGAAATGCAAAACATTTAGGCACAACTGTGAATCTACACCTGAGCAAAGTAGGATGAACAAACCTCCAGTGGATAACAGAGGTCTAAACGTGAATGAAAATGCAAGGAGGCAAGGGCAGTTCTCAACTGGACAACAACAAATGGCTGTTGACAAAGGCAAGGGTATTCTGCCAAATGATGAAGGAAGTGTGTCACTCAAGCAACCGGCCAAAATGGGAAGGAATGGAGCAAGGACTTTGGGAATCTCCTTAACTCCCATCAAGGAGAAGCCCCTCAGGAAGCTGTCAACAAAAAGGAAATGAACAAATAAGAAGAAACTGTGAGTGTATGTGTCTTAGGCCATAATTTGGATGTCTTATGTTATACTTTTATTATTATTAAAGAGGTTTTATTATCACTATTGTTGGTTAGTATGTTAACACAATTATGATATATGTCCCTGGTTCATTATTGTTATGGAGATAAAATAATTTATAACCAATATGAGTATTGATTTAAAAATCATGAGATGATTATGTGTATGGTGATACAAATCAATCTCATAGATACTTGTTAGAGAACAGTGTATTGGATAGACCCATCATGAGATTACTACATGGATTAGCGTCATAAGTAAATCTTATGATTGTCATATTTTAATCCTTAGACTTGAGATTGTCATAGTTTCCAACATAAGGACTATTATATTTTGACATGATCTAAGGTTATGCGTAACTGGATAATAATAAAGGTTATGATTGAGTATGATAGAAATTATGTAGAGGATATTGAACAATCAAGATAGAATTTGTCCCTCTCTTTTGAGAGATATATCTTTGGGCCCCTCGATTAGTGAGACTGTGGAATGCATGGCCGTGCTCAAATGAATTGATAGTGCGATCAGTATCATTTGTTTTATTAGTCTACTTAGAGATCGAGTAATCATATGTTTGACCAATATAAGTATGATGCTGACCATGACTTATGTTCAAAATAGATATCGTGTGATAAAGGGATTAATGTTATTAGGCTAGTTGGACTATACTCATATTTATTGGATAGTCGTAATGCCTTGCTAGAGGCCAATTACGACTTGTTGGTTTAATAGAGATTTAACCGACTGCCAATTAATATGGGCCTATCGGGTCACACACAAGAATGCGTATGGGCTGATATTAATAATATTAATAATATTAATATTAGATATTAATTATTATTCGTATTATTAATTTCGTTTTTATGGTTATATATATATATATTATCGGATAATAACGAAAGAATCCATATCTGATATGGATTTTGAATATCCTGATAGAATCCATATCTGATATGGATTTTGAATGACATTAACTAATCCGATTAGGACTCGGATTTTGATGTCTATATATGTGTATATATATACTGTGTATCTCGTAGAGAGAATACACACGGAAAAAAATTCCGGCTTTAGAGAAAACCAGAGTTCTCAGCCGCGCCGTTCAAGAGCTAGCACTCCGGACGGAAGCATTCGTGTGGATACCGATAGAGGGTGTTCATGTCATCGCACCTCCTACGTTCGCACCTTCTATGTCTGCAGATTTTGAATATACAGAGGTATGGTTTTTGATTTCTTTCATCGAATTAAACGAACAACATGGATCCTTGGTAGGAAATCGGAGATCAAGTTTTGTTTTCCGCTGCGCGTTTTTGCAGTGATCTTGTGGATTTTCTAACAGAAACTAGTCACATGGTCTCTTCTTTGACTAATAACAACACTACTAATAAATATAATACTCTTGCAGCTCTGGAGGAAGATAGACGAATTGTTACAAAACATTAGAAACAAGGATGATGATCAGGATGACACTTCTCATCACATTGAGCAAAATAGTGCTGGAAAAAATAGTGCTGGTAAGAAGGTGTATATTTCTTCTCGTTCTTTTGATAAGGCAGAGTCAGAGGATTAGTCTGACAAAGATGAAGTTAAGAACAAAATACACATTTCCTCGAGGAAATTCCTTAGATAATTTTGATCCTCAAGATTTGGATGAGGAACCCAAGATTTGGATAAGGAAGAAGGGAAAATCTCAATAATAAAGGGTGTTTTGCCTACAAAAAGGAAAGGTGTTGTTATCTCCTCAAAACAAAAAGAAGTTGAGAGTGAAGACCACTCGGGTTTGAGGGACACTGAGGATATGAGGAAGGTGGACAAAAGATTAGGCAATATGGTAGATAAGCAAGTAAGGATAGACTCTCTGGTTCTAAAACCCTAAGATGAAAGCTAGCTTGTTGGAATATTATAGGTCTTAGCTCCCCTTTTAGCTCCCTTCTAAGACAACAAGAGGTTAAGAAATACATCAGGAAAATGAATATTGGTCTGATAGGGGATGTTGAAGTTAAGGTAAAACAAAGGTCTAACATATAATAGCTTTTTGCAATTCAATTGTTCCAATTTCTCTATTTAGGGATTTTCTTTGCTTCTCTCTAAAAAAAACCCAAAATATTTCTATCAAACCCACTAATTCTCTCTCCTAATCACCAACACAAACGCCATTATTTCCACCGATCACGGATATATTTCCCCGTTAACGTCTTTTCTTCGTCTTTCTCTCTCATCTCTTCCACCTTAAATCTCTCTAGCCGAATCCTTTCCCTTTTCTTTTGGAATCAACTTAACATCATCTTAGATTTATTTACCGGCCTCTGGGCCACTGGCCGCCACCATTTGCGGTCGGAGTACTTCATCCTCACTTATCCTACCTCAAAATGGCTAGATTTTTCTAATCCAAGCCACAGTAGCAACATGCAGAACCTCGTTGCGCGAAATTGGCTTGGGCAAGTTTGCTCAAGCCCGATTTCAAGCTTAAGGAGTCATGCACTATTAAATCTTACGTATTCAAAGTTGATAATGCAGAGAAATTCGTTGCTATCTTGCAACAAGAAGTCAGCGAATACAAGCAACGATGGAACACAAACATCATGGGTCAAGTACTTGGAAATAATGTGTATTACAACTTAAAGAACTTTGCGGAGGACAAATGAAGTAACAAAGGCTTATTGGAAACACAAAAGCTAGATGAGGATTGTGAGTATTTCGGCTAGCAGAGAATTGAGAGGAAACAAACTTTTTCCTTCATAGATCTTTCCATAATTGCTGTACAAAATATATACAATTCCTTCTATTCATCCCACCATTCAAGGGATAGTATCTACCTACCTTTAATGCAATAAAAACCGGTCATAATGCCTCTATTTACTACCTTTACAAAACTGAAAAAATCTCCTATTAACTACCCTTAATTTTCTCCTACAATTAAGCACTCATTTACAACATACAATAACTACAAACAATTCCACATGTCCTAAACTCTTGCTGCCGTTTCCATGGTTATTGCCGCTGGTGTTTAATGCGGCTGCAGCAATCACGGTGAGAGGGTTCCCACACTCCCCCTCAAGTTGAAATGTAGATGTTGCTCATGCCCAGCTTGCTAATTAGTCCCCCGAACGCCGGCCCGTGAAGACCCTTTGTCAACACATCCGCCACTTGTTGTTTGGTAGGAACATAGATCATTGTGAAACTTTTGTCATCAATTTTTTCTCGAATAAAGTGACGATCTACCTTGACATGCTTGGTACGATCGTGATGAACAGGATTATGAGCAATGCTTACAGCAGCCTTATTGTCACAGTATAACCGGGTTGGACCATTGATTGTAACACATAACTCCTCCAACAGCCTTTTCAACCAAAGCCCTTCACACATTCCATGCGCCAATGCCCGGAACTCTGCTTCCGCGCTACTTCTTGCTACCACCGTTTGTTTTTTGCTACGCCATGTAACCAAGTTTCTCCGTACATAGGTGCAATAGCCAGAGGTGGATCTCCTATGCACTAGTGAGCCTGCCCAATCTGCGTCAGTATACACCTCTAGGCCCCTATCCTCCTTTTTTGCGAAAAACAGTCCCATGCCAGGGGTTCTCTTTAAGTATCGTAGGATCCGAAGTACAGCCTCATAATGTTGCATCTTTGGCGCATGCATGAATTGACTCACCATACTCACTGCAAAAGCAATATCAGGGCGCGTATGTGACAAATAAATAAGCTTACCAACAAGACGTTGGTATCGTTCACGGTCCACATAAACAATGAGAAAGTATCTTAGTGATCCCAAGTCTTTCATTTCGAATTTGCTGTTAAGATACTTCTTTAAAGAGTCTATTTCATCCTGAGCATCCCCTGTCAGAATAATGTCATCAACATAAACAATGAGAATAGCACGTGTACCACTCGGAGTATGTTTGTAAAATATGGTATGATCAGCTTGAGACTGTCTAAACCCATGAGTTTTAACAGCTTGAGTGAACTTTCCAAACCATTCACGCGGAGATTGCTTTAAGCCGTATAATGATTTTTGTAGCCTGCAAACCAAGTTACTCCCCCTGGAATAGCAAGGTGGTAAGTCCATATATACTTCCTCATGAAGATCACCATTTAAAAAAGCATTTTTAACATCCAATTATTGTAGTGGCCAATCCAAACAAGCTGCTAGGGACAGTAGAATTCTTACCGAGTTTAACTTAGCCAGTGGTGCAAAAGTTTCATTATAGTCAATACCAGATACCTGAGTGAAGCCTTTAGCTACTAGCCGTGCTTTGTAACGACTAATGCTTCCATCTGCATTGAACTTCACTGAGAATACCCATTTACAGCCAACTGGTCGCTTTCCTTCAGGCAATTCTACAATTTTCCACGTGTTATTCTTTTCCAATGCCCCCAACTCTTCTTGAACAGCACTTCTTCAATCCTTGTCTGCAAGTGCCTCCTCTATATTCTTAGGAATTTGGACATTTGCTTTGCAGAAAATGCTGCAAACTTGGTTGACAACTTAACATTAGAAACAAAATTTGAAATAAGATGTTGAGTACATACTCTTTTTCCCTTCCGTAGAGCTATAGGTATATCCAAGTCAGTCGAAGTCTCCAATACCTCCTCCTCATCGCAGGGGACAGGAACCGGTTCTGGGGATTGGCACTCTGGAGAAATATCCGTGTCTCTATCAACCCGGGTTTGGTTTTTTCGCGAGTAAACGATTATTTTGGGTGACTTTAGGCCGTCGGGTGGACATGTAGAGTTTGATTGACTTGGTTGTGGGCTATTATGGTTCGGCTGGCCACTTTGGGTTTGGTTCGGCTGTCCACTTTGAGTTTGGTTCGGCTGGTTCGGCGGTTCAACCGGAAGGAGTGCTCCCCCTGAACCGCTGCTGGGGATAGTAGGGAGAGGCAGTGGTTCATTGTGTTGTGGAGGTGGCCGAACATCAAGGTGGAAGAGGTTATCCGAGTGGTCTTGGGATGGAAGGTAAAATGACTCGTGTTCACGGAATAGAAGGTCCATGGTGGTGAAGGTCCGTCGGAGAGTAGGAGAATAACATTTGTAGCCCTTTTGAGTAGGAGAATACCCAATGAAGGCGCATTTGTGAGAGCGTGAATCTAACTTAGAAGACATGGGATTTCGAGAGTGAACAAATACTACGCAGCCAAACACTTTGAGGGGTAATGTAGAACCTCCAAGAAATAAGGGATACATCTTTTGAAGAGTGGACATAGGTGATTTGTATTGAAGTAGTTTGGATGGAAGACGATTGATTAGGTGGCATGCTGTAAGAACAGCTTCTCCCCATAGATATGTTGGAACATGCATAGTGAACATTAAGGCTCGGGCAACTTCTAATAAGTGTCGGTTTTTGCGTTCCGCGACACCGTTTTTTTGTGGTGTATCAGGACAAGAACTTTGATGTATAATACCTTCCGAGGCTAGATAAGAATTTATAGCGTGATTGAAATATTCAGTACCATTATCAGTACGAAGAACTTTAATGGTGGTTTGAAACTGGGTTTTTATCATTGAGTGAAAATTTTGTATGATAGTGGTCACCTCGGCTTTATCCTTTAGAAGATATACCCAACATACCCGTGTATTGTCATCTATGAATGTGATAAACCATTTTGCACCAGAATTGTTTTTTACACGTGATGGACCCCAAAGATCACTGTGTACTAGGTGGAAAGGAGCGGACGCATGGTATGCCTTGGGAGAATAATTGTTTCGAACTTGTTTAGCGAATATACATGCATCACAATGTAGAGTAGACAATTGTTTATCATTAAATGGAAATAACTTTTTGAGATAACTGAGACTAGGATGTCCTAGTCTTTTATGAAGAAGAAGTACATCAGTGTTTGGGACATGGGAGGCGTGATGGGATGAGATGGGAAAGGAGGCTTGAAGTGTAGTTTTCTTGGTCTCTGGTGGATGGTCTTTCTCGAGTTGATATAGGCCACTCGTTTCTCTAGCAGTGCCAATCGTCTTCCCCGACCCCTGCTCCTGCAGAATACACATTTGATTAGACAATTTGGCCACACAACTCACATCAAATTGCACATCAACGTAGGAACATATAGTATTGATTCAAGAGTAAGGGAAGGAGACACTTTTACGGAACCTCTACCAACTACCTTCGCATAGGTCCCATCAGCCACTCTAACTCTCAAAGTTCCAGAACTGGGTAAATATGTTGTGAAGTGAGACATATTACCTGTCATGTGATCAGTAGCCCCTGTGTCTAGAATCCAAGGGACTGTTTCCACAAAATTAGCCATACCTGGATGAGGTTGAGTACTAGTTTGGGGCGGCACTTCAGTCTGTGTCTTTAAGAGTGACATCAACTGTTCAAGTTGTGCTTGATTTAGCGTGACCTGACCGCAACTGCTAGATGGCGGACTATGTTCGGTAATGGTAGCAAGGCTCCGGCCATAGGGTTGTGACGTCTTTTTGTACTTCATATCAGGTGGTTTTCCATGTAGACTCCAACATTTGTCTTGGGTGTGTCCAAGTTTGTTGCAGTGAGAACACCTAGGTCGATTTCCAGGACGAGAGCCAACGCCTTTAACGGCTAGGGCAGATACATCACCCAACCGTTCAACATGCGCACTAGGTGGCGCCTCCTTTCTTTCACCAAGCATAACTCGTTGCCTGCTTTCTTCTCTTCGTACCTCAGCAAATGCTTCACTTAATGATGGCAAAGGCCTTCTGCCTAATATACGACCCCTCACCTCATCCAATTCCTTGTTCAATCCAGCAAGAAAATCATACAGTCGTTCCTTCTCAAGATGTTCTTTGAATTTGATATTTCCTTCAATATCTCCCCAGTCTGCCTCATAGTGGAGATCAAGTTCCTGCCATAAGGTTTGTAAGGAATTGTAATACTCTGTTATACTCATTCCTTCCTGACGCATCTCCTTGAGTCTATTCTTAATCTCAAATACTTGAGAAGCATTCTCAAGATCTGAGTAGTGTTCATGTACATCATCCCAAATGGCTTTTGCGGTGCGCAAGAAGAGATAGGTTCGACTGATATGGGGCTCCATGGAGTTGATGAGCCATGACATAACCAGGGAGTTGTTCAGTTCCCAGGCTGGATAGCGTGCGTCATTGACATCCGGCTTAGTGGTTTGGCCGGATATGAAAGCTAGCTTTCCTTTGCCTCGCAGCACCATTAGAACAGACTGGGACCATAATAGAAAATTTTTGCCATTCAACTTGTGATTGGTGATTTGAAGAGAAGAACTCTCACTGAGAGTTTGTTGGAGACTAGTATCATTAGTGGGTGTTGTTGGGGTGGCGGCGGCGGCGCTAGAAGAAGCGGATGGTGCCGCGATGGATGTAGGTGTTTGGGAACTCATCTTGCTTGTGGATGAGAGTGACTTTGGGTGGTAGATTGTTTACTTCTTTGGCTCTGATACTATGTGAGTATTTCGGCTAGCAGAGAATTGAGAGGAAACAAACTTTTTCCTTCATAGATCTTTCCATAATTGCTTTACAAAATATATACAATTCCTTCTATTCATCCCACCATTCAAGGGATAGTATCTACCTACCTTTAATGCAATAAAAACCGGTCATAATGCCTCTATTTACTACCTTTACAAAACTGAAAAAATCTCCTATTAACTACCCTTAATTTTCTCCTACAATTAAGCACTCATTTACAACATACAATAACTACAAACAATTCCACATGTCCTAAACTCTTGCTGCCGTTTCCATGGTTATTGCCGCTGGTGTTTAATGCGGCTGCAGCAATCACGGTGAGAGGGTTCCCACAAGGATCTTTTCCTATTCTATTTTAATATGAACCATGCAAGCAAGACCTATTGCCTCTACCTTTTGGAAATAGAGTTCTGTAGCTTTGGCCTTAAAATCCATAGAAGAAGATTGAGAAGCTGAAGCTGAGTGCTATTCTTGTCTGGGTTCGTCTTCCTTTCCCGAAATTACAATATTTCAATCCAGTTACGCCGAGTTGAATTGGTACTCTGATTGGAAAGCCTATGTTCATGGACAGGGCCACTTCTGCTCATATCAGAGTAGCTTATGCTAGGATCTGTATTGAAATTAAAGCAGGTGATGCACTCCCCCAACAAATTAAAGCTCATTGATGAATATGGGAAGGAATTTGGCAAGTGGTATGTTATGAATAGATGCCAATCCATTGTTCCAAATGCAAGACTTTGGGACACAATTGTGAAGCCGAAGCGGAGGAAAATAGAAGTGTCACGAATATGGATAGGGAACAAAACTGGAAGACACATAACAAACCTTGGGTTGGGATAAACAAATAGGCCAGCCAAACAATCCGAGCAAAGCTTAAGTAACCCAAAAGGTTGACCCGTTTAACAAAAGGGGTGAGGCAAACCTGTTCAGAGGATCAATATTCAAAAAATGAAGACACTTGAGGGAAAAGAACTTCCCCATCAGCATGGAAGGGAAAACATTCTACTGCTAGTAACTTAGCTCCCAATTTAGTCTCCATTAACACATTCTCTACCCTTTTCTAAATCGAAACAGAGGCGAATGAGGATCCCCTTGATAAGGAAGAGGATCTAGCAGAGGAGGATCAAGATGATGAGGAACAAGGAGATGAACAGGAAGAAGATCCTGAAGAGCATCATCATAATGCTAGTGACGAGGAGCAAGAAACTGGAAGATGAACCCAAAGACCTAGGCCACAAACAGAATATGAGTGATGGAGAGGAAGGCTTCTCCAATTCTTCCTCTGAAGCGGATGGAGAGTGCTATGATGAAGGGGAACCTGTGGACCAAAATATGCACAATGCTTTTGAAGAGATAATGGAGCTTCTAGTTCTGGAGGATAAGGATTTCCCGCTTAGAGCCAAGGTGAGAACCATAAAACCCCGTAAGGGCCAGTGTTGAGGAAGAAGATGACCCTTCAGAGCTTGGCTCTCTTATAATGGAATCTGAAAGTAATAGGATCAATGTAAAGAAGACCTTTTGTAATGGAATTTGAAAGTAATAGGATCAATGTAAAGAAGAAGGGGTCAATTCCAGTAAAGGGAGGCCAATCAGCATAAAAACCCCTTTTAGTGAGGATCAAACTAGTCAACTGGATAACAAGGAGCTGGACAAAATAAACAAAGATCCGCCTTTGGGGCAATGTAACATGGGAGGCAGTAAGGGGTGGTCAAGAGACTTTAAATCTTTTAGACGATCAAATTAGCAAGTTGAAATGTTAGGGGGTTAAACTCTCCGCTAAGAGAAAAAGTAGTCAAATATTATGTAAGAGAAAAGAACATTAGACTGATAGGACTTGCGAAGTCAAAATAAGAGTAAAGAAATTTTAAAGTATCTCTAAGAACGTTTTTAGACATTAGGAGATAATGCATAACATCCTACGAAATTCTGTCTCCAGAGAATTTGGTTGGTTTGTAACCCAAACTTGTTCGAGGGTAAGTTTTTATACTGGGATGAGCAATCTATTACCTGTAATATTAGATTAATTGCCACCAAGGATGAGGACTTCATTTGAACTATAATATACGGTTACAATCAGAGGAGTAACAGAAGGGACCTATGGATGAAGTTAAGGTATCAACGTCACCTTTATAGGGATCAAGCTTGGCTAATAATAGGAGACTTCAACATCATTTAAAATGGAAAAGGAAAATCTAGTGCAAAAAGGATTTATCATGAACACTGTCAAGGAATTCATATAGGGGGTGAAAGACATTGATACGATAAATATTCCACTGAAAGGTTTTGAATGCACGTGGTCAAATACAAGAGGCGAGGATCAGAGTCTTCACAAAGATTGATCACATGGTCTAGAATGAACATTGAAAGAATAAAATTCTCCAGTTTCAGCTTGATTATAATGCCCTCACATCCTCAGATCATTCTCTAGAAATCCTCTCTATGCAAATGTAGAACAAATTTGGTCCCATGCCGTTCAAGTTCATGAAAGGCTGGATATAGGATCCAAGGCTCGAGGCAATCCTAAATGAGAGTTGGGAACCAGCGAAAAATGAGAATCGTCTTACAAGGTTCTGCAAAAAGTTGAAGATGGTGAATGACCAAGTTAAACAAAGAGAATTACAGTCTATTTCTCTCTTTTCAACATTGCAAACCACCACCAACAAACATATTCTCTCTTATTTCTGACCTAGCGGCTACATCGTCTCCTTATTACATCTCTTAATCTTTTCTTCTGCTTAAAATCATCTGACCTTCCACTCCTGTCGTCTTCTTCGGCCTCACTGGCCTCTCTGGCCCCGCGATAAGCCTCGCGATAAGCGGTCGGAGTACTTTAATTTGGTTGATTTATTCCCGAAATGGCTCGATCTATGTGGTCAGGGATAAATATGCAAACTGCATTTGAAGGGTGGTAGGAAATGGAGAAACCATATCTTTTTGGAGCAGCAGCCTTTGGCATTCATGGGGTGCACTAATGTTAAATCATTCTGAGTTAAAGAGGAAGTTGAATATCAGTGAGGAAGCAAGATCTTAATGGTAATTCATAGTAATGAGTGGAGAATACCATATGGAAGAGTATGAGATGATCAAGTCATCCAATTTAGCCAAGCCTGCAGAAGTATAAATATAAGACAAGAAAAATATTTCTGGATATAGAAGCATAATCCTAAATTCTCTGTGAAAAATGCAACAAATGTCCATCAATCGCTACTGCCTATTGTTGAATAGGAAAAATTGTTTGGTGTAATCATTATCTTCCATGTTATGCCATTATACTTGGCTTTCATGCTGGAAGAGAATGAGTATATTAACAAACTGTTGAGTTGGGGATTGATACAAACTAATACATGTTTCTTGTGTGACATGTATATGGAAGACTATGAACACAATTTCTTTCAATATCTATGCTCAACAAAAGTGTGGAATGCTGTCTTGAGACAATTGAATCGTAAAGATAGGATTCTATCCTGGCAAAACACTCTTTACTGGCTTGCCTCTAGCAACACTTGGTGCTCTAAGTTTCAAAAAGACATTACTCTTTTTGGATTCTCAACAACTGTCTCTACATCTATGCACAATTCCTTGTTTCGACTCTTGCTGGTATACACAATTCCTTGTTTGTGCTGTTATGGAAGCTAGGCTGGCTACCTTTTGCTCACTTTGGCCATCATTCATGGGTTAGCAACAGAGTTTCTTGTCTTGTACGCTTTGGCTTTGTTCTTCTGCACATTATCTTATCTATGCTGTTCTTGAATCCAGGTTGGCCACATTTTGCACATTTTGATCCTCGTTATAGGCTTGGTATCAGAGTTCTTTTAACTTGTACGCTTTGGTTGTGTATTTCATTTATCTTGGTTTGGAAGTCTGGCTGGCAAACTTTTGTACATTTTGCTTCTACTTTTACTAGTGTCCTTTAATGGCCTCACATAGTAGGTTTTTGAATTGTTCTTTAGCATAAGGCCATGTCTAATGGTTAGAAAATGTATAATGAGCAATTAGCTTTGATATTGTCTATTATATGGCTATCTATTTTGTACGTTTTGAATATTAATAAAATTTGTTTACCAAAAAAAGAAAACTTTCAATCGTGATGGACCAAAGTCTGAATTTCTAGGTTTTTTCCTATTTACAAAAAAAAGACTTTCTATGTTTTTCCAATTTTTGGTTTAGAATGTTTGACTGATTCTGTTTATTGAACCAAGGTACTTGGGCTGATATTGGAAAAGTTGGATGTCTCTATGGTTATCCTGTTAGGAAAACCGACAAGATCACTGCAAAAACGCGCAGCGGAAAAACAAAACTTGATCTCCAATTTCCTACCAATGATTCATGTTGCTCGTTTAATTCGATGAAAGAAATAAAAAACTTTACCTCTGTAGATTCGAAATCTGCAGACGTAGGAGGTGCGATGTAGGAGGTGCGATGACACGATCACCCTCTGTCGGTATCCACACGAATGCTTCTGCCCGGAATGCTAGCTCTTGAACGGCGCGGCTGAGCGAACTCATTTTTCTCCAAAAATGGCTCTAGGGTTTTTCTGATGATTCTGTGTTTTTTCGTATGTCTCTGAATACGAGATACACAGATATATATACACATATATAGACATCAAAATCCGAGTCCTAATCGGATTAGTTGATGCCAATCAAAATCCATATCAGATATGGATTCTTTCGTTATTATCCGATAATACATATATATATATATATATATATATATATATATATATATATATATATATATAATCACCAAAAAACGGAAATAATAATAATAACAATTAATATCTATTATTAATATTATTAATATCAGCCCATACGCATTCTTGTGTGTGACCCGATAGACCCATATTAATTGGCAGTCGGTTAAATCTCCATTAAACCAACAAGTCGTAATTGGTCTCTAGCAAGACATTATGACTATCCAATTAATACAAGTAAAGTCCAACCAGCCTAATAATAGTACATGCATTAATCCCTTTGTCACACGATATCTAGTTTGAACATAAGTCATGGTCAGTGTCACACTTATATTGTTCAAACATATGATTACTCGATCTCTAAGTAGACTGATAAAACAAATGATATTAATCACACTATCAATTCATTTGAGGACGGCCATGCATTTCACAGTCTCACTAATCGAGGGGCCCGAAGATATTTTGAGAGACAAATTCTATCTTGATTGTTCAATATCCTCTACATAATTTCTATCATATTCAACCATGACCTTTATTATTATCCAGTTACGGATAAAGTTTGATCATGTCAAAATATAATAACTATGACAATCTCAAGTCTAAGGATTAAAACATGACTATCATGAGATTTACTTATGACGCTAATCCATGTAGTAATCTCATGATGGGTCTATCCAATACAATGTTCTCTAACAAGTATCTATGAGATTGATTTGTATCACCATACACATAATCATCTCATGATTATCAAATCAATACTCATACTGGTTATAAATTATTTTATCTCTATAACAATAATGAACCAGGGATATATATCATAATTGTGTAACATACTTACCAACAATAATGATAATAAAACCTCTTTATTAATAATAAATGTATAACATAAAACATCCAAATCATGGCCTATGGCACATACACTAACATATCCTGCTACGATTAATGTATTATTGAAGGCTTGCTCATGAAATCACATGCAAAGGTTTTTCTTACATACATTTTCTCCTCTAAGAGTATCATGCTGGGTCTAATTGTGACTTGTGGATTTGCTTTCACGTGAGACCTATTTCACCAGAAGTTTAAAATTATCCCCTAAATGAAGCACAGAATTTCTATTAACTTAAATGCAGCAGGATTAGTTCAGTTAGGAACCTTGTTTTGAATGTTGTATCCACTTTTCAATATCGTAATTCAGATTGGTTCTTTGACTCTGTTCTTTTCCCCATTTATCTTGTGCAGGCGAAGAACATTGGTTGCAATTGGTACACATGATTTAGACACCATAGGAGGACCTTTCACTTATGAGGTTGGTTATGGTGGAACCAAAACATATGATACATACAAAGAAACGTGCATGCATGCTTATCTGTGCTTTTTGGACGGGAATCTTAGAAGTTTCTACCTTACACTTCAATGGCTCCACACTTGAGAAATGCATGGTTGGTTAGATGAGAGAACCTGAGATTTTTTTCAGTTTATTATTGTCACATTGACGGATTGTCTGTCTAGTAAGGTATTTTTGGGGGCAATGATCTGGCATATGTGGTTGAATTTCTGACCTTGGTTAATAAATGGATTTTGACTAAAGTTTGGTTTGTGAAAGTAGCTTTTCGGGGCATCTGTGGTGGTTTGATGATGGTCTCCTTGCTGGTGCAATAGCAGTCATGTTCTTCAGATTTCTGTCAAAAACAATATTTTGTATGATCCTAAGCTATTATTCTCGTGGTACTAAAAACTTGTCGTCTTTTGACTTTTCAGGCATTGCCTCCCACTGATATACATTTTGTGCCTCTGAAACAGGTAATGAATTCTGTTTTGTCTTCTTCATTTTAGAACCCTTGTAATTTAAACGGAAATTGTACTCATCAGGAGACTGACATTGTTTAGTACTGGCTACTCTAAGAAGCTGCTTCTGTAAAGAGTAATGAATGCAAGTATGCCCCTATATTATAATATTTCGTAGGTTGCTGAAGACAAACTGTAGCTACAGTCAAGTGGAAGTCATGTTCTTTGGAGAAGAAAATCCCAGCCTAATCTAGTTATTTCCAGTTATTTGAAGAAAGATTTAAACATGAGCATATATGGTTTTCTTTGTGGAAATATTGGTCTTGCTTCATATCTCACATTGGGTTCTTTATTTTCACTTGCCATACTGCCGTGTGCTTTTCTCTCACTAAAAAACTTTGCTCTCACTTCTCTGTAATCCCCAGCCCTCAACGGATGGAAAACCCCCAACGTCTCTTTTCTCTCTCTTTCCTCCTCCGCCCTTAACCACCCCACCTACCTCCAACGTCTCTTTTCTTTCTCTTTCTCTTTTTAAAAACCTTGGTTTATCACTACAATAACTCCATAACAACAACCTCGTTGTCTTTTCCGGGCATACTGGCCACACCAGCTGCCGCTTCTAAGCGGTTGGAATGTTCACTTCTTCAATCCTCTCCAAAATGGCTGGATCTTCACTATTGAAGTCAGTTTGACAACATGCAAAATATTGTACGAGCAAAATCGGTTGGGACATCACTGCTCAAGCCTGATTTTTCACCCGAAGCGTCCTCGACCTTTAAATATGTCCAAACTGATTATGATAATGGAAAGCGTTTTTTCGCCAATGAACCCAGAATTCGTTGTGAAAAATAAACAAAAATGGAGCTCGACGATTGGTGGACAGGCCATAGGTAACACCTTCTCGTTCATAAATATGAAGAATTTTGTTGAAAATCGATGGACTTCCAAAGGCCTCCTTGATGTTTAGAGGATTGAGGAAGATTTTTTCATCTTCCGTTTTCAGTCTGAAAAATCAAAGCAAAGTATTCTTAAGCTATCTTCAATGCCATTTGGGAACATAGTTCTTTTTCTGTGGCCATGGGTACCTTACAAACCAATTCAACATCTGAAACTGGATGCTGTCCTTGTATGGGTCCAACGTCTAAACCTTAGGATTCAATATTTCAACATGAAAGTTCTAAGCGGACGTGCAAGCTTATTGGTAAGTCATGTTTATGGATAAGCTAACTACTGCCCAATCTTGTGTGGCTTTTGTAAGAATATCCGTAGACCTTAAAGCTGGAGAGTTCATAAATTTCATTGATGACTATGACAAAGATGTCACTCAAGAGGTTATCTATGAATGGGTGTCTACCCAGTGCATGAAGTGTGAAACTTTTGGTTATCCTTGTCATGACAAAGCTCCATAGAAAAAGAATGGTGCTGCTAAAACCTCTGCTGCTGCTGGGAACAAATTTAAGCAACAAGTCGGTGGACAAGAGAATGTGGCTGAAGAAGATCAAGGCAAAAAAAAAAAAAATGGAGAAGGTGATCCCAACAAAGCATGTCCATTAGGCAAGTCCTTTGGGTCCTCAACCTCCAATACAGAAGGTGTAAGGTACGGAGTACAATGCTTTGATTAAGCCCAAATAGATATGGTCCTCTACTTGGAGAGGCTGCTGATGGTTTATTAGCAACCCAAGATGATAAAACTGATGGGGCAATACCTGAGAATAAAGAAAAAGGGTTGCCTAACACAAAGGTACAACAGCGTGCCTATACCCAACAACAATTGAATATGCTTGTTATTGACCAAGAGGTAGATTCAGAAAATGGTTTAGATCGGTGGTTTGAGGCTCCATTTGAAGATTAAAAGTGTCAAATGTTAGTGACCAAGAGGTAGATTCAGAAAATGGTTCATATAGGTGGTTGAGGCTTCGTTTGAAAATTAAAAGAGTCAAATGATGGAACAGTTAGCGAGTTATAGGGAAAAAAAGATTAAGGCTAAGCAAACTAAGGAAGGCTAAAGAGGTAGATTCAGAAAATGGTTCATATAGGTGGTTTGAGGCTTCATCTGAAAATTAAAGGAGTCAAATGTTGAAACCGTAGAGGAGTTTAAGAAAACAATTAAGGCTAAGCAAACTAAGGAAGACTGAGTCAAATGTTCAAACAATTAGGAAGTTTAGGAAAACAATAAGGCTAAGTAAATTAAGGAAGGCCAAGTCTTGCACGGGGAAGAACCTAATGTGAGCTTGGTAAAAGGAATCACCAACATACATGTGGTTAATCCTACCAGGAGAAACAAAGGGTCTTCCAACATACTCTCTGTATCACATATGAGGCTGTGATGAGGTTGATGTAGATGTTAAATTGAGATACCAAACAAAAAGAAGAAAGACTTGTCTGGTGATAATATACTTAGAGATCAACCTGACTTGGAAGGTGTACTGACAGGGAAAATTCCAAAATCAGTTACACACTACAGTAGAAACAAAGGGAAATCAGTTACCCACTACAGTAGAAACAAAGGGAGACCAAAGGGGTTTAAAAGTAAAAGATGATCAAACTAGCATGCTGGAACATAATGGAATTAAACTCTCCTAAAGCAAAAGGAAATGAAGGAATTCATACTTCAAAAGCAGATCAGTATCATTGGTCTTATGGAAGAAAAAAAAATCAGACATGATAATTTTGATAAGCACAACAATAAGGTTTTCAGACACTGAGAATCAACAACAATGCCCTCTCAAATTATGTCTTTATAAAATGGGTAGGATGAAATCCAAACAGCTTTGAAGGCCAGATCTTGCATTATGAAGAGCAATGTATAACTTGCAAAATGAGGGCTAAGTTACCATCGAAATAGGAATTTATTCTTTCTATGGCATATGGCTTCAGAAAAGTAAAAGAAGGGATAATAGAAGGAATTAAGGTATTATAAGAACTTTTACAACAATTTACCATGGGTGATCATGGGAGACCTCAACATCATCTTTGATAGCCATTCACAAATTGGGAAGTACGGCCATATACATCATCCCCTCCGGAGGATGTGAATTTACATGGTCCAATAAGCAGCAGGCTGATACGAGGATCTATACAAGGATTGACCGCAGGTTTTGTAATGAGGAATGGAAGAATGTTTTTTCTAACTTCCAGCTTGACTATGAAGCAACTGTGACCTCAGGTCAATCACCACTTATTTTGTCTGTTAAATGAGAGAAAATTTTTGGTCTAAAGTCTTTCAAGTTCATGAACGGTTAGATGAAACACGCTTATTTGAACGATGTTTTAGAAAAGAGTTGGTCTGCATCAACGATAGGAAATCCAATGATAAGATTTACAAAAGAGTTGAAAAGGACAACTATTTAAGGAATTAATCAAAAAACAGTATGAGAATATCACAACAAGAGTTCCAAAAGCTACACGAGACCTAGAAGATGCCCAAGAACAAGTTGGAAGGACAACTATAATGTTTGTTTACAACATGTGGAGAAGTCAACTAAGGAAAATTATTTGAGTCTCATAGACTTTAGGAATCTTTCTTCAAAGAGAAAATTAGAGTAAGTGGATGAAAGAAGGTGATAGAAATTCACAATTCTTCCACAAATCAGTTAAAGCTCATACCACAATGAATAAGATCATGAGATTGCGAGATGAGAATGGAAATATGGAACTATTGAAATTTGGACTTACATGAGGTGAGATCGTATCCACTCAAAACCTTAAAACAATGGGTGATGGTATCTCATTATCATATGACCCATATATCTTTTCTCAAAATAGCCAATGTAGAACAATATTCTCAATACCTACCCTCACTTGGCAACGTGGTTTGACATACACATTCCTCATAGAATCCGTCTTCAATGACAAACCACAAGCTAGACATGAACATCTTGATTTGTGAATCACAAACCACAAGCCATGCATAACATCTGGACTTGGATGAGGAGAGACAATAAATGGTTGACCATGGGCCAGGCAATGTGTGAGTCCACTTTTTAAATTGTCTCTGACACCATATCCAAACTTGAGCTTACATGAGGTGAGGTCCATATTCACTCAAAACCTTAAGGTAATGGGTGGTGGTACCTCATCCTCATATGACCCATATATTTTTTTCTCAAAGTAGCCAAGGTGGAATAATATTCTCAGTGAAAGCTATAACAAAGCAAAGGCAATGACTATTGGGTTCTTTGAAAACCTATTCACTGAACACTTCCTTAGTGTTGCCCCAAATCAGAATTGAAAATGTAGATTCTAAGTGATGAACAAAGTATGCGGTTAGCATCTCCAGTCTCAAAAGAGAAAATAAAAAAGGCTCTCTTCTCAATGAAAATTAACAGTGCATTTGGTCCATATGGTTTCATAGGTGAATTTTACAAAGAAAATTGGGACCTTCTAGAAGAAGAGTTTATGGAAGTTATTGAATTTTTCTTCAAAAGGAGTTCATGTATTCTCCCATGAACTCTTTAACTATCTTAATCATTCCAATGGTGGAGACCCCGATTAAAATGGAAGAATCATGCCAATCTCTTTCTGCATCGTTTCTTACAAAGTGATCTCTAAAATTTTGGAAAGGCGAATAAAGACCTCGCTCCTACACTTAGTCAATGAAAACCAGTCGACATTTGTTTAATGGAAGGTTATACATGACAATATTCTTTTAATGCATGAATTGATAAAGGTTTACTAGCGTATTGGTTCCAGTGGATGTGTTGTTAAAATAGATATAACGAAAGCTTTTGACAATGTTATTTGAAGATACCTTATGGACATTCTGGAGAAAATGAAATTCCTTGCTCAATATAGGTCTATCTATGTATTCCAACTGCTTCCTTTGCTATCAATCTCAATGGATCATTTATTGACAACTTCCAAGCTACTGTGGTCTTAAGGCGGGGCGATCCTCTCTCCTCTTGTCTATTCACTTTGGTAATGGAAGGGTTTATTTAGATACTAAAGTCATCAATTGATGGCTCAAACTTTAAATTACATCCGAGATGTGAATCAAACAAGCTTTCTTCATTGACATTTGCTGATGATCTCTACATCATTTCAAGAGCAAATGAAAAGTCTGCCAAGATTATTAATGAAGCTCTGGAAAAGTTTGAAGGGATGTCTAGCCTAAAGTCAAACTTCTAGAAATGTGAAGTCCACATAAGTGGAGTACAAACACTAGAAAACAAGCCATCTTAGAATTATTAAGGATGCCAATTGGTTTTCTTCCTGTTAGATACCCTGAGGTGCCTTTAGTCATTGGAAAATTGTCCTATAAAGACTGTGGTCCCCTATTGGATAAGCTAATTAGTAGGACAAACAATTGGTCTGCTTTCAAACTCTCATATATTGGTAGACTTCAGTTAATAAATGCTATCTTGATTGTAATTTGTCGGTATCGCACTGCTGCCTTTTTTATACCCATGAATATGATCTGAGATATTGAAAGAATACCGAAGTCTTTTCTATGCGGTGGTTCCAAAAAGGTTAAGATAAATGAAGCATTTCATGCACACCAAAAGAACCTTGTGGTGATTATTCTTGATCTCCCTACAATAAACAATTCCTTCATCAAGGAATATCTGAGACATATGTTAGATGAAAGAGAGCCTTTGGGTGAAATGGGTGTACTTAGTCATATTGAAGGGTAAATTAATGTAAGAAGTTCAATCTAAGCAATTGGACTCTTGGATATGGAAAAGAAAGCTTTGGATGAGGGACCAATCTCCCAATTCATCAAGAAAGCCATAGGAAATGACATGTCCACTTCTTTCTGGAGAGATCCGTGACATCAATGGGACATTCTTGCTACAAACTTCCCAAAGCTGTAAAGGAAGTTAAGCATAAGGTTGGAGGCCAAAGTTGCTGAAGTACTTGAAGGAAATCAATGAATATTCCCTTTTGGTAGATGATGGGACACAAAAGTCATGGACTTCAATAATGCCTGCCACAACATCCACGTAAATATTGGGAAAGACTGTTGGATTTAGCTCCCTGAGCCAAAGTTATCCATCAAAAGTGCTGGTAGGGCAAAAATTCGGAGTTGTATTGCTATAAGTGAGCTAATATTGTCTGGTGCAAGCATCATCTTGCAAGATATGCAGTTATGCTGTGACTTGCATGTTGGAAGGTGATGAATACACAAGACATTGCTAGATTGAGGTACTTTTGATACTAATACTTGTGATCTATGTGACACGAACTCAGAAGATCATCAGCACTTGTTCTTTTAATGCTGTTTTTCCAAAAGTGTTTGGAAGGCAGTACATCAGCAACTTCGGTGCCAATAACACTTCTTTACTTGGGATACATTACTGGACTAGATGAAGGGAGGGCCATGAAAATCAAAATTTCAGAAGGTTTTGAACTATTTTGCTTTTGCAGCTACAATCTATACAATTTGGAGGCAAAGGAACTCGGATTTTACCAGAAGATAAGGAAAGATGGACTTCATATTAACGAAGATTATTCAAAAGATTAGATCCTTTGCTGCTTCCTGGAGAGGCATAAGAAGGAACATATCAAACCGGGAGCTTACCATGAGTCTAGGACTGCCTATGAAGATTTTCCAGTAAAGGACCTTATTTTGGGATACATGTTTGTTGTGCTTTTTATTATGGAGTTACAGTTTATAAATTTTGAGGTTATAGGATTGTCTTGGCTTGAATTTGCCTTAATGCCTGTGTTTTTGCATCTCGTCTATTTGGAATGTGTATATGTATGTCTGATCCAGTCATTATGTTCTTTAACTTCCTGTCTTGATGACCTTTTTATGTTTTTTGTAACTCCACCTAGGCCAACTACAGTTACTTTATATTTTGATATACTCGACTAAGCACACCTTTCTACCCGTATTGTACTCTGAGCATCATGATATTTCCGATTATAATGGTTACCTCTTTGTGAATTTTCTTGTATTTATGAAATTTGACTTACAAAAACCATGTATTGCCCTACGTTTCTTCCCAAGATGTTCACCATCTTTCCTAGTCTTTTCTTTGTTCTGTTTCTTTGATCACGGCAGTGAGTAATTGTTTGTATTTATGAAATTTGACTTACAAAAACCATGTATTCCCTACGTTTCTTCCCAAGATGTTTACCATCTTTCCTAGTCTTTTCTTTGTTCTGTTTCTTTGATCACGGCAGGGAGTAATGTATGTTACTCTTTCTACATTCTCTCTGCAATTCTCATTGCTTTACATCTTTTTCTCTTGATCTGTGTGTCAGGTAAACAAGCATCCTGTATGTTCCCTCTTTTGCACTCACTTTCTCCTCTTGGTTAGAGAACGAAATCGAAAAACTCTAAAGATGTTTGGTGGCAAGGCCATGAGACTAATCGGTTTCTCCTGTTTAGCCAATTGCAAGATGAGTGTGGAATTTCTAAAAAAGTTAAGATAGGCGGAACTTAGGGAAGTTTTAAATTTTGTTGGAGCTCATTCTTACCATATGAAAATGATATTAGTTATGAGAGCTCTTTAAATTTAGTTACCATGAATAGAGGGAGAACGTTTCGTGTAGAAGTTCAAGCAAGTCTATTTTTTCTCCTTGTATGAATTCCTTGTGATTATGCATAATTTACAAAGCAAAAGATTCTTGTAGAGTATCTCTTGCTTTGCACCGGATTTTGTGTCTCAATGTTCTCTTTGCCTTCATGCTCTTGTGCATTGGAATCCTCGGATCTGGCAGTTTTTGATCTTTTATGTTATGTTTGTTGTGATTGTTCTTATGTGACCTCCCCGCAAGATGGGGCTGGGGTTTTTATCCACAAAACTACATGTGATGCAGTGAACTGAAATCCTTAAAGTTCCCTTTCTTTTTTTTATTATAAAAACATATGTTCATTTCTGTGCTATGTATCCCGGTTTATTTGTCTATAATGTCATGCCTTGTTAATAATCTGAATGGATAAGGTCTAACTCTTCCTTCTTGACCGTGGGCAGACAAAAGAATTCAGAGCAGATGAGCTGATGAAGTATTATGAGGTGGTTTCACGACTGATACTTTTCTCTCTAATTGGAAGTTTTAATTAATGATTGGAACGCGATTATCATCATGATCTAAACTTCGTCCCAAAAATGTTGTCCTACTTTGATTTGAGCATAATTTAAAGAAGTCAAACTATTTTGGTCAATATTCCTATTTTAGCATTGGTTAATTGATGTAAACTAGAAAAATCATGTACGTGCTAATTGAATGGGTAGTATGGAAACTCTGGCTACTAATATATTCCTTTTTTTTTTTTTGAAAATGGACAATATTTTTGAGACAAAATAAAATGAAAACTTGGATAATATTTTTAGGACATAGGGAATGTGATTTGTATCATGCTTGGATTCATTTGATTTAAATCATTTAGACTCAATAAATTTGATACAATAAACCTAGTTTATAGATAGTTTAAAATATTCAAGATGATGCTCATTTTTATCCATGTAACGTGCTTTGTGTACAAGGTAATTGTTCTTTTTTAACAAATGTCTCATTATTTTGAGCAGAATTGTTTTTTACGTGGTGGAAAAGTAAGAGGCATGAAAAGTAGAGTTAAAACTTTATTGGAAACAATTTTTTTACCATAATTGGATTACAATCATGCTTACAAGCGGTAGCTGACCTGATTAGCTATGAGATGCTGTATGTTGTTGTCAGTCTTGGAAATTATCTTTCTACATTAGTCTCGTTCCTTTGTAGTTTATAATCTACATCTGATAAGCTGTGAAGTGCTGTATTTGGTTGTCTGAGTGGTGTATTTCTTGATCTCATGAGTTACTTTTTACACTTGTGATGGTATCTTGTTTTCATGTTGGCAGTCAGATGTAAAATTGAAGAAGTTTTTGCACATCATTGAGCAGTCACCAGTATTCCCTGTTATATATGATCATAACAGGTAATCTATTGGTTCCTGAAGTGACTAGTGTAAACTTGTAAATATCCTTTTGTGCCTTCGTGCGAATCTTACCTAGCTTGACTAGGGGAAGATGACCATTATCTCCTTTCTATCTTTATGAGTTTTGCTGTGAAGAAGAATAAAATTTTCCCAGAATCCAAATATCGAATTAATGATTGGGAGGCATGTGATTCGAGTCAAATTGACTGAAATCATGATTTTAATTCCCAACAAACGGAGTGCAAATGCATATTTTTGCTGAGTGCATTTTATTTTGGTTGTAATTATGTATCATAATTGCGGTATTACAAATTCTGTCAGAAAGGAAAAGATGATGGAATTTGCCTGAAGGAAACCATGATAGGTTTTTGATTGTTCTGACTACTGTCCACTTGTTCCTGCAGAACTCTTTTATCTCTACCTCCAATTATTAATGGTGCCCATTCAGCTATTACTTTAAAGACGAAGAATGTCTTCATTGAATGCACAGCGACTGATTTGACAAAGGCAAAAATAGTCTTGAACACAATGGTGAGAAAGTTATATGCCCTAAGAGTTGTATTGACTATTAGGTATGAGTATGATGTTTCCATTTACACACCACTTCTCAGGTAACTATGTTTTCAGTGTATTGTGAAAGAAAGTTCGAAGTCGAACCAGTCAAAGTTACATACTCTGGAGACGAGTCATATATTTATCCTGATCTGTCCCTGTACCATATGGATGTGCCCTTATCATATATAACTTCTACAGTTGGAGTTTCTTTACCACCAAACAAGGTATATAATAGTAACTATTTTTTGTGTCTGGTTAATTGTTTGAAATATGATATAACTGCCTATGTCAGTAGGGGTTGTCACGATTTTACTGCATAGAACAGTTGGTACTCTATACTCAATCCTAGAGGTTTGTATACAGTTTCGCGTGTAATTGTTTTTAATTTTGTTCTTCCAAAGAACCGGTTCTTTTCATGAGTTCCCTGCCCTGTCTATTTCATTGCTCCTGTGGGTTTTTGCTCTTTCTGATTGATTTTCTTTTCCCTCCTTTAGAAAATTAATTCACTGGTTATTGACATAGTATCTTGTAATTATAACATGGAAGAGAACAACAACATCAAGAATATTGGTTTCTTTTTGTGATCATATTATAGTCGCTTGTCTAAGACTATATGTCTTATAGCAAGTTCAGTGCAATAGTACATGTATGGTTGATGGAAACATTTGATTATTGATATGTATTTTTCATCTGTTGAACTTATTAAAACATGTCAGGTGGCTGGATTATTGAATAAAATGCAATTACTTGCTAAACAGTCTGCAAAAGAGGACAAATCAATCAATTTTGTTGTTTCTGTACCCCCTACAAGAAGTGATATTCTGCATCCTTGTGATGTATCAGAGGTATGTGTTCCATTATAGGGTTTCTGATAGTTTATGTTGTAGTTACACTTCGCTTATCTAAGTTAACTTGCCCCCTTTTTTTTTGGTTTCAAGGATGTTGCAATTGCTTATGGGTATAATGAGATACCAAAGAGAATACCTGCGTCTTTGAAGCCATTTTCCTTGAACCAACTTAGTGATCTAATTAGGATGGAGGTATGTTTCAGCACCTACTCTGTAATGACAATAGCTTTCTGTCCTTGTGTGCCCCTTGTTTTCCTATTTTCTTCTTCTCTTTGTCCGTTGTAAATCCATTTCTGCAGGACTTGATTATAACAGCTGACACCTATTCAATTATTTTGTCCCTGCTTATAATGTAGCTTTCTTAAGCTTTCTTTGCTCTTACCTTGATGTAGGATCTGAGTCGATAAATAATTCATTAGCCATAGCCCTAAAATCTTGGCGTTGCCCGATTCAGATATCACCTGCTGTGCTTTGTCTCTGTTTGCTTGTATATGTTACTGAAATTCTTATTTCGAGACCTGTGATTTTATTTCATTTTCCTTGTCCTATTTTAGATTGCCATGGTTGGCTACACTGAGGTGCTAACATGGATATTGTGCTCTTACAAAGAGAATTTTACAATGTTGAACCGCAAGGATGATAAAGCAACTGCAGCCATCAATGGAAATCCTCGTACAGCTGATTTTGAGGTAACGTTTTCTCTTTGGACATTGAAAATTTGATATATAATTTGCTCCCATAATTTTGTCCCGTCCATGGTGTTGATAGCCATAAGTCTTTCGACGTTCTTTCGTTTGTGCTGGGGTTAGGTTTAAGCAATGGTTGTGCATTGGTGGTAAGCCTCTTAAACTTGATCACGACCCTATCTTGTGCATTTGAACAATAAAGCACTGCTGGAGATAATGAACTAATGGCTGTGTTCTACCATAAATATCTGGAAGATTGCATGTAGAGTTTAATGCACAATTAAATTTTTCCTTCCTGCCTCTAAATCTAAGTTCTAATATATAAATTTTTTTTATTGGGTCACGTTTCGCATTCAATTTTGTACATTCGCTTCTGCCTGCGCAAAAATGAACTCACTCATACGTTATTCATATTTCTCGAACTGTACGAATTCTTGCACCTACTTCAGCTTCTGTCCTAACAAATCCTAGAACTGTGCTAAAAATTATATATTTACAATCAATTAAGCAGAACGAGCTTCTCTCTCCAAAACAATTTTCTCCTCCTCTATACTCCAAAGGGCAGAACCTACCCTCAACCACCCCACGTCTCTTTTTCTTTCTCCTCCTCCCCTAACCACCAATAACATATCTTTCTGTCTCTTTCTCAGCAGCTAACGGTCACATCTCCGCCCATGCAACCTCAAAACCTCCTCCTTCGCAAACATCTGATATGTGACCTGCGGCATCTTCTCCGGCCATCTAGGCAGCTCCGACCGCCGCATTATGCGGTCGGAGAACACTTTACCCGCTTATTTCTTCTCAAATGATTGAGTCTTCATGATCTAGCTCAGTGCTTTAACATGAATCCATTGTGAGAGCAAAATCGATGTGAGCTTCTCTGCTCAAGCCTGATTTCCAACCATAAGCTTCATCGACTATTTCCTTTGTTCAAACTGATGCTGATAGGGGAAAGCACTTCTTTGCCATCAACCAAGAAGCTATTGCGGGAACAAACAGAATTGGAGCTCCACGATCGTCGGGTAGGTCATGGGAAACGCATTTGTTCTTGATGAAGAATTTCGTCGAAGTGCGCTGTGCTTCAAAAGGTCTTCTCGAAGTTCAAAGGATGGAAGTTGGCCTCTTTATCTTTCGATTCTAGTCGAGGATTCGGAGCAAAGTATACTCAACCGTTTTCTATGCCTTTTGGGAACAAGGTTCTTTCTCTTTGGCCTTGGGTTCTAGATAAGCCTATACAACATCTAAAACTTGATGATGTTCTTATATGGGTCCATTTTCCTAAGTTTCGAATCCAATATTTCAACGTGCAGGTTTTGAGTGGTCTGGGTAGTCTCATGGGAAGACCTATGTTCCTGGATAGGATGTAGAAAGGCACTACTGTGGAAATGTATTTTGAGCAAGTTAGGTTTGTTGTTGCTATTCCCAAGCAACCATCAATATAATTCTGCCTAATTTAGCTTGTTTATGAGATTTTGTCTTACAAAAAATGTTAATGGATAGGTTAACCACTCCCAATCTAAAGTTGCATTGGCAAGAATATGTGTGAAAATTAAAGTAAGTGAACTACCTCCAAAGTCCATAAATTTCATTGACGAGTGTGACCAAGATTATACTCATAAAGTCTTCTATGAATGGATGCCAACTCAATGTTTGAAATGTAAGACTTTTTGACATTCTTGTAATGCTAAATCAGTACATGAAAAGCATGATACTGCTGTGAGGCCTCTGCCACTACAGCTGAATACCAGTATAAGCAATAAGAAGTGGGATGACAGAATAATAGAAGGTGGATGCAAGTAAACAAAGAGTTGACATACTCCCTGAAAAAGTTCATGATAAAGACAAGGCTAACGTGGCGAAAAAGAACAATGCAAAGCCAATACACAACAAGGTGAACACCATCCTAACAATGTTTACTCTTCTTATGTTGAGGGTAATATTTTTGGGATCCAAAATTTCCAACCAAATGGGAAAGGTACTCTTTTTACTACATTGATCGGTCCAAAAAATTCACCATAAAGATGTAATGACGATACAATTGTACCATTACAAGCCATAAATAAAAATGAAGGTAACCAAACTGTGGACAAAGAACATAGTCATCAGAAAAGTGATGGGGAGCAAGAATATTATTCTTCTCTTTCTGATGTTGATTCGGAGGATGATAAAGCCTCCAAAGGAAGGTACATATAGAATTTGGATGGTTAATTTCCTCTAGCTATGAGAAGGACAATGTCAAATAAGTATATTCAGAAAAATGAAAGAATTCCACTACCAAACATGATATATCTATAAAGTTGAAGCTTGCAGTCACAAATGCTAATGAGGTTTCTTCTAAATCAATTGAAAAGGGTAGTGAAGCTCTTTTAAGCCAAAAGAATTTTACTTACAAAAAAATACTAAAAGAATTTTGGGGATCATGGAGAGGTGGAAATAGACTCTACCCCAGTCAAACAATATAGCAGGAACAAAAGTAGGGAGAGACCGATTGAGGGTTAAAGCCAAAAGATGATAAAGCCAGCTTGCTGGAATATAAGAGGACTAAATTCTCCTTTAAAACAGAAGGACGTGAAATTTTTTTACTTGAGAAGCAGATCAGTGTTGTTTGTCTGTGGAAGTAAAAGCCATACAAGAAAATTTTGACAATTACAACAAGAAGGTATTCAGAAATTAAGAATCTACACATAATATTCTTCCATATTCTGTATCTAGGATTTGAGTAGCATGGAATCCAAGTATTTTTGAAGGTCAAGTTTTGCATTGTGAATAGCAAAGCATAATTTATAGAACGGGGACAAAGTTGCCATCGAGCGAGGAATTTATTCTCTGTGGTGTATGGTTTCAATGAAAGGAGTAGAAGAAGGTATTTATGGAATGAACTAAGTTATCAAAAAAACTTATATAACAACTTGCCTTAGGTGATATTGGTGATTTCATCATCATCATGGACGATAAAAGAAAATTTGGAAATAAGAAATCAAGTAATTCGCAAATTTGATTCACCAAATGGACATCTACAACTTATGGTCCAGAGGTTGTGAAGTTACATGGTCAAATAAGCAACATGCATATAAGAGGGTCTATACGATGATTGATCATATGTTCTGTAATGACGAATGAAAGAATGTGTTTCCAGACTTTCAGCTTGACTGTGAAGCTCCTGTAATTTCTAATCATTCTTCAGGTATTTTGTCTATTAAATAGGGGAAAAACTTTGGTCTTAAGCCTTTCAAATTCACGAACGGTTAGATAAAACATCAAAAGTTCAAGGATATCTTTGGAAAGAGTTGGCCAGAACCTATACAAGGCAACTTTCTGATTAAACTTTCAAAGAAGTTGAAAAGGTTAAAGCCCCCCTGAAAGAACTGAACAAAAAAAATAGTATGGCAACTTCACAATAAGGGTTGCAAATGTTAGACAAGACTTAGAGGATGTTTAAGGGTGTTGAAAAGACTGCTTTGAATGATTATATAAGACTCTTGGACTTTGAAGAATCTTTCTTTAAGGAAGAAGCAATCGTAAGGTGGATGAAGGAATGTGATTATGAGGTTACAAGATGACAATTGTAACATGGAAGAGGATTATGACAAAGTAAAGGAGATGACTACTGGTTTCTTTGAAATCCTCTTCACCGAGTCTTTTCCAAATGCATGTCTTAATTAGATTTGGAATGGCAAGGCACTTACGGATGACCGAAGCAGGATGCTCGCATCTCCAATATCAAAAGAGCAAATAAAGGATGCAGTATTTTCAATGAAAATTGACAGTGCACCTGGCCCAGATGATTCCATTATAGAGTTCTATAAAGAAAATTGGGATCTATCAGGTGATGAGTTTATTGAAGCTAGTGGCTCTTTCTTTAAGAAAGAATTCATGTACTACCCCATGGACTCCATTACCATCTCTCTTATTCCTAACGTAGAGGCTCAAATTAGAATGAGATTTCAGATCGATTGTCTACTATAATGCTTCTTACATTGTGGTTTCTAAAGTTTTGGCAAACCGAATGAAGAACTTGCTCCTCGTTTAGGTAATGAAAGCAAGTCAACATTTGTACAAAGAAGGGTTATCCAGGACAACATCTTACAAACGTACTGGAGTTATCAGTGGATGTGTTGTTAAAGTAGATATCATGAACGCCTTTGACACAGTCAATTGGAGGTACATAATGGATATTGTTGGAAAAATGAAGTTTTCTGTTCAGTTATGAAAGTGGGTATACATGTGCATCTCAATTACCTCTTTTGCAATCAACCTCAACTGTTCTCGCGCTGGCAATTTCCAAACAACTAAAGGTTTAAGGCAGAGTGACCATATGTCCTCCTGTCTTTTCATTCTATTCATAGAAGGATTTACTCAATTACTAAAGGAAGCAACTGATATTTTAAACTTCAAATTTCATCCCAAATGTGTACTCAACAACCTCTCTGCTTTGGCGTTTGCTGATGATCTTTTATCCTTTCAAGTGCGAATGAAGACTCTGTCAAGATAATCAATCAAGGACTCCTTGGAGAAGTTTGAATGGGTTTCTGGTCTAAAGCCAAACTTGCAGAAATGTGAAATATGCTTTACTGAAGTTTTAAACATAAGGAAACAAGCCATCTATGATGTGTCAGGGATGCCAATTGGTTATCTGCCAATAAGATACTTAGGAGTGCCTCTGATCACTGAAAAACTATCCTATAGAAATGTAGTCCCTTATCAGATAAGTTTTCCAGTGAGATCAACAGTTGTCATGCTTCTAAACTCTGATATAATGGTAGACTTCAACTAATTAACTCTCTTTTGATTGCTATTTGTAGGTATTGGATGATTGCCTCTTTATTCCCCGAAGATGATTAGAGAAATTGAAAAACTACTGAGGGTTTTTCATTAGGTGGTTTCAGGAAGGCAAACGTTAAATGTAGCACTTATTGCATTTCTAAAAAGGCTGGTGGACATGGAATTCCAACTCTTCCTTTTCATAAATAATATTTACATCATGAAGAACATATGAGACATATGTTTAAAAAAGAAAAGCCTTTGGGTAAAGTGAATACATACGGTTATCCTGAAGGACAAATCAATGTGGGAGGTCCAACCCAAGTAATTGGACTCTTGGATATGGAAAAGAACACTTTGGATCATGGATCTATACTCCTAGATCATTAAGAAGGCCATTTTGAATTGTGTTTCCACCTATTTCTGGATAGATCCATGGGGTTCTCTGACTGCAAATTTTCCAGATTTGACAAGGAAGCTAAACATGAGGAGGGAACCTAAAGTTGCAAAAGTGCTTGAAGGAAACCAATGGAAGATTCCATTTTGTAGATGATGGGAGTTACACATCATTGACTTCAACAATGTCAATTAATGTCAATATCATCCAATTAATTCAATGTGAAGACTACTGGATTTGACTGCCGTATTCTAAATTTTCAATCAGAAGTGTTATAGCGGCAAAAAAAGATCTTATACTCCTGTAAACCTGACCAAAATTGTCCGATGTATAGATCATCTTCCTTGATTTGTAGTCATTCTATTGCTGGCATGCTGGAAGAGGATGAAGACACAAGATAAATTGTTTGAATGAGGTATTATTGATTCTAACACTTGTGTTCTATATGACATGACTTTAGAAGATCATCATCACATTTTTTCAATGTTGCTTTTCAAAAATTGTCTGAAACTTTGTTCTTCAACAGCTTTACTGCTATGAATATTTCTTCACCTTAGATGATATTCTGAACTGGATGCAAGGAGACTCGTGGACGTCTAAATTTCAAAAAGGCCTTATTTGTTTTGCATTTACTGCAACTGGCTACACATTTGGAGGCAAATGGATCTCAGATTCCATCATAAGATTAGAAAAGATTTGCAAAATTACAACTAAGGAGATCATGCAGAACATCAGATCCTTTGCAACTTCTTGGAGAGGCATAAGAAGAAAGAAAATAAACTAGGAGATTGCTTTAAGCATGAGATATAATTGCTAGCCTTTCTTTTGGTTAAAGGCCTTTTTATTGTCTTTATTTTGAGTTTGTAGGATTGCTTTGTCCTGATTATGTCTTATTGCCTGCATTATTTTAGAATTACAATATTTTGGATTTTGAATTTGAGGATTGCTTTGGTCTGATTATGTCTTATTGCATGTATCCTTGAATATGGTTTATATGGGATTATTGTATATTTGGCCGAGTTAGTCATTGTGTACACCATCTCCTTGCCTTGATGACCTTTTCCCCATTACTTGTAACTCCAACTTTCTTTGCTACCATCTAGAGCTCGTTCTCTATCTTGGTATATCTTGCCTTAGGAAGTTTTTGTTTATTGAACTAGACATTCGCTTCTACTCTCTATTGTACTCTGAGCAATAGCCTTCTGATATTGTCTATTATATGGCCGTCGCTTTGTATATTTGCATATATCTATGAAAATTTGACTTACAAAAAAGTTACAATCAATTAATCAGATCCGATAATCAATTCAGATATTCAGTGAATTATTGCAAATGTCATTTCTTTTCATATTATTAGGAAAGTTCTAGTCTTTGTCAAATGCCTGCATTGATAACTTGGTAGCTTCAGCCAGAGGCCTTTCACCACACCGTATCTGCCCAACCCAAAACCCCTCTTCCTTTTCTGGAATTTTTGTTTTAGAGGTTGCTCTTTTTCTTTTTTATTCTTTTTTGCTCTTTTTGTGTTGCCTTTTGTCGATGTGTGCATGTGGCTTGGGGTTTCTTTTTTCTGTAAGCTAAATTTCATAAATGAGCTAAATTATGTGATATTACAACATTAGTTGCTTGGGATGACAACGACAAATATAACTTGCTCAAAATACGTTGGCATACTAGCTTCATTTTATAGCCTAACATGATGCTTGTGCCCAAAAATCCCCAACCTAGAGTCATAGAAAATATAATCCTAGCACACACCCTAGTTAAGCAAACCAAGGCATCTAAAGCAGCATAGATATAAGAAGCACCATTGCTCAAGGTAAATATAGCAAAGAAAATATACAAGCTCTTAAGCTATTAACCGTTTGAGCAAGCAACCAAAAGCCTAGTGTAGACAGCATTCCCAAAAGACTAAGTAGAGAGCAACCATAACCAAAGCACAGACAAAGCCCATCCCTGTAGACAGACAGAGCAAGGGATCCAGTGGGGATGACTCTGGTGGAGAAGATAGTACCAGTCCTTAGGGCTTGTGGACTTTGGCTCTATTTGCAGTACCAGCTCGACAGAGCTTTCCACAATAGGAGCCAAAGATCTACATCCCCCATGAAGAAGCGTACACCAAAAGAACAGTTCCAAAAGTACCTCTTTTGTGTAAATGAGCAGTAGTTGCAAGCCTTTTTTAGGTGCATAAGAGGAGAAGAAATCTCACATAACATGACTAAGAGGAAGTTGGCCAGCTGGATACAATGTAATACCAGGCCTTGAAGAGGCTGAGGAGTTTGTATCAGAGAGTTTGACATCGGTGAAGGTGATCAAGATCACGCAGCGATACCCTGTTTGGTGAAGATTTTCATGGACAATCTAAGGTTCATGACTATGTTTCAGTTGAACCTATTGCTCTTGTATCCTCTCCATGAGATGGTAGTATAACAGAGGCTATCCAGGATTTTCTTTAGGATAGATTTGTTAAAAATCCTCGTGCTCGAATAGTTTATTTCCATAATTTGCCGATTTGATGGAATTATCATTCTGAGGTATTATGTTGGTCGTGGAAATCCATATAAAATTAAAACATTGATTAGGAATCATAAACTTTACGAGTTAAAAGTATGTATTGGTGGTAAGCTCTACGTTTCAGAGATTCATGCACATTGCTCCTAGCAGTCTTGAATCATTGGGAAGACATTACATCCTGAATTAGGTACCAAAGGTTCTATCCTGTGTTTAGAATTGGAAGTGTCTAATCTTTAGGGTCATAGTGAGGATTTGATCAACTATCTTTGTTTAGCAGTTTGCTAGTAGATTCTTCTGTTCCTTTCACGCCAGATGTGGTAGACTGCTGAGGAGAAGCCAAATAGAGCAATATCTTTGTGTAATCTTGTGCTCCAAGCAGTAGTTGAGTTGAGCCAATCAATCATGTTCTGCAGTTGGTTTTTATTTGTTTCAATATAGCTTTCCAAACTTTAGCTGAGTATTGGCACTGAAAGAATATGTGTTCCTGGCCCTCACACTCCCATTCAAATAGCTTATCTCGTGTATTCATTCTCTTCCAACATACAAGATAAAGAATGATTGCATAGCATGGAAGAAAATGATTACACCAGACAACTTTTCTCCAATTTACTAGGGGCAGAGGGCTTTGAAAGGCCTTGATGGATTCTTTGACTGCAAACTTGTTGCTCAGTTTCCATCTCCAGCAAAATTCTTCTTTTTTTTATCGATATTCCTTCAGGCAATGCTGAATTAGATGACTTGGTCATCTCATCCTCTACCATATAACAGTTTCCATTCATGGCCTTCCAAAACTGAGGAGACCCTTGCCTCAGCAACAATGGTCAGGTTCCTTCTTAATTTTGGGTCATTCGTCTTTAAGATGTCTCATGGATGTCAGGGGTCATTTCAAAAAGAAGTATCTTCACCATTTCCAATCTCTCTAAATACACAGTGTGCATACATGTCTCGGACACCCAATGTCTTTTTCCAAAGCCAAGAATCTGAGGGGCATGGCTGGATATGTCTAAAGTGTTTGGAAGCCTATGTGGTAGGATTAGGCCTGAATTTATAAATTATTTTCACACTTTCTGTACATTTGCTGTGTTCAGCATATACTAGAACTTTTTTTATCCGATAACTATATGTTCGGATGTTCCTGGGAATGCATGTTTTTGTGCTCTTACCAATAGATGGCTTTCCTGCCCAGGAAAATTTGAATCATTGTGTTGGTTGACTGACTGTGCAGCATGTCAGAAGTTGAATATTTGGTGCTGCGGGAGATGTGTTTCTATGGTTTCTCTATGCCTACGTTTGACTACATTTTTGTAGGTTCTGCCAAGTGATATCTTCTTAGGTGGTTGTAGTTTGAACGGCCTTTTTATTTATTTACTCATTGAAGATAAATTATTTATTCCTTGTCATATTCCCTTCATTTCTAGTGAGCAATATACGATGCTCTTTTTTTAGATTGTTAATCTGCAGATCTGGATGTTTGCAGGTTGTTCGCACCAGTCTCATGCCTGGCATATTAAAAACTGTTGGTCATAATAAAGATCATCCAAAACCTATAAAGGTAAAATAACATACTTTGTGATATGTGTTCCATGGCAGCTATACTTGATGATGTTTGTGTTTGTGTCCTTTTTTTAGAAAAATATATATGAAATCTTCAATTTTGAAGGGGTGAGGGGAAGAAGAGAAAGGAAAATCAACCTTAGCCACGACCAGGGAATTTGTCCTTCCGTACCTAAGCTTGGACTACCTCCCAGTTGTGCTGTTAATTTTTTCTGCCTCTCAGTAGCTTGGTGTATTTTATTCTTTTTTAGTTTAAATGTGAATTCTTATTGGTTTTCTGGTTCGAAGGTGCTTGTTCTGTGGTCATTGTGCAAGAGGCAATACTAGGTTCCTTGATTTCTGTGGTGTCTCTCATGTCTTTTTCATTTAATCAAGTTCATGTAGTCAGATATTGCTGCATGTCTGTTTATTTTCTTTTCTTTTTTTAAGGCTAGCTTGGTTATATTTGTTTCGAGATTTCTTTAACATGTCATCACTGCTCAGATATATGAAGTGGGTGATGTAGTCCTGTTAGATGAGTCGAAAGATGTCGGTGCAACAAATCGTCGCCAACTTGCTGCTCTGCATTGCGGTGCTACCTCAGGGTTTGAGGTAACCCCTTTTTCTTTATGTCTAGGGTTGATTACATCTACCTCCATTGTGCTTGATCTAAATTACCAACAGCCACCAACAGCAGCCCCCCCTGCACCCTATCCACACAAAATAAAAAAGAAAAACTGAAGTTAAAAACGATCCCAGCACCCTTGATATCGATGTTCAGAAAGAGAGAGAGCAGGGGCTGGGGGTTGTATGCGTATGCAAAATAGGTGAAGGCCTTCCCAAGTAAAGATGCCTTAAACCATCACCAATGTACAACCAGTGAGTGCCCACACAGCCAAGACTTTGCAAGGTCCCGTGTAAAGCGGCATTTATGAAGGGACACGCTTTCTATTTATGTTGGCTCAAGAGTAATTCTGGAGTAAAACGAATGAAGAAATGGGTTGTATTACCAACTTTTTCTTGAATATGGTTACCCAAATTCTTTTGGCACTTCTAATTATTGCAACAAAAGAAAAGAAGAATGTTCTTTGATTTTGGTCAGACATGAAGGCTCTTCAGCACTCCACAATTCAACCTCCGGCTCTTAAGCTTTCATGGATAAAATTAAAAATAAAATAAAATAACAAATAGTTGGGGCTGTCCTTCCGGTTCAACATATTCCTGGTTTTCAGGTGCTCAAAGGATCCTGCCCGTGGAGCTTTAAACTCGATATGTTCAATTGATTGTGTGGATTGCGCCATGACTGAATAATTTTATCACTGATGCACAAACTATTCTAGTCTGAAGCGCAAGAACAAAAGCTTTTAAGAATGAGGGTTTTTTTTAAAAAAAATTTTTTCTAAAATAAAGGAAAGGAGAAAATAAGAGAGGTTGAGTATTGTGCAGTAGAGTTGAAGGAGAAGTGCCTGAGGAAAGGGGAAAAGGTTGAATAACAGGGAGCAGGAGCATGAGGTCTATCTTCGCCCTGTAAGTTTGTCCTTTTCGATGGATTAGTTTACTAGCTGGAATTTAGTACGACCCCGGGGGTAAATATGAGAATTTGGGCATTTCAAAACAGGATATTTGCAGTCTTTAAAAGTCTGAGACCACACGAGTGTTTTTTTTTTTTTTTTTTGGGGGGGGGGGGGGAAGAAAAAAGAATCAAGGAAGGACAACCTTTTTGTCTAAACTCCTCTACGTTAGGCTGACTAACTTTTTCGCTGAATTGTATGAATTATTTATACACTTTAGGATTATTTCTGCAAATGACACTACCTTGAACCAGATTTCGGGATACGCATAAGGATGGTGATTGGGAGAAATTTTTTTGAATTTTTATTTACACTAATTTGGGTCTTGCAATAGCAGAACATCTGTGAACTTTTGCTGGCTTCAGTCTCAAAGATGACTTATGCTAGGTTTTATCAGTTAGATGATGCATATCCAACAACTGTCCTGGAGCTTAACCATTAAATGTCAACCAATGTGCTCTACTTAAATACTTAACTTTTTTTTAAATAACTTCGTAATCTTTGAATTCATTGACACATACTATTCGTCCATTATTATTATTGTTGTTCTTGTTGTCATTATTATTTTTATAGTCTTGCAATACAAAAACATCTGTGAACTTTTGCTGGCTTCAGTCTCCAGGATGACTTATGCTAGGTTTTGTCGGTTAGATGACGCATATCCAACAGACTGTCTTGGAGCTTAACCATTAAGTGTCAACCAGTGTGCTCTACTTAAATACTTCTTAACTTTTTTTTTTTTAAAATAACCACCTAATCTTTGAGTTCACTGACACATGCTATCCGTCCATTATTATTATTATTTTTTGTTGTTGTTGTTATTATTATTATTATTATTTATACATAAAAGTTTGAAACGTTTACTCTCAATTAGCAGACTGTTATTCAGTTTTCTTCTCAGACATGTTTTCGTGGGAAATTCTCTCACTAAAAATTTGTGCTCCCCTTTCCTTTAGAATTTTCAGGCAAAACTTCGCTTCTTCCAAACATCCCACTCATTATCTCTTCTCATCTCCACCATAAACAAACTTCTTTCACTGTTAACATACATTTTTGACTATCTTTCCACCTGTCTCCTTCTCCGCCCATTTCCTTCCCTCTCCCCCACCTTCTTCTCTCCTAATCTTCAAATCTTCATCTCCTTCGAAATTGAATAACCCTTCGCTTCCGCTTCCTTTGCGACCTTTAAAGCCACTCTGGTTGTCGCTGGAAGCAGACAGAGAACAATAAAACTCTTGATTTCTTTCTCAATATGTTTGGGCTTCATCGATTGAGCGCGGTTCTATAACATGCAAGACTTGATTAGGACGAAATCAGCTTGGGCATCCTTACTCAAGCCTGATTTTAATCCTGAAACATCTTCCACTCTATCCTCGGTTCAAACTAATGCTGATAAAAGTAAATTTTTATTCGCTAATCAACCCGTATAGGGTGGTTGAAGATAAAAAAAGTAGACCTGCTTAATCATTAGTCATACCATGGGAAACACTGCCTTCTACTTCAATATGAAGAGCTTTGCCACGCAGTGATAGAGTTCTAAAGGACTTCTTGAAGTGCAATGTATTAAGGAAGATCTCTTGTCATTTAGATTTCAATCAGAGGACTCCTAATAAAGCATCTTAGATCTTTCCCCAATGTCTTTCAGTAACATGGCTCTCTTCCTTTGGCCATGGATTCCGAATAAGCCTATTCAAAGGCTAAAACTTGATGCACTTCCTGTTGGGTTCGTTGTCTATACTTGCGTGCTCGCTGCTTTAACGAATATGTCCTTGGTTGGGAAGCCTAATTGGCAAACCTATGTTTATGGATAAACTAACAACTAACCAATCGAGGGTGGCCTTTGCTAGGATTTGCATCGAAATCAAAGCGGAGAAACCTCCTCCAAAGTTCATCTAAGTCACTGATGAATACGGGCAGGATTGCATGCAAAAGGTTATATACGAATGGATGCCAATTCAATGCTCGAAATATAAGGCTTTCGGACACACTTAGAATACATGCTGTTGAATGATAGCACTGCTACAACCAAAGGTGAAGCCACCCATAAGGTTGTAGCTGGGAATCTCAAAAAAGGTCAAATCATTGGAAAAGAACCGTATGTTAAAATGAGCCAAGCAAATAAGGAGGTCAGCACCCTCATACCACCAATAAGGTTGTAGCTGGGAATCTCAACAAAGGTCAAATCGTTGGGAGAGGACAGTATATTAAAAGGAGTCAAGCAAATGAGGAGGTAGGCACCCTCATAGGAAAAGCTTCTGTAGCTAAAAAAGGGAAGGGCCTTGAGGTACTGTTCTTGAAGTTGACAAATATGATTAGTGTGAAGATGTGTGTAGTGATGAAAGTGATGATGGGGACATTCTTCTCTGACGAACGAGCCAGGAGAGACTTAGGAACATACAGATGTGATAACTACAAAAATGAATTTTCCTCCTAGATATATAACCTGGTTGAGGCTGTGCATATCCATCATATCATTCTCCATCAACATGAATGGTGCTCTGACTAGTATGTTTAATGTCACTAGAGGTCTCAGACAAAGTGATCCACTTTCTCCAAGATTGTTCATTCTTATGATAAAAAGATTTACAAAACTCCCGAAATCAAAATTGCTAACTCCAACTTTAGCTTCCATCCAAAATATGAAAACCTTAGCCTTTCACCGTTAGCTTTTGTTGATGACCTGTTTATTTTGTCCAAAGCTGATCTCGTATCTGTTCATGTTATCAAATATGCTCTTGAGTTGTTCCAAGTCTTTCTAGGTTGCAGCCCAACCTCCAGAAGTGTGAAGTATACACTTCTTGCATAAGTACTCAGGACAAGTTTGTTCTGTCCAACGTTCTAGGTATGCCTCTAGGGATCCTTCTTATTAGATACTTAGGTGTTTCATTGGTCTTTGGTAAGCTCTCCTATTCTGGTTGTTGTTCTCTTCTGGACAGACTAACCTGGAAAATCCAAAGCTGGACTACTCACAACCTTTTCTATAGAGGGAAGCTCCAGTCGATCAATTTTGTTCTAATAGTTGTCTGTAGATACTGAACCACCTCTTTTTTTTTTTTTTTTACCAAGAAGGATGATTAAAGAAGTGGAGATCTTAAAATCCTTTCTTTGGGGAAGGTCAAGGAATGCTAAGGTCAAGTGGTCTACCATCAGTCAGCCAAAAGATATGGGTCTTAGGAATTTATGACTTGGGTCTGATAAATAACGCATGCATCATGTAGGGTTTTGGAATGTGTGAGAGCACAAGGAGGGTATTTGGGTCAAATGGGTACACAGGGTTGTATTAAAAGGTAAGTCCATATGGGTGGCTAAGCCAAAACCCAATGACTCCTGGCTTTGGTAAAGGGACAAGTTCTGTGTTGGAAGGATGTTTGAAATGGACAAACCACTTTTGTCTGGCATGACTCTTGGCATCCATAGAGTGTTTTATGTGCTATTCACCCTGAACTTAGAAAGAAGTTGAATATCAATGATGATGCCAAGATGTCTTCTGTTTTGAATGGCTATTCTTGGAGGCTCCCATATGAGAGGTTGGGATAACTAAGTAGTTTCCTTCAGCTATGCATACAGTTTCATTCCCGTTAAACAGGGAGTTGACCATTGGATTTGGAAACCTAATCCTATTTTTTCTGTCAAAAATGGCACTATTGCTCTTCAGCCTTCTTTACCTTCAGTTGATTGGATGAATATTGGATGGTGTAAGCATTTTCATCCATGGTTTGTAATCATTTTGTTGCTTGTATGTTAGAAGAGAATGGATACACAAGATAAGCTTCATGATTGGGGACTAATTTAATCAAATTCTTGTTTATTGTGTCGTAGGTGTAGGGAAGACCAGGAGCACCTCTTCTTTCAATGTTCCTACTATACCAAGGCTTAGTGTAAAGTGCTAAATCCGATGAAGTGCAGAGGTTGGATCAATGGATATAAAATATGATTAATTGGCTCAACATAATGGAAGTCAAAGTTTCAGAAGGATATCACTCTGTTTAGGCTTTCTGCCATATTGTATCATTTATAGAGAGTAAGAAACAATAGGCTTCATAAGCAAACTGCTAAAGATCATGATTTTGATCTTAAGGAGATTCTTCACGATGTCTATGGATACTTGAAGAAAATACAGACGCTCTACATTGCCTTGCCTGTTGTTCATACCTTGGCTCATCTGGGTTTGACTCTCTTCCTCATCCTCTGGCTCTCTGGTCATGCTTGATGAACTCTGTTGTTCTCTCCTTGCCATTTTCTCTCCTCCACACACGTTCTTTCTGGTTCTCATCTTTTGAACATGCTGGTTGCCTAGCCTTTTAGTTGGCCTCTAATTGACCACGCCAACATATTGCCTTCCAACTCTTGTTCTATGTGGCTGTAGCATGTCCTTGCTCAAGATCTTTCTTAGGTGGGGATTTTGGGTCTATTCCTACCCCTCCTATTATCTCTTCTTGGGGTTCACTCCCTCGTTCTTGCATTTTCTCCTTGGAAATATGCATTGAGCACCCTCCTGGTTCTCAGTGTTGGCCTCATAAATTCTACCTTTTCTGTCTTCTTTCATTTCTTATCAATCTTCTGTGTCCTTGTTGCTATATAGGGTCTCATGGTGGGTGCCTGGAGACTTTTTGGCATCAAATTTTGGAAGGCTCTGCCGAGTTCGTACCGTTTTGTACCAAAGTTTCCACCATTAGATTTAGTCTTTCAGTATTCTATGCTAGTTTAGTATGGAGTTTCACTGCTGTAAGCCACCTATTTTTGAACAAGTTAAGCTTGTTGTCATCTTACGGTAACTATTTTGTACAGGTTGGCATTAGTTAATGGCTTTTAGTAGTTATGCTGCCACTCTGCGGTATCTTTTGTAAAAGTTGGCACTAGAATTAGAGCTCATTGTAAGCCATCTCTTTTGTAGCAACTAAGCTTGTTTCTCCTATGTAAGTGACTCCTTTTGTAAATGCGTCTTTTTAGGCATATGAATTTCACTTGCCAAAAAACAATCAGCAGACTGCATTTGCGCCCATATGCACATATAAAATTAGTAGTTTTCGCTTTTGTAGCCTTAGGTACACACTCCATCTCCCTTATTTAACTAGAGATTTTATTATACCAGTTTAAGTAATCCCCATCATTAATCTATTCCGAGGTAGGAAAATAATGCAGAAATCAGGATGGTTTCTATGTATGGTTTCTATGTACTTCTCCTTTGAATTTTTGTGCTTTATTGTCCTTGCGAATTTAGGATCTTATGTTAATTTTCGGGTGACTTCTGAGCCTCATATGGTTTTGCTGTGATAAAATGTTGATCAATTTGAGGTTAGTTGTACAGAGAAAATTTTTTATTGAACCTTGTCAAATGTTCCTTGCTTCGGCTCACGATTGGAGAAAGTAGTGGTGGCTGGTGTCTGCTTGTGCATTATGGTACCAAAATCTTACCTGAATATGCACCAAACCATTTTCCTTTCCAATTTCATCTCCATGCCAAGCTTTGAATTGATTGATATTAATTTGATCTTTAAAGTATGCATACGTCAGTGATTTTCTATCAAGGAAAAGCCTGTCCCGAGCCGTATGCATTCAAATTTCATGGTCTATTCCCTTCTTTACTTGTGCTTTTTTCTTGCTGCTGTATTTTCCTATTAGCACGTAAGCTAGTGGTGTGATGGATATGTATGCCAATCTGTCCTTTGCAGCTGATTCATGGTCTAGTAGACAGAATCATGGAAGTCACTGGAACTCCTTTTGTCTCAGTCGGGGACGATACCGGATATTATATTAAAAGCTCAAATGTAAGTTTATCTTTGTAGTTCATGTGAAGGTAAATTTTGGCATTACTAATTGCCTTGTTGCTATACTTTCTAGGATCCTGAATTCCTTCCAGGTCGACAAGCAAGCATCATCTACAAAGGAAAGCTGATAGGCGCATTTGGCATCGTACACCCGGAGGTAACTAGATTGTCATTCAAGTAACTTCTTTAGCCCCGTGTCAGAGTCTAATGTCACTTGTTTTCAAGCTATTAGCTCTTACCCGAGTTTCATGTGGCTGTCAACCCATTTCAACTTGTAAGCAACTCAATGGTGTATGACTGCTGTACTAGTGGCCCTTTCTTCTTGCCCAGTTTGTTTGTGATTTAGTTCTTTGTCCGTAATTGATATAAAATATATAAGATTGTTTCCCGTTTTTATTTGGGCAATAATCAGGTGCTGAACAACTTTGACATTCCTGACCCGTGCTCATTCGTGGAGATCAACCTAGAGAGTTTCTTATGAGCGACATGAAGAAGAGATTTCGGTGTCCAGCTTTCTCTTAGTCACTTATATTTATCAGCTTATAGGCCAAGTGCTTATTAACACTGATTTTTGAATGGCTCTATATTTTTTACTCGGATCAATGTGTCACTTGGGGGATCATTGGCATGGTATTCCTCATAATAGACATGTATTAGCAGGCCTGTCAATGTTAAAGCACATCATGATTCACGAGTTTTAGGATATCGCTGGTTTGATCATTTTTCAACTGTGAGAAGCAGATTATATGTAACAGCATTTTGGCACATAGACAAAACTGGAGTGTCTTCTGTGCAACGTGGGGAAATTACAGTATTACACACACATTCATATGCAGTGGTCTCATTCTTCTAATTTCACCAACTTTTAAGGTAGTACAATTAACTTTGAGCTTTGCTGTCCCCTAACAAGCAGGCGTGTGAATCAAAATTTACTCCAAAAAAAAAAAATTGGGGTCAAAATTTTTTGGAAAATTCTGTATACTTTGACAATAATGTGTGCATAGATTAATCAAATGTCGAGAAAATTGTTGTTTGCCATTTAGCAGTGCCGTTCCCATCCGAAGAGAATATGTACAAAGGGCCTCGGATGACTTAGTGATTAGGCCTTACGCGCATGTTTTTAGATGTTTTCATGGCCTGAGATGTGTTCTCAATTGCACGAGAGGTGCAATTTTGAACTCCACATTTGATGTTCTCGGAACCTCAACTTTAACAACTAAACTAAATGCTTTTGTTGTCGCGCCTCGCCTTTAACAGCTAAACTGAATTCTTCATACAGCCAAATGCATGCAACTCATTAACACTTAACATGATCATTAGTATATAGTCTCTACCCTACTGTCCTACGCTTTACTATTGAAACCGATTACAGAGTCTAGTCTAATGCCACTATCTAGGAGACAGAAAAAACCCTTCTACGGAGATGATAACCATAGAATTCATTTCATGGAGGAGTTTAGTAATCGGGTATAGATGTTGGCCATTCCATAGCCGAGACACACTCTTATTTTAATGCTTAAACAGAGGCAACGGACCTAACTTTAACTAGTTAAAACTAGAATATTTTAAAGTTTGTGTTTCAACACAGAAACACATTCTAGATGGGATTGATCAGGCCTTTTGGCTGGGAAGAACTGAATAATCTTGATTTGTATACTTTTCCAGAATACTTTTGCCTTGTAGGAGACTTCTTTTGTCTATCATCCTTTTAAGTAAATTGCTTTGCTATACTCAATCAAATCATAAACCAAAAAAGAAAAGAGAGAAGCGTAAGGGGGGCTCAGAGTTTGAGTTTAGAAAACTTTTTAAGGAATTGTGTGATTCCCAACTCCCAAGAGGAGAAATAAAATGTGAAAATGTTAACAATATATCAATCAACATGATATGAGATTGACATGATTTTCTACGATTTCATGAAATATTTTTCTGTTGATGGTATTTTATCATGTATATAAATGATAAGATTTGTATTTATTATTTTAGCTATAATTTAGGAAATGGATTAGCATTCAATTGTAATTACTATAAATTCATACGATTGAATGAAGAAACGCAGACTTTTGATTGTCAAAATCTTCTTTTACATGGTATCAGAGCCACCGGCACCCTGATCTTGTCGTCACTCTCTCGGCCTCTCCATTCCGACCATGGCAACTGAATCATCTCACCAAAAGAAAATCATCTCCCCATAGGACTTACACTCAGGTAACCACCCTGGGTTACTTATTACTCCTGTATAATTGACATGATCGAATTATGAAGAGTGAGCACAGGCTGTCCGAGGCTTGTTACTTGCCCGCTAAAAATTTGGCTTCCTTGACGAACCCATAGAGCAACCGCTTGATGGCTCCCCTGACTTGGCCGATTGGAAGCCCGTTGATTAGATGATATTCGCTTGGATATTGAATAATATTGAACCCAGCCTGCGTTCCACTGTTTTCTATGCGGGAGAATGCTAAGGATTTGTGGAACGAGATCAAACAGCACTTTGTTGTGATGAATTCTCATCAGGTGTAGCATTTGAAGAAGGCACTCGCAAATTGCAAACAAAATGGTGCTTCAGTTATGATCTACTATGGAAAGCTGAAGAAACTTTGGGATGAGTTGAAGGACTATGGCGACATCCCAATGTACTCGTGTAGTGGCTACAGATGCGACCTATGGCAAACACTTGCTCGGCGCAATGAAGTGGACAAAGTTCATCAGTTTCTTATAAGACTTGATGATACTACGTACAAAACGGTACGTTCTTATATTCTTAATCTGTAACCCCTCCCAACCTTGAATGGAAGAACAGCGCGAACCGCGGACTTTGCACTGACGATGGCAGCAAAGCAAAGAGGAGGTCAAAAAGTGACCAAAGCTGGAGTGGTGTGCTCACATTGCCGTCGTAAATGACATGAGGTAAGTGGGTGTTTTTAAATTGTTGGTTATCCAGAATGGTGAGGTGATCAACCGAAAGGACCACCCTGTGCCAAAGGACCAGTGGGTCATGGCTCCCTCTCGGTCCAGGCTCATGGGCGCCACTGTGCACATGACGGCAGCTCATTGGAAACCTTCTGCGGCAACACCAGATGCTATGAATAGCGATGCAGAGGTATTAGCCGAACTGTCCGAAGATGATTTGGGTTCACTGCTCTGAGCTCTCAGTACTCATAAGCACACACCAAGAGAACGCTTGAGTGGTAAGTGTCCTGACTCTTTTTGGCCGCACTCTTGCAGGTAGTATAAGCCATAGCCCAGTATTCAACTTCAACAAAAGAGCGGAAAACGGTATTTTGTTTCTTCATTTTTCAAGAGATAGGTGCAGCCCCAAGCTTAATGTAATAAGTCGTAATCCAACGACGAGTAAGCAGGCAGCTAGCTTAGCTAGAGTCGTTGTGACGGGTAAGCAGGCATTTCAGCAAGCTAGCTGCCTGCTTATAGACATGTCAATGGGAGAGACAAAGTCATGCTTGTTCGTAACATCAGTGAGTGACCTCTTAAAGTCTACTTGATCTCGGCACATAACGCCTTAATTCTTATGTACAGGAGACCATTTAAGATATTACATTGTAGCTTTTCTAGCATATGAAGATGATGACATGGTATAGCTCTCCAATCAAAGAATGAGACATGTAAATGCACGGTATAAATTCATAAAAGATTTGAAGTTCCGAGACAAGATTGAAGACAACGTTAAAGATTGAGAATCATGTTACACTGAAACTTGAAACTTGTGACAATATTTATATGTCTTTCTTTCACCGATGGGTAAGTCAGGTAACATGCTACAGCTGAACTTCCTCTATACACACCTGGTTGTAAGGCCAAAATACATAGCGGAAGTATGAAAATTACATCCGGCCATGATAGCTTAGTCGACGACTTCAAACTGGAAGCTTGTTGAAGAGATGAACTCTTTTAAAAAATAGAGTCTTCTAGCCTATGTCTATCTGAATGCTTGATTGCTTGGATTGATGAAATATCACATGGTCTTTATTTATAGGCTAGGGTAGTGACATATTTCTATATTTAACCGACAATAAATTCCTTCCATCAAGAAATGATACTGATTGTTAATCAATCAGAATCAAATCTTATCATTAATGTAGTCAATAATTGCAATATATCTAGCCATAAAACATACGGATACATGTACCTATGTGATCCACGTTAGTAATTTATAAATAAATTATGAGATTGTTGCAATCAATTACAATAAATTCTTACATTCTCCCACTTGGATCACATGTCAAATGCTCGATAGCACATCATAAGTGACAAAACAATATGGCCATAACTTTATTGTCACTTGAATTTCTTGACTACCAAACTCTAGATAGAAAATACAATACACGAATCAAGGTGGTCATGCTTTCATGTCAAGCACTCCATTCAAAGAATTACAATGCATCATATATTCAATCAAACAAAATGAATGATTTAATATAAATCATCTCAATGGTCCATGTCTATGTATCAAATAGATCTTAATAACTTTAAATGCGCATATTCAACATCAACAAATGTCTAGACAAAATAAGATCAAAGTATAACAAATCAAGGAGAATTAAAGTCCCATATCAGTAGCATGATCTCTGAAAACTTTAGCCGACAATCCTTTGGTCATAGGTACAGTAGCCATTGACTTCGTATTAATGTGTTCAATTTTCTACTTATTTAACATGATATATGGCCTTTAAATACTTTATGTCGTTATACTTACTGCGACTCCCATTTTTATTATTTTTTACAAAAACACAGCAAGTGAATTGTCGCAGAAAATCTTTATGGGTCTATCAATAATATTGACAATTTTTAGACTACTGATGAAATTTCTCCTCCATAAAGCTATGAAGCAGCTTCATAGCATGCAACAAACTCTGCTTCCATGGTAAATGAAGCAATAATGGATTGCTTCTTACTCCTCCAAGGTACAGCTCATCCAGGAAAAAGAAAAATGTATACAGAAGTAGATTTACTTGTATATACACAACTAGAGTAATCAGAATCAAAATATCCAATTACTTCCAAATTCTCTGATTGCTGTATGTGAGCTTATGACCTTTGGTTCTTTGTAAATACTTCAACACCCTTTTAGCTGCTTTACAATGAGCAATACAAGGGTTGCTTTGATATATACCAAGAGCTCCGATTGCAAATGCAATATCAGGTCTAGTACAGACCAATGCATACATAAGGCTCCCAGTGAACGAGGCATATAGAATGCTTTTCATTTGAGCTCGCTCCAATGCATTCTTAGGACACTGGACCAAACTGAAGTTTTCTCCTTTGACAATAGATGACGTAATGGACGCACAATTCTGCATAGTAAATATTTTCAAGTACTTTGTTAATGTAGGCATTTTGAGAAAGACCAAGTATTTTACTTGTTCAGTCTATGTGAATCTCTATGCCAAGGACATAAGAGACTTCACCCATATCATTCATATTAAAGTCCAAAGCAAGAAACCGCTTAGTCTCATGCAATAACCCAAGATCACTGCTTGCCAGTAGAATATCATCCACATATAGGACTAAGAAAATATAATTGTTCCCACTGATCTTGAGGTATATACATTGATCAACAATGTTCTCTATAAAATCAAATGAAGAGATTACCTCATGAAACCTATTCCATGGACGTGAAGCCTGTTTAAGCCTATATGTAGATTTATTCAGTTTGCAAATCAATTGATCATTATCCGAACATGAATCATGTGAAGCGTTGAGATTGTATATTTTCCTATGAAGTATATAGACGTAATTAAAGATATGTATGCTAGGACGAAAACAACTGTTCGTGCGCCTGTGAGAAATACGAACTTCTTTCTGGTGGAAGTAAGCCTCCATCAAGGGTCTGCTTTGAGCCCATTTCTATTCGCAGTTGTCCTCGACGAGTTGTCAAAGACGATGCAGGAGGCAGTGTCGTGGTGTATGCTTTTTTGCTGATGATATTTTATTAGACGTAGGGAATAGACATATACTGAGTATCAAAATAGAGCATTGGAGAGCTACTTTAGAGAGAAAATGCCTAAGGATTAGTCGTTCTAAGACCGAGTATCTGCACTGCAATTTCAGCGGCGCAGCCGAAGTGAGAATATTCAACTCACCATCGAGGGCCAAGTGGTACCACAAGTAAGTTTAAATACATAAGATCATTTGTACAGCAACATGGATACATAAGTAGCAATGTAGCGCACCAAGTTCAAGCAGGCTGGTGTAGATGGAGGGCATCCTCAGGGGTGCTGTGTGATAAGAATTTTTCAACTAAATTAAAGGGAAAATTTTATAGGGTGGCAGTGCGGCCGACAATGTTATATGGAACAGACTGTTGGGCTATCAAGAGGACTCAGTTGCAGAAGATGCAAGTGACAGAGATAAGGATGATGAGGTGAATGTGCGGACATACAAGGCTAGATTGGATCAGAAATGAGGTATTTAGGAAAATGTGAGGAGTAGCTGGTATAACAGATAAGATACGGGAGGGAAGACTAAGATGGTTTGAGCATGTCAAGTGAAGACAAACAACAACGTCTTTCGGAGCAGTTGAATGCCTAATTGTGGAGGGGAAGAGGAGTAAAGACATGCCTAAATTGACTTAGAATGAGCGAATTATGCATGACCTACTAGATTTGCGCCTCTTTAAGGACATTGTCCATGATAGGAGTTCATGGAGGTAGATGGCTAAGGTTAACGAGGTTTAGGTAGGATATATGGGCACCTTAGAGTATACACAGAGGCACCATACACTTTAGGTTGACTTTGTGTTTTTTTGTTTTGTCTTGGCCTTTCATTATATGTACATATATACGGTTGTGGATACTCTAATATCGGAAACATTCTGTTTGTATTCACTAAATTTCTTCAATAACATACTATCAATCCATATTCTTATTATTTGGTACGTGTTGTTGTTGTTGTTTTAATTGGTATACTTGATTCATGTTTCGATAAATTCATGTATTTGATTAAATTGTTCAACTGTTACTCTTTTCGCTTTAAAAATATTATGATATTTGATTTTTTAAAATATTAATATTATATTAAAAAATCGTGATTTCATTTTAAAAATATTATAATAATTGGTTTTTTAAAATATTAATATTATATTAAATTGTGATTGAGAGGAAGGTGGCATAACCTTTAACTTAAAGTAACCTTCCGGTTATTTAGGCCGAAAAGTAACGCGAGAAGAACGCCGGAAGAAAAAGGGGGAAAAAAAAATAGAAAACCCGAAGAAATAAACTAAAGACAGCGTTTCGACACACCACAAGCTTTACTCGCCAATCAGCAGAAGAGCTTGCCCATTGCCCTGTTCAACCCTCCTCCCTCGTTCTCTCTCCTCGTACTTACAGATCGCGGCTGGATACGTGTTAGAGGTTCACTTCCAGTCAATCTTTCAGTTGAAGCTTCGTTTTGACTTAGAGTTAGGGTTTTTATCATACAGTTGACAGCATTTGGCATTGGTTTTTCTTGCATCTCCGGTGTTGTTGAATTCCAGCTGAAGGGGCTGTTCATGCCGGTCTTTCATCTGGTGAAGTTTGGTTGTTTTGCTTCGGGTTCTTATGTTTTGCCGCGGAACAATGGCTTTTCAGATTTTTTTGAAGATATTCTCCGCGCGAGCGGACCTAATTGAATGAAGAATGCTTCAAAGCTGGGGTTTATATTAGAGAAATGTTTGTGTGGTATCTGGTGTGTCTAGGGTTTTGTTAATTATACTGTGAAATAAGGGATTGATAGTGAATTTGGGGGTTGGTGTCTGAACTTGTAATTTTAACAGTTTTTTTAGTGGTAGTAATTGTTGTTGTATTAGTATAAAGTTAACAGTTCGGTTGTATAGGGAAGCAAGGGGAGCAAGAAATATGTTTTATTCACAGTTTATTTTGGCAAAGAAGGGGCCTTTGGGGACAATATGGATTGCGGCACATCTGGAGCGGAAGCTGCGGAAAAACCAGGTGGCTGATACAGATATTGGCGTCTCTGTAGGTTGGTATTATTCCCTTGGAGTCTACTTTCTCTACCTTCCTCGCCCTCCTCCCCTTACCCCACCAAGGAAAAAACCAAGCGCTTATGGGAAGATAAAAAGAAGAGAGGGGAGCCCTTGGGGGGGTGGGGTTGGATGGATGGTTTTGCTGATGGTAACTTTGTTTATATTGTTTTGATGGCAATTCTGAATGTTTCTTTTCGGGTGTAAGACCTTTTCTTTTTTATTTGTTTTTATGTCTTTGACGGTGATGCAAATCATTTAGGCTATCCTTGATTTTCTAGTTTTGTGGCACATATGTTGTAGGAGGATTGTGCTAAGTGGATGGTTACATTGAAATTCAACTTGCACACTTACGCCAACACTGACAGTTTATCATGGTTTATATATCCATGTGGTTCAATTTTTAGTGTAACATTTGTACCTTACGGTTTCTTTAAAGAAGTGCTTTTCATTTTAAGGTCTTTGCAAAAGTGAAGGCATTAGATATATGACTTGCAATGCATAGGATTCTAAGTAATCTGATTGAGGTTTGAAAGACTTGTGTAGGCACACCTTGTTGAATGCAAGTGGATGCATGTGTTCTTATAACTTGTAAGCTTTGGTTCCTTGATATTAACGAGGTAATCATGAATGGTGAGGAAGGATTTTTGTTTGTTTTGTACTTTAGCTGTCATTTCGGGAACTAACAGCAAAAGAAAATACTGTGATGCCTGTTGGCAGCACATTCAAATGTGCTCCACGTTCCAAAATAGAAAGAAAATGAACAAATGGTAAGATAAATGGTATCCATCTGTATTCTTAGTTTTTGATTTTCTTAAAGAAGTGATGCTAAGAGCATCTGCCCGGAATTTGATCCTTGTTTCCCCTCAGCCCCACCCCACCAGACTTAAAGATTAAGTTTGACGAGGTATAGCATATATAGGGACACCTTAGAGTATATTTAGAGACATAGATAGGCGTAGCCATTATTTACGCTTTAGGTTGACTTTGCACTTGATTGCTTATGTTTTACTGTTGTTTTGTATTACATGTACATATACGCGTTATGTGAATTTCAATATCGAAAGCATCTTCTTTGTATTTTCTTAATTCCCTCACTAACACACTAGCACATCATATCTCTATTATTATGTCATTTATACATGTACATATAGAGCCGGGGTCTCACTGGAAGCAGACTCTCTATCCCTTGGGATAGAGGTATTGTCTGCATGCCATTTACCCTCCCCAGACCCGAACGATAGCTTTTGCTGTCGTTAGGATATACTGGGTATGGATGATGATGATGATGTCATTTTTGTAGATCAAGAGATGACAAATGATATTTTTTTTTGGTGCTTTTGTGGAGCACCCCTTTCCTTTTTCTTTTGAAGATGAAATAGCAAAGACAAAGGATAATGCATTGGACTGAGATGATTAAAATTAAACTTTCTGATTCGCACGGGTAGGCCCTCTGGAAAAATGTAAGTGGTAGGAATTAGCAATACGTGCTGTTTATGGCCGAAACATTGCAGATTAATTTGATTTCCATGAACTGTCAAGAAAAGATCAGGGCAGCAAGTTGAATGCATAGAAAAAGTGCTGGTATGTGTAGCATGAGAAGGAATTTGGTTGGTGTAGTGTGACAAGATATTTTATATGCGCATTGTAGTAGATAAGGTACAAGTTCCGTTTCTTGATATTCGTACTTTGTTTAGAGTAAAAGGGAGCATCACCAGAGTGGTAAAGTTCTTGTCTCCTTATCGAGACGTAAAAGTCGAATCTTTTCTTGAAATGCACATGTGAGGTATGGTTGGTACATTGACTTGTGGTTTCATTTACTTTTCGAGTGCAAGAATGCATTTCATCCGATGTGAAACTTGAATTCTAAAATCTCTGGAGTAATTGAAAAAGCTCTAGAGGAATTTCAAAATTTATTTGGTCTTGAACCAACCTCCAGAAGTGTGAAATATTCACTTTTGGCAACATATCTTAGGAAAAGTCTGTAATTGCTGAAACTCTAGGTATGCCTTTGGGAAACCTTCCAATTAGATACTTAGGCATTCCATTTATTGCTAAAAGCTATCATACTCTAATTGTGGTGTCTTCTGGATAGGTTAACAAACAGAGTACATAACTGAACCAGTAAGAACATTTCTTATGGGAGAAAACTTCAATTGATAAACTTTGTTCTCATTGTCATATGTAAATACTAGACTGCTTCCTACTTTTTGCCTAGAGTTATTAGAGAAGTTGAGAAAATCTTGAAAGCCTTTTTTGGGAGGTATCAAGAAAGCAAAAGTCAAGTAGTCTACTATTTGTCAATCAAAAGATAAGAGAGGTTTGGGCATTCCAGACCTAGTGCTTATAAACAATGCGTACAACATGAAAAATATATGGAATGTATTTGAGCACAAAGAGCGGCTCCGAGTAAAATGGATGCATACTGTTATTCTAAAAGGAAAATCTTTATGGGAGGCTAAGCCAACGCCTTTTGATTCTTGGTTATGGAAAAAGTCCTTCTGTGGCATCCCCACAGAGTCGCTCACCAAAGTATCCCACATTTTGTTATGTTGGAAACACCTGGGTCGTAACACTTGGAATAGGCAGTATCCCTGGTGTACTTGTCATTTTGGCCAGATTAAGGGTACTTTGGCTGCTGATTTTCATCAGCAACTGTTTTAGTAATACTAGTACCTTTTTTGACGTTAATTGTACTTTATTTGACCTACGTGGTCTTTGTAACTAGCTTTATTTTGACAAGGGGTAAACTTTTTGCGAGGCAATTAGAAAGTGAAGTCTTATGCCAATTATATTTGGAGCATGTTATCCTTGCTGGCACTAGATTTTTGATAGGATCTGCTAATATATATACAATGCCTCTATAGTTTGAGCAAGCTTGCTGGCGATTGCTTACCCCTAGCAACAACCTATATAATGATGCACTATTGGGCATATTTATGAAATTTCACTTACAAAAAAAATCTGCACATTGCATTGGTAGGGTCATTGGAAATAGACTACTGCATTTTGGAATGACCCGTGGCGTCTATGGGTCGTCCTGAGTACATCCTATCCAGAGTTAAAGAAGGAAGTTGAACATCAGTAAAGATGCAATTGTTTGTTCTATACTAGGGGCAACATATGGAGGTTATCATATGGTAGCGGTTAGGATGAGCAAGTCTTGCAATTCAATCAAGTTTGCAGAACCATTAACATCAAAGCAGGGGTAGATTACTGGACCTGGAAGTCAAACCAAAAATTTTCTGTTAAAAATGCCACAAAAGCTCTTCTTCACCCTTTGCCTTTAGTTATATAGGAGAAAATTGTCTGGTGCAATTATTTTTTTCTACGTTATGCGATCATTTTTTGGCTTGCATGTTGGAAAAAAATGAGTACGCAAGACAAACTTCTAAATTAAGGTTTTATCCTTTCCAATTCATATGTTTTGTGTGACAGATTTATGGAGAATCATGATCATCTATTTTTTTTTTTGGGTGTCCTTACTCATCTAATTTGTGGGTTGTAGTACTTAAGCAAATGAAATGCAATCACAGGACCAATGGATGACAAAGCATTATCAACTAAGTTAACTCGAATGGTTGGAGTTCAAAATTTCAGGACTTAGCAGTTTTTGGTTTCTGTGCTACAGTCTACCACATTTGGAGAGAGAGGAACAACAGACTACACCAACAAATGGACAAAAATCATGAAGATGTTCTCAATAATATCTTAGAAATCATTTGCTACTCTGTTGGTACTTGAAGGAGATACTCAACTAGAAACTTACTCTAAATCTTGGTATCTCTATGCAAATCTGCTATAAGCATGGCCTTATAGTCCAGCCAGATCTAATGATACTGTTCTGCTCTTCATTTTGGCTCACAAACGCTGCATCCTTAAATCTTCCACTCTGTTCTTTATTTGGCCATAACTCCCTATGCACTTCTCATGTCTGGGGATCAATATATGACACACTTGTCCCGCCATCAATTTTTAGGGTGGAACTCCCCAAAAGCTCTTCAGAATACCTGCCTGAAGGGGAGATAACATCTCAAATACACCTGATGCACTTTGTCTTTATTTCTACAGTGCTATATGCTATGCGCCTGTTATGGAGGGGGATTGCGACCTTTGGCATCAAATTAGGAAGGCTTTGTGGAGTTTGTACTGCTTTGATGTCAAAGTCTGCAATCTCAAGCTTTCCTTTTCCGTGCTTTCTGTTTTACTTAGATATGTTTATTTTGGACTGGTTGGAATTGTATACAGGTTGGCATTAGTTTGAGATTTACTGTTGTAAGCCACCTATATTTTGAGTAAGTTAGGCTTGCTATTGTTCTTTTATTACAACTTTTTTTGTAAGGTTGACAGTAGATAAGGTTAATGTAAGCCACATACATTTTGGACAAGTTGGGTTTGGTGTTGCTTTCTTTAAACAACCTATCTTTTGTAAATTTGCCTTTCTTGACTTATATGTGAAAATTTAACTTACAAAAAAGAAAAAAAACTTGAATATGTTCTTTTTCTTTTTCTTCATATGCAAAAACTCTTAGCATAAAATGTGACCAAGTTGTATGTTTATTTTATTTGTAATGACTATTTGGTAAAATGTCTTACCTATTCCAGCTAACTAAAAATTTAAACTGTCATATTGCTATTCATTTTATTTTTCGAATATCATAGGACAGATTATCCTTTGTGTTGTTCATCTATTGCCGCTCATTGCAACAGATTCAATCCTTTCTCCTGAAGTACCCATCGCACTGCGGTTGTCAAGCCATCTTTTGCTTGGTGTAGTGAGGATATACTCAAGAAAGGTCAATTATCTTTTCGATGACTGCAGTGAGGCACTACTTAAGATAAAGCAAGCCTTTCGTTCCACTGCTGTTGATTTACCTCCCGAAGAATCTAAGGCACCCTATCATTCTATCACTTTACCAGAGACTTTCGATCTTGATGATTTTGAGTTGCCGGACAATGATATATTTCAGGGGTTAGTTCCAGTTTTTGTAGTTCCTCGCGATATTTTGTTTTGTTTTGATTTTGTTTTGTTTTTGTTTTTTGTTTTTGTTTCTTGTTCTGGCATTCTTCAAGGTTGATTGTTAAGTAGCACCGACTTACATATGGGCTAGCCTTTTGTTGACCATCAATGTTACACATTCATTAAAGAATTTCTTCCATAGGAAAAGTCAATTTGCCACAGGGCTTGCATCTATGTTGTCTTTTTTTTAATAGGATGCTTAGAAGAGGAAATTGAATATGTAAAGATGAATAATTTCTCAGTTTGTCTGACACATCAATCCTGTTAACTGTGAATGCAGTAACTATGTTGATCATCACACCAGTACCAAGGAACAGATTACCCTTCAGGACAACATGGAGAGTGTTGTTTTTTCTACTGCTCAGTTTGGACTGGATGGTAAGTGAATTTTCTGTATTAGAACTTGGACGTGAGAAGTGATGTTGTCGCAGTGGGCAACTTGTGGCATCAATGTAATTCCTTTGATAGTGAGAATTTTCGGATATTTTCTCATTTGCTCTTTTTACCATCTTACCTTGTCATTGCAGAGAGGTTTGGCGATGTTGAGGCTTCAGGTTTGAACCTTGATGAGGTATATGGTATATTCTATTGTACTTCAAATAAAGATTAGTTTCTTATATGCCACTGAAGAAAACTGTGTAAATATATTTGCCTAAGCTTAAGTAGTGCTAGTCATGCGACATCTTATTTCCTTTTCGCCGGAGGATAAATCCTAGTCATGCTTTATACTGCTTCAGTAAGAAATTTTGTTATTTTCATTGCAGCTTCTTGAAAAGCTGAAGGGACAAGAAAATTAAGATTTACTTCATCCACTTCTGTTTTCACATAGAAATTTGAACATTCTTAAACCATCGCAGCTTGATTTGCCAAACATACTTGAATAATGTTTATTATGCATGCACTGGAACTTCTTTACGTCGGATAAAATGGCAACAGTGTCAAGGTTCTTCCACTGGCCAATGCCGTAGGTAGGTTCTTTTCACTCATGGAGGGAGTATATACTTCCTCTCGTAATCGAGTAGTTTATTGCTAGGAATTCGTAAGATGGAGTCGTTAATTGCATTGCAAAACAATTTTTCGTCTTTCACATTATATGTCAAGTTATGATATTTGTAGTAAAATATAGAGTTTCTATCTTAAAACTTTTTACAAATTTTCCACGAAGGAATTTTGTAGTGAAGTAAATTTAGTAAGTGCGTGGATTCGTCTTAAAAGTAGTTCTCCTAAATTATTTTGGCAAATTAATTTGATGCCATCTCTTTTTTTAGCGTTTGAACCAATGGGTGAACATATTGGATGAGCTTGAAAATGGATGATATATGATGAGATAATTCCTCTCTAACCCGAACGGAAAGAAACCCCCTCTCAACTAACCTAACGTTCACTTTTCTCTCTCCTCTTCCCTCCACAACCACTCCCACTGTTCTTTCCACCTCTTTCCTTTGCTGCTAACGGATATCTCCCTGCCCCTTCTATCATCAGAACTACCTCCTCTTTCGTAATCATCTGACGCACAACTTCGGGAGTTTTCCCAGCCGTCTGGGCCACTCCGGCCGCCACGACAAGTGGTTAGAGAACACTTCTACAATCTTTTCTTCTTAAAATGACTGGATCTTCGTAATCCAGTTCAGATCTTCAACATGCAAGCCTGTGTAAGAGCGGAATTGGGTTGAGCTTCGCTGTTCAAGTCATATTTTACATCCGAAGCCTCATCTTCCTTATTTTTAGTACAAACTGATGTGGATAACGGCAAGCACCTTTCCTCTATGAATCTGGAAAACATGGCTGAAAATAAGCAAACAACGGAGCTCTACCATTGTTTTTTTTTTTTTAAGTTAAAATTTCATATATATGCCTTATGAGACAATTTTAACACCATAATAGGTGTTAGCAAGCTATCCAGTGATCCATACTTGCTCAAAATACAAAAAGACAAAGTTTCTTTACAATTCCAATCCAAGTAACAATAACTAAGCTAAGAAACTTTGCCAACTTTAAAATGCAAAAATCTCCAGAACCTATACAAGGAATTGTCACTGGACATCACTGGAAGTAATAAAGAAAGGCAAGCCTGAATGGTCTCTGATTAAAACAGTGAAACCCAATTAGTGATCTTACTGAATGGTCTCTAAACATTTGCATGTCAAACTGGTGTTTTAAATATGATTTACCTATTGATTTGCGAATTAGTGATCAGTATTCTTCTCTTCTTTCTCCCATTCGTTTTGTGTGTTTTTATTTGAAACAGGAACTATTTCTTCACAAGGTGGATAATGCAGAGCATGCTGTTGAAAGGTTGATTACTTTTAACTTCTTCCTCATTTGCAAAAATGTGCAGCAGTAAACTTTCTCTTGTTGCTCCCTTTTTTATTGTCTCCCTTAATTTATTATTTACCTATTTATTCTTGGGGTTGTAAATGACAAAAATTATAGTAACAAAGATTTCTTAATAATATTCTTTGCATCCTTGTTTCGTAATCCTGAAATATAAGTATACGTGAAATATAATTTAATTGGGAGATATCATCCAATGCATTGATTGCTCATTAAACTTGTTTCTAGTTTACACTTTTACCCTTTGATATTGTATTTTTAACATAATTTGGTAAGTTTATTATAGAAAGTGTACAACATTTTTGTAAGTCAGATTTTATAGATAGAAATAAATTTACAAAAAGATAGCCATTATAATAGGCAATTCCAAAAGACTAATGCTCAGATTACAATGGGGCTAAAGAGGAATGTATGGTCATGTATACGAAGATGCAGGGAAGATTATATTTGACTATATAATAAAGAGGAGTTACAGAATGTGCAAAAAGGTCATCTAGGTGGGGAGTGATTAAACATAATGACTGAAACACACACGCGTGCGCGCGCACACACACACACACATATATATGCAGTCCATATTGACCATAATCAAAAAAGGAGGCAAGGCTAAATCATGCTAGGGCAAACCTGCAGCCTCAAAAATAAAAAATTGTAGCTCCATAGTAAAAAGAAAATTGGTCGGTGAAACCAAAAATAGAATCCTTTAACTAAAAAGCTCCAGGCTCAAGCAATCTTCCAATTTATTCTGCTCCTTCTGATCTCTTTCCATGACTTAACAAAGAACTTAATATTCTAAATGATTTTCTTGGGTGTGCTCTGCTCATCCTTCCCTATCTTCTAAAATATGAGGTTCACTTGCCTCCAAAGTGAGTAGACAGTACCTGCAAAAGGAAAGTATATTAGGTCTTTTTGAAATGTCGATTTCCAAGGACCTACTGTCAGCCAGTCCAATATTGTATTCCAAGTGAAAACATGATGTTGGCAGAGCAGCTGTTGAAAACATGCCTTCCAGACAAGTTTGGAAAAGCTACAATGAAAGGATAAGTGTTGATGATCATCTGAGAACCTGTCACATAGAACATTAGTGTTAGAATCAATAGTGTCCCAATATAGCAAGTTGTCTTGTGTATTCATCCTCTTCTCCCAATCTAGCAACTTGTCTTATGTATTCATCATCTTCCAAGTATGACTGCATATCTTGGAAGGTGATGCTTGCACCGAACAATTTTTGCCCAATTAACACTTGTATATCCCCCTGTTATTGCTCCAACAACAATTTTAGTTGAGAACTATTAGGAAGCCAAACCCACCTGTCTTCTTTTGTAGCTAGTTGGATGTTGTGGCAAGCATTGTTGAAGAGACGGATTTGGTTGTCTCATCCTCTGCCAAAAGGAATTTTCTTCTTGTACCTCAGCCTCTATCCTTATATTTAACTTCCTTATCGGTTATGGTAATTTGTAGCAAGTGGTCTCGAGTGATAGCAAGGATCCTTCCAGAAAAAAGTTGACCTTCCATTTCCAATGGCTTTCTTGATGAGTTGTGAGTATCGGTCCTTTATCCCAAGGGTTCTTTTCCACATCCAAGAGTCTAATTGTTTGAGTTGGATTTTCCACATTGATTTACCCTTTAAGATGACTGAGTGCACCTATTTTACCCAAAGACTTTCCTTTTTTTTTTTGGCATGTGTCATATATATTCTTTATGATGTATGAATTGTTTATGGTAGGGAGGTGAAGCATACCCAGGCCACCATTGTAATTCCGTCTAATTTGGCCCGTTTATGAAATTTTACCTTAGGAAAAAAAGGTCTGTAGTATCTATGCATAAGGAACATGTTTCTGACTCATGTATTCCTGCCATCTGTAGTGCTGATCATCAGTCATCTGCCCAGGCAGCAACACCAAAGCCGGATGAAGGATATGGAGGAATTCTTTCAACTCCTGAGACCAGGGTATCCTGTAGTTTTTAAATCAATTACTATTTTTTTTGTCTTAATTTTATACTGGGTGTAAGCATGGTATTTTGGCATGCATTAACATTTCACACTTGGAAATAGTATGTTATTCAGGCCAAGCTTGTTCTCTCTTTTGCCTTGTAGAAAGAAAATAGAGTAAGGGATTAAGACATATATTGGTAACATGTCAGTAAGAAAAATTAGACAGTAGTATATTCATTTAAAATTTGATTAATAACGTCCGAAATTTGCTAGGGTGACCTATAACTAAATTAATAAATATGTATGCATGTATGAAACATGAAATCAACCAGCATGATAGTGTTTGTGTACTTCTAATCTAAAACAGCCTAGTGTTGTAGTGCGTGGAAGAGGAAATTTTCAAACTAGGAACACTCTATTGAAGGAAAGTGTTGTGTTTTTGAAGCGGAGTAAATTGTTTTTGTGGAAATATACACTTTCGTTGGCCTAATGTTATTTATAGGATGACTTACTGGTGTTCGTTTGCTGGTTTCTCTTCGTAAATACTTCCGTTTCTGAAGCAGATTGGAAATCTCAATTTAGAGGGGGACTTCATGGATTATGCTCAAGCTCCTTGTACGCCTGGGTTGGTGGAATCACCGAATTTAGCCAATGCCCAAGAGATTTCTGCTTGCGAGGATCATATGGATGATGAAGATAATCCTTTGACTGTACCTTTAGTGAATGGGAATTCAGAAAACATCTCCAGCGAATATAGGCATTGTGAAGAAAATGCACCAATAATTGGCTCGTCTTCAACTGATAATAAAAATTCGATAGCAGCTGTTGACATGCCTAGTGTGGAGAACGGGAATCATTTAAGTGACCCAGGGACTGGAAATAGACACTCTCCTCTTGGAGACGGACCTCTGCATATATCCTCTAATGACCCTTTATCGCCATCTAGAAAGTCTGTTGCTGTAGCTGACGAAGTTCAAGCTTTAGGTCAGGATCCAAAGTTGACCGGGATGGCTCTGGTTGGAACACAAGAGTTAGAGAACGTGATTATCAATAGTGACGATGTGAACCATCCGCCTGTTTCCACCAAGGATCATGGAGAACCGAATGGATTTATATTGAAGGAAAGTTTCGGAGGTGCTTCATGTTCTATACCCTTGCTGGAAGTGCCGGAAGGTATTTCAGATAATCATCAAACAGCACCTTTCGGAGACAGGTCCAAGGATATGGAAGTTTCTGGAAGTCCTGGCAGGCCAATCTTTTCTAATGGTAAATTTGGGTTAAGTATAGAAGACCAGTGTCTTTCCTCCCTTGAAATGCCGGGAGACAACGGCATGTCAAATGTGGTGATTTGTGACGAGATGCAATTTACTCAGGTCCACATCCTTAGGCCATGCAGTACAGGCTCGGGACTTCCGGATTCGTCAGTTCCTACAGTTGAAGTGTCTAATGATCTTGACATGGCAACTGATGTTGGTGCAGTCCCTGTGGAGTCTTCTGGAGGTGGGGAGTTGATTCATGCCTCTGGACCTGGTATTGTGATACAAGGTTTGTCTTCAGTGTTAATGGATAAAGTGAAATGTCTTTTGTTTTTCCTCCCTTGAACAAACATTAATGCGTTTGAGGGTTTCCGGCTTGAATGTGGCTGTTACAGATTACAAGTTGGAGCATGATTTAATGGAAAACCACTCTACAGAACCTGTTTCCATTGAAGACTCTCATGATGTCCCTGGCAAATCAGATAATCAGGTGAATAATGTCATAGGAGGAGATGAAATGATGGAAAACCTAAGCAGTCCAGTCAGTGCAGTTTTTTCAGCACCTGAGAAGCTGCTGTCAGTGGCAGATGAGCATAACTATAATCAACCAAGGGACCTGCTTCTAGAGGTTATACCAAGAGACTTGGCTTGTGTGGATGAAAGTGATGCTGGGAGCAGAATTATTTCTGGGAAAAAACGGAGCTATACTGAAAGTACACTGACAGAACAGAGTCTGAATTCGGTGGAGTCTGCAAGGATTGTTCGTACTAAAGGAACAGCTGAAGCTATTCCTGATGATGATGATCTGCTGTCCTCTATTTTAGGTAAAAGGGAGTCTTTTTATCATTCTTATGGGGGATATGTCATTCTATTTATCATGCTATAATTTTTCAGTTGGAAGGCGGTCTTCTGTCTTGAAAGTAAAGCCTACTCCCCCTCCTTATGAGATAACATCTACAAAGCGCCAGCGACAAGCTCCACGGGCCAGTGCCTCTAAGAGGAAAGGGCTGATGGATGATACCATGGTTTTGCATGGCGAGTATGTTTAATTACTTCTCTGAGTTATCATGTTCTTTGCATACGGACATGCACACACACACACACATGCATATGAGAATATATATTTCTGTGTACACACATATGTGTGTGTGTGTGTATATATATATATTGGTGCCTGTGTATATGTGTATACATGCTTTTATGTGTGCGTATATGAATTGCTAACATGTTCTCTACCTCATGTCCTCATCAATGTGTAACCTTCTTATTCATGAGGTAGAAATACTCAACCCGGTTGGTTTTCAAGAATTTTATAAGGAAACATCTCTCTCTCTCTCTCTCTCTCTCTCTCTCTCTCTCTCTCTCTCTCTCTCTCTCTCTCTCTCTCTCTCTCCCCCCTAAAGATCATGTTAAACTTTATATTTAAAGAAACCTTCTAGGTAAATGTCTACAGAAAGGCGATCGAAACTGATGGAGTTGATAGTTTGTTACTTCCTAGTGGCTATTCTTTTCCTGTTATTTCGACTTCATCTTCAATGTATCTGGTTCATGTTGCCCCATGCTCTTCTGTTCTCGGGATATATGCTTAAAGGTGCTGTTAGCATAGTAGAGATAATGTTCAGTTGTATTGATTTCTGATGCCATGGCTCATGGTTCATTTTTATTACTTGGTCTATATTTAAGGATTAGGCATCCAATCTGGATATTAAACTAATGCGGTGATTCTGGTTTCATGAAGTACAATACGCCAGCAGTTGACAACCACAGAGGATATCCGCCGCCTAAGAAAAAAGGCTCCTTGCACTCGTCCAGAGATTTCCACTATTATGAAGCAATTCTTGGAAGAAGAAATTTTTAGTGAACCATTATTTTCAGGTGAAATTAACCATCAAATGGGTCCCTCGTTATTTGCTTTTTTATTTATTTTCTTTGATCATGCTCTGTTTAGATTTTCTTTTTCTTTTGCCGTGTTTCAACTTTCGGATAAGATGTATGTGAAAAGGGCCTGAGACAGTTGGTTTTATGCATGTATAAGTGCTTTCTGTGAGTAGACTTTGCAGGTCTCTGTACTATGTCACTATATCCAACGTTGTAATCACTCAATGAGATAATTGTGTTATTTATTTATTTTGTTTTTGTTTTTGGAGGGGTGCGGGGAGGCTGTGTTGGATTAAATCTTTTTTTTTTTTTGGGTAGAGTATGCACTTCTCATGGGTTGCACTCTTATCAGTCAGGAATATGTAGAAATAGTGTTGTGGTATAATGTTTGCGATGTATCCTTGATAGTGTGTTATCTATCTAGATTGTGGCTTGATGTTTCAATTTGCATTTTTTGTCTATTTGTTATAATCAGTATTTTTTTTTTGTGAATAGCTTTTGTGAATTAGTTGACTTGATCTCCAGGTGTGTCTGTTGCATTGGCTTCGCTGTTCAACCAAGGATTTGATCTAAGCAGAAGTAAAATTTCTAAAGGTGATGCGGATGCTGTGTCTTTGTTATCTTCGAGCGATATGAAGTTTATTTCTGCAAATGAGACCATAGAAAATGCTATGGGCTGTGCCCCAGCTGTTGCAGTAGAAAATGATGTGGGAGATTGCGGAGATTTGGGAGTAGTCAAAGAAAATTTTGATTTGCAGCTAGCTGAAACTACTCTCCCAAGCGGAAACAAATTAGATGAAAACCATGAGCTTTGTACAGGACCGGTTACCACTGAGGGGGAAATCAACCCTATAGAAAACAAGGAAGAGTCCGTGGATCCCAACAGTTCATTGCACAGTCCGCCCCATAATTTTGATGAAAGTGAGATTGGAGACACCAGTGCACCTTCTGGAGCAGTTGACGTAGCTCGGTTAACTACCCCAAACAAAGGGGTGGGCTCAGATGCTTTGGTGGAGATGGAGCCAACAGTTGTTTCATATGGTGACATGAGAGAGGCTGAGAATGTTACGTTGGTTGCATCTATAGTAAGTGGAAGTGAAATGAATGTCGACGATGAGAGGTTTGACACGGTGAAGAGTGGTAACATTGACTCTGCAACTGAAGTTGAACCAAAGGAAAGGGATGGTTTTGTATTGGAGGGCACCTTATGTGCTGATACTGTTGAAATTGAAAGATATGTTGGTGAACAGGTGCAAGCTGATGTTTGTGGCCCTTCAGGTGAAAATGGACGACGACAGCCTGAAGCTTGTGGCCCTTCAGGTGAAAATGAACAACCGCGACCTGAAGCTTGTGGCCCTTCAGGTGAACGTGAAGAACTGCAGCCTGGATATCATGGCCCTATAGGTGAAACTGAACCAGTGCATTCTGAGGCTTGTGGCCCTTCAGTTGAAAATGAACCAGTGCAGTCTGAGGCTTGTGGCCCTTCAGGTGAAATTGAAACTGATACAAGCAGACGAGACTATAGCGAGCCATTATGTGGTGGCTCTCCTGGTGGGCCATCAATTGTTACTTCATTATATCCTTCGGAGTTTGGGAGTGTGCAGGGTTCCTTCTTCGACGACCATGAATATCTGATGCTAAATGAGGGTCATCCCTCAAATGCCGTTGGTGCTGAAATTGACATGCAAGATTATAAAGTATGTTTTCTTCAGATCATTATTCATCTGCCTTTGCTGGTAGAACTGCTCTTTCTTTGGTGGATTACTGCTACATTTAAAAAAATAAAATTAAATGAATTTGCTTTCATTCTGACATCAGCTAGTAGCGTAAACAAATACCTTTCCTTTTTTGCTGCTTAATTTGGTGATGTGATAGTCGTTACATGTGTTTCGTGCACCATGCTGTCAGTATATATGAATAATGCCTCAAGGACTTTTGTATTTTCTTGGCACCCTGGTGTATCTATAATTTTCACCGTATGTGGCACAGACCATTCACTTGCATCCCACATCCAGTAGACTTCAAGTTGAGTACCACCCTTCCTTGAGGAACATCCATCCCTATCAAAAGGGTTGCTATGTAACTTCAGGGATCATTTGTTTCATAGCCTATGAATTGCTGCTTTATTAATTTACCGAACTTGTTCTCTTTTTTGGTTCTATTCCCTTGTTTTTCAAGTTTCACTCTGGCTGCACTTTTCTGAAACTCAGCTTTCTGTAAGCTGTGTTCTGACCTTATTGTGGTGGTGGTTTTCATTTGTAAATGCCACCTGGTCTTCTTGGACGATGAAGATTCAATTTATGGTACCTGATTCTCATGCAAAGACATAAGAAACGTTTCCTATATTTGTTTTTTTTTGGGGATCCACAAATTGAATTTCTGAAATCTGAGCAAGCTTTTCTTTTATGAAGAACTTATCATTTCCTTATACCTAATATTGTGGCCTTTGCTTGTTGATACAGGACTTCAACCATTCAGCTGCTGCTAACGATACAGGTTTCCTTTTCTTCCTCTTTCTTCTATTCCGTGTTTAAGCTATAGCTTTTGTTTGATTACCATAAGAACATAGAGGGTGAAGAATATGGAAGTTTTGGAAGAAATACGGTTGCAAGACTAGTCAGTATTCGACAGAATTAAAGTGTATTTTATTGATTCTTGACGATCTTCTTTGTGGGAGGAGGTTAATACAATTAATGTCGGTCCCTGCCAACGAGTTTAAAGAAAAGCTAATTGTATGCTTACTCTATGAGTTGATTTATCATTTGCTTGATTTCTGTTTCATATGTTCTTTCAGAGTTTCTGAATGTTGACGATGATGAAGTAACAGAAGTCACTGATGACTATGTACCCGAAGTTGACGAGACACGCTTTATAGAGAAGAGTGGGTGGTCCTCACGTACCAGGTAGTTACCCTGTTCTATGTTTTTTTTTTTTTTTTTGGGGGGGGGGGGGGGGGGGGTTAATGTAATTCCTTTTGGAATTATTGTGGTCTTAGAAACTCCTAGAAGAAATTAGATGTCATCTTTAAGAATGATCAGAAGTTGCTGCTGCTTTTGTGCACACTTTGGTCAAACATGTGGGTTCACGGACCCCTCTGGAGACGTTGTAGGCTATGTTAATCGGTTCTTTTACGCTTTCAGAGCTGTTGCGAATTATCTCCAGACAATGTTTTTGAAAGAAGCGGAATATGATCGTAAGGTTCTTCCATTGGACAATCTTTTGTCTGGGAAAACGCGCAAGGAGGCGTCAAGAATGTTCTTTGAAACACTGGTATTTTTCTTCTCCTCTTGTGAATTGATGCTGTTACTCTTGTGACACACCTTGGGGGGTGTGTGCGCGCGCGCGGGTGGGTGGGTGGGGTGGGTAGGTGCGTGGGTGCGTGCGTGCGCGTGTGTGTGTGGACTGCTCCCCAATTCTTGACATTTAATTGGTCTCATTCCTTTCAGGTCTTAAAAACTAAAGATTACATCCATGTTGAACAGAAGTGCTCTCACCAGAACATTAATATTAAGCCAAAGATGAAGCTATTAAAAACTGAGTTTTGAGATTAAAAATTTCAATGTTCAAAGCAAGGTAAGCTAATGTACTATTTGACAAGAAGCAGGCCATGAGCGTTTATTTGATGGGCTGTTTCTTAAGATAAAGGGTTTGGAAGGCATAGTTTATAGTTTGGCTAGTTCTTAAGTTGAAACGTCTCTGTATATATAGCATATTTAGTGTGTCAGATATGGTTGATGCTAATTCTGTGTTAACCCATTAGATAAGTTTACCTCCATTAGTCTGTAACTTTTCTAGCAGTCAGCTAAATATGTGTAGATGATCCTAGTTAAGCTACTATACATGTTGATTTGCTGTGTTTGGCGAAATGGTGTAGCATAGATGATGTATCAAGCATTTTGAAATCAAACATGCATATCTGCATTTTGGTGGTGGTCTTTGTTTTTGCTCTCAAGTCCAAGTATGCTTTATATCGGCATGTGCGAAGGAATATCAGCGAATATTGTCAGACTTCACTATTGTGCGAGTGTGGCTCGTTTAAATCATTGAGGTCGAAGCCATATTCAATTTTGAATTCGAGCTCATACTATTGACAAACATACACCAACAAGATTAACCCGTTACCTTAGGCTTCCGTCTATAACGGGGGTACGAGAGGCTGGATGTACGCAACCATACCTATGTGATGGAAATGCAGAGGTGATGTTTTATGATGATCCATAATGAAAATTGCGTCGAGCTGTGGCGATTAACTGCTTCACAATATAAGAAGCACAACTAATTTAGTGAGTCATTTTGTTTTATTCTATCACGTTTCAAAGTCAAGGAAGAGTGTGTCTTTGACTCTATTAGAAATGGAAACCTATTGACGAACATAAGTAACCTTAAATGAATTGAGTCACAAATGAATTGAGCTTGGATAGTTTGTTTAGTGACTTGGTTCATGTCTTTTCCGGCGTGGCTATGGACTAGGAAAGCGAAGTAAGAATATGTGGAAGGGCTTTGAAAAGCAAATTTAGAATAGGTGGAAGGGGTGATCAGTGAATCTACTGCCAATACAAACCACTAAACCATTTTCTACTGTAGACATATAAACTACTGAATCATGTCTGATTTCGGATAAGATCCTTTCACCACAAGAGGGTGCGGTGAAGTGTGACCGCGCGACACGTGGTAACAAAGGGGGTGGTGAGGCTAGATGCATGTGACTTTTATCTAGCCTCACTACCCTTCTTTGCTGCCACGTGTCGCGCGGTCATAAAGGGGGTGAGGAAAGTGAGGGTGAAGAGATTGCAACCCGTCTGATTTAATAGTCATTTTCTTGTGTATGACCTGTCTGGTAACAATCTGACAGTCGCTTGTCAGATTGTTTGAAATTAAAATTGATGGTTGACTGAGATGGCTGGGAAGAGCGATTTAGACATTAAAATTGATGGTTCAGAGCTCAGAAGTTCGTTTTTCCCCTTAAAAAAATCATGAGAGTTTACGTGGATATATGGTGTCAAAATATGGTGGTGAAAAACCATAATATAGTACATCAATGTAGTCCTTTCTATTTTCATACACACACTTATTTGACTTTAGAATATGATAGAATAAAGCAAAATGAATCACTAAATTGGATGCATTTCTTATATTGTGAAGTAGCAGTTGATTGACACGCAATTTTAATTATGTTTCATCGAGAAACAACCTCTGTATGTTTCTAACACATGGATATGGTTGCGTATATTCGACCTCCCATATCCCGCCATAAACGGAAGCTATAAGGCAATGAGGTGATGTTGTTGTATATAGTACATCAATATAGCGGGAAGGATCTTGTACTTGGAAGGGTTGAACCTAATGGTCATTGTCTCGATGCCTGAATTAGGTCTCATTCACAATTCAATTGCTTTTAAGCATGTGTAAGAGGGGAGCGGGATCCCCTGGTCCCGCGCGCCTCATCCCCTTGCGACCGCCCGCCACGTGGCACACAGAGGAGTTGGTGAGGCTACCCCCACCCAGTCTTATCACCTCCTGTGTGTCACGCGTCAGCGGGTCATTTAATACCCCTAAAAGAGGGTCAGGCGATCTGAGCCCGTAAGAGGGAGGAGAGAGGGGCGGGGCAGCCAACACTTGAACTTGGTCTCAGTATCCAAATTTGTCACGATAGACATTATATTAAGGCTTGTGGGAAAAATCCAACGAATAATACTAATTAATGATTAAAAATAGAATAATTTGGATAAATTTATAAAACTGGGATATAAGTATCTATTGAAAGGACGTCAACCCAAAAGTTGAAATTGTATCTGTATGCCAAGGTTTCAGATCAGGAGAGGCAGAAAATGAGACAAAATATGAGGTTTTTAATCACGTGCTGCTTCGTGTACAAACATCTCTTTTTTAAAAACAAAAAAAAAATTTAAACATCTTCCTTTTTTATACACGTGGCAGCGCATGGTTGGAGGCTTCATATTTTAACTAACTTCTTGCCTCTTCTGATCTCAACGGGTATGCCAGACGGGATGGGATCTGCTGACCCATCTATTTCTTCGGACCCATTTGCTCACTGGAGCAAGATGGTTATTTATTTTTTCTCTGGCCTTATTTCCTACCTCAGCTCCACCTTTTTATTTCTTTCTCCCCTTTTTCTCTCTCTTTTCCATTTTTTCCTAACTCATCTTCTACAAAATTTCGGCGACTAATACAATATTGTCAGCAAAAAAAACATACATCATAGAACTGCCTCTTGGATTGTCTTTAACAACTCGTCGAAGACAATTTCGAGAAGAAATGGACTCAAAGTAGACCCTTGATGGAAGCCTATCTCAACGGGAAAGAAGTCCGTATTCCCTGTATATGTACCAACGGTTGTTTTCGTCCTACCACACATATCTCCGATTATGTCTATATACTTCATAGGAATTCCTCTTGCCTCCATAATATCCCATATCAGTTTACGTGTTAATTTAATTACAGAGTTAATTAAAAAAAGACAGGTCATATATGCAAACATTGAAATCTTATCAGCTTTTCTTTTTAAACATACAGGTAGTTTAGTTTCTAGTTAATCTGAACTACTTAATATGCTATCCTGTCTAAACAATAAAACATAATCATTATGTCACAAAGACATGCCAAGTTATTTTCCAATATTATCGAGTTTTATTGAATGAAATATACAGGTTTAGGTTGGATCTTCTCTTTTTCTTTTTTTTTTTTTCTAGTAGCAGAAACAGCCTCTTACATAAAGTGTAAAATAGCCTCTTACATAAAATAATCAGTTTTTCATTTTCTTTCCTCTTATTTTTCGGCGGAGAGATAAAATTTTAGTTCGAAAAAATCAGATTAAGATCATATGTTCAACTAGATATACAAATTAAAGTACAACTTAAATTAAGAAAAACAAAAGTAAGTCGAGTTAGACCTTCTTATTTATAAAAGATGACCAAATTTTTGTTTTTGTAATTAAATTTAATAAATTATACACCAACTCGTATACATAGCCAGATAAATGATCTTAGTGGTGGATTTATGGATTTCGTTAAATGATGCGGATCAGAAAAAACCTCTTAATTTTCCCCCACATCAATATGTAAAGCTTTATTACGCATACTGTAATTATGCATAATGGATGAAAGATGGATGTTTCTTATATTCATAAGTTTGCACATGTCATGTAAACATGTCTAAGTTGACACACCTATGTTGTAACGCCAAAGTGTACATATATAGTTTCGCATATACACATACATATACATACACACATATATATATATATATGCGTGCATACACGCATATATATAATTAAAGGTATACATGTAATTAAAATGTGTATGTGCAAGAATTCTTTTAATATTTATGTGTGAAACACAGGTTTTATTAACTAGTTTTCTTTATAACAGAAGTATCATCAAAAAAAATATATGGATATGCATTGAGGAATACACTGAAAAAATAATTTTATAGATGAGACATTATTCTATCCGCCAAAGTTGAGCACCAACATCACAAAATTCTTCGCTTAAGTACAACATTTTTTAATATAGTGTACGGTAAGAGTGTACAAAATCAGTTCTTTAAAGAAGAGAATGCTAACTGTCTTTGTACACGTGACAACGCGTAATTGAAGACTTTATATTTTGCCTACTTTTAGTCTCTAGGATGAGAACCGGTCACTTTGGTGTTCACTTCCAAGTAGCCGTTAGAGATTTGCGAAATGAATCATCTTTTGCAACGGTAACATTTTTCTCTAATCAAAATATGACCGTTGTGCCTAATCACCACTTCATCTATAATATCTTCTCCTTTTCCTTCCTTTAATACATAACTCTTCCTTCTTCAGTCTCTCATTTCTCAATTCCCATTAGCCAAAAAAAGCAAAACCCATTTTCCAAATTCTCAGAAAAACCCCAATCAAGAAAACCTTCAGAAACAGAGAGTTGTAGGAGAAGAAGAAGGACCAATAAAAAAATGGGACTTTCAGATAGTTCATCAGAACAATCGCAACATCACACTCACAAGATATTCCTATTCTGCAATTATATTTTATTAGGTGCAGCATGTAGCTGCATTTTCTTAATCCTTTCTCTCCGTCTGCTCCCATCTCTATGTGGATTCTTCCTCATCCTCCTCCAAGTCTTCACAATCGCCGGCGCGATTTTTGGGTGTGCAGCAGTGAATTCAGGTGCAGGGAAATGGTATGGAGCCCACATGGGTGCAACAGTCCTAACTGCAATATTCCAAGGCTCTGTTTCTGTTCTTATTTTCACTAGGTCAGGGGATTTTCTTGGGAGTTTGAAATCTTATGTTAGGGAAGATGATGGTGTAATTATACTAAGATTGGCTGGTGGGCTTTGTGTAGCAATTTTCTGGTTAGAGTGGGTGGTGCTAACATTGGCATTTGTATTGAAGTATTATGGTTATGTGGATGGTGAAGGCGGCGATGGCGCCATTAAAAGGAGTGGTAAAGTTCAAGATCAAGCGGAAATGAAGGACTGGCCATGGCCTTTTCAAGTTTAGATCTTGAAGTTTTCTTTCTTCTTGATGTGAATTTATCTATTCTCTTTTGATGCATTGGGGTTGGGAAAAGGGTTTTGGGGCGGGGTGGGGGGGAGGGGGGGAGGGGGGAGGGGAGGGGTGTTAAGGGTTGTGGAATTGAATTATTTTGTTGGATTGCAGTGCAATCATCTGCAATTATGATTGCAGAAGTGTGATTGTGCTGACTATGAGTCTAATGTTTTCCTTTTGTATTGCCTGTTACAATACAAAGTTTGAATAAACTCAGCAATTAAAACCAAACATTTCAGTGTGCAGCTTTTAAATGGAAAATACAGTTCGAAGAAATATATGGCCAATGTAAGTTTATATGAACATAAAAAAATATTATTAATGTTTTATACAAGTTAGGATTGTTCTCTAGGAGGACACTTATAAAGTTACCACAATAAATGCAGAAGTTTCGGATCTTTCTTCACTTGTAATATGATGTAACAAAATAAAATTACTCGTTAAATTGACTGTGCTTTTTATATTATAAAGTAGCAGTTGATCGACACAGCTTGACGTAATTTTCATTATAAGTCATCGAGAAACAACATATATGTGTTTCTAACACATATGTATGGTTGCGTATTGTTTACCTTTTTCATATTGTTCATCAAAGAACGTTTTACTGGGGTTCATTCTTTCATATTGTTTGCTGTTTTCGGGCCAACTTGATTATTTAACTTTTTTAGTCACGTCATGTGCAAAACGCATGAACTCAGTGCATCGCAAACGTTTTCATAAAACCTTAAGTTTGTAAGTTCTAACTGGTATTATCATTTACTTTAAGATGCCATAAAACCTTTTTTACTTTAAATAGTAAGTACATTAGGAGAGAGCGAGTTTTAGAGCAACTCGTAAGGTTGTTGCTTTTTGATCTTGAGGTGATGAGTTCGAGCCAAGGAAATAGCTCTTGCATAAAGTGTAGGATAAGATTACGTATATTAGATCCCGAAACGATCCGGCCTCTCCCCACATTGTGCAAACGCGGAAGAATAATGCATCGGAAACGCCTTTTTAGTAAGTACACAAGGAAAAAAAGAAACAAATTTGAGTTCGAGCATAAGTTTGATGACTAAATAATTTAAGGTTAATTATAAAGTTATTGTTTTGAGGAAAGAGAATGATAAATACACATCATTATTATTTCAACATCATTCGTTTTTTCCCCTGTTTTTTTGGAATAAATGGAACTTTATCTCACTATTATGGATTATTTATCAACAAATAGGTGAGTTTTTATAAATAAAAAATATGTCTATTTATCGAGCTGATGCAATTCTCTTACATATTGTTTTTTTTTATATATAGCTCAACGGGTTAACCATTTCAAACATCAAACGTTGTAGATACTTCACTGTAAGAGTGTAGACATCCTTTTCCACGTTATACAAGTTATTTTAGTGTTTTTTCCCCTTTATTCTTATTTGCACCTTTTACCATGTCGTTATTTTAGTGTTCGATAAGTACCTACTCTTTATGTTGATAATACATTAATTAACACTAGCTACAATGGTCAAAGTAGCATCGTCCTATGTTTCAAGTGTCAGACTTTATTAATACAAAAACTTACACTCGCTTGCAACTTTTATTTTGTTTTTTTGGGTGGTGATTTTTGACTGTTGATATACGTATAAAAGATGAATCCAAAAAACTGTATTCCCATGGTATATACCAAGTGATTAAAGTAGATTAGTTTCTCCCCCCCCCCCCCCCCCCCCAAGTGAGAATCTGTTTGTCATATTAGTAGTATTTCCTAGCTATTGAGATATACACTAAATTTAGTCTCAATGTGCCTATCTATTATTAGTTGATATTTCAATACCATTTGTGTTATGAAGATATGATAGAGAATGCTATATAGATACGTAAAATAGTAGTATTTCTTAGCTATTCCGCCGCATACGTAGGAAAAGAGGGAGTGAAGAACAACTTTTTTTTTTTTTTTTTTTACTTTGACATGTAAGGTTAGGGCTTGACTAGGTAACATAATGAAAATGTATCGGATTGCAAATCTTGGTAGTTCATAGCAAATCTGTTCCTTCCGGAACCGAATGAACTATGCCCTGCCGGGCATCAAATCTTGGTAGTTGTACTTAGAAGAAGTTTTAGTCTCAATGCACCTATATTTATTACCTATATAATTAAAAGGTGTCGTATCATTTTGCAATTTTAAGATTTAGAGTTGGCCAAGAGTATTATGTAGTATGTAAAATTTCTTTGTAGATATATCTCATCATGAAACCTCATGATTCTAGTGACCATATTCTTCTGATGAATATAACCTCCCACATCGATTTTGAAGATAGAATCTCCTTTGAATATCTATTGTCTTGCGCTTATCAGAAGACGAGGTGTGGGGTCTGAGGTTTGCAGATCAATGTTCTAAACCCTAAACCGATCTCTTCACAGAGAAATGCTCTAAATTGGGGTGGTTTATCCCGGCGTTTTCCCCAATCAAATATCAAAAGAAACGCCGATGCCATAGGCTGCAAGCCTCAGCGTTGGAAAATATACCCCTCGAGAACCTTTGCAGGTGGTGGCCGGCGGCCTCTCAACCGTCCTGCCACCGATATTCCTCGGGTCTCGGGCACCTCCTTTTTTGTCAAGTCATTATGGGCCGAATGAAATGATCGCATTATCAATGATTAGCCTATATTTTGAATTAAAGCGATGCAGGAACTTCTATACTCTCCTCTCTCCATCTCCCCAACAAATAAAAGGAAAACATATAACCATTAAATTATTTGCGGAGAAATTTGCTCAATATTTTTTTTATTTTTTAACATCTTGATGCTTCTTTTAAAAACAACAACATTACTCTATTGCTTTAGAACTCCCACCTATGGTGGATATAGAAGAGTCGGATGTATGTAACCATACCCATATGTTAGAAACACACAATGGTTGTTTCCCGATGACCCATAATAAAGATTGCGTCAAGCTATTTTGATAAATTGCTACTTCATAATATAACAAGCGTAGCCAATTTAGTTAGTCCTTTTGTTTTTTGTTTTATCATATTTCAAAGTCAAAATGTGTTCCTAACTCTATTGAAAATAGAACACGACTCCGAACACATGACTCTTCTTTTAAATACGAAACATTAAATTCATCTTCTCATTTTCCTTCTCTGCAATCAAAATATACATTAGATAGAATCCTCCCTTAGAGTAATCCCTCTTCCTTTTCTCCTATAGTACAACACTTTATAGTTCTGTACTTTAAAAGGAAGAGAAGATGGATTACTCTACGAACAGATATCATCTACAAATATATATATTGTAAAAAAGATTCTAGGTCATTAGAGACTCCACTTGCAGTAATGTTCTCCGGGTTAAATGATCTAATTCTTGCCTATATTACTGTATTTTTTTTCTCAAACTTTAGTATTCACAGTTGGAAATGAAAAAGTTGTTGAAACAAATAAAATATCAGGAAAAGACAATAATACCACTCAATCTGACTTACCCGAAAATCGTAGGAATAACATTAATTTACGGATTTAAAAGGTTAGGAGCCGATACATTGCACCAAAAAAAAAAATGAAAAAGAAACAATAACGAAAGAAAAGCCTCTGCCTAAAAAGGAATATCATGAATCTTGTGTATTTAACACATAACTCTTGTCCCAAAAAAAAAAAAAAAAAAACATTATCTCGTATATTATGCTATTATCATGTATGTTTTGGTAGAAAAACATATAAGAATAACACAAAACCTAGGACTATCACTCAGCAGTGTACAGTAATCCTTGTAATCTTTCATGATGCCAAAATTGCTGTATTGCTAAGTAATGAGAAAAGGGAAACATTCGAATTGTAGGCAATCCTACCCAAGAATATCTTCAGTTAACGATAAAACATCTCCATTGATTGCTCAAGCTCAAATACACAATTTTCCTGCATTTTCCCTTTCTCTGCTTTCAAAAAATTTAAAGTTCATGTATAATACTAATAAAAAGAATCTATCGTAAGTTTCTCTATGTGGGCTGCTGAGGGTAGAGCTATGAAGGATTGTAGTAGCTTCTTTGTACACAGATTGCGTCAGATGCTCCAAGTTTTCCAAAAAGTATAGTGTTAAAGACGTAAAGTAGCTAACCGGAAGAAGAAAAGAGCATCCCTTTCTGCCACTGATGATGTCTGCTCTGATCAAAAGGCTCAGTTAGTCAAGTACATTGACATCCGAAACCAACTTTGAAGCCACCAAAAGTATTCCTGCAACGTTACACTGAACCATGATTTTTTTCAGTACACAAATCATAGAATTGCATCAGCCAACATGGTTGAGTACTTGTTAACCATGCCAAATTTCCAATCTTCTGCCCCTAAATAAAAAACCTTGACATACATGACCTATGTTTTTATATACCGAATTCCCGTCATTTAGGGCATAGATTCCTAGGATATGATAAATAACAAATGCTATTGCTTGAGATTATGTCAAACTATCCATTTGGTTCTTCCCCATGATTGGTATCAAACTAACTTTTGTTCTGCTCTGATAGTGACAGAAGTTCTCTTAGATTATCTGCTCAACTGGCAATCACTCGCAAGCATAATCAACGTTCCACCCTTACTGAATTGAAAGTTTTAAGATGATTTGAACATTTCGCAGTGACTCCCTAGCAAAAAATCAACTGTTCCACCCTCACACAGCAATATCTTACCTTTGCTTTTTGTTGGGTTTTTGGCAAAGCATCTTGTTTCAATCCTTTTGTTTTTGGTACTTAAATTAACTTTAATTATAAAAGACATGCAAGGATTTACCAAATTAGGGGATAGGATACAAGGTCTCCTATGTATCTAATTATACCAAAATGCTCTGTCTAGGCACAGAACACCCCTTCCCCATACAATTGTTGGAGACTTTTCTGGAGTAAATTACAACTCAGTACAATTTCCCAGTTTTTCCTATTTTTTAATCACAATTTATCCATGTAGATACAAAAGGTATTTTTTATGTGTGTGCACGTGTGTCTAACTACGCCTGGTCGATTTTTTGACTTACCGGTCCCAAGCCCGAGTAAATGGGGAGGGTTGTGTTAGGTTGACAAACAACGTAAAACTTTATCACTAAACATGATTATAGATCAAAAAAGAAATTACGCTAATGCAAGGATGTTCTCCATATGAAATGCATTGTACGGTCTGAATGTGGTGTCTCGGCAAGAAATGCCGCAACTGGGGGGTTTGGATGTAGTGTCAAATAAGCAAAAGTCTCTGTCGCATGGCCCGAATGCGGCGACAATTAAGCTAGAACCACTGCATCTCCTAGAGAACTCGGACGCAATGAAAAATAAACAAGAGTCCTTAAACCACAAGTTAGATACTAAGAGAGAAAATACTAGGTTAAAGACAATAGAGATAGTGGGCACGATGACAAGGAGAAAAGTAAATATTTTATATTTACAAAAGACAAAGTGGATAGATGAGAAAGTTAGAATGCTGGACAAGTCATGATTCAAAATCTGGTACATGTATAAGAATAAGACAATAAATGGAGTTACAGTTATTATAGATGCCTCATTACAAAACAAAGTAACAGGTGCTATTAGAAAAGAAAATAGAATTATAGTCCTTAAGTTAGTTATTGAAAAGAAATAATCAATATTATTAGCGTATGTCCTTCAAATGGGTTTAGAAGAGGCTATAAAAGTTCAATTTTGGAAAGGTTTATAAGACATAGTGAGTGAAATTCCAATAGGTGAGAAGATCTTTATACGAGGAGATTTAAATAGACATGTAGGCAAAGAAAATAAGGATTACGATGAGGTACACCCTGGATTCAGTTTTTAAAACAGAAACGATGAAGGAAGATCAATTTTGGATTTTACAATAGCTTAAGACCGTATAGTGACTAATACATTTTTTCAAAAAAGATATGAACATTTGATTACATTCTGAAGTTGACCAAATAGGTCGCAAATAGACTATTTCGTGACTGTAAGGTGATCTCAATAGAAAGTTTAACAATGCAACACCGTCTTGTAGTGTTGGATGCCTGTATCCGACAGAGAAGATTTAGAAAATAAAGGCCTATAGAACCCAATATAAAATTGTGGAATTTGAAGAAAGCAAGACAAACAGATTTTAGAAAGTAGTATCACAATAAGAAGTCTTAAGAAATGTAGAAAATAGTATTCCCTGCTGTATATATGTTAGTATTTCCTCCTGTATATATGCTAGTTACCTTTAGAATATAGACGTTTAATTCCCTTGTGGGAGTTGTATATAAAGTGTAATGCCTCAGCCTTTTGAGGTAAGACTATGAAGTCTTTTCTTTAAGTGAATAATAATATACAAGGCTTCTTCTTCCAGTTCTTTGGTTACAGATTTATTGATCCATACACAGTAAATTGGTATATTTCTATATGGTATCAGAGCCTTGGTACTCAAATTGGTATTCTGAAACTGTTTCTCCACTTGGATTATTTAACCTCTGGGAAGTAATTTAGTCTGGAAATATTCTTGAACCGTGCTATTCCTTTATGTCTGATATTGCTACGTGGTAGTAGCAGTTTTTTGTTTTCTCCTGCAGAAAGGGGAAGGAGAAAGAATCGCAGTGTATCGGAGAAGATCGAGTTTTTGAAGAAGGAAGAAGCAAAGGTTAAAACTTGACATTAGTTGAAGTGGAAAGGACAGGTGGCAGAAATCTGGGGCCTCCAGCTGTCCCACTACCACATGAAAATTAAAGAGTACTTCCAGCTATTGCGTGAAAATTAAAGCCTCCTCGAAAAGCTCCTCTTCTTCATCAAATTCACATATTTTGTTTTTAATTTCATCAAATTCACATTTCTCCTCAAGCTTCTCAAGGAAGCCTCACGATTATCAAGGCTCCTTTATCTGAAGATAAAGGAAAGGCCAAGCAAAGGCCACGTTGCCTTTCTGAAATAAGCACGTGAACGGTACTTTAACATTCAGAGGAAAAATCACGGGGTAGAACAAAGACAAACCTTTGTTCTTATCAAGACAAATTTTTTAACCCAAAATCTCGATATATTCCTTTCGTCCTGCTTCAGAAAAATCCTTTCCACGTCTTCTCTCCATCAAGAAAAAGATCCCTTGTACCTTTGTATCTTCTTCATCGGTTCCATCAACACTAACTCTTCTTAAACTAGAACTTCTCTTTCCTGCCTTCTTGCATGTCACAAACCTTCGATCATTCCATTTCTCCTCCATCTAAATCCTTGCTGTGTCTACCATGACTGAGCAAAGCGAAGTTTCCTCTATTGATAAATCCACTAACAATCATCAGATGTTGGACTCAGCTCCAGTAAACATTATCAAACTCAATGGAAATAATTACCTTGCATGGAGCAGAGCCATTGAGCTCTTCATTACCGGGAAGGGAAAAAAGGACTATCTTTTAGGTAAGATTACTATTCCATCTGAGTCTGATGCCAAGTTTCCATCGTGGGAAGCTGAGAATTCCATGCTCATGTCATGGATTCTTGGATCGATGAATCCCGAAATCAGTGAGACATTTATGTTATACGGTACTGTTGAGGAAATCTGGAAGGCAACAAGGTAGATGTACTCTAAGAGAGACAATATTGCTGAACTCTATGAATTAAAGGCTCAGCTCAAGGACATCAAACAAGGTGAGCTCACGGTTACCAAATACTATGGAACTTTATCACATATCTGGCAGCAGATTGACTCATTTGAGGTCTACAAATGGAGTGGACCTTCAGATGAGCAGACCTACAAAGGAATAAAAGAAACCGAGAGACTCTTTAGTTTTTTGGCTGGGTTGCAGAAAGATTTTGAGGCTGTTAGGAGCAGGATTCTTGGAACGCAACCTCTTCTTAGTATGAATGCTGCTTTCTCTCAAGTGAGACAGGAAGAGAGTAGGATAAAAGTTATGATGGGAACCATGCCTACTCCTATATCAGAGTCATCTGCATTAACCACTGATACTAATGTTGCTGAAAAAGGAATGGCTCAAACCTCTCAGAACACTACGGGACTAATGGTTAGACGAAATACAGGGGTTGGCCCTCACACAAAAAAGGTCTGTAAGTTTTGTCACAGAACTGGTCATCTCATTGAAGAATGCTTTAGGCGTCCAGGGTCTAACATCAAGCCACAGTACCGTCAGAACAACCGAAATCACTACTGGAAGTCTGATAACTCAAGAGCTGACTCCAATAGCAATTGGAGAAACACACGTGGTAATATGGCAAATACTCAAGAAGGTACTGATTGTGTTAATGCAGGTGGTGGTCTATCACAAAAACTGTCTCCAGAACAGGTTGATGCTTTGTTCAAACTTCTCAATAGCCAGCTGAATGAGGAGAATAACTCTCAAGTCAGAGCAACAATTGCCAGCACTAGCAAAAATGGTAAGCGTTGTCCTTGGATAATTGATTCTGGGGCAACTGATCATATGACACCTAGTAAGTCCTTACTAAGAAATTATAAACTGTTTGTCTGTTCAAGGAAAGTTAAAATTGCAAATGGTGTTGGTCTTGAGATAGTAGGAACAGGGAATGTGTTTATCTCCCCTAACCTTATGCTGAAAAATGTTCTGCATGTGCCTAACTTAGATTGTAATCTTCTGTCTGTAAGGAAAATAATGAAAGACAATAACTGTTTTACAGTCTTCTCTCCCTCTAACTGTTACTTCCTTCCTTCTACTTGCTTTCAGGAGAAAGCATGGAAGGAGGAAGCGGTGAAGGGGAAGACTGGATGTGGTGAACTTCATGATGGATTGTTTTGCTTACTGCATGAATCAAGAATGATTGAAGACATTTCTAGATCATATTCTTGCATGAACACTGTTGATCAGATTGTTCCTAGAATAGAGGCTAAAAGTACCTCAACAGCCACTAGAAATAGTCTTATTTTGCTATGGCATTCAAGGTTGGGACATCCCAGTTTTTTGTATCTTAAACGTTTAAAGCCTGAACTGTTTAATGGAATAAATCTTGATTCATTGCATTGTGAAACCTGTTTTTTTGCCAAACAGACAAGGAGCCAGTATGCTCCAAGAGCATACACCAGGAGCAGCCCTTTTAACCTTGTACACTCGGACATATGGGGTCCTTCTAGAGTTTCTAATATGAATGGCTGCAAGTGGTTTGTCATATTTGTTGATGACCATACTAGACTAACATGAGTGTATCTTATGAAACAAAAGTCTGAGTTTTGCAGGATTTTAAAGTTGTTTGTGACCTTGATTCAAAATCAGTTTGGAAAAACCATCAAGACACTCAGATCTGATAATGGGGCTGAGTACTTGGAATCTGAGGTAAAATCTTTCTTATCTAACCTTGGTATTCATCATCAAACATCCAATACTTATACTCCACAACAGAATGGAGTTGCTGAAAGAAAGCATAGGCACTTACTTGAAGTGGCCCGGGCACTTATGTTTTCTACGAAGGTTCCTAAGTACCTATGGGGGGAAGCTGTTTTAACAGCAGCTTATCTTATTAATCGAATGCCCTCAAGGGTATTAGAACATAAAACACCTAGGCAGTTGCTGTTACAACACTACCCTCATACTCATCTTGTGCCTGAATTACCTTTTAGAATATTTGGGTGTGTTGCTTATGTGTTTCTGCAGCCACATACTAGAAGCAAGCTGTATTTTAAATCAGTCAAATGTATCTTTATAGGGTATTCTAACACACAGAAGGGTTACAAATGTTTTTCACCTATCACGAAAAAGGTCTATGTATCTTTGGATGTAGTCTTTGATGAATTAAACCCATATTATCAGGAGTCTCAGATGACTAAGAGTGAACAACCTGCATATTTGAATATCATTGATAAGTGCCTTGGGAATAATGTTTTGTCTAAAGATGAAACTGAGATGCAGGAAGTATTGCTCCCTCCTGAAGAATCCCCTGTTGCAGTATCAGGTGAGGACAGGCAGCCAGCAGTGGATATAAGGATGGAGACCAGCAATCAATCTTCTCAGCTGAAGGTTTATCAACGGAGACAGAGAACTCATAACCAAAATCAGGTACAACAGGTATCTCCCTCTGGTTCTGATAATATTGTAAGTATTATTCCATCAACTGTGATATCTAGCCCAACATCTGTACCCTATAGTGATCACTCCATCTCCACTTCTGAGCATGAAACAGACGATTTACCCATTGCACTAAGGAAGGGAACTAGACAATGTACTAGTAATCGTGGTTATAATCGAAAATTCATTGGGCTAGTAACTAACTATTTGGCTCCTACTGGGCATACTACTAAGTATCCTTTAAGTGAAGTTATAACTTATGATAGGTTACAGTCTCAGTTTAAGGCCTTCACTACTAGTCTGGATAAGGAAAGTATTCCCACCACAATTGAACAGGCACTGAAAGAACCAAAATGGAACATTGCTGTAAAGGAAGAGATGGATGCCTTAATTAAAAACAACACTTGGGACTTAGTTCAAAAAACTCACTCACAGAATCCAGTAGGTTGCAAGTGGGTCTTTGCAATTAAGTATAACTCAGATGGAACCATAAGTAGGTATAAGGCTCGCTTGGTTGCTAAAGGTTTTACCCAAGAATATGGTATAGATTACTTAGAGACCTTTGCACCTGTTGCTAAACTCAATACAGTTAGAATTATATTCTCTATTGCAGTAAACTTGGATTGGAAATTATTTCAGCTGGACATTAAAAATGCATTTCTCAATGGTGAACTACAAGAATATGTGTTTATGGACATTCCTCCAGGATACAAAAATGAACAAAATCAGTCACTCATTTGTAAGCTTAACAAGTCCATTTACGGCCTAAAACAGTCTCCTAGGGCTTGGTTTGCTAGGTTTACCAAAGTTGTGCTAAAGTATGGTTTTAGGCAAGCTCATAGTGATCACACCTTGTTTATTAACAATAATCACCACTTGATTACTGTTTTACTTGTGTATGTAGATGATATTATTTTGACAGGAAATGATGAGGCTGGAATTATAAATATAAAACGGCAACTGGCCCTTGAATTTGAGCTTAAGGATCTTGGTCACCTAAAGTATTTCTTAGGGATGGAGGTTGCAAGAACTTCTCAAGGACTGTGTATTTCACAAAGAAAGTATGTGATGGACTTATTAATTGAAACTGGTATGACAGGCTGTAAACCTGCTCATACCCCCCTAGCGCCTGGTAAGTCTCATGAAAAGGTACTTGTGTCCGAAGTAATGGATAATCATTGTAGTGAAAATGGGACAACAGTGGACAAATTAAGCTATCAACGATTGGTAGGTAAACTTATTTATTTAGTCAATATATGCACTCTCCAAATAAATCACATCTAAGTGCTGTTATGAGAATCCTTAGGTATCTCAAAGGAGCTCCAGGTCAAGGGTTGTTCTTTAAAAAGACCACGGAAAGATCCATTTGTGTTTATACCGATGCAGACTGGGGAGGATCAAAACAAGATATGAGGTCCACTTCAGGTTACGCCACATACTTGTGGGGAAATTTGGTGACCTGGCGCAGCAAAAAACAAAATGTTGTGGCCAGAAGTAGTGCTGAAGCAGAACTGAGAGCATTGGCACTTGGAATATGTGAGGGGCTATGGATAAAACGAGTTCTAACTGATCTAGCCTACAGCAAACATACCAGCATGCGCGTATTCTGTGACAATGTTTCTGCAATAAACATGGCTGAAAATCCCATGCATCATGATAAATCCAAGCATGTGGAGATTGATAGGCACTTCATCAAGGAAAAAATTGAGGATAAAACAATCTCTATACAGTATATCCCATCGCAGGATCAAGTTGCTGATATACTCACCAAATCTACTGCCATTACTGTTTTCAAGCGATTATGTATCAAGCTTGGCTGCATCAATATCTACTCCAAGCTTGAGGGGGAGTGTAGAAAATAGTATTCCCTGCTGTATATATGTTAGTATTTCCTCCTGTATATATGCTAGTTACCGTTAGAATATAGCCGTTTAATTCCCTTGTGGGAGTTGTATATAAAGTGTAATGCCTCAGCCTTTTGAGGTAAGACTATGAAGTCTTTTCTTTAAGTGAATAATAATATACAAGGCTTCTTCTTCCAGTTCTTTGGTTACAGATTTATTGATCCATACACAGTAAATTGGTATATTTCTATAAGAAATTCAAGTGGTGATGCAAATGAAGCGTGGGAGGATGTATGGGTGGCCGTGCACCTGCAAATAAAGAATCTTGGTGGTGGAAAGAAGAAGTGCAAGACAAAGTAAAAACCAATAGAACAAGGTATAAGACACTTCAACTTTGCAGTAATTAAGAAAATTGAAAAAAAATAGGTACTTGCTAAGAAAAAAGTGAAACAGACCATATAAGTGAAGCCAAATCAAAGACATTTGAAGATTTTTATAACTAGTTGGACATAAAAGAATATGAAAGGGATATATATAAAATTGCTAGAGGGAGAGAAAGGAAGACAAGATATTTGACAAGTGAAATGCATTAGAGATGAAGACAACAAGATTTTGGTAGAGAAAAGCGTCATAACAGATAGATAGAGAAGATACTTTGAGAAACTTTTAATGAATCGGTGAAAGATGAACTAGTGTTGGACAATTACGTTATTTTGAAGGGGGTAAAAAGGCAATATACAGTAGGAGAATTCGATTTTCAAAGATAAAAGATGCTGTAAAAAAGATGAAAAAAAGTAAAGCCATTGGACCCAACAGTTTTCTAGTTGAAGCCTTGAAATGCCTACAGAAAGAAGGTAATATATGGCTTACAGATTTTTTTAACAAGATTGTCAAGACCAAAAAGATGTCTGACCTGGGAAGGAAAGACACTTTAATATCTCATTATAAAAACAAAAGAGATAAACACGATTATGTAAATTATACAAGAATTAAGTTAATGAACAACACGATGAAGCTATGCGAGCAAGTGATTGAGAAAAGACAAGACTATTGTATCTGAAAATCAATTTAGATTTATGCCTGGAAGGTCAACAATGGAAGCTATTTATCTCTTGAGAACATTAATAGAGACGTATCGAGAGAAGAAACAAGATTTGCATATGGCTTTGATTGACTTGAAAATGACATATAATAAAATTCCACGAGATATCCTATGGAGAGTGATTGAAAAGAAAAGTGTTAGAGTAGCATGTATAGAATTTATTATAGACGTGTGAGAACACGATGACAAGCACAAACACTCCGGAAGGACTAAGCCCAAAATTCTCTATTATAGTGGATCTACACTAATGATCTGTATTAAGTCCATACTTATTTGTTTTAGTTATAAATGAGCTTACTTGACAGTTCAACAAAGAGTTCTGCGTAACATGTTACTTGAATATGAGATTGTATTGGTAGATAAAATTTGTGAATGAAATTGAGTCAAAAGACGACAGTTGCCAAGAGATTTTGCTTGAGTGAGAGTTTTAGGTACTTAGGATATATAAATATGGAGAAATTGACAAGGCTATGAATCACATGGTACAGATGAGGTAGTTAGAGTGAAGAAGTGTGACATGTCTTCTTTATGATAGAAAAGTACCTTTAAAGCTTCGAGGAAAGTGTTACAAAAAAAATGGCAGTAAGCCCTGCAGTGCTGTACAAATATAAATATTGGACAGTCAATTATGAGCATGAATAAAGGATACGAGTGACGGAAATGAGAATGTTAAGACGGATGTGTATACATACAAGGAATAATAAATAAGAAATGAACAAATAAAAAGAAAGGTTGATGTGACTCCTATAAATGAGAAGATGCAAAGTCAAGGTTAAGATGATATTTACACATGCACATGCATCATGCAGATACACCTGTTAAGCAGTGCAAGACAATGAATGAGGTGCATGTTAAACGTGAGAGAGGGAGACCAAAGAAGACATGGAGAGAGACAATAAAGAATGATGACTTACATGACAATTGGAGAACTTATGGTCACTGATAGAGCATAGTGAAGACACTTGTATCGTGTAGCCAATGTCATATAGAGGGTAAAAAAATTTAAGTGAGAATTTTAGGTATTTAAGCCAGAGTCATGGTTGAGATGATATGATATTTTTGAGGCTTATTCTAAATGCGCATATTATGCATTAGCTATTAGGAGACACGTAAGGAGAGTAGGAATAGGCTACGAAAAAAATCAAATAAATAAAGCGCAAGAGAAATGATTGATCCATATAGCTGAACCTACATAGTGGAAAAAAGACTCAAGTGTTGTTTCCGTTGTGTTTATGCACACATATATACATATATACATATACACACACACACTTGTGTGTGTGGGCTATTAGAAAAACCATCCAGAACTTCTTTACCTACAATCATAACTAAAGTGGAAGCAGTGGTTTCCTCTCATCGTCTTCCACACGATGTCTAGCCTGAAGAATCACAAGAGAGAACACCATATAAGAAAGTCAAAGTAGACATAAGATAGTATTCTAGTAATCATCACATGTCTTACCTCCTCGTGAGCTCCTGCAGCCATTTCTATAAAGGAGGGTTCCTTAGACCTGGAGATGATTGGTGGGAAAGATAAACATCAACATCAATGAAAAGAAAGATAGAATGAAACTGAATGAGGCTTGTATATAAGGGAGTTCAGATCCACTGCACATTTTACTAAAAAAGTTGTTTGACGTTTCAAATTTAGTTTAATTGACAGCTCATCATCGAATTGAAATTGCTAAACTAAATGTTTGCAACGCAAGTAATCCTTTGAAAAGTACTACTCATTTAAAGAAAAGCTAAACATTGGTCTCCCATATGGTCACACATGCTATTAGAAGTCAAACTGAAATACATATGTGTGGGAAACGGTGTTTGTGGATGTTTTCCTCGAATCCATTTCTGAAGCTACTTTACCATGTTTAAAATTTGAAGCAGCTCAAAACACTTTAAAGAGATTAGATTAATCAGAAAACTGTTTCAGACACAGTAAGGTAACTGATTCACTCTCTGCCGAAGAACCGACTGCAACTTTCTACTTGACATTTTCCAGTGGAATGAAGGTTCACTTTCACATTTGAGGACAAAGAATGTAGAGGAAAACCAAAACACTGTCAGCAATGTTTGTGCCACTAACAGCAGGTAAAGCTGTAAAGGGGAGACTGAAGAATTGGGAAAGAGTTGTATAGCCGTCAACTGTGTTTCCTTTTTATTAATGTGCTGGCAGAAGAGTGGTGAATAGCAAAAAAAGGTCACCACGGTCACTAACCTACACACGTTGTATGGGAAACTAACAGCAAGTAGAAGAATGAGCACATGCCTGTAGTTGTTTTGGGAATTCATCAGTTCCAAAGTACCGTTTTGTGATTCATCTCTGACCTTTGCAAGGGGTGAAAAGAACTGAAGAAAAAGTGCTGACATTAGGGCATAATACCAGGCAAACATAATTAGAACATATTACATTCACTAACCAATGAATCCCTGAGAAAACAAAATCAAGGTAACATGATAACACAGTCGTCAAGAAAGAGTAAGACAGCATAGTACCTGGTGCATTGAAATGAATACAATAGAGATTCCAAGGAGAAAATTTATGGTCAGAGTATGACCAAATAATGCCGCAGAAGCTATTCCAGTAAAGATGGTGGCAACAGTGGATGAATACTTCTTAAGAATCGTATCTGTACAATGCCGTATTAAACATACATTAAATAAACAAATAAATAGCCACTGGTAGACAGAAATGCATCAAAGCACCATTTTAACAAGAAAATCATGACGGCACTAAACATGAACGACATACATCCAAACAATCATGTACTTCTTGCAAAACATAACCAGCAAATCTCATGCTTTCCCAAACAGAAAATTCTTAGCCATGTTTGTCCATTAACGAGACGGCTATGCACACTGCAGATTAGGGTGCCCAATGTGTGAAATTCATTCAGTAAAGTTGAGAGCAGCCTAAATTCCAGGTTACGTAAAGCATCCAAAATTTAGGTTAATCTCATGACTCAAGTTCCTCACAAGAAACTATATCATTGCCATGGATCACCAAGCATCCTTCTGTACTTTTAATCTTCCAGTCTTTCATATACAACCTAAAGTCAAAGGTTGAAAGCTAAAATTTACATCCAACCACCATATAGAAGACCAAAAGCACCACTTAAATTACATCCATCGGACAACAGGAAACTTGCAGAACATCCAAGAACATAATGCATCTAAATGATACAACAGGAAAGGAAATTTAAATGTTCCTGAACACAAGTGGCATATACAAGCATTATGACCTGCATACTTGAAGAAGAACGATGACAAGATTCCTTGAGCAGCATTATTGCATATCAAAAACATAGTAGCATGTGAATGTCCCCTCAAGATATCCAAATGTTCAGGTCCTGCAATGCATTGAAACATTAAGCCCATGTCCAACAGTACGATAAGAATCGAATCATCGGAAGAAAACCTAACAACAATAGTAGAAATATACTACATAGGTATAATCACTAATTGAGAAGTTAATAAGTCTTTCGAAGCCATAAAAATAGCAAGCATCAACACATTCCAGGAAAATGCGCATCTGGATATCAAATCCAAAATGGAACAGCAGCATTTCAAGTTCTAAACACTGTTATTCTAGCACTTGAGGACCAATCATCTTTTGGTGGCTTGAAGCCATGGCGTGCAATTGTAGACACTACTAAATCTACCATACTAAGGTGCCTCAACATATTATCATTTCGGATTCATCCAAAGAAGGATGCAAGAACAGTCAGAACCAGATAATGCATACCAAGGCCAGAATGGAGCAATCAAAATTTTGTTAAATATACAAAGTTCCTTTCTATATGGGATTCACATTAATCCTTCATCTTTCCACTTATTTTTCAACTAGAAAAGGGTGAAAATAAAAAATCTCAGGCATCAGAAATTAATGACGGACACAGCAACACAGCTTGTTTGTGATTACTCCACCATCTTGCAGGCAAAACAAATAGAAAAGAGAAATTTTTGTTCCAATCAAATTCTAACATTTGCAATTCGTAATCAATTAAAGATGATATGGACGATAGGGTTAGAAAGTTTTTGGAGGCCTACACAATGCATCTTAATGCCTATTTTATTTCTGGCAATGAAATCGTCAAACATACCTTTGAAAACGGCCATTCCAAGTATCCCTAGAAAGTTAAATATGGCACCATAGCCATACAGAAATAGGTTCTGAGAGAAAATGTGAATGCTTTGTTAGAAAAGTTCTAGAATTTAGAAAGGGGGAAAAACAGGAGGAACTAAATGTCTCAAATGGGAAGTAAAACAATGATGATCTCGGAGATAACAAAGAATAAGGGTATTAATAAAAACATGGCATATCTGGAAGCAAAAAAGGGAGACACAACTGCATGATTTATCCTAAAGTTCTCTCATTTAGGGGAAAAAAGACATAAGTGGTTACTGTAAGGAGCATTTGGCACCTGAAGGTAAATACTTGTCTCAAACTGGCTCTTCAAAGCATACTCATTGTAGACTGATGCTAGCGATGGTACAGTTACCTGAATTAATACATTATCCAGTCAATACCAGATTATGTTTACAACATAAATCGGGGAACGCATTTCATACAACCACAAGAGACTAGAAAGAGAACTTTCGTCAGTGGAAAAAATAAAAGCAAAAGACAGGAAAAAAAAAAGCAGTGTATCCTTCAGAATTGAACTCCAATGTAGTCAAAAAAATCATTTGTAATAATTTGAAACCACTCATAGCAAGCATCATACAGATACTTAGCACGAAAAAGATACATGATTCTAAAAACACACACACACATACATAGATACATACACACACATCTGCATAACATAAACAACCATCAATATTGACACACTGAAAACTCTTGAGTGATCAAATATTTGAGGATGCAATCAACGATTAGAGTTAGTTCAATAGCGCACGTCATAATAAAAAGAACATCATTCAAATATTAGATCCAAGTAAGCTTATCCATCACATCCCACGATACAGCTATCCATCTCATATCTTGCAGAACTCATCATCTTCCTCAACTTTACAATAAAGCACATAAAAGACAAGGGGTCAATTTGAACGAAACCATTAGACACACTGGATTAGGGAAAGGCTAATATCATCCGTACAATGCCCTTAAGTCAGAAAAGAAAATACCAGAGCCATACAGTACATAAATCCACATAGAAACCTTGTATGTTGAACTGGAAGCAATGTATAGACCAGACGCATAAACATGCATATCCTTTGAGCATAAACTTTCTAGATTTCTATAAACTTCCAATTTTGAAGCTCAGATCCCACAACGTATATTGAATGGTGATTGCCAATTGCAATTCCAAAAGACCTAAGATTATAAAGGTGTAGACAATAAAACCACGATTTACAACAGTACTCAAAACCTTAAAATGCATTTTGTTTTAATACAAGAGCATGATATACAAACTACCCTATCCCCAAACATAGACTTGTAAGCTATATCTGCCAACCTGAATTTGTTTAAATATGATATAATCAAAATAATGCATTAATATGAGTTCTGATATCACACAGCATAATCACATTGGTGTAAAAAGAAGGTAGTAGGCATCAGTCAGGTTATCACACACCTGGAAGATGAGAATATAAAACTAACCAACACATAAAAATTGAAGAAAACTAAATTTCATTTGTCAATGTAAGACTTACAAATATCAAGGTGTATAGATATGCCGCTGTGGACACAGCAAGACCCATGGTAGGAGAGCCTTCAGGAAGAGAGCGAAGTTGGTTCACAGAAATTCCTATTAGCAACAAGGCAAGCGCCTCCCACTGTGAAAAATTAGCTTACAAGACTAAGAAAGAATGACTTGAGCTTGTCAAAATATCTAAAAGTATAGAACAGCCAACTATTCATATGCTTTTATTTATATAACAAGATTACCCCACCCCTATATCCCCAAGCAAGATCCAAAGTAGGCACACTACGGTAATAAGTCTATTGTAGCCACTAAAATAACTTAAGTTCCACACATCCGTCCAAAAGAGTCCAATCTTCAACAGACCTGGATGATGGAAAAGCGACGCTTCATTATAATCTTCAACAGAACTGCTATCACCAAAACCTACACGTCGAAGATAGGAAAAAAATGTCACAAAAGCAGATCCTGGGGAAAGGAGAAAACAAAGATAAAAGCCCTAGTTGCTAAATTTATCTGGTCTAGAGAAGCAGTTGCTCCAAGTCAGTCATGGATGTTCATGTCAACATTGGATTCACTAATAATGTCAAAAGTCATGTTAGTTCAAGAAGCAAATAGACAGCATAGAGACATCAAGAGCAAAGTAAACCAGATATTGCATCTGCAAAGATTAATTTACACGACAGGCCATCCTTCCAGTGAGTGAAAGAATGACAGCATAATTAACCGGACTCTCCAACTAGTTGGGGGAGGGGGGGAGGTCCACCAAGGGTATACATATTTTACCATGCGTATGAATCCTCTACAAGAAGTGTGATACAATCATTTGCGTGAATGTCAGTCACTCTAGAACTTATACGCAGTTATTGAAATTGGTTATACTCAGTCAATCTTTAAACTGAAATATAAGGTTTTAAATGCAAGCGTGCTAAATTAAGCACCTTAGTGTACGACATGGGAGGAACATTGGAGGTGCAAGGTAAAGGTAAGTACAGCAAAAAGATCAAATCCTTTCTTTTCACGTGTAAAACAGTCGAGTAGAGGGTAAAAAGATCGCAGTATTGCTCGCCATCTCTGGGAAGTAGAGAAATTAGTGCAAATGTCAAAGCACTTACGAGCTATTCCAGCTGTCCAAAGAGGCAAACTTTTGTTGGAAATTAAGAAATGTAAGGAGAAAGGATTTATCATCTTAACAGTCTTGAAGCAAACACAGTAAAAACCTTTCTGACAGCATTGCGATCCAATGGAAAATTCATTGGATATATTGAGGTTCAACTCCTTGTTAATGTGAGGAAAAAGAGAACAAATGAAGCATTGTAGTGGAAAGTTAAAAGCATGCATTTTCTTTTTCTCTTTTTTTACTGTCGAAACACATATTTACTAAGATGATACAATTTGCAGATCTCTATTTTACTTTCCCCATGGGTGGCAAAACCACAAAAGTTATATAAGAATCGTACCCTAGCTGTTGCCACATAAAGGCACAATGGCCTACATCCACGCAAAATTCGATTTCAAAAACTTAAAATAACAGAGGGAATAACAAACGTAAAGAGGTTTTCACATGAATGAGATAGTCTAAAGCAAAGCAAAGTGTCAATCTTGATTACCCTCGGAAGGTCAAAAGTATATCTAGAGTCTTGACATTCTTTGATATCCGACATACCAATCACATTAGTGACACAAACATTATCTCCATGCAAAGACCTCTTGCTAAGATTGATTAACGCAGTGTCCCAGAACAAATACGCCACAACATAGGCAATGTTCGATGGCATTGACCTTTGGTAATCGCACATAAAAAACCTAATTAGGACAAGAGATCACCAGCATATCACAAAGGAAATAGCAATCCAGATATACTGGGGACAAAAAAAAGATTCTTTACGAAACATACCAATATTTGAAGGAAAAAATGGCAGCTCATCAACCCAAAATACTACAAAAGGCGACACGAGGTTATTAGAAATATCACCATAAGACAAGGGATATATTACCTTCAGGTTACTCAGCATTTTTACTGTTGCGGGGGTAAAATATAGCTGCACAGTAGAAAATGACACATCAGGGAGGGGCTTACAATCTCAGAGAACATTTTCTCGTCAACAAGACTATGTTTCCACTTTACCGTATGATACATTTATTTAAAAAGAAAAAAGAAAAAAAAACATCCAACAGCAATCATTAAAGATATCGTATTTTCTCTTACAGCATTTAATAAAAAAAACAAGAGGCCTGTTTGTAAAGTTAATTAAATAGAGCTATTTAAGGCAGAAAACAAATAAAACCAGTCCACTAAGAAAGCAAAATAAGATCAAAGATTCAAAGTCAGTAGCATAAGCGCTGCTTGATTACTTAAATATCTCAAACTTTTGACCAATCTAAGTAGTATTCTTTCTACACTTAAATGCGTGGGTAGCAGGTTTGGCATGACGAGAACTGACCGTTTTGACACTTTCCAGAAAAAAAACGAACAAGAAGAAGAAAAGCAAAACACGGGAACCAATAAAAGAACCCAAAATAAATAAGAAAACAAAAATATTAAAACCTCCATGAAGGAGCAAATGATTAAGGGTGAGGCTGTTGCCACCACATTTTCTTGCATTCCCATCACTTTATGTTATAAGGAAATGTGAACTTCAAAGGTAAAGTGGTGGAAATGTAAAAACAAGTGGTGGCAATAGCCCCTCCCATGATTAACATCATAAGCTTTATTGTCGACATCGTGCCAATTCCAATAACAAATAGCCTTATGAAGCTCCTCTGTCTCAGTATGTAGATATGAATGTACCTACATACGTGTGCTAGTGCATATGCACCCATGTATATGTTTATGAGCGTGTCTATACACACACATACCTAGACACACACACACACACACACACACACACACACACATATATATATATATATATATGTATATATATATATATATGTGAATCATAGTTGTAAGGTCACCAGTTAATTAGCTTATTTTTTTGTAAGTAAAATTTCATAGAAAGCTATAAATAGCGAATTTACAAAATTTGTTGCTTAAAACAGCAACATAGTTCTTGGCTAAACCAAAACATAGGTGGCTTACAACATTCCATACAATAACTAGCACCAACTTTAACAAAAAGTTCCATTAGAAATGCAACATAAGCCAAACATTTACAGAACGAAACACAAAGTAAAGGATAGGCAGAAATCAAGCTATTCAAAAGGATCACTCCCATTAAACCAAAAGTCGCTCATAAGTACATAAAAAATTGAATGAGTACATAAAATTTTGAAAAAATGAATCTCAAAACCGATATAGCAGTGATCCAGCCAATGGAATCAAGCCAGAACATCAACACCATAGGTAAAACCTCAATGTCCCTACAATTAAGGAAAAGGACACAGAGAAGTTTTACCTGCATAATAAACTTCAGATAATTGTTTACTGCGTAAAGCAGAGCTGGAACGGCCAGAAGTTTGTTATTCTTAGCAGCCTGCGTGCAAATGAGAAAAAAAATTCTCTTATATCTTTTTCCAACTCAAACAGACTACAGTCTTGTCAGTTCAGTGGCAAACAATCTAATAGTGTGGGAAAACGAAGCAAAAGAAGCATGAATAATGATAGCATAAACACGCTTGTGCGACTGGGAAAAGTTTCTGAAAATGGGATCACCAAACTGTAAGGAAAAGAATAGATTAAACAAGAAGCAAATAGGTACTTAAGGGAACTGGAAATGCGTCCAACATGAGAAGCCATCTAGCATCAAAACAATAAGAGGAAACAACCCTCGGCCAAAAAGATGCAGAATTCTGAAGCAATTCTTAAACTTACAGGCGGCAACCCGCGGGAGGACGTTGAGGATGGGTTGATGATTTTTTAAAATAATAACCCGTAATCGTGAAACAAGGTTTTCCCTCACAATTATGGAGCAGAAGATGCATCACTGGGGCCATGATTCTGATGTTATGCTCCTTCCCTCTCAATTATTACTTCACATTCACGGTGAAATTTGAAAAAGAAACAATAAGCTTGTGAAACAATATTATAGAATATTTCAGCAGTAGTCTGGCCATGCTTTCAAAAAGGCCACTAGCAAAACCTGATCTCAAAAATTTATCTTATGAAGTCTCCTTCGTATAAAAACAGATGCATTGTCAAGCATTACTCCTACTGACCCATTTTAAAAAAATTTATTCCTCCAAACCTTACTCATCCCAGCTTTGGTTGTAACATAGATTTGACAAGAAGAAAGCCTATTATGTATAAGTTAGAAAGCGATTTCCAGATCTGTCAATTTAACTACAGTTGACAGAAACGCAGAGAAAAACAAAGTAGAAGCTGAAGCCGCTATGGAGTATCTTGTTTTCTACTTTCTGACCCCCCCCCCCCCCCCCTCCCACCGGAACATATAGCCACCAGCATTTTCATGAGATTAAACTGTCATCTTCAACACCTCAGTAACTTTGTAGAAATTTATATCCAACAACCGTTCTCCCCCGCCCCCCCCGCCCCCGCGTCATCCAGTGGCTTCACTTCCACACAAAAAGTTTGCAAGGTCATGATTGCTTACCCGACAATGTTGAATTTCATAAATTAGCCGTAAATTACAAAAAGTAAGTGGAGTCGAAGTTTTCATCATTTTAATGCATATTACATGTAGCTTTTTAAAATTCGGAAAGATTAAACACCTGCCTTAGGCTTCTTTTCACTTTTCATAAATTCTCGGCTTTACCAACACATCAAGAGTAACACGTACCTTGCAGGAAACTACAAGTTAAAGTTGGACGGGACAAGAGAAGAAGTGCACACATACAATTGCGAAAGAGGAAGCCGGCAAGTCAACCAAAAAAAACGGGTTGGCATATTTACTCTATGCAACATGACAGGCCATTGATTTGTACGAAAATGACTATCAACAGAAGTTACCTGGATGAAAATGGAAACAGAGAGCAGGGGCTTTTCTCCAGCCTTTTGATGCCGAGACTGTAATAGCAGGGGCAATTATTATATTGAGGGTCAACCAAGGCAATTCACCAAAACAAAACAAAACAAAACAAAAAGACAAAGTCAACCAAGACATATCCCAAGTATTTCCCAAGAAAAGCATTATGCAAATAAAGGATCTACCGGCTAAGAATGACTTTGGTAAAAGTGCAGGATATCTCACCAAATTGTTGGACGATTCTCAAGCATATATAAGATGTTCAATAAAGTCAACAAATATTTACTTCCTAGTAATTTATATAAGTTTATAAACTAAAGAGGTTGCCTGAAAGTTATGTGGCACAAACCTGAAGTGGATAAAACCCCAGGAAGATGGCGAAAAGGATGCTCTTTCCAATATCGTTAGGAAGTGAAATGGGAGTTGGGCACATACCAAAGGTAATATTCTAAGGAGACAGGTAAAAATTTCAACACCAGACATGGAGAAATCGAGGGAGAGTAAAACAGATGAATGAAGTTTCCGACCTCCTTCTTATTCCTTGCTGAACTTTTTCTCTTTGTTTATCGATTATATCAAACAAGACATGCATAATATGTTTATTTACACGCCTCCTTTTCATAAAAATATTTATCGACTTGAGTTCCTTCCCCTCTACCACAACCACAACCTTCTGTGAACCAAATGAGTGCAAAAAGTACATACCTAACTGGTGTAACTAAGATGCAGAAAATTAAGTATTCTCAATCAAGTTTAGAGTTTGGATTTACGGTGGCCATATACATTCATCAAGTAGAAAGTCAAAAATACTCCTGAAGGTAAACAAAATCCACATAAACAATTATTTAAGGAAGCCAGATCAGAGCCAATATGGTCTTATTCTCCATTCATGTTGCCCAATTTAACCCGGACAAACTGTTCTATATTTTTTTTTTAGGTTCCAGCTTTGAGCATCGCCGAATTTCTTCTTCTACATGTAAAAATCTCAGTAAAATATAAACTACATAACAGCACATGTTTACAATTTCAGAATAATTAAGCCGTGTTGCAGCATGTAGTTGTCTACTGTTGCTTAAAGCACAACCCTCATTCTCTCCTTAGGCCAGTTCTCATTTGAACAACCACCAAACTAGTTTTAACCCACTAATCTTACCACAGAAATGTACAAAATGATCCCCTTTTAGAGGGGCTGCAAACAGAAGCTAACATGGGCCTCAAGTGGCCCAAGATGCCAACAGCTACAATGCCAACGGCTATAATTCTACTTTTAATGGTTCTATTGGTTCAGTCATCAAACAGATGACTTATACAAGATATATTACCTATACAGTGTATATTCTCTATGTATGTGTATGTGTATAACTAATGTATACAGAGTATAAGCTTATGTATATGTGGGGGGGGGGGGGACTTTACTGTGTATTTCTACACTCTCCCTCAAGTTTGGTGTATATGTTTATGCAACCTAGCCTGACAACTAAAGTTTAGAACACTTGTATAGGGACTAGCTTAGAAAAAATATATGCTACTTGATCTCTTGAGGAAACATGATCTATTCTGGTAACTTTGTCTTCAATCTTCTTCCTGATAAAGTGTTTGACTATTTCCACATATTTGTACTGTCATGTTAGGACAAGATTCTCTATCATGTTGATTGCAGACATATTATCATAGCAAATCTTGATTGGAAGTGATACTGTTTGACCAAGTTCTTCCATAATTCTCGTTATCCATAATCCTTCACAAAATGATATTGCCAATGCCCTGAGTTTTGACTCTGTAGTGCTTCTTGAAACAATTGGTTGTTTCTTGCTACTCCAAGTAACCAAATTTTCCCGCAGATAGGTTCTATATCCAGTAGTTGATCTCATATCTGTTTTTGATCCTATCCAGTCTGCATCTATGAACACCTTAAAGTCTCTATCTTCATTTTTCCTAAAGTATCATCCTAGTTTAGGTGTTGCTTTTAATTACCTCAGAATTCTCAAATCGGCCTTGAGGTATTCATTAGTAGAATTATGCATGAATTGACTTACAAAACTAACTGCACAACATACATGAGATCTAGTATGAGATAAGTAGATTAGTTTTCCCAATAGCTTTTGGTAACTTAGTCTTTCAGTGGGTGTTTTATCTTATTGTTCCTTTGATTTAAGTCCTGGTTCTACTAGTGAGGGCTAGCTTACAGCCAAGCGTTCCCATGTCCTGCAATAAACCCATAATATATTTCACTTGTGCAATACTCATGTCATTATATGTTCTTCGTACCTCCATTCTTAAGAAATATTTTAGTTTTCCTAGATCTTTAAGTTTAAACCCTAAAGATAACTGCTCCTTTATTTGTTTTATCCTTGTAGGTCATTCCCAGTGAGTATTATTATATCATTAATATAAACAATAAGAATGGTTGTTCTACCTGTTCCAGTGCTTTTAGTGAATAAGGTGTAATCACTTTGAGATTGTTTGAATCCATGTTTAAAGACAACCTTTGTAAACTTCCTAAATCATGCTCTACAAGATTATTTAAGGCCATATAAAGATTTCTTTAGTTTACATACATTATGTTTATTAGTATTATTAATGAAGCTATGTGGGATGTCCATGAAAACCTCTTCTTGTAAGTCCACTTAAAAAGACATTTTTAACATCTATTGGTATAAGTTTCAGTCCATGTTGACAGCAAGTGAAAATATAACCCTACAATATTCAATTTTGCTACGAAGGCAAATGTCTATAAGTAGTCAATTTCATGTCTGTGTAAATCCCTTTACAATTAATCTTGCTTTAAACATATTTATTGTACCATCAATGTGACACTCAATAGAGAATACCCACTTACAATCTACTGGTTTATTATCTTTAGAGGTAGGTATCGGTTAACATCAACTGTTCTTAAGGAGAAACTCCATTTTCTTATAAATAGCAGCTTTCTAGTGAGGCATACTGAATACCTCTTGGATATCTTTTGGTATACTTTGATTGTCTAAAGAGATTGTAAAAGTTTTATACTATGAACCAAGCTTTTCATATGCCAAAAAACTGTATAATAGGTGCTTAGTGCATTCTCTCACATCCTTTCTAAATGCTATAGGCCTACTACCGGGGGAAGGCTCTGGTTCATAGTAACTTTCTCTTCCTACGGTTGGTTGATCATAACCTATCTGTGTGTGTCTCATAGTACAAAAACCAATGTTAGTGTATGTGTCTTAGGCCATGATTTGGATGTTTATGTTAAACATTTATTATTAATAAAGATGTTTTATTATCATTATTGTTGGTTGGTATGTTACACAATTATGATATATGTCACTGGTTCATTATTGTTATAGAGATAAAATAATTTATAACCCGTATGAGTATTGATTTGATAATCATGAGATGATTATGTGAATGGTAATACAAATCAATCTTATAGATACTTGTTAGAGAACAATGTATTGGATAGACCCATCATGAGAGTACTATATAGATTACCGTCATAAGTAAATCTCATGATAGTCATGTTTTAATCCTTATACTTGAGATTGTCATAGTTTCCAACATAACGAATATTATATTTTGACATGATCAAACGTTATCCTTAACTGGATAATAATAAAGGTCATGATTGCGTATGATGAAAATTATGTAGAGGATATTGAACAGTCGAGATAGAATTTGTCCCTTTCTTTTGAGAGAGATATCTTTTGGGTCCCTCGATAAGTGAGACTGTAAAATGCATGGCCGTGCTCAGATAAATTGGTAGTGTGATCAATATCATTTGTTTTATCAATCTACTTAGAGATCGAGTAATCATATGTTTGAACAATATAAATATGACGCTGACTATGACTTATATTCAAACTAGATATCGTGTGACAAAGGGATTAATACATGTGTTATTGTTAGGCTAGTTGGACAGTACTCGTATTAATTGGGTAATCGTAATGTCTTGCTAGAGACCAATTACGACTTGTTGGTTCAATAGAGATTTAACCGACTGCCAATTAATATGGGTCTATCGGGTCACACACAAGAATGCGTATGGCTGAGATTAATATTCGTAATATTAATAATAGTAATATTGGATATTAATTATTATTATTATTATTATCGTTTTTTTAAAAATATATTTATATATATGATATCGGATAATATTAACAGAATCCATATTTGATATGGATTTTGATTAGTCTTATCAAATCCTGACAGAATCTATATCTGATATGGATTTTGATTGGCCTCATCTAATCCGATTTTGAATCGGATTTAACTCTACATATATGTATATACAGAGAGAGCTCTGTCTTACACGAGAGAGCGAAGAAAACAGATAAGCCTAGTTCGTTTTTGAGAAGAATGAATTTCTCTGCCGCGCCGTTTCATGAGCTAGCACTCCGCATGAAAGTATTCGTGTGGATAACGGCAAAGGGTGTTTATGTCGTCATACCTCTTTCGTCTGCGGATTTCGAATCTACAGATGTAAAGTTTTTGAATTTCTTTTATCGAATTAAACGAACAACGTGGATCCTTGGTAGGAAATGCGAGATCAATTTTGTTTTTCCGCTGCGCGTTTTTGTAGTGATCTCGTCTGTTTCCTAACAACCCAGTCATATGAAGATTTATTCTTGACAGGGTTTCATGTCCCTCAGCATTTCTAGAATCATCTCCTACCACTATTTCCTTCTCTTTTGTCTGGGTATCAGTCCCTAGTGGTGATGACCTTACAACGTCAATAATTTCCAGAAACTCTCTTTGTCTCGTATATCATTATTAGTACTAGGAATCTTTCAATAATATGAATGTTATTCATCAAACATGACATATAAGGTTACAAACATCCTCTTAGTAATAGAACACTAGTATTTGTATCCTTTTGGGGTACCATAATGCCCAAGAAAGATAATTCTTTGATCTATGATCTAGTTTACTTTTCAAAGAGAATGCATATAAACATTATGCATTACATCCAAACAATTTAAACGGCTAAAAACATAGCAGATTAGTACTAGGAAAGTATTCTATTGAGGCATGCTTGGGTAAGTGACAGTGAGAACTGCTTCTCCTCACGAAACTTAGGAATATTCATTAAAAACATAATTGTTCTAATTATTTCTAACAAATGTCTATTCTTCCTTTCAGTTACTCTATTATGTTGTAGAGTACATATATACAAGAAGTCTGGTGATATATCCCTATATCATTCATAAAATCTCTTATTTCTTGTCTAAGTATTCTGCCTCATTGTCTGATTTTAAAGTCTTGATGGTAACCCAAACTGATTCCTTACTAAGTTGACAAAATTTTTGAAGATATGTCCTCTTCTGACTTGTGCTTCATTAGGTATACTTAAGTCACCCTTATGTGGTCATCAACAAATGTAATAAACCATCTAGTTCCAATAATCTTAGCAATCCTAAAAGGTCCCCATATGTCGAATGAACCAAGTTGAAGGGTTGATTTGGTTTATACACTTTGGTCGGATAGCTGGTTTTAGTATGTTTTGTAAGTTGGCATACTTCACAACAGATATCCTTCAATTAACTTTTAACATTTCTAGTATAACCATGTTGAAGTACACAAAGTCGGGATGCTGCAATCTCCTACGCCATAGCAAAATCCGTCACTACTTGATCCTACACTAGAACATGAGTAAGTTTAGATAATCTATCTTGTTCTCTCTCTTCAGCTTGCAAAATGAAGAGCTCATCTAATTTCTTAGCATTGCCAATTATCTTCGTCATAGTTTTCTCCTGAAAACAATAATCAGAGGGTGAGAACCATGAAAAGCAATTATTAACTTGAGTTATTGTTTCTATGATATAAGATTGAAATCTAAACTGGGGACATGTAGCACATTATATAAGAACAGCTTATTGGTTTGTCTAACTATTCCTTTTCAAATAACTTTTAGACATAATCTATTTGCTATTTTTGACTAGCAAAATATTCATAGAAAAGTAGAAGATTTTAATTATATGTCATACGATCAGAAGCTCCTGAATCAATGATCCAAAAGTAATCCTTACTGTTTTGGAAGTCACCTACACTTGCTATTTTTTTTGTAATTGAATTTCTATATAAAGTCAAATGAAAGAGGTACAAAGGGTACTGCCGATGGTTAGGCAGCTAAGAAAGCATGGATATCCATAGGTGGCTTACAACATTCTTCCCAAGCTAGTGCCAACCTGTACAAAAGACTGCCTGAAAGTGGCAACATTGTCCAAGCTCAATGAAAATAAAGTGAACACTATACAAAATGTCAATTCTAAATAAGATAGTATACGAGGAACAGCTGTAGACAGAATTTTCAATTGTAAGCAGCAAAATAGCACTCCAAACATGGCAGGCGGACTAGGCATCAAGCAGGACAAGCACAACAACATGTCAAGATGACCGAAGAGCAGTAGAGAAAACTTTCATAAATGTTCCTAAATTGAGAGATAGATCTCAATTAGATTTGGATGGCTTGTAGTTTCTCCACGAGTCCACACCATAGCAAATACACAGAAAGCCCTCCTTAGTAATTAAGTTATGTTCCTTGGCAACATTATGATGGAGCCTACTGTTCCTTTCCTTCCATATATGGTAGACGAGAGCAGAAAATCCAAAAAAGGTCACATCTTTGTGGAACTCTGATTTCCAGGCTGGATTGGTTTTGAGCCAATGCAGTGTGTGATGCTAGTCGTAGTTCCAGCAAACACACTTGAAGTGCTCCATAATTTTGCTCCATATCCTAGCTGAGAAGGGACAGGGAAGAAAAGGTGTTCATGGTCTTCTAGAAACCTGCGATATAAGAGGCAAAATATAGATTGTACCAAACCTCAGTCATGAAGCTTGTTGAAATATATAGGAAGTTTATATGTATATTAGTGTATATACACTGTATATCTCATGTATATGTTCTGTATATAGATATCCTAGACAACGGTCATATTTATTACGTTGTTGACAATATGTATATAAGGGAAGAACTACTGTACTTCATGAATTAAGTGAGATTAATTCTCAGTTTCTCAGTCACTGCGTACGCTAGTTTCCTTCCTCCATCTTGTTCATTAAATTTCATTTATTCTCATTGAAGGAAGTCTTTATGGTATCAGAGCATTTACTCTTCTGCTGCAGAATCTTGCTATTTCTACTCTTTCTGCAGATCTCAGTGACTGTTTTATGTTCAAAAAGAACATTCTTATGAATAAACTCAAGTCATTCAGATTCATTGAACATATCGTCTTTGTCAAATACAGAACACCTTGCACAGTATCTGTGAATTAAATTTCTTGATCATCTATGTTTTCTGAATCGTTAAATCTGAACTTGAGAAATACGATTCCCAGAAATTGTTCTAACTTCTGGTGATCTCATTCGTGTGTTTCTTGTTCGTGTGTTTCTTGTTCAAAACGGGGTTTAGACCCATTTCTCTCACATAGCAAGATATCACAGTGAAATACACGTGTCGTGTATTTTAAAAAAAATTAATTTATTGCACATGCAAGTTGGCCATGTGCACCACTGTTTTTTATTATTGTTGATTCCATGATTTTTAAATTCACAGAAGTTTCTTCTCCTTTACACGTTTTCAGCTGCATGTCTTTACATCCCACTTATTTTTTCTCGACTTCTACACTGGTCATTTCACGCCTCCATCTAACCTCCTTCCATATTTTTTTAATATTACTTTACATGTACTACTTCTCCACTTGCATTACTTTCTGTCATTTCTTTTCATTTTTTTACTAACCTGAGTTGTTTTTCCTCTTCTTCACATCTTTCTCTCATTATTATCCAGATTTACTTTCTTCCTTTCGACAGATACGGGTCCTTATATCGCTTTATTATTCATCATCAGTTTTGTTATATATTCACCCACTACTTCTACATCAGTTCTTCCTTCTATCATAACCATCGACATCTGCTTGCTCAAGTTTTTAATCCTACACAGATCATATGGCTGAACAAACCTCCTCCACCGAAACTGCTACTTCTCAATCAGTTTCTGAACAAATTCAAACTCAAACTACATTACCCAACTCTTTTGATGGAGCTCATATTCTGATAACTAATCATAAATTAACCGGTTCTAATTATCTGTCTTGGAGCAGAGCCGTAGAAATGTTTGTTGTTGGTAGAGGAAAGGATGACTACTTGTATGGATCTATTCCCATACCATCCTCCACTGATCCAAGTTTCAGACAATGGAGGTCTAAAAACTCTATGCTTATGTCATGGCTCATAAGTTCCATGACACCTGAGATTGGTGACAATTTTCTGCTATATAGTACTGCAGCTGGGATATGGAAGGCTGCCAAGGAACTATACTCACAGAAAGATAATGTGGCTGAAATTTATGAGTTAGAAGCTAAACTTCAGGATATCTGCCAAGGGGAAAACTCAGTTAGCACATACTACTCTCAACTGACACGACTGTGGCAACAAATTGATACTTCTAAAACAATTGCATGGATATCTCCTGCAGATGCTATTGTCTTCAAACAATTTATGGAAGTTAAACGTGTATTTCGTTTCCTAAATGGACTCAACAAAGACCTCGACTCTGTGAGAAGTCATGTTCTTGGTACCAAACCATTACCTAATCTAAATGCTGTGTTGTCAGAAGTTAGACATGAAGAGATCAGGATTAAGGTGATGATGCGCTCTTCTTCATCACATGGACCACATCTGGAAGGACATGCTCTTGTTTCTACTGTTCCTTCTCAGCCTAATGATTTTTCAGGAAATCTGGTAAAACGCAGTTTTGGAGGAGGGTTTCACAGCAACAAATACAAACCTTCACTTGTTTGTAAATTTTGTAAGAAACCAGGCCATCGTGTGGAGGCATGTTTTGAACTCCAACGTTTCAAGCAATCTCAACAACAAAATCCTGGAGTAAAATTTAATCAACTCCCACAGGGACAGAATGCTCACATGCAATCAAATTGGGGCTTTCAACAGAATCAACAGCAGAATCCAAGGTTCTCTCCCAACTGAGGACCTTCTAAAAGGGCAATAGCCAACACAGCTACTTCAACTGGTGTATCTCATACTACTCGATCTCAACTACCTACACAAGATCAAATTGAGGCACTACTCCAGTTTCTCTCCAAGAAAAATCCAACAGAAGACTCACAAGCCTCAGGATCAGAGTTTGGACATCATGAACAAATGCAGGCCACTATGGCCTCTACAGGTACAAGGTCTATTGGTATAAGAAGCTCCTGGATTATTGACTCTGGAGCTTCAGACCACATGACCTTCTCTTACTCTATTTTATGTTCCTATATTGCATTTTCCAGTCCAAAAACAGTAAAAATAGCGAATGGAGTTGATCTCCCTGTTCTTGGAGCAGGCACCATACAATTAACTCCTACCTTGGTGTTATATGGGGTCTTATATGTACCAAAGCTAAACTTTCACTTAATTTCAATTAGTAAACTGACTATAGATAATCATTGTTTAGCATTGTTCTCATCTTCTACGTGTTTGCTTCTGCAGAAAACTACGTGGAAGATGATTGACAATGCTAACAAATTAAATGGCATTTACATCATCAAAGCTCAAGAACGTGAACACATTTTGGATGCTATAAAGTACTGTAGGGAAGTGTTGTATGATAAGGATGGCAGAATTGGTCCTGAAACTGGTTGTAATGTGTCTTATTCTAGTTTAAGGTCTAATTCTTGTACTAGGACAAAAACCTTGGACCATATTTTGTTATGGCACAATAGGTTAGGCCACCCAAATTTTTTGTATCTCAAAAGGATAATGCTAGAATTTTTTTCCAGTGTGGACATTCATGACTTAAGATGTGAAACTTGTATTTTAGCCAAACAAACACAGGTCAGTTACATGCCTAAGGGATATGAGTCAAGTACACCATTTAACTTAGTGCATTCCGACGTCTGGAGGCCGTCCAGAATTGCAACTTTGAATGGTGCAAAATGGTTCATCACTTTTGTTGATGACCATACAAGAATCACATGGGTTTATTTAATGAAACATAAGACTGATGTGTGTGCAATATTTAAGAGTTTTGTGACACTGATCCGAAATCAGTTTAATACAACTATAAAAGTACTTAGGAGTGATAATGGGACTGAGTATATTAATAACAAAATGAAGGAATGTATGGCATCTAATGGAATACACCATCAAACTTCATGTGTTTATACATCACAGCAAAATGGAATAGCCGAACGGAAAAATAGACATTTACTAGAAGTTACAAGGTCTATTATGTTTGCTATGTTTGTACCTAAATCTTTGTGGGGGGAAGCATTACTCACGACAACATACCTAATCAATCGCATGTCATCTCGTGAATTATCATTTAGAACACCTCAGCAGTGTTTACTTGCATCCTATCCTAATACCAAAATTATTTCTATGCTTCCTTGCAAGGTTTTCGGTTGTATTGCCTATGTGTTTATACCTTTACATCTGAGATCCAAACTTGACAGCAAAACTGTGAAGTGTATCTTTCTGGGCTATTCTAATAGTCAAAAGGGGTATAAGTGCTATTGTCCCATAACACGGAAAATATATGTCTCACTGAATGTTATATTTGATGAACAACATGCTTATTATGCTCCCAATACTTTTAGTTCTAAACCAGTGTCTGACCCTTCTACTTATTGGAGTATCTTGGATATTGCCACTTCAGGTATACCTAATATGTCTACTGAGTCTCAGGTAATGCAACCAGCATCTTCACCACAGGTTCATTCAACCACTGAACCGTGTACATCTCCTACTGTTGAGCATATTCGAGGTGTTGATAGACCTATAACGCGGGTATACACCAGGCAAAGTACCATCAATGGTGGTCTACAGGTTCTACCAACTAATAATGACTCTGGTAACATCTCTCCTACTCATAATAGTAACTTGCCTATTGTATTGAGAAAAGGAGTACGTGAATGCACAAAACATCCTTTATACACTTTTATGGCATATGATAAATTAGGTAGTCATCTCAGATCATTTACATGTAATCTAGATAGACAGCAATTACCTTCTGGAATCTCTGATGCTTTAAATAGCTCTGTTTGGAGAGCTGCGGTCAATGCTGAACTATGTGCACTACTGCAAAACCGGACTTGGGATTTAGTTCCTCTAAGGAAAGGGATAAAACCTGTTGGCTGCAAATGGGTATTTTCTATTAAATACAATACAGATGGCACTATCAATAGACACAAAGCTAGACTTGTAGCCAAAGGTTTTACCCAAACATATGGGATTGATTATACGGATACATTTGCTCCTGTAGCAAAACTGAACATTATATGCATTATTTTTTCTTTAGCTGTTAATCTTGATTGGTCATTATTTCAATTAGATGTAAAAAATGCATTCTTGAATGGAGACTTACAAAAGAAAGTCTATATGGATATTCCTCCATGTCTTAGTAACAATGAGAATCATAATATGGTATGTAGACTTAGAAAATCTTTATATGGATTGAAGCAATCCCCTAGAGCATGGTTTAAGCGATTTACTACTGCAGTACTAAAATATGGATTTAAACAAACCCACAGTGATCACACACTTTTTATTCGTTCTTCGCATTCTACTGTTTTTACTATATTAATTGTATATGTGGATGATATTATTCTTACAGGGAATGATTGTATCAACATACAGAATACTAAAAATCATTTGTCTAAGGAGTTTGATGTTAAAGATTTAGGACAATTGAGATATTTTTTGAGAATGGAGGTTGCTAGAACTACCAATAGTATGTGTATTTCTCAAAGAAAGTATATCTTAGATTTATTAAATGAAACCGGCATGTTAGGGTGTAAACCTGTTGCTACTCCTATGGAAATTGGCCATAATAATAAATTGAAGGATTGTGATAATAATTCCACAAATAAACTTAGATATCAGCAATTGGTAGGGAAACTTATTTATCTCACATACGCGACCAGATATATGCTATGCTGTTAGCTTCGTTTCACAATTTATGCATAATCCTACTCATGAACATCTTAAAGCAGCTTTGAGAATTCTTAGGTATTTGAAGGCTGCTCCGGGACAGGGTTTATCATTTACGGAAGGCACAAATCGACAGATTCTTATATATACTGATGCGGATTTGGGGTGGATCTAAACCTGATATGCGGTCCACTACAGGTTATGGCACATTCTTATGGGGAAATTTGACAACTTAGAGAAGCAAAAAGCAGCCAGTAGTATCACGGAGTAGTGCAGAAGCAGAATTGTGGGCCTTAGCACTTGGTATTTGCGAGGGATTATAGATTAAGAGGGTTCTTACTGAACTGCACCAGGAGGCTATTATGCCTATCTATGTCTACTGTGATAATATATCCGCCATTAATATGGCTGAAAATCCCATCCAACATGATAAATCCAAACATGTGGAGATTGACAGACATTTTATACGAGAGAAGATTGAAAGTAAAATCATACGACTTGAACATATTCCTACTGGCAGTCAAGTTGCAGATATCTTTACCAAGCCTAAATCTATTCAAAGTTTTCATACTCATGTAATCAAGCTTGGTTATATCAATATATATACCAAGCTTGAGAGGGCGTGTTGAAATATATAGGAAGTTTATATATATTCGTGTACATACACTGTATATCTCATGTATATGTTCTGTATATAGATATCCTAGACAACAGGTTCAACGGTCATATTTATTACTGTTGTTGACAATATGTATATAAGGGAAGAACTACTGTACTTCATGAATTAAGTGAGATTAATTCTCAGTTTCTCAGTCACTGTGTACGGTAGTTTCCTTCCTCCATCTTGTTCATTAAATTTCATTTATTCTTATTGAAGGAAGTCTTTAAAGCTTTATCAAGCGTATTCATTCCCTTCCAACATGCAAGCCAAACAATGATTGCATAGCGGAAGAAAATGATTACACCAGACGATTTTGCACCATTCTACATATGGTAAAGGTGTTTGGAGTGCATAAGAAGCATTTTTCACCGAAAAGGTGGGATTTGGTTTCCAAATCCAATGATCGTCTCCCTGCTTTAGCTATTGAGTTGCAGACATGGTTGAATAGAGCCACATGATGGTCCCAACCTCGTCCGCGTAAAAGCCTCCAAGATCCACCAAACAGGACACTGGAAATTTTTGCATTAGCGTTAATAGGCAATTTACTCATAAGTTCAGGGTGTTTAATGCTAAGGATACCCCAGGGGTGCCAAGGATCAAACCAAAAGGAAGTGTTTTCTCCATTCCCTAGCTCCTTCCCAAGTGCGTGAACTTATCCCTTACACAGAAATTTCTTCCAAGGCCAAGAGTCTGATGCCTTAAGCTTAATTTCCCAAAGGGTATTACCATTTAATACCACAGTGTGTACCCATTTGACCTAAAGACCCTCCTTGTGTTAGCATACATTTCAAAGGCTCTTCATTATATTAGCATCATGACTAACCCCACATCATAAACACCTAAGCTTCATCTCTCCTTGGGTTGACAAAAAACCGATCATTTCACCTTAGCTTTCCTAGCACCTCCCCAGAGGAAAGATCTCAACATTTTCTCAATCTCTTTAATCAATTTCCTAGGGAAGAAGTATGAGACTGACCAATACCTACACACTGCCATTAAGACTGAGTTGATCAAATAGAGTTTACCTCCATAAAACAGAGTTTTGGTTGTCCAGTTTTGGACTTTGTTATTTATCCTCCCTAAAAGGGAGCTGCAATCATGGAAAGAGAGTTTCCATGCAACAAGGGGAATGCCAAGATAAGGATAGGGAGAGTGCCTAAAGGCATACTTAGTATATCCTTTATGGCTTCCTTTTGGTAGGTATTAATACCTGAAGTATAGATTTCGCACTTATCTTTATTTGGTTTGAAGCCAGAAAGGTGATGAAATTCATCCAGCGCACTTTTGATCTATTGTTTGCTTAGCAGCTGTATTAAAGCCTCAAACTGACTTTGTGTAGGTAAAGATGAGTTTCCATGAACAGGTCCACTATTTCCCTTACTGCATACTGAGTTAGTAGCATGAGACTTGGTGGATCTTTATATATTGTTTGTTGGTCTAGGTGACCTCTCCTCCACAGATTTTCCATGCAGCTTCCAACAGTCATCTATTAAGTGTCTAGTCTTTTTGCAATATTTGCAGAATGGCCTGTTGTTATCTTGTTGTCCAGGTATTTTTGTTCTTTTAAACACCAATCCAAATGCTTGAATTTTATTTGGTGAAGTTGTCTGAGTGTTTTTCTCTTTTTGTAAGTTAAAATTTTTAGATAAGACAAATTAGGCAACATTACATGAGTGGTAGCTTGAGGATAGCAGCAAGTTTAACTTGCTCAGAAAACAATAGCACCACCTTAGTTTAACATAACGTAACTGTATACTAGTGCCAAAAGTAGACATTAATTCTATAATTACCGCTAAAATGAAGAACAAAACACCCTAGCAGAGCAAACATTGGTTCAAAAACAGAAGAGCAAAGAAAGAGCAGCAGGCTAGAAATTGAAGATTTTGGCACCAAAGCAATATAAACTCCATAGAGCCTTCCATACTTGATGACAAAATCCTGTAGTCCCCAACCGCGGCTAATGCGCAGTATAAGAAACAAACACAAAGTTGCTTCAGATGCGTTTGAAGTGCATTCACCGCAGGATGGATAAGCAAGGTGAGGGTTCAAGTGGGTGAATTTGTGTGTGTGATCAGGGTACCTGGATAGCCTAATCATTGAAAAATTTTCATTGAAAGGCCAGATTTAAAGCCAATTCCCAATTCCTTTTTGTCCTTTTGACGTCCTGCCAAGTGGATGCACTATATCTTATGTTTTAAAGAACCTCATTTGTGGTAATTTGTTGATCATTGCCAATATTTTGGTGGAATCTATGATTTCTCTCCCTCTATATTCCATGCACTGCTGCAGATAGTCCAAAGTAAAGCAGATCTTTGTGGAAACTTGAGGACCATTTCTCCCAAAAACTTCAGTAAGACAATCCATTATATCTTGCCAGTTGTTTGCCATATTCTTTGCTATTAGCTGCTTCAGGATGGATCTCCGTACCATAGAATAGTAAGTGCATTGGAAAAAGATGTGATCCTATGTCTCAGCCTCCCTGTTGCAAAGAACAAGTATTACAAGAGATAAATCTCCAATTTAAGAGTTTATCTTGTATAGGTATCCTCTTCCAGTATGTCAACCATAGTATGATTATAAACCTAAGAATGTGATGTCTGCTCTTGACAATTTCATACCAATTTACCACAGGTTCAGCAACTTGATGAACAGAGGCAGCACTGGCAATTGAGGAGGTCTTATATGGCAACCATTCCACTCATATGAGCCATTGATTGGCTTAATAGTTCTACAGACTTGATAGAAGTTGACAACCTGTTGATTTCATCCTCTTTCATGTGGTGAACTCCATCGGTTGCCACCAAAACTTGGCGGACTTTAGCATTTGGTCTTACATTGAGCTTCATTTTCATTGCAGGGACCGCCAGGTTTAGTCTTCTCCAAGAATGCCAGGGATCTTTCCCAAAATAAGTGTCATTTCTATTCCTGAGTATTAAATCATCAGCTTTATTCTGCTTTCTTCATGTTTTATTTCAGAGAAAGCAGTGTTAGGCTTAACAGAGGTTTAGTGTCAAGTATTCTACTTCTCACAACATCAAAGTCTTTATGAAGCTCAGTTAGATATTTAAAAACTCTTCTGGTTTCAGTAATGTTTTTGTAAAGTTGATCATCAGCATGACAGTTCCACTTATGTGTCTCAAAAATATCAATCTATTGTCATATTATTGTCAAGTGATTGTAATATTTATTCATAGGTAGGTCTCTTTGCTTAATGTCTTGAAGTGTGCTTCAATTTCAAAAAACTCAAATGTGTTATCCTTTTTTGAGTATAGTTCTCTTGCATCTAACCAAATCTCAGCTGCAGTGGCATAAAATATGAAATTAGCACTTATATCAGAAGCCATTGACCTTATAAGTCATGACTTTATCATAAAGTTTTAAGATTTCCAGATTCTAAACTTTGAATTTGTAGGGGCAGGAACGATCACCTCTCCAAAGAGGTAATCTTCCTTGCCTCTGCTAGAGATAAACGTCTCAACTCCCATGTTTCATGAAAGGTAATTGATTCCAGTGAGCTTATGATTTGTAATCATTACAGGAGCTCTACCAAAGGATAAGTTAGAGGAAGCATTAGACTCTGATTGTGAAGGTTATTCAAGGGTGGAAGTAGTTTCGGTATCACTGATTTAAGTCGTCGTTTAAATACATATTTGTTGAGAAAGAGTGGAAGAAGAAGATGATTGTAATGGCTCTGATACCATATAAAAAGTTATGAATTTATTATTCAACAATCTAAGTTTAAATGTATAAAATGATCTCCCTTTTATAGGGGCTAAAACAGAAGTTAACATGAGCCTCAAGTGGCCCAGGATGCCAACAACTATAATTCTACTTCCAACGGCTCTATTGGTTCAGTCATCAAATAAATGACTTATACAAAAACATATTACCTATACATGTGTCTCTCTATATATGTTATGTGTATAGCTTATGTTATACAGTGTATACGTATACATTTATATACATGGGTATTTTAATGTGTATTTCTACAGTTACATCATCTTCTTACATTTAGTATGTTTGGTTAAAAAGAAATCTGATCTGTTCTTAAGTCCTTCAGCCTATAAAAGAATAATTTCAGCCAGAATATACGACAAATGTTATGCAGACACAATTGTGACATCAAAGTCACCAAGCAACAAACGTGAGCACATCAACAATTAAAGTCAAATGTAAAGCGTACCTGCAAACAAAGCATAAATACCGCAAAGATAACTTTAGCAACTTCAATCAGGAAATTCACACTGATCGGACTAAACTTGAAACCTCCATCCACTTTTGACATATACACTAGTACAGGCTGCAAAACGAGTAAAAAAAAAAGGGATTAGAAAACCTGATCATCCTTCAGGGATAGGATCACCTCACCGCAAGGGGGATGCGGTGATGCATGACCGCGCGACACGTGGCAGCAAGGGGGGTGGTGAGGCTGGATGAGGGTCACCTTCATCTAGCCTCATCACCCCCCTTACTGTCACGTGTCGCGTGGTCACAAAAGAGGTGAGGAAAGTTGTGGGTGAGGAGAGCCCAACCCCATCCTTCAAGCCCACGTTTTACGAGTATGGAAGTAGGCAAAACAAGGCAGCAATCAACACCTTTGTCCCAAAGATGAAAATAAATCACGAGAAGACAGTTAACCTAGAGCAATGGCATCTATCGATAATTTCACAAAACATAATACTGAACAATCATCTCAAGTGACCTGATTTCAGAAACCATAATTCTTTTTTTTCGCTTGGAAGGGCTTGGAGAGGGGGAAAGACATTGATCAAAATGTACGCTAAAAAATTGTTCCGAGTGTTTATCACATTTTATGAAAATTTTAAAATTAATAAATGTCAAGGTATCGTCATAATAAAATCATATTCCCATGCCGTGCAATTAAGCCACTACACAGTTCCCTTGATTACCCAAAACAAAGTGTTTGATTAAACATACAAGTCAGAAAGCTCCTTTTTCACAGAGCAAAGCTACATGATTTATAAAGAAAGTAGATTACCATCAAGATCTGCATATGTAGCACATATTTGAATGCCTAATGTCTTTTTTTGTAAGTTAAAATTTTCATATATAAGCCAAATATGACGGATTTACAAAAGATGGTTGCTTATAAGAAAGTAAGCTTGCACTCATATCTATTCCCAACCTTTACAAAAAGTTGAATTAGAGGAGCAACATCAAACTTAATAAACCCAAAAGACAATCAAAGAACTAGCCTGCAGCAACCAATCTCCCATTCTCCTATTCTCAAACATCCAAAACCCAAATTCCAAAACATTAGTATGGATAAGCAACAGAGTGATTACATTGAAGGATATACAGGCTTGGCATCAAGATTGAACCACTCCACAGAGCGTTCAGTAAATGATGCCCAAAGCCCCCAAAGCCCCAACCTCATGAAATTTAAATTACTGTGAGGAGAAAGGTAGAAAGAAAAGCAGAAGAGCAACAGATTCAGGTGGATTACATCCAACCAAAAACCGTAATGTCCCCCAAAATACCCCTGTTGAGCAAACAAGGGGATTCAAAAGTAGCAAGGCAGAACGGAGAAAATAGCAATTGCAGACTTGGACAACAAGAACGAACAAGGGCAGACGATAAAGAAGTACTAGCACCTAAAATGCTGGAACCAAAATATCATAATACCCTCAATCTCTATTCTATCAATATGAAGAAATATGGAAGCTTGTCATTCATATGTAACTTCAAAATTTAAGAAAATGACAGTAAATAGCTGAACGTCATTCATATTTAACTTCAAAATTTAAGCAAATGACAGTGGCTGAATTATTAATGAAAATGCAAAAAGTAAGAAAATTCACCTGCAAGCCGACTAAAATGCAATCGCCACCGACAAGGAAGAAGTTAAAGGCACGAGTCCTAAAGGAAATATCATTGCGGTGCCGATCATATGCCTTGGACACAGCTCTCGTGCCCGGAGACACCAATTTCGAGTGGCAAACACTGCATTCCACCACTCCATTCATTTCTGCACTAAAGTCAGAGCTCAAAAATCTAAATCACACACCACTGTATAAGTACACACAGATGGAAATGTGTATCAGGACAAAACAAGATTGAACATTGCGAGATCGATGATCAGATCTCAAACAGGTGGAATCTAAATCGAGGTGAGACTGAATCTTCAAAAAGAGGAAAATATTGCTGGTGAGTGATTGGCGAGTTGGATCTGATATCAAATCATAAATCACTGGGGAATTAATAATATTTGGTTTGCTATTTGCGTGTTTGCGGTTGCAACGTCGTTGCTTGCACACGCGTTTTTTCTTCTACCCTTTTTCCTTCTATTTTTTTTTGTTTGTTTCCTTCACCCTCTCTTGATGTGAAAGAAATTTGTGTAAATATTTTTTGCAATGCTTTAACAATATAATATAAGAAGTCACTGATTTATTAATATAACAATATAAAGAGACAGACAACAGCGTCTGTCAGATTAGTTGAAAAGAGGGAAAAAGAAGTAAAGACAGGCTTAAACTGACTTTGAAGGAGCGGATTAGACATGGAATACTAGATTTGCACCTCTTTGAGAACATTGTTCATGATAGGAGCTTATAGAGACGAATAATTAAGGTTATCGATGTTTAGACATGATATATGGGCGTCTTAGAAGATATATAGGGGCTTAGATACTCTCTCAACGTTAGGTTGACTTTGCACTTTTTGTGTTTGTGTTTGTCTTTCATTATTTGTAGTTCATTATGTGTTTATGCAGTTACATATAGAGCCGGAGGTCTCGCTGGAAGCGAACTCTCTATACTTTTGGATGGAGGTGTTGTTTGTCTGTCTTTCACCCTCTCTAAATCCTAACAATAGCTTTTGTTGTTATTGGGATAAACTAGGTATGTGTTGTATTTTTTTACATTTTTATAAAGTTGGAAAAGTGAAGACTTGGGACAAGAATTTGGTTTTATGCTCCAAAGAAGAAATTTGGGCAAATAGGCGAGAAGATTTAAACTGGACGGCTGGTCAAGTGGCTCAGCTTGGATATCCATCTCAACCACGATCAACTACCATTATTCGTTAGACTATATAATTAGGACAGGACTCGAAGGAACATGTTATAACCCGAAATTTTTGAACTAATGGTTACACGTTAGTTTAATATTAAGTAGTCGACGGATATAACGATCTTTTCGAAATTAAATTAACTGAAGTGCGTCGAATTATGTCTAAGTAATATTATAATCTATGAAGTTGTTTTATATATGCATAGGATAAAAAAAATATAATAAATAATAGATAATTAAACAACAAAAAAAATGATGAGATGATATGAACTAAAGGTGCCGTAGAGTGTAGCACAAAAATTAAAAGAAAAAAGTAAAATAAAGAAAAGAATAGAAAATTGGATAATAACAAGAATAAAATAAATAAATTAATTAAAAAAAAGGTTAGTGGGTGTGAATTGTGGGGGAGCAACGGCACCCCCTTAAATATGCAACAATTGTACTCAAAATGAGGGGCCGGGGAATTAAGGATAATTGTTAAACAAAATAAAAAGATAATAGGAAGTGGTTACGGGGGAGAATAACTGCCCCGTTAAATGTTGCTAAACTGAAAAAGGATAAATGCTAAGAGGGAGACAAATTTCGGCTGGGACATGAAACATAAGGAAATAATAATAATAGAACAGCGCCAGAGAGATGAGGGGCATCGGCAGTGAAGAGGTATGTTCCCTTTTCCTCCTCCAATTGGTATAAATTCAATCATGTTCTAGTGGTATTTTATGTGTTTTCATTGTGTTAATTGTTAAATTTCATGGCATGATGCTAGATTGTGAAAAGCATGAGTGTTGGTGACTGTGGAATGCGCTTGATGATATGTGGAATGCCTGAACTGTATTGCGTGCTTTGGTTTTGATTTTAGGGAAAATTTTGATAATCAAAATAGTAAAAACTGCTGCACGATTAGAGATTTTCATTTTGTTTTGGCCTTAGAATAGGTTCTCATAGACTGAAAATAGGCAAAAATATAGATCGGAGTCGAAAAACGGATGCCAAAGGCAGCCGGAGCGGCTCACGCGCCACCAGAGTGGCCGCGCGTGGCCTTCACGCGCGGCTGGTGGTGCTGGACGCGTTTACCTGAAAGTTAAAAAAAATTTCAGTGTTAGGGCCGGCCTGCCAGCACAGACCAGGCCAGCCCCTTGATGGGCCGTTGGCTGGCTGCAGCAGAGCCAGTCCATTAGCTTAATTGTTAAAAAAAGGTGGCAGGCTTAACGGATCGGGCCGGATGGCCAGCAGACTAGATCAGATGCCAGCTAGCCCAAACCGCTTATTACATAAAAAAATGGGACAGCAGGCCGCCTGTAGCGGGCCAGGCTGTGCGGGTGGGACCAGGCTTGGAAGCAGACCAGCCCAAACGGAAAAATAAAATATATTAGTAATTTATATAATTCTGAATTTCTGAAAATTCTATAAAGGTTATTTAATTAATTTTAAATACTAATAATTATAGGAAAAATATAAATAAATATCAAGAAATTATAAATAAATTCCAGAAATTATAAAAATGTTATAATTAAATTATTTTCACTAAATTTTAATAATTATGATAATTTACTTAATTTGGATAATGAAGTAATAAATAGAAATAAATTAAGAAAAAATGAGGAAAAATGTAGAAAATACACAATAAATATATACAAGCCATGAAAAAATAGTTTTAACATCAAACAACATTAAATCCTTACTCGGAAAATAAATGAACCTAGATTTGAGTGTCGAAGGATGATGAGGATGGGCCAGAGGCCTCAGACGATCATTAAATAAACCTAGATTTGAGTGCCGGAGTATGGTGAGGAGGGGCAAGGGGCCTCAGACGATTGTGTTGTTTGCGTTCATGGCACATGCATTGCATTGATGGTGGGTCGTGACGTACGGGTCACGGGCGCTCAGTATGGTGTACGGCGGCGGGGCCACGTGTTGGACCGTGCACCTGCAATAAACACCACTAGAGGGGGTGAATAGTGGTTAGCGGAAATTACACTACAACCCTTTGTTAAAATCCCCTTTGAAAACAGAATCTGAAACCACCTCAGATTCAGAACCTGTTTTTCAAAAATTCACAAATAATTGTACACAACTCCAAAAATTATGAAACTTTTCAGAATTTAACTTCAATGGTTGACAAGACTCTATTCAAAAATCAGACAAAAATAAGATCATTTGACCCTTTAAATAAATAAAAAGATTCAGATGGTCAATCTAGACAGAATTAGACAGAATGTTGCTGATTTTGCAAAACGTGTTTCTCTTTGAATACTCAACCAAAAAGGTTGATCTTTATATAAAAACACTCCTTAGGATGTGTAGATAAAGTTTCCAAAAGGCCCTGACCTTAAACAATTCTTGATAAATACAAAATTTAAGTTTTCTCAAAACTAGTGAGGTTGCAGCCAGATTGGAGCAGTTATCTTGCCTAACTTTCCCTTGCTCAAATCAAGTGATTCTTGTTGCAAATGAAAGCTAACAGTCTGAAATATAACTCCACCAAAAATCACGAATTTTGAAAATGTTTTGCTATTTTTTCAAATTATGAGAAATTGTGTGAAAACTGCAGTCAAAAACGGGCAGAAAACAGAAATAAAGAAACAAGAGAAGAACACCGAGAATTTATCCTGGTTCGGTCAATGTGACCTACTCCAGTCCCAAAGAACACCTTTCCTTGGATTTCACTATCAAATGAACACCTTACAACAAGAGCCAAGCTTGATCCTTGGGTTATACACCAACCCTATTCAAGACTTGGATAATCACCTCTATGCAACTCTTGGTTACAACACCTCTATCACCTATTGATGTAGCCTTATAAATTTGGCTAATTAATCGTACAAATCCAACCCAAGAAGGTGTGTATAGTGTAGCTGGACAACAAAGAAAATTGGAACACCTTAGCTACACAAAGTATGAACGCAAATATGAGAAGAGAATAGCAAGACAACAATCTTCAATTTTGCTTTCAAGTGTGTGTCTTCTCTTCTTCACCTTGCCTCCTATTTATAGTGTGAATAGATGGCATATTCTCTCCAACTTTTAGACCATGTGATGGCTGAGAATTTTGAATTAAAGCACCTCCATAATCATCTCCAACATCCTTGTCTCCATTACATTCAAATTTAAATTTCAAGTTGGCAACTTTTGCCAACTAGCTTGTTTTTGAATTCTCCACTTGTCCAAAAGTCATAAAATGAGTACACCACCTTCTCCACCTGTTTATGGACGTTTTTGATGTTGTATGTATGTATACCAACTCAAATTTTGTGAATAAAAAATAATGAATAAGTGTTGACAAGTTTATGTCAACATGTAACACCAAAATTCATACTTTCTTCTCCTTTACATATTGTGATGAATCTTGCACCAAGGACACCTTGTAATCTCTAAAAGATGATGATTAATATCCTCTTATAACATATATAAGAGGGTCTTCAAGAAAAAATAGAATGTGACATCTCAAATCGTCACATATCCAGCTATAGTCAATAATATCATCGGTTGAGAGAATAAGATATAAGATCACTATATAATCTTCAAAATGATAATAACACAGCCCCAGAATGAAGATAATAATATGCTCAAGAGATTCCTTGAGTGAAAATACCAAAAATACCCTTGGGGGTAAAATGACAAAATACCCCTGGTGTGAGAAAACTCCAGAAATGCCTCCGATGGTCAGAAATAATCACAATACCACCTTTGTCATGATAACCAAGATAATAATATGCACTTGAAATATTTTTCACCATATGATGTTCCTACAAAACTTAAAATACCAATTTTGCCCTTTTTGGTAAGTTTTAGAAATTTCCAAAGCATGTTAGGCACACGACAATAATAATCACTAAAAACACATAATAATCACATAATGAGCATGTATAAATCATGTACAAATGAAAACAATCATTTTATCACTTTTTAGAAAATTATTTCTAAAAACCCTAGACATCGATCGATCGAAGTGTCTCATCTTCAGAGATCGATGTCTCACAGAAAGTTTCAGAGTTTGCCTCTGACCTACATCGATCGATCGAAGTGAGAGTTCGATGTACATTGATCGATCGATGTGTCTCAGGTTTAGAGATCGATGTCTCACAAAAAGGTCTTAAACTTTTCCGCCTTACATAGATCGATCAATGTGAGAGATCTATGTACATAGATCGATCGATGTGCAACAACCTGAGAGATCGATGTCAACTTGTTCAACTTTTTAAATTTTTAATCACATATAACACCATGTGTGACATTTTTAAGTATTCATCACTTAAAATCATGACTTTGAAAATTATCCAAACATATTTCTCAACACCACGCACACTCAGGATGGTGTACAGTGGCAGGGTCACATACACTCAGGATGGTGACTGTGGGTGGATACGACCCACAGCCACTCAATAGGTCCCGGGATCATGCATTGCATGGCGAAGATATCGTCATTTTGTGTGACATGACTTTGTTGCGTGTGACATGCATAGTAGGACATGCATCACGATGTTGCGCATTCTTTATCTGAAGTGAATTACCTTTTCGTATTCTTTCATATGTTTATGTGACATCATGTTAGGTGCTATGTGCTATATCATTTTTGTATGCTCGCCTTGTAGTAGCTGGAGGCAGGTGCCTACTGGGTGATTTTCCGTCACTCACCCCTACTCCCCCCACCAAGTGAGCAGGGAGAGACTTATGACTACGTCTTTGTTGAGGACGGAGCTGATACAGTGGAGTGGGCAGACCGATGGTCGCGCCTAGGATATAAGAAGACCCTGCGACTGTTTGTCTTTATTTTATTGGAATCTCATCGGACATCACCTTGTTTAGATTTTCAGACTTACGTTATTGTCGGGATTAGGTTCATTATGGTATTAAGGAATTTTCTTTATCCAGAAACTTTATGTTATTGTATTTCATTTCCGCGCGAAAAATTTCTACGTCTTTTCGAACATGTTGGAAATTTATTCGACGCTTTGTATTCTCCTTAGTGAGATACGGCGGGCGCACTGCTTCCGATGTTAGGGTTCGGGAGCGGGCCATTACAGAACATTAAGATAAAATTATAACATTTGTAGCCCCCACTCCGAACCCTAACATCGGGAACAGTGCATCTGGCGTATCTCGCTAAGGAGAATACAAGGCGTCGAATCAACTTCTTACATATTGAGAATGACGTAGAATTTTTTTTTACAGAAACGTTACGTAAAACTCAAATTAACGAGTCAAAATAAGCATCATTATCAAAATGGCTAAGTACTGGGTTGTCGAGACCCAACAGTAACTACGCTTGTCAAAAGATCTAAAATAAAAAATGAATACTAAAAATGTGTGTGAGAACCCCAAGGAAATAAATAGAAACATCCGATGCAAAGTCTCCTCGTGCCCTAGATGCAGCTATCAACCGGCCCACTTTGCTATGTTCGTCCCGCCCTCAACAAAGATATGCTCGTAGTCCTCGTCCTGCTCACCTAGAAAGCCACCTCAAACTAATACAAAACGTGCATACTGAAATGATATAACCACATAGGACGTAAATAAGATATAACATGAGCATAAAATAAAATAAATGCGGCAAGTAAAATAATCCACATAAAAATGCACAACTACGTGATGCCTTCATCCACGTGTCACACGCAACAAGAATCATGTCATGCAATATGTCACTAGACCAATATGCAATGCATGATCCCAGGATTGACTGGATGTCTGTAGCCCGTACACTACAATCCACCCTGATCGATGCCCGTGGCCCGTACACCACGACCCACCATAACCGAGTGCTCATGGCCCATACACCTCAATCCACTCCACTCGAGCGTCTGAGACTCGTACATCTCAACCCACTCCAAATGCAATGCACGTGCCATGAATGCAACAACAAAGTCGCTTGGGGCCCGTACGCCCATCTTCACTATCTCCGCCACTCAATATATGGCTTTGTAAATTTTTCAAATAGTGAAAAGTTATTAATTACCACCACCCGTATTTTCCCTTAACCTGTATAAATTTTCTAGAATTTTCTACTATTGTTTCTTATTTATTACTAATTATTTTTAATTATTCAATTAACCAAAATTCAGAAGTTAAGTGAAAATAATTTAATTTCAACCTTTTATATTTTCTGGAATTTCTTTAGAATTTTTTGATAATTAAATATATTTTTTCTGGAATTTAAACTAATTTTTAACTAATCATCTATTATTTATTTATTTCAGAAATTAATTTGCAGATTTTTTTTATTAAATTCGATTAAGGCCGGCCTGCTGCGATGGTCCGGTCCGCTGACCATCCGGCTTGGTACACTGCCTGACCGGTCCAACGCCATATTCCTTTTTTTTAATTTTTTCCGGTCCGGCCCATTAATGGCGAGACCAGCCCTCTTGCAAACCGGGTCAGCCTCATCAATTTTTTTCTTTTTTTTTTTAAAATTAAATTTTTTCCTTCTAACCTCAATAAAATCTTCGTTTTAACTCCGATTGACCTCAAACCAGTTGCATTGGACTTGTTATAACGAGACACATCTTTTGAAAATGGACACATCGCGTGTCCGAGCACACCGTTAGGGGCCGTGCGTGGGCCCCACACGCCACCTCTTGAAACGCGTCCGTCAGACCCTTTTTCGATGTTTATTCCAATTTCAACTAAATTTCTGGGCTACGTTACCTATTTCTAAGGCTTTTCATGCAATTTTCTATTCTTAAAGCGTAAAATTCATTCTTTCAAATTCCCTTTTGGGTCACACGAACATCAACATAGCACGCACACATACATATACGATCAAACGAGTGAAAGTCATGCCTTTTGAACGAATAACAAAACACAACAATTTCAACAATCAAAATACAACACAACAATAAATACCACTAAAGCATGCAAATTTTGTTTCGAGATGAGGGGGAATAGACAACCTACCTTGATTGATGCTAAATACGAATAGAATGTATGAATCTTTGGTTGGATTAGACACCACCTTGCTAGCCCTCCTTCTCTCTCTCTCTCTTTTTCTTCCTTTCCTTTTCCCTCTTCTTGGTTTTGCTCACGTTCTCCCTTTTTTTATTATGATAGCCGATGGTTTGGTAGGGGAGAGGGAAGGAGAATCGTTTATGATGAGGGTGGGAGGATAGAATTTGGTAGGGCAGTGATTTGGAGGTTGAGATTTGATTTTTAATTAATTTGTAATTTAAAAAGAAATTCAATCTCTAACCAAAAATTATCTCTAACCAAAAAATTATCCTCATCCCCCCTTTTTCACGGCACACACTTGCACATTAATATATATCTAATTTGTTATCCATTTTTATTTGTTTATTCAATTATTTTATTATTATTACTATTATTATTATTATTATTATTATTTAAAAAATTCAGGATATAACAACATTAGCTATAGATGTCTTATTATTAGGACACATATGTCGATTTTATACAAAATTATTAATAATAAATATATAGACGGTATTTTTCTAAATGTCAAAGCTAAAAACTTAACTGTTAAACCAAAACTAGCATACGGAGTGATTTATTAGTGTGAGTATTGTAGAAATATATCCATTTGTTTCTTTCTATTTATTTAGGATCTCCAATCGCAGAGTATAGTTTTATCAATAATAATATTTCTTACGGAATATCAACTTAAAAATAATATTATTTAGCAACGAACCCCACTTGCCAGCGGAGGCAGAATATGTGGCGTCCGTCTATTGTCCTCTAACATGCATTGGCTACTCTGAATGTATAAAAACGAACATAAAAACTTTTTGAAGGGGGACAACAACACAAAAAGAGAGAAAAACTAAGATGTAACATGTTTCTTCACGTTTGCAGCACATCATCATTGACTTGAGCATCGAAAGGTTTTCTTCAGAACAATAATTCCAGGGCCTGTAACATTATTCAACATGTACAGGTTTCTAGAAACGTTACTCCTATCAACAAATTGTGATCCTGTAAGACGTTGATGGTGTTTGTTATCTGGGTCATTTCTGATTTTGGTGAAGATCCGACCTCCACAAAAGAGGAAGAAAAATTCCGAGAATAAACAAGGAGTTTTGAAATAGAAAAGCTGGAAGAAATAAGGGGGGAATAGTTAATCTATAGGGTGTTGCATTAAAATTCAACTTCGGGAACACTTTTAAGTTGAACCAATAAAAAGAATGTGTAGACGCTTATTTTTTTTTACATATTCTCGAGTATTCTAATTTATATCTAATAGAATACATACAAATAAAGCAGTAAAACATCAATAGGTGCTTGCGTTTAGATGAAGCCGGATCTTCACCAAGGGTCTACATGACCTCGAAACAGATTCGTCAGTTAACTTGAAGAATTGTTAACTGGGATCCTCAGAATAGCTCTGTCAGTTAACGTGAAAGATTTGTTAACTGGGAATTATGAATGTGTAGCTAGAATAGCGCCAAATGTCCTGCACAAAGAAGCACAGTTCAGAGGTCCCGGGGGTTGACCCTGGAAAAAATCCTCCGACGCTCAAGTCAGTTTAGGCCATATCTCACTGAGATTATAATTTAAAGGGTGAGTTAGGAATTTCTCACAGTGTTTGCCGAGGAGCAAAGTATATGTTTTTGAATAAGGATCTCTGAACTCCCAAATTGGCTCCCTCTATTTGTTTTGGTTGTCTTGCTTTTATAGACTTTCCTGCCTTTGGCTTCTGATAATAGATAAATGGATAAGACGTTTGTTTGGGGTAGAAAGTCTAGGACGTTGTAGGTCTGCTTAATAATCTTACTGATGTAATCAATAGGTCGGCCCGATTGATGTAACTAGTAGACCGGCTGCTTGGTGTGTTTTGTAAGAATAGCCAGCTGTAGTCACTACATTTGAAGAGAATCTGTTTGAGGGTCCCACGAAATAATATCTTTAGTAAGGTTCATTTGCTGTGGTACACAGCTGAATCTTGCCGAGGTCCGAAGTACACAACTTGTTGTGGTACACAGCTAAATTTAGCCAAAGAGTATGCCTAAGCAATGTCTAGATGAAGTGGCATGAGGTGCAACATTTGAATCATATATTGAAGTTGATGCCGAGGTACGAACCTTGGCATACTTTTTGGTGTTACGAGGGTACTGCGTTGTCCTACTGAAGTGCAGCCGATGCTGAATTGCCATATTTAGGCGCTGAATTGTTGAACTGCTGAACAGTAGTACTTGGAACGCTGAGCTACTGAAATTGAGTTGTTGACTGTTTGTTGACTAGCGGATGGTTCAAATATTGGTTTATCATTTGCCCCCAGATTTCGTGTGGCTGAGCTGAACTGCGAAGGCAGACAAATCTTATTCTCATGACGTGGCAAATCTTCATTAATTACATGGTTATCTTATGCAGTAACTTCCTCAAGCGATAGTTCCAATGCTCCATTACTGCTCTTTCGGCGATTCCACTCCCTGAGGGAGGGAAATACGTGAACCATCCGCCCTTTCGAATTTCAAAATTCAAACGAAAAGGAGCACCTTTCTGTCTTCCCCTGCCTATAAATAGAGACGTTTTCCTCCCTTCATTCTGCATTCTCCATTTAACTTCCCCATCTTTTGATGCCTGCCTTGGTTTTCCACAGTGTTCTTTCTTTTGATTCAGTCCTTCATTTCTATGTAAACATTTTCAAAACATGTATATTTCTTCTTACCCTAAGAACTTGGAAGGTGACCTTGAGGTCCAGTCCTTTCATGAAGAATTTGATTCTGATGGGGACAATCTTCCTTCACGGAGGTTGCGCCTTTCTAACAATCCTTTTCTAGTTACTATTGCATCCTTTACTTTAGCGCCCCTGTCATTTCGTTACAGAGATTCTCCTTCAACACGTCCCTTTCCAGCAAAGGTTCCACTTTGCTGTATTGTAATCGCACATATCCCTCTTCTTCCAGTGAAGCAATAAACAATTGCGATTACATTCTTCGCAGGCCATCTTCAAGACATGGTAGCAGTGAAACAAAGGCGGCAACAATGCGACAAAGTTTTGTTCTGCCATGTAACCATAGAGGGGGATGCTTGCTAAGAAATCCACCCAGATCTGGATAAAGAGCATTCGGAGTTTGCTGTCCTTCATAGTCCAAGTCTGAAGTTGTATCCAGATTACTTAGTTCCGGAGCAGAATTGATCTCATAGAAGAGAAAAAGATTTGTACAGTAGAATAGGATCTTTCCTGTAAATCATTGTAGTTGTAATAGATTTGGTACTTCAATAAAAATCCATTTTTCCCAACTTTTTGTTCTTCAACTTCCTTCAGCTTTTTTGACTGTCTTTGTCTTCAGTGTGTGAAGTTTTATTTGCTTTATTTCAATAGTGAATGCAAATATTTGTCTTCGGCTCTGTAAAGTCTTGCTTGCTCTTTTTGCAAGCGTTTGTCTTCAGTTTCACTTGCTCTATTTTAATAGTTTGCAAGTATTTGTCTTCAGCTTCACTTGATCTATTTTAATAGTTTGCAAGTACTTGTCTTCAGCTTTACTTGCTCTATTTTAATAGTTTGCAAGTATTTGTCTTCAGCTTTACTTACTCTATTTTAATAGTTTGCAAGTATTTGTCTTCAGCTATGCCAAAAGAGTATCGTTGGTGCTGAAGTACTAAGCTTTAGTTTTTGTACTTGGCTCTTTAGCTTAATTGCGCCTTAATGATCCTTGGGAAGCGGGAAAGTCTTTATCCTCTTTTATCAACTCTCTCAGTTTGGCTGAGTTGGAATGTTTAGCAAACTTGTCTCATTGTTGAGACTTGCCGAACTCCTCAATTGAGGTGAAAATATAAGGAGCTTATCCCGCTCTTCTGAGTCCTGCTCAGCCTTCCAGACCTGTTGGGTTAGAAATATAGGGAGCTTATCCCGCTCTGCTGAGACCTCTCAGCCTTTTACACCTGCTGGGTAGAAATATAGGGAACTTATCCTGCTCTGCTGAGATCTGCTCAGCTTTCCAGACCTGCTGGGTAGAAATATAGGGAACTAATCCCGCTTTGCTGAGACCTGCTCAGCCTTCCAGACCTGCTGGGTAGAAATATAGGGAATTTATCCCGCTTTGCTGAGACCTGCTCAGCCTTCCCAGACCTGCTAAGGTAGAAATAATGTTGAGACCTGCTCAACCTTCCAGACCTGCTGGGTTAGAAATATATGGAACTTATCCCGCTCTGCTGAGACCTGCTCAGCCTTCCAGACCTGCTGGGTAAAGATAATGTTGAGACCTGCTCAACCTTCCAGACCTGCTGGGGTAAGAATATCGGGAAACCTGTCCCATCCTGCCGAGACCTGCTCAGCCTTCCAGACCTGTTGGGTAAAGATAATGTTGAGACCTGCTCAACCTTCCAGACCTGCTGGGGTAAGAATATCGGGAAACCTGTCCCATCCTGCTGAGACCTGCTCAGCCTTCCAGACCTGCTGGGTAAAGATAATGTTGAGACCTGCTCAACCTTCCAGACCTGCTAGGGTAAGAATATCAGGAAACCTGTCCCATCCTACCAAGACCTGCTCAGCCTTCCAGACCTGCTGGGTAAAGATAATGTTGAGACCTGCTCAACCTTCCAGACCTGCTGGGGTAAGAATATCGAGAAACCTGTCCCATCCTGCTGAGACCTTATCAGCATTCCAGACCTGCTGGGTAAAGATAATGTTGAGACCTGCTCAACCTTCCAGACCGCTGGGGTAAGAATATCGGAAAACCTGTCCCATCCTACCGAGACCTGCTCAGCCTTCTAGACCTGCTGGGTAAAGATAATGTTGAGACCTGCTCAACCTTCTAGACCTGCTGGGGTAAGAATATCGGGAAACCTGTCCCATCCTGCTGAGACCTGCTCAGCCTTCCCAGACCTGTTGGGGTATGCCCCCACTTACGTTGTGGGTGATGGATATGCATAAATTATTGATCCATACACCATATGGTGACTTAACTTTCCTGGCTGAATACTAAATAAGAATGTCCAGTTGAATACAAGAAACTGGTCCCTTGATAATCATAGGGTTGAGACAGAAGATACCAGATGAACGCAAGAAGAGATAAACCCTGATTCGATTGAATCAGGGATTGTTGCCGTTATATCAGCCTTATATACTCAGGAAACCGTATCCCCCTTTCATCAGAATCTGAGTCCTCACCACTTAGGAAACCTTGATGAGACCTCGGTTTACAACTCTCATCTGGAGGGAGCCTTCCAAAGTCTAGCCTGTTGTGGAGCCTAGACCTCGGATTATAAAAACGCTGCAGATGTCCCAATTCGATAAGACGCTCAATCTCTTGTCCGAGTTGCCGACAATCTTCTGTATCATGCCCGATGTCATGATGATAAAGGCAGTATAATTGATGGTTTCTTTGTGGACTGGTCCAACCAGGGGCTAGGGTTCTTTTGCGAGAAATTTTTTCCTCATGTAGGAAAGGATATGGGCTTTTGAAGCCAGCAGAGAGTTCCTTTCCATTCCTCGGCCTCCTAGCCGAATCTTAACGGAGCACCTTTCCTGCAACGGTGCTTTGCCTTTATCATCAATTTTCCTGCCATGTTTGAAAGCAAGGGAAACTTTTTGATTGCATCTCAAGTTCTGGTGGCCATGCTTTTGTTTTGGTCGTCTTGTCCTGGCCATAAACTCATCTTGACGCCTGGTACAATAATCAGGCCGAGTAGGTGAATACTCCATGTGATCCAGTGGGCCAGAGGTATTAGAACGGGACCCACTGGACTTTGCTGTAGATGCCTTCCCCTTCATCTCCTTCACTACGGCTTGGAAGACCTCTGGGTTTTGAGCCACATAACGAATGGCTCGAATGTGCTCTTCATACGTGAAGGTAATGGGAGTTGAGGATTCTCTTGGCTCCGTGGAATATTGATCAGTTTGTTGTTGAGAAGATCTCTGGCTCCTCCTGGATGTCATATGTTGCTTGGACCCTTGACTGTCTTTTTTACTCATCTTTCTCTCAATAGCTTCTTAGTATAATTAGAAAAGCTCTGAGTAATCGTTAGAAAAACTTTGAGTAGCTGTTTTCTGGGTTAAGGGACTAAGGGACCCTCCTTCTAGCGCCAAATGATGAAGCCGGATCTTCACCAAGGGTCTAGATGACCTCGAAACAGATTCGTCAGTTAACTTGAAGAATTGTTAACTGGGATCCTCATAATAGCTCCGTCAGTTAACGTGAAAGATTTGTTAACTGGGAATTATGAATATGTAGCTGGATAGCGCCAAATGTCCTGCACAAAGAAGCACAGGTCAGAGGTCCTGGGGGGTTGACCCTGGAAAAAACCCTCCGACGCTCAAGTCAGTTTAGGCCATATCTCACTGAGATTATAATTTAAAGGGTGAGCTAGGAATTTCTCACAGTGTTTGTCGAGGAGCAAAGTATATGTTTTTGAATAAGGATCTCTGAACTCCCAAATTGGCTCCCTCTCTTTGTTTTGGTTGTCTTGCTTTTATAGACTTTCCCGCCTTTGGCTTCTAATAATAGATAAATGGATAAGACGTTTTCTTGGGGTAGAAAGCCTAGGACGTTGTAGGCCTGCTTAATAATCTGACTGATATAATCAATAGGTCGGCCCGATTGATGTAACTAGTAGACCGGCTGCTTGGCGTGTTCTGTAAGAATAGCCAGCTTTAGTCACTACATTTGAAGAGGTCCTGTTTGAGGGTCTCACGAAATAATATCTTTAGCAAGGTTCATTTGCTGTGGTACGCAGCTGAACCTTGTCGAGGTCCGAAGTACACAATTTGCTGTGGTACATAGTTTAATTTAGCCGAAGAGTATGACTAAGCAATGTCTAGATGAAGTGGCCTGGGGTGCAGCATTTGAATCATATATTGAAGTTGATGCCGAGGTACGAACCTTGGCATACTTTTTGGTGTTACGAGATTGATGCGTTGTCCTACTGAAGTGCAGCCGAGGCTGAATTGTTGAACTGTTGAACTGTAGTGGAATGCTGAACTACTGAAATTGAGTTGTTGACTGTTTGTTGACTAGCGGATGGTTCAAATATTGGTTTATCACGTTCCAAACAAAACGACCACCTAGTATTTGTTTATATTTTCTCTAGATACCAATTATATTAGAAATTTTAGCAGTTATTAGCGTAGTGTGAAATTTATTAGCGTTTTCACAAGTGGAAAAAGAGAGAGAACTGAAAAAAGCAGTGACATCACTTTTTGTGCAAACACATTTAAATGAATAGGAAGTCTCTAACCATGTGAAAACATTTATTTTTTTTAAAAAAAGCATGTGAGGAATTAGTTTAAGGTTATAATTCATCATCATCATCTGGACCCAGTATATCACAACGACAGCAAAAGCTATCGTTAGGGTCTGGGGAGAGTAAGTGGTAGGCAGACAATACCTCTATCCCAAGGGATAGAGAGTCTGCTTCCAATGAGACCCCCGGCTCTATATGTACCTGCATACATGACATAATAATAGAGATATGCTGTGCTAGTATGTTAGTGAAGAAATTCAAGAAATACAAAGAAAAGACTTTCGATATTAAAATACACATCACGTGTATATGTACATGTAATGTAAAACAACGGTATAATATAGGCAACCAAGTTGAAAGCGTAAATAGTGTCTACGACTATCTATGTCCCTAAATATACTCTAAAGTGTCCCTATATATGACCTATACGTCGTTAACCTTAATCTTATGTCTCCATGAACTCTTATCCTGAACCATGCCCTCAGAGAGATGCAAATCTAGTAGGTCGTGCCTAATCTGCTCATTCCAAATCAGTTTAGGCTTGCTTTTACTTCTGTTCCCCTCTACAATGAGGCTTTCAATTGCTCTGACCGACGCCGTTGTCTGTCTCCGCTTGACATGCCCAAACCATCTCATTCTTCCCTCCCTTATCTTATCTGCTATACTAGCCACGCCTAACCTTTCTCGAAACACCTCGTTTCTGATCCGGTCTAGCTTTGTATGCCCACACATCCACCTCAACATCTTCATCTCTGCAACTTCCATCTTCTGTAATTGTGACCTCTTGATGGCCCAGCAGTCTGTCCCATATACCATTGCCGGTCGTAATGCCACCCTATAAAATTTCTCTTTAATTTAGTTGGGAAATTTTTGTCACACAGCACCCCTGAGGCAGCCCTCTATCTACACCATCCTGCTTGAACTCGATGTGCTACATCACTCTCTAAGTCGCCATTCTGCTACACAAATGATCCTAGGTACTTACACTTACTTGTGGTACCACTTGACCATCGATGGTGAGCTGGCTATCCTCACTGTCCGCTACGTCGCTAAAGTCGCAGTGCAGATACTCGGTCTTAGAACGACTAATCTTTAAGCCTTTTCTCTCTAAAACACCTCTCCACTGCTCTAGTCTGACACTCAGGATATGTCTACTTTCTGCGACTAATACAATATCGTCAGCAAAAAGCATACACCACGGAACTGCCTCCTGTATCGGCTTTTACATCTCGTCAAGGACAACTGCAAAAAGAAATGGACTCAACGTAGACCCTTGATGGAGATTGACCTCCACCGAAAAGAAGTCTGTATTCCCCACAGGCGTACGAACGGTTGTTTTTGTCCTAGCATACATATCTTTAATTATGTCTATATACTTCATAGGGACCCCTCTTGCATCCAGACTATCTCATATCAGGCTACGTGACATACTATCATACGCTTTTTCAAGATCGATGAAAACCATATGTAAATCGCGCTTCTTCTCCCTATACTTCTCCATTAATCTCCTGAGAATGTGTATTGCTTCCGTAGTTGACCTTCCTGGCATAAAACCAATGGAGTTAAGGATACACCCTTTTTTGACTTTGAAATATGATGAAATAATCCAAAATGGCTCACTAAATTGGTTGCGCTTCTTATATTGTGAAGTAGCAGTTGATCGACACGCAATTTTCATTATGAGTCATCAGGAAACAACCTCTATGTGTTTCTAACATATGGGTATGGTTGCGTACATCCGACCCCCTATACCCGTCATAAGCGAGAGCCTCTAAGGTAATGGAATAATGTTGTTGTTGTTGTGTATTGGAACTTTATGATGTAGCACTAGATCTATCACTTTTTAATGCACTGAAATTTTGAATACATCATGCACACTAAATTCGAGTTATTTATAAATTAAGTAAATTACAATCATGCCCATGGAAAAGAAGATATGAATTCAAACTTTGATTCATATTAGAGATGTAATGATCTCTATCAGTTTTCCCATTCAGACCTTCAGTTAAATTTGACCCATCCTCTTTCCTTTTATTGCATATATTCTTTTCTTTTGAGATAATAACCAATGGTAAAACAACATAAAATTAAATAGACAGGGATCACATATCTTTCTATCCTATTTTTATTAACATACTTCTTCAGCTCGATATTATTGTCATAACTTGACTAGAACATAATTTGAGAGAAATCAAACTATTGTAGTCATTATTTATATATTCTACTATTTGTTAGTTAATTGATATATATCAAATAAATCATGTATGTGCCAATTGAAAGAATAGTAAAAAATTTCACAAATAATTTTTTTATTTTTAAAATAAATAATATTAAGTATAAATAAAAATAAAAAGTAAGACAATATTTCATGACAACGTGCCAAGCTCAGCGAGCTTGCTTCCAATTAACATTTGACTTTGACTTTTACTGTTGTAGGGTGACTTATAAACTTAGGGTACAGACCATCCTAACAGTTAAATTTGGTAGCTCAGTGTATCTCTGTTTATATTTAGGCTAATTACAATAAGCACCTTGTATATGTATATACATATACTTTTTAAGCATTCAATAGGAAAATTTAATTATTTATTTGTATATGCGAATGGGAAAATTTTACCACGCTGTATTTATGTAATTAACCTTAGAGACACTGCCCCCCCCACCCAAAAAATTTTTTTTTATGAGGCTGGTTCTTCTAATCTGACAAAATACAAGGGAAGGTGCTACTAAATCTTATAAGTCTTGATGATCAAAATTTTTTTTTCTTTTTCTGATTGAGAATGCTCCATCAATCAAATTAGGCACTTTTTTTTATTTCCTGACAAATGGCGCGTAGACCTCTTTTTTTAATATCTTCTTTGGTTCATATGTACAACATTTAATTTTAAGAGGATATCGAAAAATTTAGATTTGAGTCAAGTTACGAGTTCAAAATGTTCGAAGAAAAAATGCATAATTATGAGCTAGGTAATTTTGTCAATATGAACTTTTATATAGTTCTTTTTCATCAACAGTCAAAAGCAGGATATAATCCTCTCACCCACACTTCACCCTTCTCCCAATGTACGTCACATGTCACCTAATTTGAATTTTTTTCCTCACCTACTCTAATTTAAGTTAGAAACCTCTTCCTCCCTCACCTTCTCTTCTCTCTGTTATATTTCTCCATCGGCTTTCTCCCGTTGGCACCGAAGCTCCGTCGAACCTCGTTATCCTTCCGGCAGTGAAGCTCTCTCTTTTATTCGCTCTCTTCGAATCCCACTGTCTCAGCTTCATCCGTCGAAAACCATTCCTCCGCTGAAGGGGAAACTTCGGTGAACTTCGTTATTCCTTCGGCGACAAAGCTCCATCCAGTGAACCTTGTTCTCCATTCTTCGCCTCCCCTTCTCTCTCTTCCCTTCTCTCTTCGAATTTCAACCTCCTCCAGCTACCTAACCCCCCTCAACTAGCAAAGCAAACCCCCAATACGGGTGGCGAAGCTCCATTCGACGAACTGTCAGAAGTCCACCCAAAGACGACTATATCTTTTTCGAGAAATCACCGCGGTTGGATTCAGATACTGTACAACTTACTATGATTCTTGAGGTTCGCCAGAGCTCTAACGCCAGTGAGAGAACACCACGGGGAAATAGAAGAGAGAGAAGGAAAAAGAAGAGAAGAGAAGAGAAGAAATATAAGGGAAGAGAGAGAAGAGGGGTTAGGAGGGAGGTTTCTGACTTAAATCGGGTAGGTAGCAAAGTATTTATTTTTAAATTAAGGTGACACATGGCGGGTGGTGGAAGGAAGGGTGAAGTTAGGGGAAGAGGGGGGGTGAGAGGATCCTATCCCGCCTAAAGTGGACTAAACTTTTTAGCATACAAGTTATGTATGCAATTGTTATCAAGAGTAATTAGAGATTGAAAAAAAATGTATGCATGTAAATGTTGTATATGTAATTTTTATCTTAAACCATTGTAATAAAAGATCCTCCCTCGACAAATAAAATTGTCACACTCTTTTTGCAATTCCACTACTTAGTTAGGCTAAATGTAATTTATCGGTGATTCTATAAAAGAATAAAAGTTTTACAACATAAAAATATGTAAAATAGTAAGAATGGACGAAAGTGTTCAGGAAGAATGGAGAGAATAATTAAAGTATCATTCTCCACAAGCGGAAGTAATTATTGAAAAAGAAAGAATATTTGATGGCATATGAGTATATATTCTTCTCTCTTTTTTTTTCTTTCTTCGTTTTCCATTTTTTATATAGAAAATTTTTCTACAAATTTGTAATTTCGTCTAATGAGGTAGGGGGGGGGGGGCAGAAAAGACTTATAAATTTCTCAAGTGGGATGATTAGAGGTATGAGAAACTGAGAATGCTCTTGTGTGATGCAACAGAAAATATGGTTAGACAATCTTGTCATTCCCTTGCGCCTTGGAGTCACTTGCAAGTACTATCAAACAATTAGACTTCTGATTTTGAACTACAAAAAAGTCAAAAATAGTAAGCAAACATTGGAACTTGCTAACTGTTATGCCCCGCACCCTCCGGAACTTAATTAAATAAGAGAAGAGATTTTAGGAAATTAATAACCTATTAATTAGCAATTAATTTTGAATTAAATAATAGGATTAAGAATTAAAGAAAAGGGATTTAAGTATAATACAATTTAGAAATTCCAGTTTTGCCCTTTCCCATAATAAAAATAGGAAAAGAGCGTCAGTTTCCCCTTCCTATCAGAAAACGTCAACCACCTTTATCCCCCAGGAGCCAGCCGATTTCTACAAGCCCTAGGTGAAGAAGACAGCCTTTAGGAGTCAATCCAAATCCTTTCCGTTGTTCATTTCGATTATCAGTACTCAAAGACAAGTAATCATCTTATAAGTTCCTACGATTTGTGAAGAAAAAGGCCCTATTTTTGTATCAAAATTGGATCACCATGCAGTATTATGCCTTTGTTTATCTATATGTGATTTCTGTGTTTTGGATTTGATGTTTTGGTCATCGTACGTTGAAAACATAATTTGATGTTGATGAATGTATGAATTCCTGCAAATCCCCATCCATTGAATCCCCTTTTGCTGCAACATTATTGTTTGATAGAGTTTGAGGGTGAAAGGTGGGATCTTTGGATTCGTAGGGTTGAAATTTTTGAGTTCTAGGCTTGAATCTTTGTTATGTGTGTGTGTGTGTAGTGTTCAATTTGTGTTTTAAGCACGAGATCATAGCAGGGATTAGGCTTGGAATGACTGGGATGAAGTGTGGGAGCGGTTGAAAGGTTTGATTCTGCAGTTATGCAGAAAACATAAAGTTATTTTCTGGGAATCGTAGACATCGATCGATCAATGTCATCGAATGATGTACATCGATCGATCAATGTAAGGAAAAAGGAGAGATCGATGTAAGGCAGAAAGTTTCTGACGGACTTCGGTCGATCGAAGTCAGGGTATAAAGTCACTTCGATCGATCGAAGTAGGAAGAGGGATCGACTGAAGTGAGTCAAAAAGTATTCTGATGTGACATCGATCGATCGATGTCAGGGTATGATGTGACATCGGTCGATCGATCGATGTAGGGTATAATGTCAACCAGTTTTGTGGAAAGAATAGAAGAGAGAAAGGGAAGTTAGAGGACCAATTGGGTGACCTTAGAGACTTCTTAGGACCTGATTGAGGCTAGTGTAAGTCTTGGGATCACGACCTAAGATGGTGAATCAACTGTGAGGATTTCGTGATGTATTTGAATTGGACTTCAGTATGCATGATCTAAGGGGTTAAGGATGAACGTTTGAGGTTTCGATAAGGTTCAAATGGAACGTGTGAGGGTGTCTACTTCATCCCTTGTATCCCTAGTCTGAATGTTTATGTGAGGTAGACCTGAGCATGTAGTGATACGTTTGAATGTGTGAATGAGATGAGCCTCGAGTGATGAAATGATATGTTGAATGTGCATATTTGCATCATGGCACTTGCATTTGCATTATGTTTTGATAAGAGCTGTGCTTTGGCACAGGGTATAAAGTCTTGTGAAATGAGTTTTGGTGTGTTACAGGGTATAAAAACAAGCTGTAACCACTACAGGGTATAAAGTGAGCTGTAATGTGACACAGGTATAAAGACATGCTGTGGAACATTACAGGGTATAAAGTTAAGCTGTGATGTGTCACAGGGTATAAAGACAAGCCGTGGCCCATCACATGATATGAAGTTATATGACCAGACATTGTGACATGCATTGCACTGTTTTGAAAGGTATTGCATAAGCATTTGTCACTGTGTAGTGTAGAGCATTATTTGAAACGTCATGCATCATATGTTTCGTTCCGGTATGTTTTATATGTAAGTGAATCATTGTTTATTTGATTGTTACTTGTTCTTCTCTTTTATTATGTAAGTAAATCCGAACTTTTGAATAACTCAGGACATGTGCCCCTATTCCCCTTGGTATTACTATTCACTCATGTCTTGCCATGTGATGATCCCGTATGTCTTATAAGCGGGTTACTTGCTAGCGTTTTTCGCTAAGGGTTCTACCCGTTGTTTTGCAGATGAGCCCGAATTTGACATGATTTTCATAAAGGACGACGGCGAGTGGGCTGAATGGAGTGTTTAGAGTTCATATTGAGAATTGTTCTAGACTGCTATTGGTGTTTAGAGTTCATATTGAGAATTGTTCTAGACTGCTATTGGTGTTTAGAGTTCATATCGAGGATTAGGTGGCTACGTCCATGAACAGTTTTATTTTACTTATGCTTTTGGGAATAAAGATTTGATGGATTTAGATTTTAATATTGCACGTGTCTGCACGTTTAATTCTCTTACGTCAGCAATGAGGTGTATGTGAGAGTTATGACGTATGGTAGTCCTCTCAGTAGGCTACGACGGGTGCACTGGTTCGGGTCCGCTGTTCGGGCCGAGGCGCTACACTAACATTTTTTATCAACTTAATTTTGTCCTTGACAACAAATTTCCGTCTTCAAACATGCAGATGATGAGCAATTCAGCAGTTATATACTCCTTCAACCTTCCAAATTGTTTTTTCAAAAAATGTGAAGACTCTTAACCGTGAAGGTTCTACTGTCGATCTGTAGAACTTTACGAAAGATATAAGCCAAGATATTGTCTGCCTACCACTTACCCTCCCCAGATCCTAACGGTAGCTTTTGTTGTCGTTGGGATATACTGATGATGATGTTACTCATCTACGTAAACTGTAGTAGATTTCTGAAGCTTTTACCACTTTTGAAGAAAATAGTTATTCCAGTTTTCTTTTCTCAGGAATAAGCATGAAAATTTGCACACTTAGCATAGGTGAAATTATATTTGAACTTTGAAATTGATGAGACCAGAATTGCTCACCGGGTGGATCAGAGATGACCCGAGTTGTGTGCCGTTAATCTTCTGTCTAAATCCGTCAATGGAACCTGAGAAGGAAGAAAAACGTTAGAGGTCCCAGGACACTGTCCCGGAAAAACCCTCCGACACTTAAGTCAGTTATGGGTGTTTTGAATAAGCAATTTATGCTGGAATAAGGTTTAAATGAAACCTATAAATTTCACTGAGTGATTTGGCTATTTATGATGTATTGGCCGAGATGGAGTTTATGAATGAGAGCTCCAGAAATTACTCTAGAAATCGGATCCCTTTTCTCGTCTGGAAAATGAGATATTTATACCCAAGATTGAGGAGGTCTGACTCCCTGCCCAATTGATGGGACGGTGATGTGGCTGAGATAGCGGTCTAATCCACTGCAGAGTAGCAGTATGATGGGACTAAAACCTGAGTCCGTAGCTGTGTCAGTGCTGAACTTACGATGTGTAGGTCGGCCTATAATGATGATCTTGTACTAAACCAGTCGATGCTTGACACTTGGAAAGTAATCTGCAAATCTACCTTTGTGGGTCCCAGATGTTAGCAGATAATATCTTCCTCTGATCTTTAGCAGAATTAATGAGGCTGAGGCTGAGCTCTGCTGATAAGAAAGCAAGGCCGAAGCCGAGCTGAGTAGATGTCCTTTGAATGCACATCTTATTCCTTTACCCGATGAGGCTAACTGTAAATGGGAGCTTTGACTAAAGCTTTGGCAAGCCGAGGTGAAATATGGAAAAATATCCTTACGAAATGACTTCTTTCCCAACTCATTCTGGTCATGTAAAACAAATACCGACCTGACTCAGGCATGCGGCCGAGCAGACCAAAGATTTGTAGTTGAGTTTGCCTTAACCATTTTAGTAGGTTTGTCTTGGCTGAAGTGTAAGATGGCCGAGCAGAAGTGCACTTCGGCCGAACTACAGTGCATTTGTCCCGAACTGCGGGAGTTAAACACCTTATGCATAAAATCTGACGTTGACTGTTACTGACTAACGGATGTTTATTTTTGGTTCATCATTTGCCCCCAGATTAGTTTGGCCGAGCTGACCAGGAGAGCAGGCTAATCGATTCAGAGTCTTCAATGTGTTGTCCTTTCAAATGTGACGTGTCTGCCTCTGATTGGGCTGCTCTGTGCATTTACTGTCTGCACAGAGTACGAGGCATCAGTTACGCACCTTTTCATTTTCGGCAGTTACAGAGATCGAGGACGATATCATCGAGGCGACCCTTGGGCTACCGAGATGCAGGCATATAAATAGAGCCTTTCATAATCACTTGAACCTTTTATCACTCCTATCTTCTGCTCCTGCACTCTGCTTTTTCCTCCGGCATCCCTTTCAGACTCCGGCGACTCAGTCTTTCTTCAGCCTCTCTCCGGTCTTCTTCTTCCTTTTCCTCAATTTTCTGTAAGTCTTCTTTTACAATTCTTCACCATGTCTGCTTCATCTCATGATTCTCATAACTTTTCTGAAGGTGCTTCTTACACCGCTAGTGGTGGAGGGAATTCCAACTCTCCATCTCTGTCTGGGAGGACAGTCTCTGCTGACGACCGTCCGATCAGTAACCTACGCCAGACTACCGGTGACACTGCTACATTCAGCAGAGCTGTCACCGTGGTTGACTCTTCGCCGGAGCAAGCAAGGATTGCTCCTGCTCCGGCATCTGTAAATCCCCCGGCTTCACTAAGGGATCCTTCTATGTTCACGGGGGTTCTTGAAATAGGTCAACCTTCTCTTCTTGTTCAAGAGTCTTTTTGCAATCTGTCCGAGGCCGATCTGGACAAAATCTGTAAATTCCACAAGATTGACCAAAATCAGTTCGTCCCAATCCTTCCCTTGCCTGGTCAGGCTGCTTATGATCCTCCAAAGGATTATGAAGCAGTCTACAAGGACTATTTCAAGTCGGGCTTCAATCCGCCCATTCCTGAGCCTCTTACCCGAATTATGCGGGCTTATGGTCTTAGGATTCCTCAGATCCAACCAAACGGTCTGAAGCTCATTCTTTGTTATCTTCTTTTTCTTAGAATAGCTGAGACTCCCTTTAACGCCACTGTTTTTGGAGCCCTTTTTGCCTGTCGGGCCTCGCACAACTTGTATTACTTCAGCAAGCAGGCCTCTAACACTGATTTTTCTTTCGCCATTAATATTCCTACCTTCAATAAGAGATGAAAAGGTAGATTTTTTTACGTGAAAAAGGATGAGCTGCCGAGCGGGAACATCTGGAAGTCTGGCAGAACAGATAATTTGAAGCCGGGCCCAGAGTACTGTGATGAGGCAGCCAAACAGCGAAGTCTCCCAATCGTCATTGACTGGCAAAGGGTGGGCTACGACATCTTGATGGCAGCCGACCTGAGCCATTCGGCTGTGGGTCAAAACTATCTGCCCCTTTCTCCTGACAACGTGCTCATTGTCAGAGGTAGGTCTTGATACACTTATTCTTTAATATTTTCTTTCTTTCAGTAGCTAACTATTTCATCCTTGATGCAGGCTCAATGGCTAATGGCAACACATCCCATTCTAGCAGACTGGCCGAGTAGGCAGCCAGAAAGAGAGCCCGTAAGGCTAGAAGAGTGGCTGCCCTTTCATCTGCTGGGGGAACTTCTTCAGCTCTGCCCCCAGTTCCTGCTGCTGCTGAGCTCGTGCAAGCAGAGCCTAAACCAGGTAACAAACTTTTTTCAACCTCAAATCTTTCTAAGTGTTGAGCTCCGTCTCTGACTTGATCTGTTTATGTTTTCTACAGCTCTGCCGATAGAAATTCAGGATGATGAGCCTGAGGTCCAACCCTAGCCTCAGGCCTCAGCTGAGATTGAAGAGACGGCAGAGGTGGGTGATGGATCAAGCCTTCGCCCAAGGAAAAGACAGAGGGGCGAAGGTTCTAGTGGCCGAGATCCAGAGCCATCTCAGCCGTTGGAAATGGCCTCAGCTGAGCCAATTAAAGATGTCCTGCCTCATCCAGCTGAGTCTCATGACCCAATCCTTATTGGGTTTTCTGAAGAGGATTCAGTTGTGGACCGGACCATTTCCAGGAAGCTAAACAAGGTAACAGTTCTCCCCCGAGATCATCAGAAATTCAGAGCAGCTTCTTGGGGGAGCCTGAAGGATGTCCTTCATTCCAACATTGCTCTGGTAAGCAAGATTTTTCTAAGTGCTTATTTGCTTTCATCACTTAGTCATTTTTCTAACTCTGCTTTCTGGCAGGTCTGAGCTCAGGAGTTGGAGGCCTTGGCCCGAGGAGAAGAGTTTTTTGAAGAACTTCAAGTTAAAACCAAAGAACTTGAAGAGGCTGATCAGAAAAGACTCGAGCTGACTCAACAAGTCACTTCTTTGCGGGCTGATGTCTCTCAACTCCAGCAAAGGGCCGACGATGCTGAGATGAAGTTGGCCACTTCCAACTCAAAGGCGGATGAGTTGGAACATAAAGTGGCCGACCTGGAGTTGGCTTCCACCTAGTCTCTGACCGAGATTGAGACTCTGAAGAAAGAGAAGGCTGAACTGTTGTAGCGAAGCAGCAACTTTGAAGAGCAGTTGGATCAACTGCGTCAACAATTAGCTGAGGCTGAGGTCAAGACAGTTGCTGACTTTAGGAAATCAAATTGTTTGAAGAGAACATGATTCTGCTGCAGAGTTCAGCTATGGAGGTCGGCCGAAAAGAGGCCATTGACGTCTGCTCAGAAATCCATCCAGAGTTAAACAAAGAAGATCCTCGTCTGGCCGAGCTGTACAACTCAAGTGCTTCTCAAGAATTCGACAATCAGTTTCACCAGTTCTTGGAAGGAGCCGACTTGAGGGATGACGAAGACTAGTCTTAGGATCTTTTTTGTAATCAATAATGAGCAGACCTCAATTGTACTTTGTTCTTCAAATCTTTATAAATGGAAAATTTTCTAAGTCTTTGCAACTTATTTTTCCCATTTGTCCTGCTTTTTTGCTTCAGCTTTTCTGCTAAGTCTTTTCTTTCCAAATTTATTGTCGTCGAGTTCTCACGTCGGCCTTGGTAAACTTAATCAGTTTAACTAAAAATAAGCTAAGTTACCAAGTCTTTAAAATATAGAATAAACCTGTTATTCTGCCGAGCTGAGATGAAATCTTTTGGCTCAGGTTTCCCTTGTAACGGCCAAGATGTAATAACAATTTCTTGAACTAAACTTTCACAGAGATGATCTGGACTCCAGAATCTGCTCTGCTTCACACTTAGATTCTTCCAAGTATAGATTTTTGAGTCATGCTCTTATAGGACTGATCTGGACTCCAGGGTCTGCCCTATGTAATGTGGCCCAGGTTTCCCTTGTAGCGTCCGGGATGATTATATTCAGTAAATTTTTGAACTGAACTTTCATAGAACTGACCTGGACTCCAGTATCTGCTCTGCTGAATATTTCTTGGATTCTTCCAAGTGCTGATGAATAAATCATTGAATCTCGTGGGACCAATCTGGACTCCAAGGTCTGCCCCATATTATATTCTCCTGCTCAGCAATTTTTGAACTGAGCTTATGTTGAGCTGATCTAGACTCCAGGATCTGCTGCATTGAATGTATCTTCGACTCTTCCCAGTATTGGATAATGAGTCTTTTATTCTTATAGGACTGATCTGGACTCCAGAGTCTGTCTTGTTGAGGTGTGAAACTTGTCACCTCCAAGATTCCTTCAGGATAAATAGTTGAGCCCCAAACATGTGAGGACATTTAGCCCAAACTGAAACCTTGCTAAATTAGATGGCTGAGACCTTGAGAGAATTAGAGTGAACCCCTGATAAGCCCTAGGACTGAGGTGAATCTTTGCTGTGGCTGGAAGGATACCATATCATTTCCTTGACCTGATGAGCCATAAGAGAGAAGTCACCGAGATGGGGAAGCTTGTGTCCTGAGCTGCTTTATGAGCCATAAGGCAGAGATCGGCTAAGCGCGAATCCTGTCGGGTCCCAATTCTGTTACGAATCATAAAGTGAGCGTTAGGAAGGCACATAACTTCTTTCTCAATCTGGATGAATCCTTCAGTATGAACCATAAGGTGAAAAGAAGATGAATATGCCCCCAAGCCAGGCTGAATAACTGTGTCTCAGCCGAACTGATCTAGACCAGACATCTCCAAATAAGTGAGCCGAGCTGAGCTGGTTGAAGAGCTTGATTAAGATACTGGAAATTTGAATCCCATTTGTCGATAAAAGCGTTGCTTAATATATGGACAACTCTTTTGCAAATAGCAAAAATAACAAAAGTGCATTCCATTCACATTTGTGTACATGAGAATTTTGAATACAAATTTGAGAGATGACACATGACTCTTTTGTGGGCCTAAGCTTTTAAATCAGTCGCATACTTTCAGATACCCGCAATCTTTGCCCATCATAATCTGAATCCTCATCTCTTGATGACCTGTGCTGATACTCAGGTCGGCAACTTTCATCCGGAGGAGGCCTGTTGAAGTCCAGCCTGTTATACAGCCTTGATCTCGGATTATAGAACTGTTGTAGGTGACCGAGCTCGATCAGACGCCTAATCTCCTAGCCGAGTTTCTTACAGTCTTCTGTATCATGCCCAATATCATGATGATATAGGCAGTACAGTTGATGATTCCTCTTATGGAGTGGTCCTGTGAGGAGCTGAGGCTCTCTTGCCAGGCCCTTCTTCCTCATGTAAGCGAGAACATGGGCCTTTGAGGCTAGTAGAGAGTTCCTTTCTTTTCTTCGGCCTCCCAACCAAATGCTGATAGAGCACCTTTCCTGTGCTTGAGCTCTGTCTTTATTGTCAACTTTTCTGCCATGTTGGAATGACAGTAACGCCTTTTGTGTGCGTTTTGAGTGCTGATGACTAAACCTTTGTCGTGAATGTCTAGCCTCAGACATGAATTTGGCCTAACTCCTGGGATGATAGTCAGGCCGAGCTAGAGAGTACTCCAAGAGTTCTTCTTGTGGGTGAGAGTTACTAGGGTGAATCCCGCTGGGTTCCGCTGCGGAAGCTTTTCCCTTCATCTCTTTCACCACAGCTTGGAATACATTTGGATTTTGAGCCACATAACATATGGCCCGCATGTGCTCCTCATATGTGAAGGCAGCAGGATTTGAAGATTCTGCTGATTCTGGGGAACACTGTTCCAATTGTTGTTGAGAAGATCTTTGACATCTCTTGGATGTCATAGTTGCTTGGACCCTTTTTCATCGTTTTTATCTATCGTTCTCACGATAGACGAGTAAGATAAATATCAAGAAAGCCTTGCAAAGCTGTTTTAAAGAATATGAAGGCAAATTGCCCTCCTTCTAGCGCCAAATGATGAGACCAGAATTACTCACCAGGTGGATCAGAGATGACCCGAGTTGTGTGCCGTTAATCTTCTGTCTAAATTCGTCAATGGAACCTGAGAAGGAAGAAAAACGTTAGAGGTCCCAGGACACTGTCCTGGGAAAACCCTCCGACGCTTAAGTCAGTTATGGGTGATTTGAATAAGCAATTTATGCTGGAATAAGGTTTAAATGAAACCTGTAAATTTCACTGAGTGATTTGGCTGTTTATGATGTATTGGCCGAGATGAAGTTTATGAATGAGAGCTCCAGAAATTACTCTAGAAATCGGATCCCTTTTCTCGTCTGGAAAATGGGATATTTATACCCAAGATTGAGGAGGTCTGACTCCCTGCCCAATTGATGGGACGGTGATGTGGCTGAGATAGCGGTCTAATCCACTGTAGAGTAGCAGTATGATGGGACTAAAACCTGAGTCCGTAGCTGTGTCAGTGGCTGAACTTACGATGTGTAGGTCGGCCTATAATGATGATCTTGTACTAAACCAGTCGATGCTTGACACTTGGAAAGTAATCTGCAAATCTGCCTTTGTGGGTCCCAGATGTTAGCAGATAATATCTTCCTCTGATCTTTAGCAGAATTAATGAGGCTGAGGCTGAGCTCTGCTGAAAAGAAAGTAAGGCCGAAGCCGAGTTGAGTAGATGTCCTTTGAATGCACAGCTGATTCCTTTACCTACTGAGGCTAACTATAAATGGGAGCTTTGACTAAAGCTTTGGCGAGCCGAGGTGCAATATGGAAAAATATCCTTACGAAATGACTTCTTTCCCAACTCATTCTGGTCAGGTTATACAAATGCCGACCTGGCTCAGGCATGCGGCCGAGCAGACCAAAGATTTGTAGTTGAGTTTGCCTTAACTATTTTAGTAGGTTTGTCTTGGCTGAAGTGTTGGATGGCCGAGCAGAAGTGCACTTCGGCCGAACTGCAGTGCATTTGTGCCAAACTGCGGGAGTTAAACACCTTATGCATAAAATCTGACGTTGACTGTTGCTGACTAACAGATGTTTATTTTTGGTTCATCAGAATTTCAGTAAAGTAAGCTTGAAAGGGATTCTCAGCTAATATTGAAGGTTGCTACTTATGGCTATAGAATGTGGGTTAAAATGACTGTGCTGATGCTTTCTTCCCGTAATTTTGGATCGGAGTACTAGGTTTGCTATATAAGAAAATAGGAAGAAAAATGTACTTTTTTCCTTTCTTTGATAGGGATGACGAGTAAGAAGAAGAACAAGTGACAACAACAATAATACAGATCTTATTACATTACTCTATTTTGGTGTGCCATAATGTGCTGCCACCGCGCCACCTCGTACCACTACTGTGGCATCTTGTGCCACCACAGCTCCACTAGGTCACCGTCATCACCCCACCGCCACCGCACCACCACTGCCACCCCATCACCACTCCGTTGCCACCCTACCACCACTGCGTCACCGTCGCCATTGTGCACCACCGTACCGCCACCTGTGCTACCACCGTCCCGCCACCACAACTGCTCCACCATCATGCCACCACCACATCTGTTATACCCCGCACCCTCCGTAGAATAATTAAAGGATAAAAGGAAATTAAATGAGATTAATGGCAATTAATGATAATGAATTAAGAATTAAATATTAGATTGATTGGTATTTATTTAGGGGTTCAATATTAGAATTAATTATTATTTAATTTAGAATTAAATATTAGAATTTAACTATTTAAGATAAATGAGATAATAAGATATAATTTAGAAACTCAAAATTTCACCCTTTCCCATATCAAAACTGACAGAACGTCAGTTTCTTTTTATTATTTAGAAAACAATCAACGCACCCCTTCTCCTCCTCCATACGTGATTTTCTTCTTCTCCAACCCTAGGTGAAGAATTCTTCAAGAACCAATCCGATCTTTGTTCGTTCTTCAATCCGTCTCCTAGTAATCAAAGGCAAGTAATCTACTTATGAGTTCCTACGATTTGCGAAAGGAAACAAAGGCCTATTTTTGATATCAAAATAGATCACCATGAAGTAGTTTCTTTCCGTGAATCTATTTGTGATTTATGTGTTTTGGTTTTGGGATTTGGCCTCTATTAGTTGGAAATCGTTTGTTATTGTTGTTGATTATGTGAGATCATGCAAAACCCAATCCCTTGAACCCTATTTTGTTGCTATTTTTGGTTGAAGGGAAGGGAGAGTGAAAAGATGAGATTTTTGGGTTTGTTTGATGGATACTTTGAGTTTTAGGCTTGAATCCTTGATTTGTATATGAAAGGTTTGTTTTGGTGAATTAAGTGTGGATTGATAGTGAGGATTAGGCTTGGAATGGTTGGAAGGAAGTTGGAAATCGATTGGGGTTCAGATCTGCAGTTTCTGCAGAAATTGCAGAATGAAAATTCTGGAAAACGATGAGATCGATTGATCGATGTCAGAGACTGACGTACATCAATCGATCGATGTATAGCTGAGGGAGAGGCTGATGTGTTTCAGATGTACGTGGATCGATCGATGTATAGTTGAGTGAGAGATCGATGTATCCTGATGGACGTCGATCGATCGATGTGAGGGGACGACGTCACTTCGATCGATCGATGTAGGCTGAGTGAGAGATCAAAGTGCTCTGATGGACATGGATCAATCGACGTCAAGGGTTGACGCCATCAGTTTTGTGGGAAAGTAGGGGAAGAAAGAGGGAAGCTAGGGGATCCTTTGGTGACCTTAGAGACTTCTTAGGACCTGATTGAGGTTAGTATAAGTCTTGGGAACACGACCTAAGCTGGTGAATCAACGATGAGGACTCCGTGGGGTATTCGAGTTGGACTTCAGTGTGAATAATCTATGAGGTTAAGAATGAACGTGTGAGGCTTCGATAAGGTTCAAATGGATCGTGTGAGGGTGTTTACTTCATTCCTTGGGTTCTAAGAATGAAAGTCTAGGTAATGTTGACTTGCCTGAAGTGTTACGCTTGAATATGCGAAAGATATGAGTTTCAAATGATTGATTGACATGTGAATGCGCATCCTTGCATCATGGCACTTGCATTTGCATTATGATTTGACAAAAGCTGTGCCTTGGCACAGGGTATAAAGTTTGCGAAATGAACTGTGATGCATTACAGGGTATAAAGACAAGCTGTAACCATCACAGGGTATAAAGTGAGCTGTAATGTGACACAGGGTATAAAGACAAGCTATGGAACATTACAGGGTATAAAGTTAAGCTGTAGTGTATCACAGGGTATAAAGACAAGATGTGGCCCATCACAGGGTATAAAGTTACGCGACCGGACATTATCACATGCATTACACTGTTTTGAAAAGTATTTGCATAAGCATTTGTGACTGTGTAGTGTAGTGCATATTTTGAATGGTCATGCATCACGTGAGTCGTTATGGTATGGTGGATTTGTAAGTGGATTGTTATTGAACTGTTGATTGCTTATGAATTACTGTTCTCGTTCTGTTATGCTGGTAACCTACGTTCTTGAAATTATACAAGACATGTGCCCATCACCCCTTGATAAAGATATTACCCATGTCTTTCCATGCGTTGATCCCGTATGTCTTATAAGCAGGTTACTTGCTAGCGTTTTCGCTAAGGGTTCTACCTGTTGTTTTGCAGTTGAGCCCGAATATGATATGATCTTCATAGAGGACGACGGCGAGTGGGATGAATGGGACGCTTAGAGCTTATCTTGGGAATTGTTATAGATTGTTTCTTATTATCTTAACTTTCATTCATTTGAAGATTCAGTTGGCTGCGACCACGAACAATCTTTTGTTATCACATTATATCTTGATGCACAGATTTGATGGTTTAGATTTATTTTACACATGTTTTTGTGCTTACTCTCTTACGTCATTGATGATGTGTATTCGAGAGATGAGACGTCTTTTACTCCTCTCAGTAGGCTACGACAGGTGCACCGGTTCGGGTCCGCTGTCCGGGCAAGGGCGCTACAGGTGTTATCAGAGCCTCGGCTTCAGATCTACCTCGGAGACCTAAGTTATGTCATAGAGAGTCCTAAGCTTTGATATTGACCTTAAGCTGATCCATAGGTCTAAGCATCCGATTTTAGATATAAGACGACTCGGGTTGGGTGTGTGCGAGCGCGATAAAATTTAATCAATAGGCGTTATTTTTCTTTTAGTTTACGAGTTCCATCCTGTACAACGCATATGAGCTTTCAGTATTATCTTTGAAATTGCTGAATGCTAATAAGCGCTGATCTTGCAGAAAGATGCATCCTAGAAGGGATAACTCTAGAAACGGTGGCAACGGAAATGAGAACCCACAACCACCACAGATGGTAATGCCCCAGGCACTAATGGACGCTATAACGGTGATTGCGCAGAGTGTTGCTCAGCAGCAACAGTAGCCACCTCCTCCACCACCGCCTCAGCATGGCATACGGTATTACATTGGAAAAATGCAGAAGATGTATGCCCCCACATTTGAAGGGACCACAGACCCGGAAATAGCCGAGTTTTGGTTAGAGGAAGTAGAGAAATGCTTCAGGCTGGTACAAGTGCCTGAAGAACATAAGGTGGATGTGGCCACGCCCTTACTGAGTGGCAGAGCAAATGCTTGGTGGAACGGTATTCTGCCGAAAAGGACTTCCCCTATCTTGTGGAGACAGTTTGTTGAGGCCTACAAGGATTACTACGTGCCTGAGACTGCCATTCTGGAGAAGATGAGGCAGTTCGATAAGCTGGAGCAAGACCGGATGTCCATTTCGGATTACGCCAACAGGTTTCATGCCTTGGGAAAATTCACACCAATGGTATTGGAAAATAACAGGATGAAGATGCTCAAGTTTGAGCAAGGTTTGAACCCCCGCATTCGGACGGCTATAGCAGGGTCTAGTCTGAAAACTTTTGAGGAGATGTTGGACGCCTGTTATCGGGTGGAAAGTGATATGCACAGGTCACATCCTAGAGAGGCTCATGACGACACCAGCAAGAGTCCCAGGGACGATAGGAGTGGAGGTAGACCCGGACGTTGGGTCAAAATTCCTAGAAGAGGTCAGATGGTACAGTTCCAGCGACCACCACAGCAAAGCCAGCCTGACCGATCGGCTTCAGGTGTATGTCCTCACTGCCAGAAGAACCACGTTGGGGAATGCTGGAAGAAAACAGGGGCTTGTTTCAAATGTGGTAAAACGGACCACAGAATCAATGATTGTCCCGAGTGGAAGCAAAAGCCACAGGGAGAAGCAGGGCCGTCATAGCAACAAAAGGGTAGGCTCAAACCCAACGCGAGGGTACATGTCATGACTGACGCTGAAGTGCAGGAGAGCACTGACGTTGTGACAGGTACGATTTAAGTAAAATCTTAGTTGTTTAAGTTGAATTATTGTCGTTTAAGTTGAAAGTGGATGTGCATTACATGAAATTTTTTATGTATTACGCTCTTTGTGTTTAGGTGCGATTCTAATTAATAAAGTGCCTGCAAACGTATTGTTTGATAGTGGAGCGACTCGTTCATCTCTAAGCGATTCGTCAAAAAACTTGACTGTCGACCCGAGTGGCTTGAAACCCCCTTCAGGGTGCAGGCAGCTGGTGAACAAGTACTGGTTTCACACCACCAGTATAAAGACTGAATTGGAGTTGGATGGGAAGGTGTTTCCCATTACATTGGTCTCGATTGCGATGATGGATTTCGATGTGATATTGGGCATGGACTAGCTAACCAAGTATCATGCCAATATCGACTGCAGACTAAAGTTAGTAACTGTCAAAGATCCCAAAATGAATGAAGTGACAGTTCAAGGGAACACCAAGCTAACAGAATCCCTGAAGAAAAATATATTTGACGGCGATTAAGGCTTTCAAGGCTTTGAAGAAGGGAGCAGAGGGACTTATGGTATATGCTTTGGACCCCAAACAAGAAATTCCCTCCATGGATCAGATTCCGGTAATCAATGCATTTAAAGACGTATTCCCTGATGATTTTCTGGGAGTTCCGCCATCAAGAGAAGTGGAGTTCGAAATCAACTTGATTCCTGGTGCGGAACCTATATCTAAAGCACCTTACAGAATGGCTCCAACTAAACTTAAGGAGCTGAAGGGACAACTTCAGAAGTTGTTAGATAAGAAGTTGATTCGTCCCAGTGTATCACCTTGGGGAGCTCCAGTATTATTTGTGAAGAAGAAGGATAGCAGCATGCGGTTATGTATTGATTACCGAGAGTTGAACAAAATCACCATCAAGAATAAATATTCTCTGCCAAGGATTGAGGATTTATTCGATCAACTAAAGGGAGCCCGATAGTTCTCAAAGATTGACCTTCGTCAGGGATATCATCAGTTGCTTGTGAAGGCAGGCGACGTCCCTAAGACAACTTTCCGGACTCGATATAGGCATTATGAGTTTTTGGTGATACCTTTTGGATTGACTAATGCCCCAGCAGATTTTATGGACTTGATGAACACCGTATTCCGAGAACAATTGGATCAGTTTGTAGTGGTGTTCATCGATGACATTTTGGTCTACTCTCCTATGAGCAAGCCCATGCGGAACACCTAAGAGTGGTATTGAAAATTTTGAGGCAGCAGAAGCTATACGCCAAATTCAGCAAGTGTGAATTTTGGCTAAGAAGTGTAGCCTTTCTCGGTCATGTAATTTCGGAGGATGGGATCTCGGTGGATCTTATGAAAGTAGAAGCCATCACTGAATGGCCGGGACCCACAAACGTGACGGAAGTCCGAAGCTTCCTAGGCCTAGAAGGCTACTATAGGAAGTTCGTTGAAGGATTTTCGACAATTGCAGTTCCATTGAGCCGACTTACCCAGAAGAAGACTAAGTTTGAATGGACTGCTGAATGCGAGCAAAGCTTTTTTGAGCTCAAGAAGAGATTGACCACGGCCTCGGTGTTGGCACAACCCTCCGGCACCGACAGTTCGTGATCTATAGTGATGCATTCAAGAAAGGACTAGGTATGTATATCGTTACAACTAATGCATTGTATATACATATGCCAGTCTTAAAATGACTTTCTGTCTATAGGTTGTGTCTTAATGCAAAATGGACGAGTTATCTCGTACGCGTCGAGACAGCTGAAACCATATGAACAGAATTACCCGACGCATGACTTGGAGCTTGCAGCTGTAGTATTTGCTCTTAAGATCTGGAGGCACTATTTGTATGGAGAGAAATGTGCAGTGTTCATGGATCACAAGAGCCTGAAATATTTATTCTCTTAGAAGGAGCTTAACATGAGACAAAGGAGATGGTTGGAATTACTCAAAGATTATGACTTAACCATCAACTATCATCCGGGTAAATCAAATAGAGTTGCAGATGCGTTGAGCAGAAAGTCTAGTCACGCCAGACAGTCTCCGTTGGAAAGGGAGATGGAGGAGTTTGGTCTCGATGTGGTGGACTCAGTGGCGAATGTTCTCACAGCTCTGTCTATCAGTCCAGACTTGGTAGACAGAATTAAGGGAGCGCAGTATGATGATGCAACATTTAGAGAAATCTGCGACAAATTGTCTACAAGACTAGTAAACGATTTCCAGTTGAGGGAAGATGGAAGTCTATGGTTCCAGAATCGATTAGGCGTACCAGATAAGGATCAACTTCGGAGAGAATTGCTGCACGAAGCGCATAACTCGAGGATGTCTATTCACCCCGGAAGCACAAAAATGTACAAGGACCTCAAAAGGAATTATTGATGGATAGGGATGAAAAGAAATATCGTGGAGTATGTTGAGAGGTGTCTAGTATGCCAACAAATTAAAGCAGAACATCAACGACCTGGTGGTTTGATGATGCCACTTGAGATTCCGGAATGGAAATGGAAACACGTGACGATGGACTTCGTGATGGGATTACCACGAACCTAAAGTGGTAATGACATGATTTGGGTGATTGTGGACCGTTTGACGAAGTCAGCACACTTCCTAGCTATGCCGCACGTACCTCGTATGAGAAATTGGCGAACTTGTATGTGGACAACATTGTGAGTCTACATGGAGTTCCCGTCAGTATTGTATCAGACCGTGATTCCAGGTTCACCTCTAAGTTCTGGATGGCTTTCCAGAAAGCGATGGGTACCGAGCTAAGAATGAGTACCGCTTATCATTCTCAGACAGATGGACAGTCGGAGAGGACAATCCAGACTTTAGAAGATATGTTGAGAGCTTGCGTTCTGGATTTTAAAGCAAACTGGGATAGTATGCTGAAGCTGATGGAGTTCTCATACAATAATAGCCATCATAGTGCAATCGGCATGGCATTGTTTGAGGCTCTCTATGGATAGAAGTGTAGATCCCCGTTTTGTTAGGACGAAGTTGGGGAACGGACAATCACTGCCCCAGAATTGGTTGAGCTGACCATGGGTAAAGTGAAGATTATAAGAGAAAGATTAAGGGTGGCCCAAGACCGCAACAAAAGTTGAGCAGATTCCAAAAGAAAGCCCCTAGGCTTTGAAATTGGTGAAAAGGTCTATTTACGAGTCTCACCCACGAAAGGAGTTGCGAGATTTGGGATGAAAGGCAAGCTAAGCCATCGATATATTGGTCCATACGAGGTGCTTGGTAAAGTTGGTGAAAGAGCATATCGATTAGCTTTGCCTCCGAGTTTGTCGTAAGTCCATAATGTATTTCATGTGTCTCAACTGAGGAAATACATATCGGACCCGAGCCATGTCATTGAGACTCAACCATTGGATGTAAGAGAAGATGTCACATATGAAGAACATCCAGTGAAGATTGTGGATAAGAAAGATCAAGTCCTACGCAAGCGTGATTCCATATGTCAAAGTTCAATGGAGTAATCATACGGAGCGTGAAGCCACGTGGGAGCTTGAGGAGCAAATGAAGGAGTTATATCCACATCTTTTCCAATAAGGTACGTCAGTTTCGAGGACGAAACTTTTTGTAAGGGGGATGGAATGTTATGCCCCTCACCTTCCGTAGAATAATTAAAGGATAAAAGGAAATTAAATGAGATTAATGGCAATTAATGATAATGAATTAAGAATTAAATATTAGATTGATTGGTATTTATTGAGGGGTTGAATATTAGAATTAATTAGTATTTAATTTAGAATTAAATATTAGAATTTAACTTTTTAAGATAAATGAGATAATAAGATATTTAGAAACTCAAAATTTCACCCTTTTCCATATCAAAACTGACAGAACGTCAGTTTCTTTTTATTATTCATAAAAACAATCGACGCACCCCTTCTCCTCCTCCATAGGCGATTTTCTTCTTCTCCTTCTCCATCAGTTTTGTGGGAAAGTAGGAGAAGAAAGAGGGAAGCTAGGGGATCCTTTGGTGACCTTAGAGACTTCTTAGGACCTGATTGATGTTAGTATGTCTTGGGAACACGACCTAAGCTGGTGAATCAACGATGAGGACTCCGTGGGGGTATTCGAGTTGGACTTTAGTGTGAATAATCTAAGAGGTTAAGAATGAACGAGTGAGGCTTCGATAAGGTTCAAATGGATCATGTGAAGGTGTTTACTTCATTCCTTGGGTTCTAAGAATGAAAGTCTAGGTAATGTTGACTTGCCTGAAGTGTTACGCTTGAATATGCAAAAGGGATGAGCTGTGATGCGTTAGAGGGTATAAAGACAAGCTGTAACCATCACAGGGTATAAAGTGAGCTGTAATGTGACACAGGGTATAAAGACAAGCTGTGGAACATTACAGGGTATAAAGTTAAGCTGTGGTGTGTCATAGGGTATAAAGACAAGCTGTGGCCCATCACAGGGTATAAAGTTACGCGACCGGACATTATGACATGCATTGCACTGTTTTGAAAAGTATTTGCATAAGCATTTGTGACTGTGTAGTGTAGTGCATATTTTGAATGGTCATGCATCACGTGAGTTGTTATGGTATGGTGGATTTGTAAGTGGATTGTTATTGAACTGTTGATTGCTTATGAATTACTGTTCTCGTTCTGTTATGCTAGTAACCTACGTTCTTGAAATTATACAAGACATGTGTCCATCACCCCTTGATATAGATATTACTCATGTCTTGCCATGCGTTGATCCTGTATGTCTTATAAGCGGGTTACTTGCTAGCGTTTCCGCTAAGGGTTCTATCCTGTTGTTTTGCAGTTGAGCCCGAATATGATATGATCTTCATAGAGAACGACGGCAAGTGGGCTGAATGGGATGCTTAGAGCTTATCTTGGGAATTGTTATAGACGGTTTCTTATTATCTTAACTTTCATTCATTCGAAGATTTAGTTGGCTGCGACCACGAATAATCTTTTGTAATCACATTATATCTTGATGCACGGATTTGATGGTTTACATTTATTTTACACATGTTTCCGTGCTTACTCTCTTGCGTCATTGATGATGTGTATTCGAGAGATGAGACGTCTTGTAGTCCTCTCAGTAGGCTACGACGGATGCACCGGTTCGGGACCGCTGTCTGGGCCGGGGCGCTACAACATCACCGTTGCTATCGCACCTCCATCGGGCACCAGCTCGCCACCATCGTGCAACCACCGCCCACCAGCGTGCCCTACGGCATGCCACTAACATGTGCCACCACCACAGCGCCATCGTGTGTGTGCATATGCTTTAATTCTCGTTCCCTCCCATATGTGTTCCAAGTAGCATGTATGGTAATGATAACCATTCCAGCTTCTATACCAAATGTATACGGGTTTACAACTCAAACCCTCATCATCTATCATTTCGGCTCTGACACCGATATCTAAGTTCAAACAAAACACCCCCTCATAATAGCATTAGACATCGGTATTAAATGAGCATTCAATGTGGGGCAGATGAGAGAGAGAGATAGAACCTTTTATAGTTTAAAATTCATGGTGTAATATCTATATTTAAGGATTCGGTCTGACAAACCATACTCACTTTTGAGTTTATTCATGAGTTTAGCCTTATCTCTAGAACTATTGATTTACTTCACCGAAAGCATAACTGAACATTCGGTGACTTACTTCGCCGAAATCTAAACCTGAGCTCTGACTAATTCAAATTTTAAATTTACAGACCGAACGTTCTGACAACCCTGTTTTCATTTGGTCTCATGAATTACCGAACTTAAGATTTGCGTTTGGTTATGATCATTTAACAAAAAATTTTGTACACTTAATGTTTGAACTAGACTATTTTGAGTTTGATCTATTATATCCTGGAGCATACCGAATGTTCAATCAAGACACCACTCTGAGTTTGATCTTGACTATCTTGAAAAAATTGACTTTTTATTTTCCAATTGTTTGAAGCCTTTTGCACATTTAACACATATAAATCATCAAAACAAACTCATAACTCAACAATCTCTATCTTTTTCATGATTTCAAAATATTATCCCGTTTGCATGTTTTTAAACATCATATTGAAAAATCTATCCAACCTTGTGTCAAAGTGCCCTAATAGCTTTTGCAAAATCTCCCCCTAAACTTATGGTTTTCTTTGAAAACTTCCTCTAACCTTGTATCAAAGTGCTCTCTTAGCTTTTGCAAAATCTCCCCTCTAAACTTATGCTTGTCAACCACAAATAAATGTTCCTCCTAGCAAAACTCCTCATATTAAGTTTACGCTTCTCCTTTTGAAACATCAAAAAATTAACCGAACATAATATGATAGGGCCAATACATAACATGATAACACTAGGATCACCAAAACCTAACTTGAGAACAATAAGAATGCCAACAAAATTACTCCAATAAGATGACCCACGATAATGAACCAATGACATCCAATAATTAACCAATGAACTAGAAAGCATAGTACGTACTTATCCAAAAACCAATGCATCCAAGTGCATAAAAAAACAAGGATCTTTAAAAGATAACTAGTAAAGAGGAAAGGGATGAGGGCGGAAAATCCAACTATCAAGATTCTTCATGCGAAGAAAAGCATAGGCCGAAGATACCTGCATTGAGTTTCAACATGAACTTTTGGTATTTGGTCTTTTGCATTTGAAGCTCTCCCTTATGTATGGCTACCTTCTTTTTCAGCGAATCAACCCTCATAGATTCCTCGGTGGATCTTTCACTCATGTCTCTTGTTATACCCCGCGTTCATGGATGCAAAGAAGAGTGAAATAAATAAAATAACCACAATAATAAAAATAGACTACATAAAGATAATTATCTTAACTAAACTAGAGAAAAGATTAAAGAGATAAAGTAAAACTTATAGGTAAACTCCTAATACACCTAGGAGAACACCATGTATATCTACAAAACCTAAACACATTAGAACTCTATACAACCTATATCTATCTATACACACACTCAACCCTAAACACACACACCCCAAACCCACGGCAGCCCCCAAAATCTTCAGCAACAGGCGGCAGCGGCTGCCCCCTCTCCCCACAAATTGATCCCGCCAGCAACAAAGGAAAAACGAAAAAGAAGATTCAATTTTCTTTTGCTTTTCTTAGACATATAATTATATACATACATAAACACATATCATATGACATCCTCCTATAATCATCAACAAACGGCCAACCCCTTTCTCGATAGCACAATTTTGCCGCCAGCAATCTAAGCCAAGAAACAAATAATTTTTGGTCCGTTCTTCATCCGCTTTTTGCATAGTACGTTTAATCGAGACACGAGGCAAGTATCCTTGCTATATTTGCTATGATTCTCTAAAGTTATTATGTTATTTTTGTATCGAATCAGATCATGCATGATTTATTTGTGATTCGCATAGATCGTTGTATATACATATGCAATTGTTGTATGTATGTATTAACTATGTGTATATGTATAAAGATTGTAAAATTTTTATGATTAAGGCTATTTTTAGCCGTGGGTTGAAGTGTATGTCGCTGCCTACGAAGGTACCAGGGGTGAAATTTGTGTGCTGGGTATATATGAATGTGGTATATTTATGTGTGGTGGTCATTTGTTTTTTTCTTAGACAGCGGCCACCTGAAACATATATATATATATATATATATATATATATATAAATGTAATATATGTGTTATTAAAGAAATGTATTTTTGTATGAATAAGTTAATAATTTATGAAAGTTGAGTTTTGATGAAGTTGATAGGCCACAATTCTTGAATTTATGAAATTGTTAGAAAGGTAATTATATGTGCTGTATATTTATGTCTATGTATTGGAAATCAAAATTTGGTATAATTAATTATACATGAAGGCCACTGTCCATGCCGAATGTGGTACTTTATGTATATATAATATTTGTAATATAAAGTATTAATAATATGTGTTATTTTAGGTGATCAGAACTATGTGAAACGCGCAAGTATAAGCGCGTATATGCACGTGTATGGGCGCAGACATATACGTAGTTATAATTACATGTGGTTGATAAAATGGAATTAAAACGGAAATAAATGGTAAACGAATAAATATAACAGTAAACGAAAAAGTGTTAAAAGTTGTACTTGTCAACTTCATGGATTTGAGTGTGGAAGTTAAAGTTTTTTTGTCCTTTTCCAAAGCAACCATCCGAGGCCTTTAGGAAGAAAGGAAGGATTTGCCCAACACCAAGCATAGAGGTCAGCGGGGTTGGGAAGAAAAGATTCCGCGTAGGAAGTTAATTCGTCAAAAAGGTAGGTGACTCTTCCCCCCTCAAACGGGTATGATTCATGCATGCTTTGATGGTATACTAATGTGTTTCATGGTTTTTATTTGTTTAAGTTGTAAATTTCGTTTCGTTGTTTTATTTGTTTAAGTTGTAGATTTTGTTTCGTTGTTTTTATGTGTTTAAGTTGTTAATTTTATATATGTTGGAAATCATGAGATATATCGTTTATGACTATGTGTGTGCATGTGTGTGTATAGTGTTCGCATGGCTTAATGTGTATATGTGACATTTGAATATATATATATATATAAATATATATATATATCTGTTATTAAATTATATTAGAGGCTGAATAATTGAGTGGGGATTTTGGTTGTGGTTGCATGGTGCATAACAGTAGTGTGGTTTTCTTGCATTCATGGCATGTGCATTTGCATGAGGTATATTGCGTCTATAGGGCGTGGGTACCAGGATGATATACTGTGTCTATAGGGCATGGGTGTCATGAGACAGGCCGCGTCTATAGGGCGGGGGTGTCCAAATGACAAGTGGTGGCTAGAGACCACGACGCTGGATTTAGGACCCGGGACATGCATTGCACGTTAGAGGTTTGGACATATCGTCTGACATGATTCTTGTTGCGTGTGACACGTTGATTGGGCATGCATCACGTACTTGCGCATTTTAGGTGGAGTGCTTTACTTACTGCATTTACTTTATCTTATGTGGTTATATCATATCTATGTGCTATGTGGCTATATCATTTCAGTATGCACGTTTTGTATTGGTTTGAGGTAGGCATCTACTGTGTGATTTCTGTCACTAACCCCTACTTCCCAGGTGAGCCGGATGAGGACTACGAGCATATCTTTGTTGAGGACGGGACGGACATAGCGGAGTGGGCTGGTTGATAGCTGCATCTAGGTTACGAGGGGGCTCTGTAGCTGTTTGTGTTTACTTATACTTTGGGGATTTTTCACGGACTTCTCTATTACTTTTATTATCAGAATTTTGATTCAGTAAAGTAATGACGATTATTGGAGTTTAATTTAAGTTATGATTTACGTTTCCGTGAGAAAAATTTCTACGTCATTTCTGACATGTAAGAGATTAATTTGATGCCTTGTATTCTCCTTAGTGAGATACGGCGGGTGCACTGTTCCCGATGTTAGGGCTCGGGAGCGGGGCGCTACAGGTGGTATCAGAGCCGAGGCTTCAGATCCGCCTCGGAAACGCAGGTTTAATTAGATCACTTAGACATAAGTTACGATCTTTTATAAAATTTCGATTTTACCCCTAATAAACAAAGTAGACATAAGATATGATCTTGGACCTAGGTTATGATCGGGTTATGAGAGGTGTGTGCCGATGGTGAGCTTTCCTCGTCTAACCATCGATTTATCGGCGTTCAACCTTTCAACTTATTATTGACTAATCCGATTTCTTCTCATGAACTTGGATAACAGGAAATGCCTCCATGACGTGAGCCAGCTGGGAACGGTGGTGAGAACCACCAGAATCAGGGGATCACCCCCAAGCACTTGAATATGTCATAGTCACTATGACCATCACCTTAGCACAGCGGCACCAGCTGCTGAACTAGCATGTACCGCCTCCACCACCATTGCACTCAGACCTGAGATTCTTCGACAAGGAGATGCGGAGGAATGATGGCACAGCACAACTGACACCGCCGATCACTTGGATCTAATTTCAAAATGAGTTTAAGAAGTACTACATGTTCGACAGTGCGATCTGTCAGAGCATGGCTCTAGATCCACGGCGGAAGCATAAATTTAGGCTATGATCTTAGAAATTAAGTTACGATTTTGCTTTTAAGTCACGATCTTAGAAATAAGTATCGATTTTTAGTCGTAAGCAATAATTACATATAAAGCATCTTATTGGAAGTAAGACGTGACCTTAGAAATTAAGTGACGATCCTACCCGCAAGCCACGATTTTAGACATAAGCGGCGATCTTGATTAAGAGTTGATCTTTGACTTAAGCATTAGTTTTAGTCATAAATGCTGATTATATACTAAGTAAAATTTGTAATTAAGAAGTGATCTTAGACATGACTTAAACATAAGCACTGGTCTTAGTCGTAAGCTTTGATTATATTCTAAGTATTGAACTTAGAAATAAGTAATGATTTTAGACGTAAGGAATGATGATACCAAGTATCGATTCTAGACATAAGTCATGACATTAGACCTAAGTGATGATCGGATAAGGGATATGCCCACGTATACCTAGGACACTCCATACGACTTTGAATTATTTGCCTTACCTAAGTGTTGATTATAAACATTCGTACAATTACTTAGATCTGACCCCTGCAAACCGATATCATTATGATAAATAAAACAAGACCTCTACATCGACAGTAGTGTTAGAACGCGACTAGGTCTAAGTGGAGATCGTAGATCTTAAGGGATGATTGTAGTAAAATGATAAAGACTAAGTAACAATTTATAAGCGATATGATCAGTAGAGATTAACAAAGAATACCGTACAAAGGAGTTTATAGCCATGATTAAGAGGTTGAATTTTAGAATGTCAAATAAGCCAAAGATATTAGTCCTATTAGAGATATTGATTGATATCGATAAGCGAACACTACTAAAATGAGTAAAGTGGAATGACAAATTATTAGAAATCTAGGTTAAGTGTTGATTCCTAGAAACACGTAAGTACTGACGTTCGAGTAGGCTTGAACTGAAATAGAGTAAGCATGAACAAGTAGTGAGTGTTTTTCAAGTGAGATCTAAGTAAATTAGTATTAGCGGTTAAAATAACCAGGTAATGAAGTATGGTGTATCAGTGTGGTGCGCGGAAGCATGGTGGATAAGAATGACTTAAGTTGATCAATATTTAGTGTGTCATACTAGGATTGAACAACTTAAGTGAAAGATTATAGGAAACAATACATATGTGGACTTGTCAGTGACATTAAGGGGGAGTGATGGGTGCATATTGAAGGTTTGATGGATATTTCGGATGATTATGTAACTAGGAGATTAATCATATATGATGAGATTAAGAATATGAAATTATAGATTGTAATAAGTTGAATGATACACGTCAATTAGTGTAAATAGAAGTTTATAAGTTGTAATTGTAGAGAATTAAGTTAAAGATTATAGTACACCTAAGAACTGATGTTAGAAGGCTGCTGATGACCGTAGATATAAGTACGTTATAAAGCAACGATTGTGGTATGGAACTCCCGGTACGATGACAATACCCCTAAGTTTGATGTTAGAATTATAAGAAGTATAAAGAATGTAGGTTATGATCCTAAATAAGCAGAGTATAATGGACTTAGAAACTATCTCGTTGAGAAAAAGGAATGATCTTGAGGCATTAGCCTATGATAAGGAAGTAAAATGATTAACATATCACAGTACGCAATGGATATTTAGTTTGGTCATTATCTAAGTTAACGAATTAAGTAAAACCATACTAAGTTATTGATTACGCCATACGCAAGTTTCGAGGACGAAACTTATTGTAAGGGGGGAGGTCTATTATACCCCGCGTTCATGGATGCAAAGAAGAGTGAAATAAATAAAATAACCACAATAATAAAAATAGACTACATAAAAATAATTATCCTAACTAAACTAGAGAAATGATTAAAGAGATAAAGTAAAACTAATAGGTAAACTCCTAATACACCTAGGAGAACACCATGTATATCTACAAAACCTAAACACATTAGAACTCTACACAACCTATATCTATCTATACACACACTCAACCCTAAACACACACACCCCAAACCCACGGCAGCCCCCAAAATCTTCAGCAACAGGCGGCAACGGCTGCCCCCTCTCCCCACAAATTGATCCCGCCAGCAACAAAGGAAAAACGAAAAAGAAGATTCAATTTTCTTTTGCTTTTCTTAGACATATAATTATATACATACATAAACACATATCATATGACATTCTCCTATAACCATCAACAAACGGCCAGCCCCTTTCTCTATAGCACAATTCTGCCGCCAGCAATCTAAGCCAAGAAACAAATAATTTTTGGTCCGTTCTTCATCTGCTTTTCGCGTAGTACGTTTAATCGAGACACGAGGCAAGTATCCTTGCTATATTTGCTATGATTCTCTAAAGTTATTATGTTATTTTCGTATCAAATCGGATCATGCATGATTTATTTGTGATTCACATAGATCGTTGTATATACATATGCAATTGTTGTATGTATGTATTAACTATGTGTATATGTATAAAGATTGTAAAATTTTTATGATTAAGGCTATTTTTAGCCGTGGGTTGAAGTGTATGTCGCTGCCTACGAAGGTACCAGGGGTGAAATTTGTGTGCTGGGTATATATGAATGTGGTATATTTATGTGTGGTGGTCATTTGTTTTTTTCTTAGACAGCGGCCACCTGAAACATATATATATATATATATATATATATATATATATATATATATGTAATATATGAGTTATTAAAGAAATGTATTTTTGTATGAATAAGTTAATAATTTGTGAAAGTTGAGTTTTGATGAAGTTGATAGGCCACAAATCTTGAATTTATGAAATTGTTAGAAAGGTAATTATATGTGCTGTATATTTATGTCTATGTATTGGAAATCAAAATTTGGTATAATTAATTATATATGAAGGCCACTGTCCATGCCGAAAGTGGTACTTTATGTATATATAATATTTGTAATATAAAGTATTAATAATGTATTATTTTAGGTGATCGGAACTATGTGAAACGCGCAAGTATAAGCGCGTATATGCACGTGTATGAGCGTGGACATATACGTAGTTATACTTACATGTGGTTGATAAAATGGAATTAAAACGGAAATAAATGGTAAACGAATAAGTATAACAGTAAACGAAAAAAGTGTTAAAAGTTGTACTTGTCAACTTCATGGATTTGAGTGTGGAAGTTAAAGTTTTTTTGTCCTTTTCCAAAGCAACCATCTGAGGCCTTTAGGAAGAAAGGAAGGATTTGCCCAACACCGAGCATAGAGGTCAGCGGGGTTGGGAAGAAAAGATTCCGCGTAGGAAGTTAATTCGTCAAAAAGGTAGGTGCCTCTTCCCCCTCAAACGGGTATGATTCATGCATGCTTTGATGGTATACTAATGTGTTTCGTGGTTTTTATTTGTTTAAGTTGTAAATTTTGTTTCGTTGTTTTATTTGTTTAAGTTGTAGATTTTGTTTCGTTGTTTTTATGTGTTTAAGTTGTTAATTTTATATATGTTGGAAAGCATGAGATATATTGTTTATGGCTATGTGTGTGCATGTGTGTGTATAGTGTTCGCATGGCTTAATGTGTATATGTGACATTTGAATATATATATATATATATATATATATATATGTTATTAAATTATATTAGAGGCTGAATAATTGAGTGGGGATTTTGGTTGTGGTTGTATGATGCATAATAGTAGTGTGGTTTTATTGCATTCATGGCATGTGCATTTGCATGAGGTATACTCCGTCTATAGGGCGTGGGTACCAGGATGATATACTGTGTCTATAGGGCATGGGTGTCATGAGACAGGCCGCGTCTATAGGGCGGGGGTGTCCAAACGGCAAGTGGTGGCTAGAGACCACGGCGCTGGATTTAGGACCCGGGACATGCATTGCACGGTAGAGGTTTGGACATATCGTCTGACATGATTCTTGTTGCGTGTGACACGTTGATTGTGCATGCATCACGTACTTGCGCATTTTAGGTGGAGTGCTTTACTTACTGCATTTACTTTATCTTATGTGGTTATATCATAGCTATGTGCTATGTGGCTATATCATTTCAGTATGCACGTTTTGTATTAGTTTGAGGTGGGCATCTACTGTGTGATTTCTGTCACTCACCCCTACTTCCCAGGTGAGCCGGATGAGGACTACGAGCATATCTTCGTTGAGGATGGGACGGACATAGCAGAGTGGGCTGGTTGATAGCTGCATCTAGGTTACGAGGGGGCTCTGCAGCTGTTTGTGTTTACTTATACTTTGGGGATTTTTCACGGATTTCTCTATTACTTTTATTATCAGAATTTTGATTCAGTAAAGTAATGACGATTATTGGAGTTTAATTTAAGTTATGATTTACGTTTCCGCGAGAAAAATTTCTACGTCATTTCTGACATGTAAGAGATTGATTTGACGCCTTGTATTCTTCTTAGTGAGATACGGCGGGTGCACTATTCCCGATGCTAGGGCTCGGGAGCGGGGCGCTACATCTCTAACGTTGTATTTTATTCAATCAATTTCGTCTTTAGCGTCAAACTCATCACTCGAATCCTTGGTGGCAGGTGCCTTTCTCTTGTCTTTACTTCCACCACCAATAGTTTTCTTGCCTTGTCGGGATAATGGTGCAACATCATTTTCTACCTCATGTACCTCTGGTTGAGCATCCTCATCAGGCTCATGACTTGGTCTTTTTTTCACTTCCTTGTCGGGATTTTTTCATTTGAGCTACCTTTTTTTATATCAAAAGTATCTTTTCAGGAGCCTTCATCTCGTCCTCCACATCCACATCAACTCCTTCCATTTTGAGCATATATCATAAGATTCACAAAAGAGAGTGCTTTAGGGCATCTCCAATGGATACCCAAATCCCCCCATTTTTGGGTTTTTCACTATTCACACACCTTTTTTGTGTTTCACTATTCATCACCGAAAACACTATTCAATATGTTTTTTATTATTTTCTTTAATATTCAAACTCAATATTAATAAATAAGTAAAAAGTTTTATATTTATAAATTAAAATTTATTTATTTTAAATTAAATAAATATAAAAAATGCAACAACAATAATTAAATATAAAATAAGATTAATTAAACAAAGTACGTTACAAACATAGGATGAAATACATTACACACATTACATAGAATATTTCACAATAAAGAAACTAAATTAACAAGAAGATTATAAAAAACTAATACAACATACATATAAATTAAATCAACAGCAATTCACTTATTCGAGAATCTTCAACTCCATAAAGATTTTTCAATAATCCGGGAGATTATCTCCATCTCCACCAAGATTGTTGAAATAGTTGGCAAACTAATTTGAGGGAGGAGATGGTGGTTGTGGAAATATACCCTTTTTTGCCAATATTCGTGTTTGTAGAACCGACAGAAGTGCATGATATCATGAAAGCTTGCATTATCATGCATAATATGATAGTAGAAGACGAAATAGATCTGAACGCACCAATTGTAGAACCGACAGAAGTGCCACCCCCAAATGTTGAAGTCATTGAAGATGAAAATGCTCGATTCAAAAGATTTTTAGATCGTTTTAATCAAATCAAGAATAAAGAAGCTCATTTTGCTCTACGCAATGCATTGATAGAGCATTTATGGGAGGAATATACTAATTCCAGGGGGTCTTGGACTTAATTCCTGGTATTTCATATGTTGTTCGTCAATTTCAAGTTTTTAATATGCTTGTTTGAGCAATAAAAGCTACATTAAACGCACTTTGTTTTTTTGTTACACACTTTAATTAATAATGTTTATATTAAACTTTATTTTAAATGCAAAGATATTACATAACATAAAAATAACATAAACGATTTAAATAAAATTAATAGTTATTAAATTATGAAATATAAATAAATTATTAAATTATTCAACAAATTAATTAAAGACTTTGTATAAATGTATTAATAATGGATTAAATATAGAATAGTGGAAGAATCTTTAAGGAATATTCTTATTTGGTGAAGAATTTGATATTTTGGGTTGGAGCAGAAGTCGCTGTAGCAAACCAAAAAGTGGGGTTTTGAATAGAATTTTGGGTTTTGGGTTGGAGATGACCTTAGTAGATTTTGTTGCTTCTTCACAACCATATCCATAAACATTGCCCCAACATTTATTTTTTCATTCTTGAAAAATTTATAAGCTACATAGTAGTCCATGTTGCTCGGTAGCTTAGCCAATTTACGATATATAGAGTAGGTGATAACAGCGATAAGAAAAGGATAATGCAATGAAACAGAATTCAAAGATCTTGAGAACAAGTAACAAAAAAAAAAAAGTTTTGACTTAATTTTCACTTACACGCAAGTCTTCAATATCCCATCTAGCAATGGCAAAATCAAGTACTCCGTTTGGTGTTCCCAATAGTGAATTCATTATAGTGACACTTGATTAGAAGAAAGAGCTTCATTAAGCAAAATTGGAAGTTCCTCAATCATTGTGGATGTTCTCTAGTAAAAGAGTAGGCTTCTGTTACTTGCCTTTTTTACTTTTCAATAATCATGCATTATGTGCTTTGTTAGTGAACAGTATGTGCGGGTTTGGTGGTTCATGTTCGTTTACTAAGATTATGCAAATGGGAAGTGCTATTGATGTCGGGATGAGATCTCCTGTTCCACTTTCCTCTTATTCAACTCGTCATCACGCGACAAGTGGCAGCATGTAGCGTCCCGCTCCCGAAACCTAGCTTCGGGAACAGTGCATCCGCCGTAGCCTAATACGAGAACTACAAGGCGTCGTTCAAACTTCTTTACACGTCAGAAATGACGTATAATTTTTTTTTCCGCGAAAACGAATAATAAAATAAACATCTTCATTAAATTAAATCCATCGAAATTTAAACAAGTGTCAGAGCTGTCGATACTCGCTACATCAGGCACGAAATACTGAAATAGTCAGAATACATATAAAGAGTCTAAGTGATAGGAGACATCTAACTATCCCACTGGAAGCAACCGATCACACGATCCCGGCTCACTCTCCCCAGCTCGCACAATCAGTCCCATCCTCTATAAAAAGATACTCAAAGTCCTGCTCACCTGTGGAGGAGAGGTAGGGGGTGAGTGATGGGAGTCAATCGTAGGTTATCCATCTCTCCCGAAAAGGGACTGTCACATAGTGAGTCGGGTAAACACATAAAGCACGTAAAGCATGGAGTAGATGAATAAAGTAATAAAACATAAACAGATAAATAAAGCAAATAAAGCATAAGTAAGGAAATAATACATACCCGACCCGATCTGTATCCCAACACGTAGCACTGAACAACTTAATAACAAGATAAATAATCACAACAATAACAAATGCAGTGCGCAACATCATGATACATGCACTTCTATCTCCGTGTCACACGCAGTCATTTGATATCACACGATATGCCATTTCTTTTCCATGATATGCTATGCATGTCCCGGGTCCTATTAGGTGAAGGTAACCATTATTACCAACACCCATCACACGCCTCGTCAGGCCACACGTCCCGTAGGACCACACGGCTCATAGGCCAAATGCAATGCTCGTGCCATGAATGCGTCACACTTGCACACTTCCGTTTGACCTATGTTGCATGCTCCGTTCTATGTTGCGTATTACCTATATTGCAAGTTACCCTATGTTGCATGGGGTTCATTAGTGTACTTTATCTTCAATCGTTATTTTAACTTTCTAGACTTTATTTTAGGTTTCTACACTTTAATTTATTTTTCCTAGGCTTTCAAGCACTTTATTCTTTTATTTATATATTTTTATCTTGCCCTACTATTTTTATTTCTTCTATTTTAATTTATTTAATGGGTTTCTAAATTTCTTACTTTTAAAACATTATTAATGTTGAATTAAATAAATTTATAGTCATATAATACATTTATACGTATGAATATATTATATACATATTATTGTTATTTATATTTTTTTTCTCCTCAGTACTGTTCGGATGGTTACTTTATATATCAATTGTTTTTTTTATTTATTGAATTTACCTAATTACTAAATCCTTTTCTTACTTAACAGTTTTGCTAAGTTAAACCATCCTGGCCCTTATATGCTGGCCCTTTTTGACTTCCAGCGCCAGCCCAGTCCGCCAGCCGGCGCTGGCCTCAGGCCCGCTGGCCGCTGGCCTTATTTACCCCTTTTTTTTTTCTTTTGTTGCAGTCTGGGCCGCAGCCTTCTCCCGCAGGTACGGCCCGCTAAGAAGGCAGCCGGCCTGCTGGCTTCTGGTCCGCCTTCTCATTCCCTTTTTTTAATTGCTGTGTATTTTGGGCCAACTCGCCTGGCCTGCTGAGGCAGCAGTCGGCCCGTTAGGGTTGGCCTGCTGGCCTGCGGCCGCCAGGCCTGAGTTTTCTTTTTTTAAATTCTATTTCCATTTGAAAATCTATAACTTTTTCGTTTTAACTCCGATTAACCCCAAACCAGTTCCATTGGACTCTGTTTAACGCCCCGGACGCACTGAAGCTGAACACGTCAGCACGTGACTTGCACGCGCCGCCCAGGAGCGCGTGGGCCACACACGCCGCCCTTTGCAGCCGCGCGTTTGATACACGCGCCGCCTCTGGGTGCATTTTTCGTCGCCCTAAACCCATTCCAACCTATTTCCGTGCTATGTGATCTATATCTAAGGCCAAACACAAAAATTCCATACCAAAACATAAAGTAATCATGATAAACATACAAAAGATAGACATGCAGTGATAATCAAATAATTCCCAAAACAGAATGCGAGGGAATCCAAAGCAATCCGACAGAGGGGAGGGTAACCTACCTCCAAACGACGAAATTCCTAATCAAACAAGATGGGATTTGATGTGGCTTTTCCTTTTCCTTCCCTACTCTCTCCCGCTGCCTCCTTCCTTTGCCTTCACCTTCTTCTTCTTCTTTTTTTTAATATGGTGTCAACCGAAATGTGTGTGTGGTGGGAGGGGAATAACGGTTGGGGTTTTAATTTGGGGAGGGGCATGATTGGTGGGATTTGGGGAGGGGATTGGGTAGTTTAGGATAAGTTTGAATTTAATTAATTTTTTAATTATTATTATCTTCTTTTTTTCTTCGGTCCTAACATCCTACCCCCCTTACAAAAAGTTTCGTCCTCGAAACTTGCGTACTTTATTCGAAGAGGTGTGGATAGTGCTCGCGTATTTGCTCCTTGAGCTCCCGGGTTGCTTCCCGCTCTGTATGATTAGACCACTGAACCTTAACATAGGGAATCACCCTGCGTCTCAGTACTTGGTCCTTGCGATCAATTATTCTGATTGGGGTCTCCTCGTACGTAGCATCGCTTCTCACCTTCAGCAGCCGTGCCTCTAGTATATGACTCGGGTCTGAAACATACTTCCGCAACTGCGAGACATGAAAGACATTGTGCACCTGTGCCAATGTCGGAGGTAGAGCAAGTCTGTAGGCCAATGTGCCGATCCTCTCAAGTATCTCGTGCGGACCAATGTAGCGAGGACTTAGCTTACCCTTTTCTCCGAATCTCATCACACCCTTGGTCGGGGACACCTTCAGGTAGACCTTATCCCCTAATGCAAACTCCAGAAGTTGTCGCTTCTAATCGGCCCAACTCTTATTCCGATCCTGCACTGCCTTCAGCCTATCCCGAATCACTTTGATTTTTTCTTGAGTCTGCTCTATCAAGTCAGGCCCTGTAATAGTTCTCTTGCCAACCTCATCCTAATAAACCAGTGATTTTCACTTTCGTCCATACAATGCCTCAAATGGCGCCATTTTGATCGCGCTGTGATAACTGTTGTTGTAAGAGAACTCAATCAATTTCACCATACTGTCCCAGTTTCCCTTGAAATCCAAAGCACATGCTCTCAGCATATCCTCCAAGGTCTGGATAGTCCTCTCTGACTGGCCGTCGGTCTGAGGATGGAATGCCGTACTCAATCGCAGCTCGGTCCCCATAACTCTTTGATATGCTGTCCAAAACCTAGAGGTGAACTTCGAATCTCGGTCAGATATGATGCTTACTGGTACATCATGCAGACTGACAACATTATCAACATACAGTGTCACCAATTTCTCAATCGTGGCCTCACTAGACACCGGCAGAAAGTGTGCGGACTTGGTCAACCGGTCGACTATCACCCATATAACATCATTGCCGCTTCTCGTCTTAGGGAGCCCTGCAACAAAGTCCATCGTGATATGCTCCCACTTCCATTCTGGCACCTCTAACGGCAACAAAAGACCTCCGGGTCGTTGATGCTCGGTCTTTACCTGCTGGCACAGAAGACATCTCTCAACAAATTCGGTTATGTGCCTCTTCATACCACTCCACCAGTAGTTCTTCTTCAGGTCGTTGTACATCTTTGTAGAGCCCAGATGAATCGACATCTTGGAGTGGTGTGCTTCTCTCAATACCTCTTTTCTCAGATCATCCACATCGGGTACGCATAATCTCCTTTGATACCATAGACTGCCATCATTGTGTATCTGAAACCCGTCGACTTGGCTAGTCATCATCTTCTCCTAGATCTCTCTGAGTGTAGTATCCTCCTTCTGAGCCTCCTTGATCCGCTCAATCAGTGAATGTGTAATGACTAAGGCTGCCAAAACATTCGCCGTGGAATCTACAATATCGAGATCAAACTCCGCAATTCCCTCTCCAACGGCGTCTGTCGAGCGTGACCTGACTTTTTGCTCAGTGCATCGGCAACTCGGTTGGCCTTCCCGGGATGATAGCTAATAGTCAGATCATAGTCCTTCAGTAGCTCTAACCATCTCCTCTGACGCATATTCAGCTCTTTCTGAGTGAACATATACTTCAGGCTCTTGTGGTCGGTAAACACTTCGCACTTCTCTCCGTACAAATAATGCCGCCAAATCTTAAGTGCAAAGACCACCGCAGCTAACTCAAGATCGTGAGTCGGATAGTTCTGCTCATAAGGCTTCAGCTGTCGTGAGGCATAGGCGATAACTCTGCCTCTTTGCATCAGAACGCACCCTAAAATAGAGAAGTTAGACCACTATCGGGGCACTTATAAGTTTAAAATCAAAACCATTTATATGTACCTAGTCCATTCTTGGATGCGTCGCTGTAGATGACGAACCCTTCTGAACCGGAGGGCTGCGCCAACACAGGAGCAGTGGTCAACCTTTTCTTCAATTCCGCAAAGCTTCTTTCACAATCAGCTGTCCACTCAAACTTTGTCTTTTTCTGCGTAAGTCTGCTCAGGGGTGCTGCTATGGTGGAGAATCCCTCGACGAACTTCCTGTAGTAACCTGCCAACCCGAGGAAACTCCTCACCTCTGTCACATTGGTAGGTCTAGGCCACTCCATAATCGCCTCTATCTTCTTTGGGTCCATTGAGATTCCTTCTTCTGAGACAACATGGCCCAAGAAAGTTACACTCTTTAGCCAAAATTCACACTTACTGAATTTGGCATACAACCTCTTCTACCGCAGAATCTCCAAGATTTCCCTCAAATGCTTCGCATGCGCCTCCTCGTCAGGTGAGTAGACTAGAATGTCATCAATAAACACCACCACAAACTTGTCCAGCTGCTCCTTGAACACCGTGTTCATCAGGTCCATGAAAGCAGCCGGTGCATTAGTCAATCCAAACGGCATCACCAAAAACTCGTAGTGGCCGTATCAGGTGCGGAAAGCAGTCTTTGCCACATCTTCTGCCTTGATCCTTAACTGATGGTATCCGGATCGGAGATCAATCTTTGAGAACACCTTTGCACCCTGTATAGATGACACGACGCGATTAAAAATTAAAATTCATCTCTTAATCAATGTTACTGCAATTAACATTTACCTTAAGTTGGTCGAACAGGTCCTCGATCCGAGATAGGGGATACTTGTTCTTGATGGTGATTTTGTTGATCTCTCGATAATCTATACATAAGCGCATGCTCCCATCTTTCTTCTTGACAAACAGAACTGGAGCTCCCCATGGCGATACGCTTGGGCGGATGAACTTGCGATCCAACAACTCCTGTAGCTGCTCTTTCAGTTCTTTAAGTTCTGCTGGAGCCATACGGTAAGGTGCCTTTGATATGGGTTTAGCACCCGGGATCAGATTAATCTCGAACTTTACTTCTCGACTAGGTGGTAATCCAGGCAATTCATCCAGAAAGACATCTTTGAACTCGTTCACCACTGGAATCATCTCGAGAGATGGCACCTGCTGTTCTGCCCCTAGTGCGTAAACCAAGAAACCTTCACCACCTTTTCTTAGCACCTGGTGAACTTGCATCGCAGTCAAATACCTCTGCTTGGGCACCTTCTCCAGTTTAGTGTTCCCCTGCAAAACAATCTCTTGCATGTTCGGACCTCTGATGCTCACCTGTTTCTACCGGTAGTTTATGGTAGCATGGTACTTTGTCAGAAAATCCATGCCCAGAATGACGTTGAAGTCCTTTATCTGTATCGGGATCAGCGTTGCTGTAAACTCCTGAAAATCAATCTCCAACTTGCATCCTCTATACTGCTGATGAGACACGATCACCTGTTCGCCTGCCGTCTGAACTCTGTATGGTGTTTCAAGCCAATCGGGTAGAGTATCTAGGTTCTTAACGAATCTCTTAGCGATGAAAGAGTGGTTGGCGCCACTGTCGAATAGAACATTAGCGGGTACCTTATTAATCAATATCGCACCTAACATTTTCCAAGTTAATTACGCGATAAAAGTTACTTACAGACAAACATTTTAATTAAAATGGACGAATTTAACTATGCGTAATTAAAGGTACCTGTCACCACATCACCAGCTCCCTCGACATCGGTATCTGTCATCACGTGCACACGAGCATTCGTCTTTGGTCGTCCTCTCTGCTGATCCCCCTGTGGCTGCTGCTGCTGATGATGCTCTGGACAATCCCTAGCGTAATGCCCTGTCTTGCCGCATCGAAAACAGAGGTTCGTCTTCTTCCAACACTCGCCCGGGTGGGTACGTCCACAGTGAGTGCATGGCAGTGTTGGTCCCTTGTCCCTCAATGGCTGCTGCTGACCAACCGGCTGACGTCGGGGAACCTTCACCCAGCGCCCAACTCTCCCTGAACTGGAGTCCTCACGGGGCCTCTTGCCCCTCTCCTCAGTCGCAACTCTCGCTAAGTCATCCTCCACCTCACGGCACGCCTCCAAAAGATCCTCATAAGTCCTCGGTCTCGTGTATACAATCCCAGTCTGAATGCGAGAGTTCAACCCGGTCCTGTACTTCAGCATCTTGGCCTTCTCATTTTCCATAATAGATGGCATGTATCTTCCCAATGCATGAAAATGCTCCGTGTACTGGGCCACTGTCATAGAACCCTGTGTCAACGTCTGGAACTCGATCATCCTCTTCTGAATCACACTGTCTTGAATATAGAAGTTTTGAAACTCCTCTCTGAACTGGGCCCATGTCACCGGTGCGGTTAGGCGGATCTGTACACTGTGCCACCACTCCTCAGCCTCTCCCTCAAGGAAGGACGCAACAACCTCAACTTTCAGCTCCTCAGGCACTTGCAACAAACGGAGCTGGTCAGATACATTCTTCAACCAGATCTCTGCCTCCTCCGGGCAGGAAGTCCCTCGAAACATCAGAACGCGGGATGCCTATATCTCCCGGTAGTAGAATCGTAAGCCAGGTGGGGGTAGTGGCGGCGGCGGTACCTGCTGCTGATTAATGTGATGATGATGTTGTGCCACAATGTTGGCCAGAGTGGCCATAGCATCAGCCAATGCTTGGGTCCCCTGACTTTGGTCATCACCTTCGTTCGCTCCGTTTCCCTGTGGATCACGTCTGGGTGGCATCTTTCCTGTGAATTTTTTACACCGATACAAACACTTCGTTAGTCCAGAAAAATTTGAGGGTAATTTAGGGAATTTGGTCGTTTGTGGAAATTCGCTCTAAAGTCTAGGGGTAGAAAAGGTAAATTAGTAAATAAAACGATCGCTCACTCTCGTACCCCTTAACCCGATCATGACTTAGGTCTAAGATCCTCATTTAACCCTATTTGGCTGTTTAAGGGTAAGATTGTCATTTTAGGAAAAGATCGTAGCTTATGTCTAGGTTATCTAGTTAATCCTGCGTTTCCGAAGCAGATCTGGAGCCTCGGGTCTGATACCACCTGCAGCGCCCCGCTCCCGAAACCTAGCTTCGAGAACAGTGCACCCACCGTAGCCTACTACAAGAACTACAAGGCGTCGTTCAAACTTCTTTACACGTCAGAAATGACGTATAATTTTTTTTCGCGGAAACGAATAATAAAATAAACATCTTCATTAAATTAAATCCATCGAAATTTAAACAAGTGTCAGAGCTGTCGATACTCGCTACATCAGGCACGAAATACTGAAATAGTCTGAATACATATAAAGAGTCTAAGTGATAGGAGACATCTAACTATCCCACTAAAAGCAACCGATCACACGATCGCGGCTCACTCTCCCCAGCTCGCACGACCAGTCCCATCCTCTATAAAAAGATACTCAAAGTCCTGCTCACCTGTGGAGGGGAGGTAGGGGGTGAGTGATGGGAGTCACTCGTAGGTTACCCGTCTCTCCCGAAAAAGGACTGTCACATACTGAGTCGGGTAAACACATAAAGCACGTAAAGCATGGAGTAGATAAATAAAGTAATAAAACATGAACAGATAAATAATAAAGCAAATAAAGCATAAGTAAGGAAATAATACATACCCGACCCGATCTGTATCCCAACACGTAGCACTAAACAACTTAATAACAAGATAAATAATCACAACAATAACAAATGTAGTGAGCAACATCATGATGCATGCACTTCTATATCCGTATCACACGCAGTCATTTAATATCACACGATATGCTCTTTCTTTTTCATGATATGCTATGCATGTCCCGGGTCTTATTAGGTGAAGGTAACCATTATTACCAACACCTATTACACGCCTCGTCAGGCCACACGTCCCGTAGGACCACACGGCTCATAGGCCAAATGCAATGCTCGTGCCATGAATGCGTCACACTTGCACACTTCCGTTTGACCTATGTTGCATGCTCCGTTCTATGTTGCGTATTACCTATATTGCGTAGTTACCCTATGTTGCGTGGGGTTCATTATTGTATTTTATCTTCTACCGTTATTTTATCTTTCTAGACTTTATTTTAGGTTTCTACACTTTATTTTATTTTTCCTAGGCTTTCAAGCACTTTATTCTTTTATTTATATATTTTTATCTTGCCCTACTATTTTTATTTCTTCTATTTTAATTTATTTAATGGGTTTCTAAATTTCTTACTTTTAAAACATTATTAATGTTGAATTAAATAAATTTATAGTCATATAATACATTTATACGTATGAATATATTATATACATATTATTGTTATTTATATTTTTTTTCTCCTCAGGTACTGTTCGGATGGTTACTTTATATATCGATTGTTTTTTTTATTTATTGAATTTAGCTAATTACTAAATCCTTTTCTTACTTAACAGTTTTGCTAAGTTAAACCATTCTGGCCCTTATATGCTGGCCCTTTTTGCCTTCCAGCGTCAGCCCAGTCCGCCAGCCGGCGCTGGCCTTATTTACCCCTTTTTTTTCTTTGGTTGCAGTCCGGGCCGCAGCCTTCTCCCGCAGGTACGGCCCGCTAAGAAGGCAGCCAGCCTGCTGGCTTCAGGCCCGCCTTCTCATTCCCTTTTTTTAATTGCTGTGTATTTTGGGCCAACTCGCCTGGCCTGCTGAGGCAGCAGTCGGCCCGTTAGGGTTGGCCTGCTGGCTTGTGGCCGCCAGGCCTGAGTTTTCTTTTTTTTCTTTTAAATTCTATTTCCATTTGAAAATCCATAACTTTTTCGTTTTAACTCCGATTAACCCCAAACCAGTTCCATTGGACTCTGTTTAACGCCCCGGACGCACTGACGCTGAACACGTCAGCGCGTGACTTGTACGCGCCACCTATGGGCGCGCGTGGGCCACATACGCCGCCCTCTGCAGCCGCGCGTTTGATACACGCGCCGCCTCTGGGTGCGTTTTTCGTCGCCCTAAACCCATTCCAACCTATTTCCGTGATATGTGATCTATATCTAAGGGCAAACACGAAAATTCCATACCAAAACATAAAGAAATCATGATAAACATACAAAAGATAGACATGGAGTGATAATCAAATAATTCCCAAAACAGAATGCGAGGGAATCCAAAGCAATCCGACAGAGGGGAGGGTAACCTACCTCCAAACAACGAAATTCCTAATCAAACAAGATGGGATTTGATGTGGCTTTTCCTTTTCCTTCCCTACTCTCTCCCGCTGCCTCCTTCCTTTGCCTTCACCTTCTTCTTCTTCTTCTTTTTTTTAATATAGTGTCAACCGAAATGTGTGTGTGGTGGGAGGGGAATAACGGTTGGGGTTTTAATTTGGGGAGGGGCATGATTGGTGGGATTTGGGGAGGGGATTGGGTAGTTTAGGATAAGTTTGAATTTAATTAATTTTTTTTAGTTATTATTATCTTCTTTTTTTTCTTAGGTCCTAACACAGCAAGAGGTGGATAGTGAGGCCAGATGCGGGTGACCCTCATCTAGCTTCACCACTCACCCTGCTGCCACGTGTTGCGTGGTGAAAAGTGGAGTAAGGGGAAAGTGGGGGTTTAGATCTCCTAACCCCACTTTCCTCACCCTCTTTGTGACCACGCGACACGTGGCAGCAAAGGGCGGTGGTGAGGCTAGATGCGGGTGACCCTCATCTAGCCTCACCACCCTCCGTTACTGTCACGTGTTGCGCGGTCATGCGTCACCGCACATCATTTGCGGTGAGGGGATCCTATCCCGGGAAGTGGTGAGGATCCTAACCCATTGCTGTCCTCTCTTCTTGGATTTTCAACCACTTTTGTGTTGAATTTAGTCTCAACATTGTAAAAGTGGCGGAAATACAAAAAGACATGGTGACAAAAGCCTCACCCTTCGCAAACATAATCAGATCTTTTCAGCTTCAAACAGGTAGCTTTCCAAATGCTTTAGCTTTATATGTTTCGACATCTGAAATCTTTGAATTGTTCATGTCCATAACGGAATCTCGCGCGGCTCTTTTGATTTTGTCGGTAACCGAAAAAAGGAAAAATGACCCATCTCGAATATCCTATTAAATCATATGAAATCTTCAGAAAGGAATGGAAAAATCTTAATCGCTATTAAAATCTGGAAATGAATAGGTGGCATACAAGATGTGCCATCTTGATTGTGTCACCCTTGCTCCTTCCAATCAAGGGATTTTATTTTTTACTTAACATAACCATCTTCCGTACGTGTTCTAACTTTGACAAAGTATATTCCTTTGCCAGTCCGTTCATAGAGTAACATAAATTATATAATATTTGTGATGATATATCTGGAAAGTTGCGCTGCTTTGCTTTACTTGCTTAATGCTTTGATGTTCTGCTTTGGTACCTGACGAAGCCGGATCTTCACGAAGGGTCAAAGATGACCTCAAATAAACGTCGTCAGTTAACTTGAAGAGCAGTTAACCGACTTGAAAATTGTAGCTGGAATAGCTTCCTGAAAGTCCTGCACAAGGAAGCAAAGATCAGAGGTCCCGGGGGATGACCCCGGGTAAAACCCTCCAACGCTCAAGTCAGTTTGGGTCATTTCTCTCTGAGAATTTAGTTTAGTGTATGGAGTTAGAAAATTCTCACAGGTCTTAGCCGAAGAGAAAGTTCGGTGTATTAGCTCCAGGAGATAGTAAATTGTTAGATGAATCGGATCCCTTTTCTGGTCTACCTTGGCTTGCTTTTATTGGTTTTTCCCGCCCTTGGCGTCTGATAGTGGATAAGATGTTTGCTTGGGACAGAAGACCTATAACGCAGTAGGTCTGCTGATGTGACTGGTAGACCGGCTGATGTGACTAGTAGGTCGGTTGAAGTGACTTTGGCGCGTACAGGCTGAATAGCCAGACGTGTACTCTTTCTTTGAACTGCATTTCCGCCTAATGGTTCTACGATATAATACTGTGCTTGACTCCTTCGCCGAAGTGCAGAATCAGGCTTTGCCGAAGTACAGCGTTGAATCTGGCCGAAGTGATCTGGAGTGTAACACGGGCTGAAGCTGAGATCGGAGTTAGTTGCCGAGGTGCAGTCCTTGGCCTATTCTTCAATAGTAGAAAGTGATGTCATGGGGCTCAGCCGAAGTGTAGTCAGGGCTGAACAGGCGGGGCTTGGGTGCTGAACTGCAAGAGTTGTACCGTTGGCTGTTGTTGACTAACAGACGATCAATTCTGGTTTATCATTTGCCTCCCGATTTTGTGTGGCCGAGGTGACCTGTGAGGGCAGACAAATCTATTCTGAGTCTGTGACGTGTCTCCATTAATTAAGCAATTATCCTCTTAGCTGCGCCGTAATTCCTGCTTTTAGTGTAAGCGTCAATTCCAACGCCTCATCATTATCTTTTCGACGGTTTCAGTACCCGAGGGAGGAAAATACTTGAACCGTCGCCTTTTCGAATTTCAAACGAAAAATTGCAACTTTTGCCTCTCCTTCTTATAAATAGGGACAATTGCCCTAATTCCTTCTTTTCTTCTTCTTCTATTCTACACGTTGCTTATTCTGTTGTCTTGTTCTTCTTCTTCGTATTCGAAGCCCTTCTCCGTCCTTATTCCGTCGCTTTTCAGCTCAACCTCCAAACTTCTGTAAGCTTTTCTTCATTTTACTCATGGCTTCTGTTATTTCTTCTTCTTCTTTGGTTAGCCCGGAATCCAGGGCGCCCTCAACGTCAATGGACAGAGGTGCTTCATCTCCAATGGTGCAGAACTCAATGTGCATCTTGGAAGCCACTGACCTCTCCGAATTATGTCAACATTATAATGTTGATAGGAGTACCTTTGCCCCCCTTCTTCCTCTGTCATATCAGACTGCTTATGATCCCCAGTAGGGTATGAGGCAGTCTATGAGGAATACTTTAAATCCGGTTTCAACCTTCCCATTCCAGCTCCTTTATTCCAAATCTTGTATTCTTACGAACTTAGGCTTCCTCAAATAACGCCTAATAGCCTTAAGGTCATCCTTAGTTACCTGCTTTACCTAAGAGCTGCCGAGAAAGCCTTTTCACTTGCTTTTTTTAGGGGAATATTTGTGTGCGAACAGAAAGACAATTGGTACTATTTTGGTAGGAGGAATCCAAGTAGTGAAAACCTTCATGTCTTAAACCTTCCCTCTTCTACCGAAAATTGGACAAGACGTTTCTTTTTCGTCAAAGCTATAGGATTATCCGAGAGAACCCTATGGAAATCCAGCAGCGCAAATAATAGGAGGCCAAGCGAGAAATCTTACGATGAAGCCTCCAAATTGTTACATTTGCCCATGGCCGTGGATTGGAAGAAAGTTGACAGGTCAGTTGTGAGGGTTGCTGACCTGGAACACTTATGGCCAGAGCATAACTTTCGACCTCTTATCCCAATTGCTTTGAGAATAGTTCGGGGTATGTAGCAATCTTTTGAACATCTTTGACTTGTTCTGATGTTGCGTCTGTGTTTTGACTATTGGATTCTGCAGGAGTCATGGTGTCCGATACCCTTGCAAGGCTGAAGAATTTGGTCCCCAAAAAGAGGAAGAGGACCGAAGGACAACCCTCCTCTTCGGGGCAGGCCTCTGCCAGAACTCCGTTCGAGGTGCAGATGACTGCCGAGACCGAAGCTCCAGGTAAGATTTTCGCCATGCATTGGTCTTGAACATATTTTGTCTCCATTTAATCACTTGACCTTTTTTCTCTTCAGTTGGAACTCTTGATAATCCCATCCAGGCTAAAGCTCAAGTCTGTGCCCTGGCTTCAGCTCAGCCAGACGATGGAATTGGGGGAATTGATGCCCCCATCTTGATCTCTTCCTCTCCAATTGCCGAAGAGGAAGTTATGCCTCTACCAAGGCGGGTTTCTACTGAGGTTGATCCCTCCTCTGAGTTCTTAGGAGAGACTTCCGGGGTAAATACGCCAGAGGAAGAGTCTTCCCTACGAAACCGCCGAGGCACGAGGACGTTGGAGTTCTCTTTCGCTGACACTGCCGCAAATCCTAGCGTAGCTAGGAAAGTAACTGAGATGTTAGTGTTACCTCACGATTGGAAACTTTATGGCAGTATGGACTGGGATACTGCCATGAATTCATTTGCAATGAATATGGCCATGGTAAGATTTTTCGATATTCTCCATCTTTTTTAACTTGTTTACTTATGTTTTCTCTAACCATCCTGATTTCTGCAGTTCCGGGTTCAAGAATATAACATACTCAAACGGGCTGAAGAACTGCGAGCCAAATTTGCCCAACTCTCTGAGATCAATGCCAACCTTAGAAATGCCTATGACGGATTAGCAGAGGTGGCAAGGCCCAGCAATTTGAGGTTGAATCAACTGGAAGCTCAAGTGAACAACCTGAAGTCTGAGGTGGCCGTTCTCACTGAAGAGTCATCCAGAACCCAGGCTGAGCTGGAGTTTTACCAGAGAGAACTCAGTACTTTCGAGCAAGAGCTATCCAATAGCAAAGCTGAACTGAACCAGCAATTGGAAGCAGAATGGAAAAGCAAAGCTGATCTCCTTCATCAATTTGAACTTCAGGCTGAGGAGATTAAGAAAACTGCCATTGCTGAGTTCAGGCAGTCTGAGTTCTTTACTGGTAACTTCTTGAAGATTCAAGGTTCAGCGATAGCTGTTGGACAGACTTGGGCAATCGACACTTGCTCTGAAGTTTGCCCAAACCCGGACAAAAGTCATCCTCAAATTGCTGAACTCTACAACCCTGAGGCTGGAAGCTTACTTGAGAACCAGCTGGAGCTTTTTAAGAATGGAGCCGATCTCAGGGGCGATGAAGACAATGAAGAGTAGCATAGGATCTTCCTTTCTTTTTGTAATCTTTGTAGTTGTAACTTATTAATGAAAATCCCATTTTTTCCAACTCGTGCTCTTCAGCTTAATTCAATTTTCTTGACTTTGTCTTCTGCGTATGAAGTTTTACATGCTCTATTTCCATAGTTAATGCAAGTATTTGTCTTCGGCTTGAGAGACTTTACTTTAAGTTATCCTCCGCATCTAATTTGTCTTCGGCTCTGCCAAAGAGCTTTTTGGTTGCTTTTACGCTGGATTTCTCCATAAGTATTAAGCTTCAGCCTCAACCTTTAGCTTTGCCAAAAGTGTTATGCTGTTTGACTGAACTGCAGCTCTGCTGTGTTTTAATAAGTTTTAGATAAGTAAACTTGTTACTTGATGAATGTGTCACATGTTGGCTCTGTCACGAACATTGTTGAATCGAGTGCTGCTCATCCATCCCAGTTCTGCTGAGGTAGGATATAGGAATACCTGTCCCAAAATGTTGAGACCTGCTCAACTTACTCAGTCATGCTGATGTAAAATATAGGGAAACCTGTCCCAATATGTTGAGTCCCGCTCAACCTACTCAGTCCTGCTGAGGTAGAATATAGGGAAACCTGTTTCGAATGTTGAGTCCTGCTCAACCTTCTCAGACCTGCTAAGTTAAAATATAGGAAAACCTGTCCCAAACGTTGAGTCCTGCTCGACCTTCTCAGACCTGCTGAGTTAAAATATAGGGAAACCTGTCCCAATTGTTGAGTCCTACTTAACCTTCTCAGACCTGCTGAGTTGAAATATAGGAAACCTGTCCCAAATGTTGAGTCCTGCTCAACATTCTCAGACCTGCTGAGTTAAAATATAGGGGAACCTGTCCCAAATGTTGAGTCCTACTAAACCTTCTCAGACCTGCTGAGGTGAAATATAGGGAAACCTGTCCCAAATGTTGTGTCCTGCTCAACCTTCTCAGACATGCTGAGTTAAAATATAGGGAAACCTGTCCTAAATGTTGAGTCCCGCTCAACCTTCTCAGACCTGCTGAGTTAAAATATAGGGAAACCTGTCCCAAATGTTGAGTCCTACTCAACCTTGTCAGACCTGCTGAGGTGAAATATAGGGAAACCTGTCCCAAATGTTGAGTCCTGCTCAACCTTCTCAGACCTGCTGAGTTAAAATATAGGGAAACCTGTCTCAAATGTTGAGTCCTACTCAACCTTCTCAGACCTGCTGAGTTAAAATATAGGGAAACCTGTCCCAAATGTTGAGTCCTGCTCAACCTTCTCATACCTACCGAGTTTAAATATAGGGAAACCTGTCCCAAATGTTGAGTCCCGCTCAACCTTCTTAGACCTGCTGAGTTAAAATATAGGGAAACCTGTCCCAAATATTGAGTCCCGCTCAACCTTCTCATACATGCTGAGGTGAAATATAGGAAAACATGTCCCAAATGTTGAGTCCTGCTCAACCTTCTTAGACCTGTTGAGTTAAACTATAGGGAAACCTGTCCCAAATGTTGAGTCCTGCTCAACCTTCTCAGACCTGTTGAGTTAAAATATATGGAAACTTGTCCCAACTGTTGAGTCCCGCTCAACCTTCTCAGACCTGCTGAGGTGAAATATAGGGAAACCTGTCCCAAATGTTGAGTCCTGCTCAACCTTCTCAGACCTGCTGAGTTAAAATATAGGGAAACCTGTCCTAAATGTTGAGTCCCGCTCGACCTTCTCAGACCTGCTGAGGTGAAATATAGGGAAACCTTTCCCAAATGTTGAGTCCTGCTCAACCTTCTCAGACCTGCTGAGTTAAAATATAGGGAAACCTGTCCCAAATGTTGAGTCCCGCTCAACCTTCTCACACCTGCTGAGGTGAAATATAGGGAAACATGTCCCAAATGTTGAGTCCTGCTAACCTTCTCAGACCTGCTGAGTTAAAATATAGGGAAACCTGTCCCAAATGTTGAGTCCTGCTCAACCTTCTCAGACTTGCTGAGTTAAAATATAAGGAAACCTGTCCTAAATGTTGAGTCCCGCTCGACCTTCTCAGACCTGCTGAGGTGAAATATAGGGAAACCTGTCCCAAATGTTGAGTCTTGCTCAACCTTCTCAGACCTGCTGAGTTAAAATATAGGGAAACATGTCCTAAATGTTGAGTCCTGCTCAACCTTCTCAGACCTGCTCAGTTAAAATATAGGGGAACCTGTCCCAAATGTTGAGTCCCGCTCAACCTTCTCAGACATGCTGAGGTGAAGTATAGAGAAACCTGTCCCAAATGTTGAGTCCTGCTCAACCTTCTCAGACCTGCTGAGTTAAAATATAGGGAAACCTGTCCCAAATGTTGAGTCCCGCTCAACCTTCTTAGACCCGCTGAGGTGAAATATAGGGAAACATGTCCCAAATGTTGAGTCCTGCTCAACCTTCTCAGACCTGCTGAGTTAAAATATAGGGAAACCTGTCCCAAATGTTGAGTCCTGCTCAACCTTCTCAGACTTGCTGAGGTGAAATATAGGGAAACATGTCCCAAATGTTGAGTCCTGCTCAACCTTCCCAGACCTGCTGAGGTGAAATATTGAGGGCCATGCGGGAGTCTAACAAAGGATTGATCCTTTAATAATGCAAGGCTGAGCTGAAAAATTCCGGACGTACGCAAGAGGCAATAAATCCTGACTCATTTAAATCACAGACTCTTGCTGTCAAGTCAACCTTGTTCGCCCAGGAACCCGTAGCCCCTTTTCGTCATAATCTGAATCCTCATCACTTAGCAACCCGTGATGAGGCCCGGTTTGCAATTCTTATCCGGAGGGGCCTGCCAAAGTCCAGTCTGTTGTGCAACCTTGACCTTGGATTGTAGAACCGTTGTAGGTGACCAAGCTCGATCAAACGCCCAATTTCCTGTCCAAACTGCCTACAGTCTTCTGTATCATGCCTGATATCATGATGATAAAGGCAATACAGCCGGTGATCTCTTTTGTGGATCGGTCTAGCCAGGGGCTGAGGTTCCCTTGCCAGGGCCTTCTTCCTCATATAGGAAAGAATATGGGCTTTTGAAGCCAGTAGAGAGTTTCTTTCCTTCCCTCAGCCTCCTAACCGAATCTTGACAGTGCACCTTTCCTGCAGCGGGGCTTTGCCCTTATTGTCAACTTCTCTGTCATGTTTGAATGTCAAAGATGCTTTTTGCGTGCGTTTTAAGCTCTGGTGGCTAGACCCTTGTCCTGTATGCCCAGCCTTAGCCATAAATTCGGCCTGACGCCTGGGGTGATAGTCAGGCCGAGTTGGAGAGTACTCCAGGTGTTCCTGTGGGTGAGAGTTACTGGAGCTTGCTAGCGAAGCTTTACCATTCATTTCCCTCACTACAGCTTGGAAAACACTCGGGTTTTGAGCCACATAGCGTATGGCTCGCATATGCTCTTCATATGTGAATGCAATGGTAGGAGTCGAGGATTCTCCCGGCTCCGTAGAACATTGTTCTGTTTGTTGTTGAGAAGATCTCTGACTTCTCTTAGATGTCATAGGTTGCTTGGACCCTTTTCCATCCTTTTTATCCATCTTTCTCTCAATAGCTGGGTATGATCAAAATTAAGAAAGCCTAGAGCAACTGTTTTAAGGAATCGGAGGTTCAAGGCCATTCTTCTAGCGCCAAATGATGAAGCCGGATCTTCACCAAGGGTCAAAGATGACCTCAAATAAACGTCGTCAGTTAACTTGAAGAGTAGTTAACCGACTTGAAAATTGTAGCTGGAATAGCTTCCTGAAAGTCCTGCACAAGGAAGCAAAGATCAGAGGTCCCGGGGGGATGACCCCGGGCAAAACCCTCCGACGCTCAAGTCAGTTTGGGCCATTTCTCTCTGAGAATATAGTTTAGTGTATGGAGTTAGAAAATTCTCACAGGTCTTTGCCGAAGAGAAAGTTCGGTGTATTAGCTCCAGGAGATAGGAAATTGTTAGATGAATCGAATCCCTTTTCTGGTCTGTCTTGGCTTGCTTTTATTGGTTTTTCCCGCCCTTGGCCTCTGATAGCGGATAAGATGTTTGCTTGGGACAGAAGACCTATAACGCAGTAGGTCTGCTGATGTGACTGGTAGACCGGCTGATGTGACTAGTAGGTCGGCTGAAGTGACTTTGGCGTGTACAGGCTGAATAGCCAGACGTGTACTCTTTCTTTGAACTGCATTTCCGCCTAATGGTTCTACGATGTAATACTGTGCTTGACTCCTTCGCCGAAGTGCAGAACTAGGTTTTGCCGAAGTACAGCGTTGAATCTGGCCGAAGTGATCTGGAGTGTAACACGGGCTGAAGCTGAGATCGGAGTTAGGTGCCGAGGTGCAGTCCTTGGCCTATTCTTCAATAGTAGAAAGGGTTGTCATGGGGCTCAGCCGAAGTGTAGTCAGGGCTGAACAGCGGGGCTTGGGCGCTGAACTGCAGGAGTTGTACCGTTGACTGTTGTTGACTAACAGACAATCAATTCTGGTTTATCAGTACCTATTGAGTAATACAGGAATATGCTGTTCGCTGTCATCCTCTGTGTGCTTCTCATTTGTTTCCACATGATTAGCCTGGTCTTCTTTGCCCTTAACTTACTCTAAACTGCGGCTCAAATTGCTCAAAATGCATATGTGGTAAAGGCAATTCAGATAAATGATGACCTAGTTTTCTTGGTGATAATCATATGCTAGTTACCTTCTTGATTTAAAAGGGGTTTTGATTCTTTATATTTTGTATCAGTAATTTTTCTTACTGTGGAACTCTCTAGGGTGTTTCGTCTTTTTTGCCCCCCCCCCCCCCCCCCCTCCAATTTGATGTGCATAAGTTATATGGAAAACAGTAGTCTCCATTGTTTTATTGGCTTTTGATATCTTCTCTAACTGCCTTTAATGCTATCTGGGAGCTGAAATATGGGCTGTTCAAATATCAATAGTTCCCAAGTAAGTAAATTTGGTGGGAGGATAGCATTTGCTTTGGATACGGGTGGTCTTCCCAGCGATGCTGACCAAGACAATCTCAAAAAGTGTTCCTGGTACACTAGGTTTCCGTGTTTGCGTAGAGTTTGAGATTACCCTACACTTTTTTGTGTCAGAGGCTGTTTCCAAGGTTCGAACCCGTGACCTTAAGGCCACAAAACAACAACCTTACTAGTTGCTCCAAGGCCCGCCCTCACCAAGGCACACCACAAAAAAATTGTGGTTTGCCGACGAAAAAATCACCGACGAACAACGTATAGTCGTTGTTTCGTCGGTAATAGCGACGACTGTGCGACAAAACTAATGTCGTCGCTAATTGCGACGAAAGTACGATGAAATTCGTTGTCGCTAAAAGAAAAATAGTCAGTCAGGTGAATTACGTCGGTGATTTGTCGGTGTCTCGTCGCTACTCTGCGTGTTTTTATTCGTCGCTATTTAGTTTGTAACGCTACGTCGCTATGTCGTCGCAATTGTGTCGCTAAAATTAGCCCAAATAAAATAAATTCGTCGTTTAGTAAGTTCTTGGCGTTGTGTATCGTCGTTTTTTTTGTCAATGAAACCCGCATGTGGCAAATGTTTTGTTTTACTTTCCGTTCGTAATTCGATTCGTCGTTGTGTCGTCGCAGATACATCGAGAATTAAACACGTGTATTGATTAAGGAAAAAGAAAGCGGTGATTGGGAAAAATACTCATTCATTCAATAATAAAAAGTTACATTATCAAACGAAAAAATAAAAAAAAATCTAAAAAGAGATGCGGAGATGTGCCGTTCACTCTTCGTCATCGGACGAAAGAGTGGCCGCGACATTCTCCGCAAACTCTTTGAGAAGGCGCTTGAGCTTGTAATATCTAAATTTCATCTTCCGCAGCCTTCTAGTCATGTTGTGCAGTTGCCGCGACTGCTGCTGCATGTTTGCCATCAGCATACGGAAGTCGGCGTCCTGCACCGACGTTTGTTCTTGATCACTCTGATGCTGCGGTGGGCCATAGACAGATACGGAACCTTCTCGCTCAACCGATGGTACTTGAGGAGGAGGAGGCCCTTCTGGAGGGGCACTGATTGCCCGTCCACCATGCCTTGGGGTTCTTTTAAAACGACGCGGCATATTTTGATTATTTATAACCTTATATGTGTGTATGTATATGTGCGGATGTTTGTGGTATAAATAGTAAAATTAGCGACGACATAGCGACGTTTTTGTCAACCGTTAGGAATGTGCAGTGATGACCTTTCGGCTGTTTTAGCGACGACGTAGCGACGAATTTGCGACGTATATTTATCGTACGATGCAACCGTTGGAACTGAACTGGCACTGCCGAATAGCGACTACTTGGTGACGGAGTAGCGACGAAACGCACATAGCGACGACATAGCGACGTTTTTGTCAACCGTTAGGAATGTGCAGTGATGACCTTTCGGCTGTTTTAGCGACGACGTAGCGATGAATTTGCGATGTATATTCATCGTACAATGAAACCGTTGGGAACTGAACTGGCACTGCCGAATAGCGACTACTTGGCGACGGAGTAGCGACGAAACGCGTCGAATAATGTGAAGAGACGTTATCCGTCGCTGTTTCGTCGGTAAAACATCGGTAAATTCAAAAAAAATTCGCGCGTTGTAAGCATTGGGAACTGGACGGACTGCCTTTTAGCGACGACGTAGCGACGACGTAGCGACGAATCACGTCGTACGGAGTGAAGAGACGTTTTGTGTCGCAATGTGGTCGGTACTTCGTCGGTAAAAGCATATCAAACGACGTGTTTCGTCGCTGGTCGTCGGTAAAATCGTTGGTATGTGTGTTTGTTTCCGAGATTTGTGTTTCTTGTTCGTCGCCGGTCGTCGCGAAGTCGTCGGGTATTGTGTTTGTTTGTTTCCGAGATTTGTGTTTGTTTGTGGTCGCTATCTCGTCGCTATTGCGTCGGTAACATTGCACGCTGAGAACGATAAAACCATTTTCCTTCTTCTTCTCTTCTCCCATTCTTCCCTCATTTCAAACACATCAATCATCAATTTGAACGAAAAAACCGAAGTGTGGAATTTTGATTTTTTCTACCACCGAAAAAAGATAGATGCTGTTATTTTGAAGGTGTATCGAGAAAATGGATCCGAGGAGAAGCGATAGAAAGTGGATGTACCAGAGAGTAAACAACGGGGAGTGGTGTTTTAGATTTGTTGAAGGTCTCGAAGAATTTATGGATTTTGCGACGAGTAATGAAAGTGGAACGCAGATTAGATGTCCGTGCAAGAAATGCAAGAACCGTAAATATAAGGATCCGGGTGACGTGATGGTTCACTTATTGAAACAAGGTTTCGTCCACAATTACCATACATGGTACTTGTCACGGCGAATATGAGGGGGCGTCTACATCTGCAACTGTACACGTCGAAGGGGGACCCGGTCAGGTTGATGCCGAAGAAATATGCGAGGGATCTCACAACCCATACATGCAGATGGTGACAGACGCAGCCGCCGGCGCATTTACCGGAGAGCAGTTGTTACAAATGCAGGATCCGGATGAACAGCCGCGTATATTCGTGGAGGAAGATCCGAACCCTCAGGCGAGACAGTTTTTTGAGATGCTGAACGCCGCCAACACGCCGCTGTATCCTGGTTGCGGTAGTCACACACAGATGTCCATGATCGGTCGGATGACGAGCATGAAGACGGAACACCGCATGACGGAGAGATGTACGATGGGATGTGTCAGCTGATGAGGGAATCTCTTCCCGAAGGGAACACAATGGTCGACAGTTTTTATTCGACGAAGAAACAGCTGCAGGCGTTGGGACTGCCGGTTCAGAAAATCGATTGTTGTTCAGAGGGGTGCATCATATACTGGGGCATCAACGAGGATAAAGACATGTGCAGGGTTTGTGGGACAAGCAGGTGAAGAACGAACAAAAGAAACCGGAACGTGCCAAGAAAACAATTTTACTATTTACCTCTCGCCCCTAGACTGCAGAGGCTATACGCATCCGGTGCCACAGCTAGCCAGATGAGGTGGCACGCGGAGCACTACACGAAAGACGGTGAGATGTGCCATCCATCTGACGGCGAAGCTTGGAGGACGTTCGATGCGACGCATCCGGGTTTTTCGTCGGAGACAAGGAACGTTAGGTTGGGTTTATGCACCGACGGGTTCAACCCGTTTAGACAGTCGGGAGAGCAGTATTCGTCGTGGCCTGTAATCGTGACGCCGTACAATCTACCGCCTTGGATGTGCATGAAGACGCCGTACATGTTCTTGACTGTGATCGCACCGGGGCCTAGGAATCCGAAACAGAAGATCGACCTATACCTGCAGCCGTTGATACAGGAGCTGAAGTGGTTGTGGGAGTTTGGCATGGAGACGTTCGATGTATCGACTAAACAAAACTTCCAGCTACGCGCCGCGCTGATGTGGACGATCAGCGACTTCCCGGCTTATTCTATGTTGTCGGGGTGGAGCACAGCGGGGAAATACGCTTGCCCTTGCTGCATGAAGCAAGCGAAGACGATGTCCTTGAAACATGGACGTAAGATAAGCTGGTTCGACAGCCATAGGAAGTTCCTGCCCAGACGTCATTTGTACAGAAAGAACGTGACGGCGTTCATGCCTGGCATCGTCGATAAGGACACAAAGCCCGAGCTCCTCACGGGTGCAGAGGTGCTGCAGGAGATAGACAGTTGTGGATTTGTGGGGGTCGCTGATGATCCGGACGGCAGTCACAACGCAGACCTGGCTCGTTACTGTATCGGGTGGAAGAAGAGAAGCATATTCTGGGAGCTTCCGTACTGGAAGAGCAATATGATCCGACATAACCTGGATGTCATGCACATTGAGAAGAACGTGTTTGACAACATTTTCAATACAGTGCTGAATGTGCCAGGAAAAAACAAAAGACAATATGAAGGCACGACTTGATATGCACGACCTCAACATGCGACCGGAGCTGCATCCCGTTGGCACATCATACATGCCGAAGTCCTCGTACACGCTGAATGCGGAGCAGGTCAGTGCGTTGTTATCGTGGCTGGGGACGGCTAGATTTCCTGATGGCCATGTTTCGAACCTGTCGAAGAACATCGACGTGAATAAACGCGGTTTGCACGGGATGAAGAGCCACGACTGTCACGTTTTCATGCAACGGTTGATGCCCATTGCATTCTGCGATCTGCTTCCAACCAATGTATGGGAAGCAATTACCGAGATGAGTCTGTTTTTCAAATGTCTTACAGCCACGAGACTCAGTGTGGATAATATGTCAAGGCTGGAGGGCGAAATCCCAGTGATCATATGCAAGCTGGAAACTATATTCCCTCCGGCCTTCTTTGATTCAATGGAACACCTGCCAGTTCATCTACCATACGAGGCACGTGTTGGTGGTCCTGTTCAGTACAGGTGGATGTATCCGTTCGAGAGGTACTCTTTTTTTATGTGCATGACGTTCTTATGTGTCTAAGCGCAAGCATCTGAACATACATTCACTATATGAACAGATATCTCAGGCATTTGAAGCTGAACATCAAGAACAAGGCGAAAGTCGAGGCCTCGATGTGCAATGCCTATCTGACGGAGGAAGCATCGGCTTTCGTGTCTCATTACTTCGAGCCAGATGTCCCGTCGAGGTGCAGAGATGTTCCCCGGAACGACGACGGCATTACCAGATCCGGTGTCCTCCCAATATTCACACATCCGATCAGATTTCACGGACATGGAAAGGAAATGATATTGGGGGACAGCGAGCTGAAGATTGCTCATTCTTATGTTCTGCGCAACTGCCGTCAAGTCGACCGTTTCCAGAGGTATAAACGATATCCAATTTTATTTTGTAAAGACCTTGCGATACTCTATCCATTATGTTACAAAGATATACATGGTACTCATTCGTAATTTGCTTCAGCTTGTTCATTGATTTATTGCAACACCGTTCACCGGGTATATCGAGCGATGCAATAAACAATGAGTTAGATTCCAAGTTTGCTGATTGGTTCAGGTGGCATGTAAGTTTACATATTTTCCTGTTAGGTGTACGATATGTGATACGCATTTATTGCCCCGCTGATGTATACTTACTTGTCGTTTTACAGGCGAGCAAAGGTCATCTGGCTGACGATGAGTACGGTTACATTCTGACACCAGTAGCCGAGGGTCCATTTAACAGAGTCACGCGCCACGACATGTGTTTTGTCAACGGGTATAGATTCCACACAGTCTCCCATGCCAGCCGAAAATCGTCGGAGAACAGCGGAGTGTGTGTCAAGCGGTATGACAATAGCCCAGACGAGGATGACTTCTACGGCTACCTTACTGACATCATTGAGCTCGAATATCCGGCATTGCCTATAAAGCGGGTGGTCCTATTCAAATGCGAATGGTACGATCCAACTCGAGAAGGTTATCGCGTTGGCACAAAGGTTCACGACCAATATAAGTTGGTAGACATACACCAAGGGCGACGGTACAGAAAATACGATCCATACGTTTTGGCTAGTCAAGCGTCCCAGGTGTACTATCTATCGTATCCAACAACGAGGATGAATGCAAGCTCAAAAGACTGGCGAGCCGTGTGCAAAGTGAAATCGAGCAAGTTTGATGTTAGTATACAGACAGGTTCAGATGGTATGGACGCCGCATTTCAAGAAGAAAAACCCGTCCGTTCTAGATACGACACATGTTGAACTGCACGACCTCCCTCTAAATGACCCCAACGGCGGGTTTCATCGAAATTCATCTCAACATACAACCGCCTGACAATATTGAAGACGTAGTCGAAGACGAATACGAGGATGAAGAGGACGACGAGCATGTAGATGAAGATGAAGATGAAGATGAAGATGAAGATGCGTATGAGGATGCAGATGACCAGGAAGATTGACATTAGCCAAAAATTTTTATGTACCTCTTTATATGAAAGTGTGTATGTGTTGATGTACTTATATTCATGTATATACTACTTTATATTTTGTATTTTTTTTCAAAAATTATAACACCGACGAGTTACCGACGAAATGTTGCGTCGCTAAATTTGAAATAACGACGACACATGAAAAATAGCGACGAAACTAAATAGCGACGAACGTTCGTCGCTATGTCGTCGCAAAATATCGCAGATAAGCTGAACTCCCCCTCTTTCTTCCCCATTTCCCTCCTTCCCCAATTTCCCACCCCTCGGCGAAAGCTCCCCCCACCGGCGAAAACCTCCCTCCCTCCCCCGGCGAAAGCTCCCTCCCGCGGCGAAGTTCTCCGTTGACTTCCCTTCTTCAGTTAGTTTCTCTTCCTATTTCGTTTTTACTGATTTTAATTAGTTATGTTGTTTTTAATTTTTTTAATGTCTTGTGGGGTGGTGGTGCTGGGTGTGGGCTGGGCGGTGGTGCTGAGTGCGGGCTGGGTGGCGGGGCTGGGTGGTGGCTGGGCAGTGGGTGCTGGGTGCGGGCTGGGTGCGGGGCTGGGTGTGGGTGGGCGGTGGTGCTGGGTGCGGGGCTGGGTGGTGCTGGGCGGTGGTGTTGGGCAGTGGGTGCTGGGTGCGGGGCTGGGTGCGGGGCTGGGTGTGGGTGGGCGGTGGTGCTGGGTCCGGGGCTGGGTGGTGCTGGGCGGTGGTGCTGGGTGGTGGTGCTGGGTGGTGGTGCTGGGTGCTGGGTGGGGGGGCTGGGTGGCGGGGCTGGGTGGTGCTGGGCAGTGGGTGCTGGGTGCGGGGCTGGGTGTGGGTGGCTGTGGTATATATATGTATATGTGTATAGAATTATGTATGTATATATATGTATATGGTATATATATGTATATGGTATATATGTATGTAGTATATATATGTATATACGGTATATATAGAAAATGTTTTTTGGGGTAGAATTATGTATGTATATATATTTTTCGTATTTAAATATATTTATAATTATATAATCTATTTTGGTATATATATGTATATGGTATATATATGTATATACGGGTATATATATATATATGCATATACGGGTATATATATGTATATACGGGTATATATATGTATATGGTATATATATGTATATACGGGTATATGTATATGGTATATATATGCATATACGGGTATATATATGTATATATGGGTATATATGTATATGGTATATATATGCATATACGGGTATATATATGTACAAACTGTTTTGTAAGAGGTTTGCATATGATTTTCGGTATGATACTAGTTCAAGGTTGTTGGATTTGGATTTGTCTTTGGAGAGGCCATTAAGGCTGGGAAACCTCCGATAAACGCTTAGGTCATGCCGAAACGTTTAAAAATTATTAATATGTTCCTCTCAGATCTGATGGCTAGTGAGGGTTTACCGACGAGATCCACATACCCACCAGCTACACAGGACCTTCAAGGAGAGTTCGATATGTTCCTTTCTCAGCATGATACGTATGCCTCGGTTTCGACCGCCGCTCTGGCTACGGACGCAGACCTTTTACGGTCTGCCGACATGTCCGCACCCCCCAGACATACGACGCCACCCACACCCAGCGGTTCAGCACCTCATCCGGCGTCTGATGCGGCATCGGACCAGGGTGTCATACCAGGGCGTCGTCCCCTCCCTTGGTCACATGATACCCATAAGTAAGTAATGATTAATTTATTTAACATGTTTTCAAATATATTTCACGCGTTATTTTTTCCTAACAACTTCACCTCTTTCAGGTTTGGATCGGACAATGGCGCGCTTTCCGGTTGTATCACCCGGTCCTTCCACCTGAGGCTTGACCCATCTGGATATTCCTGGGCCCGTGTCACCCCGGAGACACGTAGGTTCTACTGGGATGAGTTTCAGGTATTCAAATTTGATGAATTTCACTTTTTGATGCGTAATCAATCATTACTTTTCTAACCACACTTTTATTATTCCTCCGTATGATAATTGCAGAAGGCGTACAGCTGGCCAGCCGACATCGCCCACGACGTGGAGCAGGCCTGGCGGCATAGGGCCGCCAAACGCTACGGCGACTTCGTCAACTCCCTCAAGACCAAGTCGGAGCGTGACCCCACGTGGATAAGACCTGCCTACGTATCCGAGGCCGTCTGGGCGGCGTGGGTAGAAGGGTGGAGGGACCCTGCTTACCAAGCACGCAGCGCCCGGAACGCGGCGAACCGGCGCAGCGGCAATGTACAGGGCCCAGCACCTGCCACACACTCAGGTGGTTCGGTTTCCCACGCCACCACGATACGTTCTATGGTGAGTATTTTAATATTGGATTATTTAGATTCATTGATTTCATTGGATTATTTACATTCATTGACTTAAGTGGATTATTTATATTCATTGAGTTAAGTGGATTATTTATATTCATTGATTTCTTATGTTGCGCTGTTGTTTTTTTGGTATTCGTATATGGTTACTTTAAGTGGTACATGTGTTCATTTGCCTTTTTATTTTTATTTTTGATTTGACTTGGGAGAGGCCTTTAAGGCCGGGATACCTCCGATAAACGAATAGGTCATGCCGAAATTTTTAAAATTCTGGATTTCACTAACATATTTTATTTCATTCTTTCAGCACGAGGAGACGGGGGGAGTGGCCAGCCTCCTACGATCTCTTCTACAAGACGCATCGGAAGAAAGCCTCCGACGGGACGGAGGACTGGATCACGACGAAAGCCCGCGACATCAGTGTAAGTAGACTACGATATCATTTGTTTTTTCCTTAGTTTGTTTTATTGCTAAACCATAACAATTCTTATTCTCATTTCAGGACGAGTACAACAGATTACTCGCAGATAGGGGCGAACAGGCCGACAAGAACCGCGCTTATTGGGATGCGGTTCGGACCATCGGCCCTCAAAATAAGAAGAAGAGGGAGGTGTACGGGGTTGGATCAGCAGCGCCGCGATTCTTTCCCGAAGTTCTACAAGCAGGTGCTTCCTCCGAGGCCAGCACCTCCGCGCCTTCTGCGACGCCAGAGGATATTTCGCGCCTGGAATCAGATAATGCGGCGCTGCAGCGTGAGATAGAGACCATCAGGACGAGGCATGAGGAGAGTGTACAGGCGCTGCAGCAGGCGCTTCAACAGGCGTTTGAGCATGCGCAGCGGCAGACGATGCAGGTGCAGGAGGCAACGAACCAGCAAATCTCGCACCTGTCGCAGGTAGTCATGTCTTTCATTTCCTGCTCCTCGCAGCCTCAGCCTCAGCCTCGCCCTCCTGATGGTCACTCTTCTCCGCATGATCCCCCTCCATCTTCCTCTGCATAGTTTTTTATTTTTTCATTGTTTGTACAGTCTATTTCATTTGTTGTATTGACATTTTCTTTGTACTTTTATATTCTATCTGACAATTTTACGGATTCTATTTCGTTTGTGTTGTTTAATTATACGAACTTGAATGCGCAAATACCGTATTACTGTATAATATTCGTACAAATGATTTAATATACAAAATAAAATATATTATAGAAATTAAATAATAATAAAAACTTTTTAATTAATAATGTATTAATATTATTAATAAATCAAAAAAAATTTAAAATTTAATATTAAATAATGTATTTAAAATAATTATTAGTAAATTTAATATTTTTAAAAATAACAAATACCGACGAACCGGCGACGAAATTGTACTGTCGCAGATCGGTAATAAAAAACAAAAATTTAAAATTAGCGACGAAAAGACATATAACGACGACATTTTGCGACGAAATAAAACGGAAACAAAAAATAAAAAAATAATAAATAGCGACGGCAATACTTATACCGACGAAATTTTGCGACGAGTGTCTTTGTTGCAGAACCTTAATAAAAAAATTAAAAAATACAAAATAGCGACGAAAATATTTTACCGACGAAACAGCGACAGAAGAAAACAGGTCACAGACCTGACAGTTTCTCGTCGCAGTTTGGCGACGATACACCGACAAATTGTTTTCGTCACAATATAGCGACGCAGTGCCGACGAAATTTGCTTTGCGACAAGCCGTATAACGACCTTCATTTTTCGTCGCTATTTCGTCGCAATATGCCTATAGCGACGAAATAGCGACGTTTTTTGGCTGTCGCTATAGGCTTTTTTTTTTTGTGGTGGCAATCTCAGCAGTTCTCTAAATGCTTAGGCTATTTGTAAATGCTTTCAAATTGGGAAGTTGAGCTTCATTTCCCCTCCCCCAGCCCTCCTCCTTATGGGGGGTGTCACCCTTTTCGTGGTTAACGTCATTGCCTACTTTTCCTTACCTGAGCACCTGTTGATCTCATTTGATTTTCTACAATGAAAGAACTCAAGAAATGGAACGAGGGAAATGGCACTCAGTTGCATTCATTAATTGTTGATCTGTGTTGCACTAATGATCACCCCTCTTGGAAAGTGAGAAGACGGTGAATTCATTTCCTCCATTTATTTTCATTTCCAATGGAGTTAAAGGCACTCTTCTCGACTTTAGAATCTGATGAAATAAAACAAAATGTCTCACTAAATTGGTTGCTCTTCTTATATTGTGAAATATCAGTTGATCGACACAATTCGACGCAATTTTCATTATGGATCATCAGAAAACACAAAGGTATGATTGCGTACATCCGAACCCACATGTTTCGCTATAGGCGGGAGCCTCTAAGTCAATGGAGGTAATATTGTTATTGTTGATGATTATAAAGTAGAACATGAACTACCAGCTAAATACAATGTTAATGCCCATTCTTTGTATAAATATCGTTACCCAAAACTACAAAGCCTGATACTGTGCCGCCCGAGGATCTTTCACACTAAAGCTCCAAAATTCATAGCAAGCCAGAAACTGAGATTCAAACTTGCTATAGACGAACTTCAGCTAGATTGCCTCAATTTTGCATGCTTGAATGCAGCAAACTAGAAAGAAAAAAAGAAGAAAAAAACCCTATATCTTCAGTGTTAGTCACTTCATAGAAGAACAGCAAAAGCAAGTTAACAGCTAGTCATGTATATGTCAATGCTAAGCTTCCCTAGAGCCATCCAAGCAGGTATTTATGTGTCATTCCATACTGTGAAGGTTGAAGCTCCATGACAGCCAACCATACTGTTCCCCCTTGCAGCTAGAGTCGGCACAACGGTTGGCGTCCAGTCGTCACAAGACGAACCTTCATCATATAGACCAGGTTTTGCTATCCCAGTGGATGTTTGTTGGGGATTATAATAGAAGTTCCGTGTCTGATATGGACCTTCAGAACCAAGCATGTGCTCGTACCCAATTTGCCTCACTTCATTCTCTCCAAATCCATGTACCTGATTTTGAGTACCTTCTTGTGCAATTACAGCGCCCATTGGCAGCGCGAAGCTGTTGTTACTTCCATAATAAGCAGACGCGCTTCCATGGGCGCCTGCACTGCCATAGACAATGGAGTTAGAACCCGAGCTATGTTCCATAGAAGCCGAATCAAGGCTCATGAGGTTGTGCAACACATGAGAAGGTTGAAAAAAGTCATGAGTGGTTCCATATTGAATGGGATGAATATCTTGAAGGGTGTCATGATGATTGATCTCAGAGTCGTATTCTTGCTTGCACCATAGCTTTTGCTGCCCATATGGGTACTGCATGGTCAGTGGCTGAGCCTGAGGGAATGCGATTGAAGGCCAGACATGAGGAGGCATGCCATGGCTACTTAGAACTTCTGTCAAGTGAGAGTTCATGCTGTCAACTGTGGCTCTATGTGCTTCTAAAGCCATTTTGTCATGTTCTACTTCCTTCAATCTCTTAGCTGCTCCTCCAATGGGCAATGTGGTGCTCTCAAGAATACTTTTGACATCGTATCGGTTTATTTCAAAATTTGTCACTGCATTCAATCCCCGGAACTTGATAGCTGCAATGTCATAGGCCTCAGCTGCTTCCTCTTGTGTGCCTGCAGAAATTGAAATGAAGATATAAGAATATGATCGTGCTGTATTGAACAGAAGCTATCAAGCAAGAGTGATGACCAATTGGTTAGATTGAGACCTATTGACACTGAGTTCTTTAACTATTAACTCTTTCCTTTCCATTAAACAATATTCCAATAATGTTTTGATGAAGTTATAAGATGTTTGAAAAGGATTAAAAAGGCATTTTATGTTTTGAGAACGAAACAAAATGAGAAAAACACGCTATGAGACATAGATTTCTCACATATATCGATCTATGTATACTTCAATCTCTAAAATGATACATAGCTCGGTCTACGTAAGGACTGTACAAAAATATAAAACCACACTGTCCAACATCGATCGATCGATGTGACATCAGTCTCTAAAATAAGAGGCATCGATCGATTGATGTGGTTAAGATTCAAAATCGAAACCACATTATCCAACATCGATCTCTCAGGCTGAAGACATGGATTGTTTTGATTTGATATCAGTTTCTAACATAAGAGACATCGATCAATCGATGTAGGTAAGGTGCAAAACTTGAAACTACACTATAAGACATTGATATCTTAGCCTGAAGACATCGACCGATCGATGTCACATCAGTCTCTACAATATGAGTCAAAAGAAACCTAAAAAATAGTCCAACTCTTTATTCACCCTCCTCTAGAGTATTTTTCACGGACCTAACAAATATGTGGGCCTTAAAACATTCAAAATACGCCCGCGTGAGTAAATGACATAGCTGTGAGGCTTAACAGACGACAAAGCAAAACTAAAATTATTCAAGTTCAATGAAAAAAAGTGTGTATTGTTAATGATAGAATTGGTTTGATGATTTGCACATAAAAGAGAGAAGGTTCAAAAACAAGTGTTTTTGAGATTTCACATAAAAAGTAGACATGGTATATCTTTAAATAATAAAGAAAGTGTTTTTCTGAGAGATCAAACGTTTTATGGAGCGCTGCTTCTATAAAGTTTGATTTTAAGCCTTGAGGGCCGAAAGTTTCAAACTTGGCCTAGAAAATAAGACTATCTTATTTGGGGAGTTTCAAACGCTTTATCGAGCGCTACAACTATAAGTTATGATATTAAGTCTTCAGGGCCGAAAGTTTCAAACAGGCCAAACAGCGCTCTAGGTAAGACAAATAAGACTATCAAAGTTTTAAACGCTCTATCGAGCGCTACATCCATATGTCTGATGCGCGAATAGAAGGTACGAACCGGAGTAACTTTCTCTCTCCTGTACTTTTTGTTTGACAAAAAGCATTTTTTATTGTCCCCATGCTATCATGACTTTTATGGCTACTTTTCAAATTGCAAATCTTTGGTTGGTGAGAGTATCCTACTACTTTGAGCTTTAGACACAAGTCTTCCTCAAGAAGTCTTGAATCAATCCCAAGAAGACTTTCTCAAGATAGTGATGTGTCAACATATGAGAGGTGTAATTTTTCCCTCTTCTTTCCCTTCACCAACGGCTGGAATTTTGAAGCTATAAGGGTTTGAAGACTTTATTTTTGAAGACTAACTATTCATCTCAAGCTCTCAAAATCTTCATTGTATTTTTGCTCTCAAAATCATTGTAATATTACTTTATTGTTGAGAGTGTGTGATTGTAAAGGAGAAGTGATCTTCTTTTAAGTGAGGATTGTGAGGTGTAAGATTTGGATTGTTGGTCAAGAAGCAAGGTGGCTTCTTTTTTGGCGAAAATCAAGCTTCCAAAAGCTAGTTGATGGTGTAGAGGCTACATCATACTCCATAGAAGGTTTTCTTGGTGCAAGGAAGATCTTAAGGAGGCTAGGCTTCAAAGAGGTTGATTTTTCATGTTCTTGAGCTAGATTTGCTAAACCTAGTTTTGTTCTTGTATTTACTTTGATTGTTGTTTCCCCCAAGAGAAATAACAATCCCTTGTTCAAAAATCCTTCTTGTTTAAAGAAAGAAGGTAGAGGAGTAGAGTTTTTGACTTGAACCTCTATAAATTTGGTGTTCTTTCATTTCCGGAAGTTATATTTTTCAAAGAACACATCAAGTATTGGTTTAACTACTTTTTGCAACTATTGGTTTAGCTACTCTCATTGCAAAAAAAATCAAAAAAGAACCATACTTAGATTAACACACTATTCAACCCCCCCTTCTAGTGTGTTTCACGGACCTAACAATTGGTATCAGAGCCTAACCTTGATTGTTTGTTAGTCAAATAGCAAGGCTTGATCCTATATAGTATGGAAGAAACACCTTATGATTGGGAATCTTCGGGTGGTGAGTCTTCTAGAACAAGAAGAAGAAGACAAGAAAATTTGATACCTTCCGTTTCAAACATCCATACCAAAGTGCCCATGTTTGATCCAAATAATTATTCTCTATGGAAATCCAACATGGAGACTCATCTTAGGGGTTGCGGTTATCAGATTTGGAAAGAAGTTACAAAGGGATCAAATGCTCCTATTGATTATGATAATCCAACTCAAGAAGAGGAGTTGTTATTTGTTATAAATGGAAAAGCTCTTGACATCTTGAATAGTTCTTTTACTCCAAATGAGAAAGCTAAAATTCAAGGTGTTCAATCGGCTCATGAAGCATGGGTAAAGTTGGAATTGATTCATGAAGGTACCTCTCACGTTAGAAAAGCAAGGAGGAGGATGTTGATGGAAAAATTCTAGAATTTTTCCGTCCCAAGGGTGAAAAGATAGAGGATATAATTCAACGGTTTACTAAGCTTGTAAATTTGCCTAATGCGTTGGGAAAGAAGATTGAGCAAGAGGATCTTAACCACCGACTTCTAAATAGCTTGGGAAGAGAGTGGAACCCAAAGGTGACGGCTATAGAAGAGTCAAAGGATCTTGAAACTCTTACATTGGATGAATTGTATGGGAATCTTATGACTCATGAGATTCAACTTGAGGAACAAGAGAAAAATGATCCTATCAAACAGTCACCTAAAGCGTTGGTATGTGATACGGATGATTCGGATGATGAGTTTGGACTTCTTGTGAGAAGGTTCAAACGGTTTGCTAAAAAGAATGGAGATGAGACAAAAAGATTTATCAAAGGAACTTTATCAAAGGATAAAGATAAAATGAAGGACCAAGATAACAAATGTTTCAAGTGTGGAAAATATGGTCATTACATGAAGGATTGTAGAGTGAAGGATCCTCATCCTAAAGATAAGAAAGCTATCTATCAAAAGAAGAAGGCTCTTCAAGCGGAGGTAGCTCATTGGGATAGTCTCTTATCCGAAGGTGACCATGATGATGACAAGGATCTTGCCCTTATAGCTATGAGTGATGATGATCTTGATAGGGAATATTCTTGTTTCATGGCCATTGAAGATGATATGGAGTTATGCTCTAGATCTTCTCATTATAAATTGCATGATGAACTTGATGATATGATTGAGAAGAATGATTTGTTAAGTCTAAAATATAAGCGTGTCAAACAAGTTTTTAGGGAATGCATAAATGAATATAATATCACACTTGAAAACAACATTGCATTGCAACTTGAATATGATTTTCTTATGACCATGTATAATGTAGTTGCCAATGAGAATTGTTATTTGAAATATGAAAGTGAAATTCATTTGAGCACAATAGAAAAGATGTTTGAGGGAAAGCATGCTTTAAACAAGATGTTAATTAGTCAAAGAGCTAGCATTGATAAAACCGGTTTAGGCTATGATGCATCTAGTGTGAGCATGAAACCTTCTACTATGCCATTGATAAAGTTTACAAAATCAAGTGGTGTTGTCACTCCCTCTTTCAAAGAATCAAAATCTTCTTTGAAGAAGCAAAGACATATGCCTCATAGCAAGGCAAAAGTAACCAAGGTATCAAAACCTTTGGTTATTCCCGTCGCCAAAACCTCTTCCTTGGTACCAAGGAAGAACATGCATAAACATGAATCACAGATTATGCCTACACATAGGCATCATGATCATTATCACTCTCGAAATATACCTATATACAAGCTTCATGATCATCCTAATTTTCACAAACGTGTTCCTACATGCTTTTATTGCAATAAGAAAGGTCATGTAGAAAGAATGTGTAGGGCTAAGAAAAATACACATCTTGTATCGGTGCCAAAGGGTCAAGTGCATACTACTAACCCTCTCAGACCCAAAACTAAAAGGGTACCAACGTCATATGTTAATTTTGTAGGCCCTCACACTAAATGGAGACCTCAAGGACAAAGACGTCCAATGGGTCGTGGACAGTGGGTGTTCCAACCGTATGACGGGAAACAAAGAGTGTTTCATAAGATCACTATGCAAGATGGAGGAGTAGTCCACTTTGGAGGTAGCAAAGGCCAAATCAAAGGACATGGTAAAGTGGGTAACGATTCCTTCTCTCTTAGTGATGTGCTTTATGTGGATGAGCTTAAGTACAATTTGATAAGTGTGAGCCAATTGTGTGATACAAATTTTGAAGTTACATTTGTGAAAGCAAAATGCATTATGAAAAGAGATAATGTTGTTATGTTTGAGGCCTTGAGGGACAAAAACATTTACAAACTTAGCATAAATGATTTGGTTTCACAAAATGTTTCATGTTTATTAGCTAAAAATGTTTTGACACAACTTTGGCATAGACGCCTTGTACATGTTTGTTTTAAAACTTTTAAATCTATTTGTGAAAATGAGAAAGTTCGAGGGCTTCCCAAAATAAATTTTGAAAACCAAAAACTTTGTAGCACTTGTCAAAAAGCAAAGCTTGTGAAAACAAGCTTTAGGTCCAAAACAAATATTTCCACCTCCAAGCCTCTACAAATGCTACATATGGATTTGTATAGGGATATTGATACAAAAAGCTTGGGTGGCAAACATTACACATTTGTGGTAGTAGATGATTACACTAGATATACACGGGTAATGTTTCTTGCAAAGAAAAGTGATGCATGTCATGAGTTTGTTGATTTATGTAGGCAATTGGAAAATTACATGAGTGACACCATTAAGACCATTAGAAGTGATCGTGGTGGTGAGTTCGATGGAGATTTCCAAAGGTTTTGTGTATCCAAAGGATATGTACATAACTTTTCGGCTCTAAGAACTCCCCAACAAAATGGTGTGACCGAACGTAAAAATAGAACCCTACAAGAAATGAGTAGGGCAATGCTTAATGAGTTTGGCTTGCCCAAGTATTTTTGGGCCGAAGCTGTTAATGCCGCTTGTCATATAATTAATCGCGTCTATTTGAGACCATACTTAAATATGACTCCTGAACTTTGGAATGGCAAAGTCCCTAACATTGGGTATTTCAAAATGTTTGGTTGCAAGTGTTTCATACTCAATACTAAAGACACTTTGGACAAGCTTGATTTCAAAGCGGATGAGGGCATATTTTTGGTCTATGCTTCTAATAGTAAAGCATTTCGTGTTTTTAACAAAAGAAGCAAAAAGGTGGAAGAGTCTATTCATGTTAAGTTTAGTGAATCACTTAGTGATGAAACTAAACTTAATGAGGAACATGAAGATGTTGAAGATAAAACTTCTCAAGAAGATGATCTTGATATTGTTCCAAGGGTTGTTCATCAAAAAGAGATTGTTGATGAACTACCTAAAGGAAAAATCTTTATTGACTTAAAAATTGATCCTATTGAAGAAATTCATCCACCTAGTGTCAAAGATCAAAGTGAAACCAATAGAGACACTTCACAAGATCCTTTTCATGAAACACAAAATGTGGTTAATGCGTCTCATTTTCCGGAAAATGATGAACATATTGAAAATGATCATTTGTCTCCTCCGGAAAGTGATCACGTGGAAGTTGGAGGAGATGTATTCAATCTTCCTAGGTCGTTTAAGCACAAAAGTTCACATCCTTATGAATTAATTATGGGTGATATAAATCGTGGTATCACTACTAGGAGACAATTTAGAGAAAATGCATTTGTGTCACTTTTAGAACCTAAGAATATTAAGGAAGCACTTCTTGATGAGGATTGGATTTTAGCTATGCAAGAATAGCTAAATCAATTTGAAAGAAGTGATGTTTGAGAATTGGTTCCTAAACCTCATGATCATCCTATTATTGGCACAAAATGGGTATTTCGTAACAAAATGGATGATCAAGGTAATGTCACAAGAAATAAGGTTAGATTAGTTGCTCAAGGTTATCGTCAAGAAAAGGGAATTGATTTTGATGAAACATTTGCACCCGTAGCACGACTTGAAGCCTTAAGAATGTTGTTAGCATATGCTTGTTATAAGGACTTCACACTTTACCAAATGGATATTAAATTCGCCTTCTTAAATGGAATTATTCAAGAAGAGGTATATGTGGCTCAACCTCCCGTGTTTGAACGTTATGATTCTTTACATCTTGTTTATAGACTTAAAAAGGCACTCTATGTCCTTAAACAAGCTCCTGGAGCTTGGTATGATAGATTGGGTACATTTCTTTTAAATAGTGGATTTTCAAGAGATAAAGTAGATACTACTTTGTTTATCAAAGAACAAGGTAAACATCATTTGCTTGTTCAAGTATATGTTGATGATATTATTTTTGGTGCTACTAACAATCTTCTTTGTGAGCAATTTGCTAGTTTGATGCAAAGGTGAATTTGAAATGAGTATCATGGGAAAACTCACTTATTTCATTCGACTCCAAATCAAACAAACTCAAGATGGAGTAGCTCAAAAAAGTACAACTTTGGTGAAGGTAGAAATGTAAACACTCCTATGAGCACAAGTTTGAAACTTGACAAAGATGAAAAGGGAAAGCAAATTGAGGTAACCTTGTATCGTGGCATAATTGGTAGTCTACTTTATTTAACTGCTAGTAGACCTGATATTTTGCATGTCGTATGTTTATGTGCTAGATTTCAAAGTGATCCTAGAGAAATGCATCTCATTGCGGTAAAACGTATATTTTGTTATCTTAGAGGAACTTTGAAGTTTGGTTTATTCTATCCTAAGAATGTGTGCTTTGATCTTATCGGTTATAGTGATTCCGATTATGCCAGAAGTCTTGTTGATAGGAAGAGCACGTCCGGAACTTGTCAATTTCTTGGAGATTGTCTTGTATCTTGGTTTTCCAAGAAACAAAATAGTGTTGCTCTTTCTACTGCAGAATCCGAATATGTTTCGGCCGCATCATGTTATGCACAATTATTATGGATGTCACACATATTAATGATTATAATGTTCAATTTTTAAAAATACCTATTCTATGTGACAATACATCGGCTATAAATATTGCATAAAACCTAGTTCATCACAGTAGAACCAAACATATTGAAGTGAGACATCATTTTATTCGGGATTGTGTTCAAAAAGGATTGGTTTGTGTTGAATTTGTGATCTACTAGCGATCAACTAGCGGACATATTTACTAAACCATTGCCAAATGAAGTGTTTGAGTCTATTAGGAGTAAATTGAGATTACTCAACATAAATTAATTTTTATTAACAATTTAAAACGGGTAAATAAAGTGTGAATATGATAAGCTGAAATAGAGGCCAGGAAATTCAACCGCTCAATGAAGCGTTAAAAATACTATCTTGAAACA
>AP025056.1:23578604-23643833 GCA_036186865.1 Eustoma russellianum | reverse complement strand
TCAATGAAGCGTTAAAAATACTATCTTGAAACACAACCTAGGAATTATGCACTTTGAAAGTAGCTCTTTATTGTGGAATAATTGAATTATTCCTAAATAAAATGGCGCTACATTTTCCCTCCAAATCCCCAAAACTGCCGCCTAGTCTAATCGTCTCTCTCCCTCTTTCTCTGGTTAATGCCCTGCTTTCTCTGAAAAAGGTGCTTCAACTTCTCTATATTTTCCTTCCCAAAACTGTCAAAGCCAAACGTTTTGTAATATTGCATTAACTTCTCACTGGCTTCCATCCTGAAACTGTCCTATTTAAGCATTCCCTTTAACTCTCCTCTGTTCATCCTTCACGAAATCAACCTCTCAAATTACTTTCATCCTCTTCATGGAAACCACAAAGGCTTCCTCTTCAAAACAGACTGGATCGAAAAAGGGTAAAGGCACAAAATCCCAAAAGTAAAAGACCTCTGTTGTCTTTGAAGAGAGTGAGGAGTTGATTGAAATCAGAAAAAATTTAAAGATGGACAATCTTCCATGGGTTGTCAAAGATACAACTGATATCAACAAGAAGCCCTCTGGAATGGGTGTTGACGTTCATCTCAACCGTTATTCTCAACTGCTATTTGATGAGTGGAACAATACTAACAAGCCTATTGCTCCTCTCAAAATCGTCGAACTTCTGGAACTTCAAAATACCCTTGAAGTACGAGATGTTGTTGTTCTATTAGAAGCGCAAGGATTAGACAAGTTATGGTCTCATGAAGGCATGAAATCCTATTCTCTTAGGTACACTCTGTTGTTTTATGCAAATTTTTGGGCTGCTTTTGATAGTGAAGCAGAATTAATCTCTTTCATTGATGGCATTCCTTTGACCTTTTCAATTCAAACATTATGTGATGCACTTGGAGTGAGGAATGAAGGTGAAAGAACGTTTGCTATGTATGGTTGGCCTTACAGTGTCTCTGAGACAGAAGTTAAGACTAACCTAGGTTTCCTTCCCTCCAAGAAACTTCAGAAAATGCCGTTAATTAGTAAGGTAATGCTAGGCATTGTCATGACGTGCATAAATGGAAAGGTAAATAGGAATCCCAGCAATATGGATTTTTGTGTCACATATTGCATCCTTAATGGACGACAAGTGAATTTTGGCTGGATTTTTCTAACCTCTGTTACAGCTGCATTAACCAAGTGTACTAGAACTCTACCCTATGCCAACTGTATCCATGTTTTGCTTGATCATGTGGACATTGATATTCCTCCAATTCATCTGGATACTATCGGTAAGAAAGAATGGTATGATACCATGAATATCTCTCAAATCAAAAATGCCCAGAAAAATAGGAATCCACTGGATAGTTCAGGCACCAGGGATGATGCTGAAAGAGCAAATGCTGAGGCTGCGGTTCAAGAAAAATTTTCTGCCATGGAACATGAATTGGTTGAGTTGAAGGCAGTCAATAGCCAATTAGCACAGGAGCAGTCTCTTCTACGTGCTCGTTATGAGTACTTAAAATCTAAACTGCTAAAGGCTAAGGTTTTCAAATCTTTCAAACATGAACCCAAATCTGGATAAGTTTTTTAATGATTTAGGGGGAGATGATGAAGTCTGCTCGTCTGCTCTGTCTTTGCTGCTGCTGGTCTCTGTTGTCTGTTTGGTTGTATCGTCTGCTCTGTCTTTGCTGCTGGTGCTGGTGTCTCTGCTGCTGGTCTCTGACGTCTTTTTGCTACTGAAGTTGGAGTTTGATGTTCTGTTGTCTGTTTGGTTGTGTGGTCTATCTGCTTATGATGTTGTTTTTATATTTTTGGTAACCGATCAGACAACACTTGGTTTTTATACCATCAGAAATATAAAAAAACAACATAAGCAGATAGACCATACAACCAAACAGACAACAGAACATCAAACTCCAACTTCAGCAGCAAAAAGACGTCAGAGACCAGCAGCAGAGACACCAGCACCAGCAGCAAAGACAGAGCAGACGATACAACCAACCAGACAACAGAGACCAGCAGCAGCAAAGACAGAGCAGACGAGCAGACTTCATCATCTCCCCCTAAATCATCAAAAAACTTATTCAGATTTGGGTTCATGTTTGAAAGATTTGAAAACCTTAGCCTTTAGCAGTTTAGATTTTAAGTACTCATAACGAGCACGTAGAAGAGACTGCTCATGTGCTAATTGGCTATTGACTGCCTTCAACTTAACCAATTCATGTTCCATGGCAGAAAATGTTTCTTGAACCGCAGCCTCAGCATTCGCTCTTTCAGCATCATCCCTGGTGCCTGAACTATCCAGTGGATTCCTATTTTTCTGGGTATTTTTGATTTGAGAGATATTCATGGTATCATACCATCCTTTCTGACCGATAGTATCCAGATGAACTGGAGGAATATCAATGTCCACATGATCAAGCAAAACATAGATACAGTTGGCATAGGGTAGAGTTCTAGTACACTTGGTTAATGCAGCTATAACAGAGATTAGAAAAATCCAGCCAAAATTCACTTGTCGTCCATTAAGGATGCAATATGTGACATAAAAATCCATATTGCTGGGATTCCTATTTACCTTTCCATTTATGCACGTCATGCCAATGCCTAGCATTACCTTACTAATTAACGGCATTTTCTGAAGTTTCTTAGAGGGAAGGAAGCCTAGGTTAGTCTTAACTTCCGTCTCAGAGACACTAAAAGGCCAACCATACATAGCAAACGTTCTTTCACCTTCATTCCTCACTCCAAGTGCATCACATAATGTTTGAATTGAAAAGGTCTGAGGAACGCCATCAATGACAGAGTTTAAAGAGATTAATTCTGCTTCACTATCAAAAGCAGCCCAAAAATTTGCATAAAACAACAGAGTGTACCTAAGAGGATAGGATTTCATGCCTTCATGAGACCATAACTTGTCTAATCCTTGCGCTTCTAATAGAACAACAACATCTCTACTTCAGGGGTATTTTGAAGTTCCAGAAGTTCGACGATTTTGAGAGGAGCAATAGGCTTGTTAGTATTGTTCCACTCATCAAATAGCAGTTGAGAATAACGGTTGAGATGAACGTCAACACCCATTCCGGAGGGCTTCTTGTTGATATCAGTTGTATCTTTGACAACCCATGGAAGATTGTCCATCCTTAAATTATTTCTGATTTCAATCAACTCATCACTCTCTTCAAAGACCACAGAGGTCTTTTGCTTTTGGGATTTTGTGCCTTTACCCTTTTTCGATCCAGTCTGTTTTGAGGAGGAAGCCTTTGTGGTTTCACAAAAACAGAATGATGAAGAGGATGAAAGGAATTTGAGAGGTTGATTTCGTGAAGGATGAACAGAGGAGAGTTAAAGGGATGCTTAAATAGGACAGTTCCAGGATGGAAGCCAGTGAGAAGTTAATGCAATATTACAAAACTTTTGGCTTTGACAGTTGGATCTCCATAGAGAATAATTATTTAGATCAAACATGGGTACTTTGGTATGGATGTTTGAAACGGAAGGTATCAACTTTTCTTGTCTTCTTCTTCTTGTTCCAGAAGACTCACCACCCGAAGATTCCCAATCATAAGGTGTTTCTTCCATACTAGATAGGATCAAGCCTTGCTATTTGACTAACAAACAATCAAGGTTAGCCTCTGATACCAATTGTTAGGTCCGTGAAACACACTAGAAGGGGGATTGAATAGTGTGTTAATCTAAATATGATGTTTTTCGATTCTTTTTGCAATTGGAGTAACTAAACCAATACATGATGTGTTCTTTGAAAGAAATGACTTGCGGAAATGAAAGAACACCAAATTTATAGAGGTTCAAGTCAAAGACTCTCTCCTCTACCTTCTTGCTTTGAACAAGAAAGATTTTTGAACAAGGGATTGTTATTTCTCTTGGAGGGAAACAACAATCAAAATAAATACAAGAACAAAGCTAGGTTTTGCAACCCTAGCTCAAGAACACGAAAATCAACCTCTTTGAAGCCTAGCCTCCTTAATATCTTTCTTGCACCAAAGAAACCTTCTATGGAGTATGATGTAGTCTCTACACCATCAACTAGCTCTTGGAAGCTTGATTTTCGCCAAACAAGAAGTCACCTTGCTTCTTGACCAACAATCTAAATCTTACTCCTCACAATCCTCACTAAGAAGAAGATCACTTCTCCTTTACAATCACACACTCTCAACAATAAAGTAATATTACAATGATTTTGAGAGCAAAAATACTATAAAGACTTGAGAGCTTGAGATGAATAGTTGGTCTTCAAAAATGAAGTCTTCAAGCCCTTATAGCGTCAAAATTCCAGCCGTTGGTGAAGTGAGAGAAGAGGGAAAAATTACACCCTCTCATATGTTGACACATCACTATCTTGAGAAAGTCTTCTTGGGACTGATTCAAGACTTCTTGAGGAAGACTTGTGTCTAAAGCTCAAAATAGTAGGATACTCTCACCAACTTGCAATTTGAAAAGTAGCCACAAAAGTCATGATAGCATGGGGACAATAAAAAGTGCTTTTTGTCAAACAAAAAGTACAGGAGAGAGAAAGATACTCCAGTTCGTACCTTCTATTCACGCATCAGACATATGGATGTAGTGCTCGATAGAGCGTTTGAGGCTTTGATAGTCTTATTTGTCTTACCTGATAGAGCGCTGTTTGCCCTTGTTTGAAACTTTCGACCCTGAAGACTTAATATCATAACTTATAGTTGCAGCGCTCGATAAAGTATTTAAAACTCCTCAAATAAGATAGTCTTATTTCTCTTATCTGTTAGAGCGTTACTAGGCCAAGTTTGAAACTTTCGGCCCTCAAGGCTTAAAATCAAACTTTATAGAAGCAGCGCTCCATAAAGCGTTTGATCTTTCAGAAAAACACTTTCTTTATTATTTAAAGATATGCCATGTCTACTTTTTCTGTGAAATCTCAAAAACACTTGTTTTTGATCCTTCTCTCTTTTTATGTGCAAATCATCAAAACCAATTTTATTATTAACAACTTAGATTAACACACTATTCAACCCTTTTTTCTAGTGTGTTTCACGGACCTAACATGTATTAATTTTTGTGGTAGGTGATGAGTGGGGGGGGGGGATTTTGGGGATCCTCTAAAAGCCCTTGTTTTAGGGGAGAGGGTAGGTTTTGAAGGGGAGAGAAATGTGAGAAAAACATGTTGCTTACTGAAAGTTCCCAAGTAAAGGTCCTTATTTCCAGCTACTCTACCAATTCTTGCTTGCCACCTTCCATGCTGGTGGTGCCTGTTAATACACATCACAAAAGTCTAATCAGCAAAAGAAGCAAAACCAGCATGGATTTCATCTTGTTCAATTTGAAGGACAAGACTTGCATGGGTGTACTTAAGTTACATGATAACGTAAATGTAAGCTAAGCATGCTTTTTCAAGAATTTTCTGAGAATTTTTGTGCTTAACATGAGAGAATTTAAGTATAAAATCTACTTTCACTCGGTAAGAATTACATGGACACCTATTTTATAGGGTCAATAGTTTCACCTTACCATCTCATATGACAAACAGTTGCATAGGAGCGAGTCCCTTCGAAGTTACTAATTACAAACTGCCGTCACAAATGTCATTAGATTTAGACACACTTATTAATCACTATGATATATTTCAATTTTCAATGGAGTTAAAGACACGTTCTTTTTTTATTTTGGAATATGATGGAATAAAACAAAATGACTCATTAAATTGATTGCGATTCTTATATTGTGAAGTAACAGTTGGATCGATAAAGTTTGACGCTATTTTCATTATGGGTCATCGAAAAACAACCTCTGTGTGTTTCTAACCCATAAGTATAGTTGCGTAAATCTGACCTTCCACTAAGACAATAGGATAATGTTGTTGTTGTTGATTAATTACTATGACATACAAATTTAGAGCAAGATTCTGTGTCAAATGACAGGAAAATTTCATGAGCATTTTAAAAGACATTTCCGATACACTAGGATCCCGTATTTACACAGAGTCCAGGGAGGAGGGAGATCGCTTCGCGATCTAATGCACGTAGCTTACTTAAGAGGCTGTTTCATGAGCATTCTAGTGGATACAAATTATTGAATACCGCCCTGACAATGTGACAAATTTCACTTAGCACTCAGAATTACTGTATTTGTTTACGAAAGCAATGTGTATGTGTAATATGATTTTCTTCTTCGCTTTATTGCAACAGATAGAATTATACCTAGTTACTCCTCGATACATAGATGCACCACGAGAAAATCCACTACTTTTCCTGCACAACAACATTGTAATACCTAACGTCACAGTTGCATGCTTTTGTACTTTTTTATTTCTAAAAACAATTCTATTGAGTTCATTGCTACGTACCTGCGCAAAGATGCAACATATTCCTGCCTGGTCATGTGCTTCATTTCTTCCAACTCCTTTTCGTAGTTGCTAATCTGAAGAATCATGATATTATATTGTATTAAATATAAAACGTAACTCCCTGTTTTAACATAAGAAAAAAATTTGGAAATGACATTTTATATAAGCATGCGGCCGAATATTTAAAGTTAACATAGGTTAACCATCTTCGACAGAGGGAAAACATGCTTTCATGTTCGTGTGTAAAGGTATATCATTGTTGTCACATAAAAAAGCATTACCTTGGGTTACTGTTATATATTTTTTTCCTCGCGAATCTTTTGTGGAGTCAAATGTCATAGATTAATGTACCAACGAGACAACCACAACATTACTCATTGATTTAGAGGCTACCGTCTATAGTAAGGTGTAAGGGTTTGGATGTACGCAACCATACCTATGTATTAGAAATATAGGGAGGTTGTTTCCGGATAACCAATAATGAAAATTGTATCAAACTGTGTCAATCAACTCTACTTCACAATATAAGAAGCGCAGTCAATTTAGTGAGTGAGTTTGCTTTGTTCCATCATATTCTAAAGTCAAAGAAGAATGTACATACTAACGCATAACACATATGTTAGGGTGGTGGTCTATAAAAATACCGAGATAAAATTACGATATCTGAATTGGTGAACTACACTAATTAGACCAAGAAAATAATAAGGTAAAGGAAGAGGATTACTGGGAAATTTGTAGTGGTAGTGGTACCCCAATATTTCAAAGCTGCTAAATCATAAGATCGAGCTGCCTTTTCTTCCTTGTCATAACCCCCTAAATAAAATTAAAAAAAGAATAAAAAAAAGTAAAACCATGCATTAGACATAAAAGGGAAAACTAATATAATTTATCAAATTCAGGTAACATGAATAAGATATTAGAGACAAAAAAAAAAGAAGCAAATAAAATAAAAATACTAAAAATGAGCCTCCCACTTACCTAAATAAACTGCATAAAATGTTTGTCCGGAGCCCATCGAACGTACAACAAAATGAGGCAAACAAGAAAACCCACGTTAGATGAAAAGGAAATAAAAAGGAAATAGAAAAAGTTATGCAGTTAAAATTGCAGATATCAAAATAATGGCAGACAAAAAAAAAAAATTTTTACCCACCTTGTCTTCCTTTACGAGTTTGTCCCTCTCTTATGCAACTATTGTCCCAAAGATGCGCTTCATATCTCCCTGTCCATCTATGCCTACACCAACCAATTCCACCAATGTTTTCAGACACACATTCAAGAGTTTGATAGAAGGTTTAAGTGTATTTATTGCAGATACATACAGATTTAGAGTCTCATTATAAGCAAAGTATATATTTTTTGAGATGTAGATATTGTTTGACTAACTCTCATCTTACCCAGACCCTAATTATAGCTTTCGCTGTTGTTGGGATATACTGGGTATGTGAAAAAACCCAGTACTCGGGTTTGAGTATTTTTTTTGGTCCAAATAATGAAGAAAAAATAAATAAATAATCTCAAGGGTTACTTTTACATTTCAGTTTTTACTGAACTTACAAAACTAGAGAGAGACCGGATCGCTTTGTCATCTGATGTACAGAGTCTTAACTTATATTTTATAAAACTGAAGAGAATAATTTCTCACATCTTAGTAGGCATTACATATCCAATTAAAGTTGTTTTCTTTTCAAGGTTTTGGACAAGAAGCAAACTTGAGTTCTTGCCCTAAGTAAAACTACAAATCCAAATAATAAGACATGTACGATATGCATCGCCCATACAGATCCATCAAGAGTTGTACCCATGGTTCCCAGTATTTTTTTTTTCTTTTTGTCTTTCTTATATCACATATACTAACATAAAAAATGACTTTAGATTCATCTAAGACTTTGGAAACCAGTTGTCCCCGTGCCCTAATGAAACTTCTCCCCAGAGCTACAGACCACGTGGAATAGTCCCATGACTACCGTCAAAGCTCTTGCTTTACAACATTTTTTAAACCTTTTTTCAGTTTCATTAATATACTTCACTTCAATGGAGTCTTATATATATTTTCATAAAACAGTTAAATGACGTTTCCGGTGTATTAGGATCTTGCACTTGCACAAGGTCTGAAGAAAGGCTGGATCGCTGTGCGATCTAATGTACACAGACTTACCTTACACTTTGTGTAAGAGGATGTTTCTGCAACCCAAACTACTGATTTCAAAGATCACAAAGCAACATCATTACTCATTGATCCTTACTCATTGATCCAAGGTCCGCCCTATTTTTTCATATAACAGTTCAGTATATTAAATGGAAGAGAAACTCCATTTACAAATGGAAGTTACCTCCCATTAAGTTACTTATAAAAATAGAAATAAGGAATAAAATGTTAGTACCTTGTAACACCACGGTAGATAGAAGTCCTTTGACCAAAAGTATCACTAGATTTCCGAGGCACCGTTTCAATAGCACCACTTTGGGAATCGAGTCCCATCCCATTTGACTGTTTACTTTCCGTCGTCGAACTCTCCCATCCGTCACCACCATCGCCACCCTCCGAACTCCCCGCCGTCATCAACGGCAAACCTCCGGTTGACTGTGACCCTCCTGTAGTCATTGACAATGACAAATTTTGTGCATTTGCACTAACACTAACATTAGCCCCCACAACATCATTAATATTCTTGTTCTCTTCTTTTCCATTAGTCCTAATCCAATTCTTGATCATAGACAACCCTATATTGGTATTGTCATTGTTGCCCATAACTCCTCCACCGCTTTCGCGCTGGAGTGATGAGTTAGGGCATTCTATGGTGATGTTGTTGTCGTTGTTGTTATTGTTGTTACAACCTTGTATGTCTGAATATTGTTGACCACTAATACAAGAATTTCCACCGAGGCCGCCTAGGAAGTTTTCTAACTTGGCTTGATTGTTTTGGAGGTTTGGATTGTTGCATGAACTACCCATTAGTACAGACGCCATCTCGGATGAACTGGATTTGTAATTTCTGCTTGTGTTCATTTGCGTACCCTTTACATTCCAATCTGCATAAGAAACCACATAAAAAATTTTAGAAAACTAAAAGTTATGCATAGAGATTATTTAGCATACTATATGCATTTTCACTAATCCTAGATAATTAGCCCTAAAACTGACTAGATACTTCATCTACCCAGTTTATTGTACTTACCAAACTAGACAACTACTAACACTGTAAATAATATTGTTTCCTAGGATTCTTCACCGTCCTTACCACTTGGTACAACCTTAAAATCATGTTTTATTTTTTTTTTCCTTTTTTGATGTGAGGGTTCATGGAAAGGAAGGCTTGTCGGTTAACATGTAGCTTCAGGCCTTTTTTTCCCTTTACTTTTTTTCAAATACCTTTTTTTGTTGCATGAAGCAGTAAAGAAAACTGACCTTGTGAGGGATGACTGGGCCTGTTGAAAGCTTCAAGTATTCCAAAAGTGGGAGGGAGGTTAAGGGAAGGAAGGGCTGAGTCAGCAGTGAGATCAAAGCATTCTGCTGAGATATCTGCACCTGAAATCTCTTCTGAGTGGAACCCACCTCTGGAAATAGGGTTTTGATGCTGATGTTGATGTTGTTGAGAAGAAGGGATTTCTTGATGTGACAAAGAAAAGCCAAGCCAGTTGTTCATGGAGTCCATGGACTATACTTCTAGAATATAAAAAATAAAAAATAAAAAAATCAAGGTCTAAAATGATCAAGAATTACAAGTGCATGCATGAAGTAATGGAATGAAATGCCATTGAAGAAGGAGGAGACGAAGATCGGAAAAGGGAGGGGAAGAGGAAAGGCCTTTTGTTTATTTTTGAGGAAAATAATGAAAGAGAAACCAGTTGGTTTTTCAAAGCAAAAGAAAAATAAATGAAGATTTATATGAACACATTAGCGTGTCATCTTTCTCTAAATTGTTGATCATAAATGAGGTGCCATCTATTCAAACTAAGGGCAAAACTAGACACTGATCCCTAGAAATGCAGAAGCTGAACCTCGCACATTTTTGATGAGATAACGTTGGAGGTCTTTAGGGGTATACTTGTAACTTCAAGTTCGCATGCCACTTGTATTATTATATTGTGTAATAGTAAATCTACGCGTACATGAAACCGAAAGAGAAAAAAAAGAGAGATTTAGCGATATAAAGGCACGATTCATGAACGCTTGGAAGTGTAATATTATAACTCTGACCTGCTTTTCACTATTTATATTTTACTAGCAGATTTGGTACGTGTAGAAATGAGCTCAGTCGAAGTGAACCTGACTCAGCCAAGGTGCAATGACATGTGCAGAATAGTTGTTGAGCTAGAAGAAGAATAAGAAGGAACTAAAGTCAGCCTGCCGAGCTGATGTGAAGATAGGAGTGACCGAATTGAGCAACAATGAAGCTGAGCGAAGCTGAACTAACGAAGTACTACTGCCGAGTTGAGGTGATCAAGGCAGAAAAGGAATAGCTGAGGTGAAGGATGGGAAAGCAGAGCTGGAATGAAGAAAGGATGTTGAGCTAAGGTGATGAAGTGAAGCGCCAGTCAGGCAGCAGAGCTAAGGCAGAGCTGCAATACTTAGTCATGTAAACACATCAGGAACTTTATTGTATATATGACCGAGCTGCGCTTGTAAACGTTAGGAAACACTGTAGATAAACAATAGCTGCTGTATAAGTGGAAAAATAAAATCGTTAGACAGAAAACAACCCATGTAGAAGGGGAACAACCCTGTAAATTTATCTTAACTTGAATGAATTCTTGAATTCTTCAATCTCATCATGGTAACAGAGCTAATCTGATTCATTACTACTGTCTACTGCATACTGTTTTTTCTGCAAATCCTAAAATTTGTTTCACAAGGCTACACCCTTCAGCTCAGCTGAATACATAGAGGCCACATCCACTTCGGATCAAGTATCAAGAGCGGTCTGTGGTCCTCAAATATCTGATGATTCCTCCATTGTCATCACCAACCACAAGCTCAATGGAGATAACTACCTATCGTGGTCTCGGAGGATAGAGGTGTTCATAACAGACAAAGGCAAAGAGGAATACTTATATGGAACAATCGCTGTTCCATCTGAAACTGATGCGAACTACCTGTTATGAAGTCAAAAAACAACATGATTATGTCATGATTGATGCGCTCCATGCAACCTGACATTTCTGATGATTTCATGATGTACAATACTACAGCAGAAATCTGAGCTACAGTCAAGGAGATGTAGTCTAAGTAGGACAACATCTCAGAACTCTATGAAATTGAAGCCCATCTTCATAAGCTTAAACAAGGCAATCTGACTGTGCACAAATACTATACTCTACTAACAAAGGCGTGGCAGCAGATTCCTTTGGAACACGTCACTAGTCTTGTATCACTGATGCTGGATTGTAAAAAGAAATAACAGAAAGGAAGCGAGTTTTTCGCTTCCTTACTGGGCTAAACCAGAATACGACAGTGACCGAAATCGAATTCTGAGTACAAAACAACTACCAACCTTGAAGACTGCCTTCGCTGAAATCAAGCATGAAGAAAGCCAGAAAAAGGTCATGATGGGAGGTACTCCAAATTCGGAGACCTCGGCTCTGCACATTGAACAACCAACGGAAACATATGGGCTGTCTGTTAAACGACACTTTACTTCAGTTGGAAGTAAAGTGTGCAAATATTGTAAGAAGGAAGGCCATATAGTTGATGACTGCTGGAAGTTGTAGGAAAAGCTGGTACGAGAAGGGAAACCACCTGTGAAGTCCAGCAATATACCCTAGAGGCTTCAACCAAAACCATTCACTGCTGGACAGAGCGCTGCACATCAGGTCGGCAGCACAACACAGTTTGACGCAGCTTGAAAAAACACAACACACCTTAGCTTAGGTCAAGTAGCTGAAGCTGAGGTCCCTACCTAGGATCAGATTGCTACTCTGATCAATTTGCTAAACAGACAACGTAGCTAAGCTGAATCATACCAAGCTACAATGGCAGACTATGTCTGGTCGATCTCTAGCAGTTCATGGATCATAGACTCTAAGGCAACTGACCACATGACAAGCAATGGTAACCTTCTGAACTCTTATACTCTGTTTACAGTACCAAAGAAAGTAAAAATTGCTAATGGCACTTTCTTAGAAGTTATTGGTATAGGCTCAGAAGTAATAAGCGATAAAATAATTCTAAAAGATGTCTTGTATGTTCCTAGCCTAAGCTTTAATCTGTTGTCAGTGGAAAAACTTACAAGAGATAGTAATTGCATAGCCTACTTCTCATCCACAGGATGTTATTTTCAGGAAAGCAAAATGAAGGAGATGATTGGCAGTGCTAAGAACATAGCAGGACTGTACCTACTAGAGTCAGACAATAGAGCCCAAATTAGCACAACTGAGCTGCCAAATTGTTAGTTTATAAAATGTTTTGATGATACAAAAAGATGTTTTAAAAAGACTAAGATGAAATTTCATATCTTTAGTTCGAAGCAAAATTGATGTAAACATGTGCGAGACGAAAAATCTCTCATGAATCGGATGAAGGTTACATCAGCCCTTCAAGAGATCCATGTGAAGCTTGGTAAAAATTTAAGCACTCAGATCCACGTCATACTCTCAGCCAAGGGACATAGATCGATTGACGTATATCTGAGAGACGTCGATCTCTCAGTTAAGCATACGTCGATCGATCGACGTATAACTGAGAGACGTCGATCTCTCAGCTTCAGGTATGTCGATCGATCGACATACATCTGAGAGACATCGATCTCTCAGCCTAATGACGTCGATCGATCGACGTCATTCTGAGAGACGTCGATCTCTCAGTCAGGCTGACGTCGATCGATCGACGTCTGACTGAGAGACGTCGATCTCTCAGCCCTGGCACGTAGATCGATCGACGTCTCCAGGATTCAAAAATTTTCAAACGTTGGAACAAAATCCAAGGGAGATCTATGATATTTTCTCTCTCCAATCTTGCTCAAATTTCTTGTGGACTTTAACCCAACATACTACATGCTTCCTTGACTATTTTAAACATGTCTACGATTCTCTAGGGTGGCTATCCAAGATCAAATCACTCCATAGGGTGGCTAAAGACTATTTGGGCACTATCTTGACATTTTTAAAGATGAAGACTTGGTGGAGAGCCTCAAAAACGTGGTCAACTTTATTTATAAATAGAAGAGGCTTGGATGAAGCAATGACACACTTTCAACATCATCTAGCTTCATTTTCCATTGTTGTACATTTCTCTCATACTTGTAATTTTGTTTAAAGCTTGTCTAGCTTTTCTTTGATCTTTATTATTGTATATTGAGAGAAAGAGAGTCAAGCACAAGAGGAACCATAAATATTTGATCTCTTACTTGTGCTTAGACTTGTGAGAAAGTGTGAACCTTACTATATTTCTTCAACCCACTGTGAGAAGTTCTTGAGGGAACTTTTGTTGAAGTAGTGAGGAAGCAAGAAGTTGTTCTTGCTAAGAGCTGTAGTTGCTGTAGTTGCACAAGTGTGTTTTGTGCAAGAAGTTGTTGTTGTTGTTGCTTACACTAAAGTGTTAGTGTAAGTGTTACTGTGGTTGTTCTTATTGTTCATAATAAGAAGAGTAGTTGTTGAAAATCCACTTTAGAAACAAAGTGGTAGTGGAGTAGAATCATTTACGATTCGAACCACTCTATATCTGGTGTACTCATTCATTATCTCTCATCTCCAATTCTTGCTCTGATTTTGAATATCCCCTTTTTGAGTTGAGACAAACGAGAAAATTCTGCAAAAGAGCCAAACACTCTATTCACCCCCCCTCTAGAGTGTATTTCGGACCTAACAATTGGTATCAGAGCCTAACCTTGATTGCTTGGCCTATCTTTGCAAGTAGCAAGGTTAAAGATCATGGCAACCTCAACCTCAACTTCAACCTCTTCATCTCCTAAGTCTACTGCACTATTTTCCGGATCAAACACTAAAGCACCTATGTTTGATGCCCAAAATTATTCCTTGTGGAAATTTCGAATGATCAATCACTTGAAAGGCTGTGGATTCGATATATGGAGAGCCGTTGTCAAAGGAATTGAAGTTCCTATGATTACCAACTCAAAAGGAGAATCAATATTCAAAGATGAGGATGACTACACCGATGAAGAAAAGATAAGATTTGCCATTAATGGCAAGACATTTGATATTCTTTCAAGTGCTCTCACCACCACCGAGCTTATAAGACTTCAAAGTCTTGAAACAGCTCATGAGGCATGGAAAAGGCTTGAAATGATACATGAAGGAACTGAGCAAGTAAGAATGGCCAAACGACTTATGCTCATGAAGGAGTATGAGATGTTCGGAATGAAAAGCGGTGAGAAGATTGAGGAGACAATCGATCGATTAACACGAATAGTGAATCAACTCTCCATGGTTGACAAGAAAATCTCAAATGAAGACCTTGTCTCAAAACTTCTCAACTCTTTGCCAAGAGAATGGACACCCAAAGTCACCGCCATCACCGAATCAAAGAATCTTAAGACTCTTACCCTTGATGAGCTATCCGGTAATCTTCTTACTCATGAAATTCTTATTGATGAACAAAATAGAATGAATCTCATCAAGCCTACACAAACATCACACAAAAGATTAGTAGTAGATTCCGATGAATCGGATGAGGAAGTTGCCCTTCTAGTAAGAAAATTTAGAAGAATGGAAACTAGAAACAAAACTCAAGCAAGAAAGTTTTTCAAGAAACCATCTAAAGAAAAGGAAGCAAGTGAAAATTGCTATAGATGTGGTCGACCCGGTCACTTCATTGCCGATTGCCACGTAAAAGAACCGCAAAAGCAAGAGAAGAAGGTCTTTCCTCAAAAGAAGAAAGCCCTCAATGCAGAGGTAACCACGTGGGATGATCTCCTTTCGGAATCGGAAGAAGAAGAGAGTGAAGATCAAAGTGTTGGACTTGTGGCAATGGTTGACAATCCAAAGTTTCAACATACTTGTCTTATGGCGATTGAAGATGACCTTGAGGTAAATTCTAACCCTTCAAATTTACATGATGAAATAGGAGATTTGCAAGATGACTTTGAGAAATTAAATTTGAAGTATAAGCATTTAAAGAAAGAATTCAAGAAATGCATTTTAGAAAATAAGAGCTTGCATGACAAAAATATTTTGATGTTTCAAGAGCATGATATCATACTTACCATTTATAAAACCGTAGCTCTTGAAAATGAAGAAATTAGAAAAGAATGTGAGAAACTAAAATTAGACTTACAAAGACTAACAAATGGTAAAAACAACTTAGACATACTACTTGGAAATCAAAGAATTGGAAATGATAAATCCGGTTTAGGATTTAACTCATCATCTTCTTCTATTAAACCTAAGTCCCTAAAGAAAAACGCAAACAATAGAAAAACATAACAAAATTCATCATCTTCTAAACCAAAGCATGTACCCAGTTGTTTTTATTGCAACAAACTAGGACATGTAAAGAAAGCATGTAAAGCTCGATTTGAAAGCACATATGTTTGGAAGCCTAAGGGTCGAAAAACTAACCCTAAAGGACCCAACCATCAAAGGGTACCAATGCATACATCTTTTGGTTTTGTAGGCTCTCAAGATAAACGGAGTAGCCAAAGAAGAAGGAACCAAATGGCTTATGGACAGCGGGAGTTCAACTCACATGACCGGAGACAAGACGTTATTCACAAGCTCAAGCTCCAAGATGGTGGAACGGTGCATTTTGGCAATGGGAGAGCCAAAATCCTTGGACATGGAGAAATTGGTAATTCTTCCTTTACTATTAATAATGTACTATATGTAGAAGGGCTTAAGTATAATTTGATAAGTGTTAGCCAACTATGTGATGCTAATTTTCAAATAGAGTTTGTGAAAAGAAAATGTGTTGTGAAAAAGAACGATAAGATCGTTTTTGAAGCTATTCGTAAAAATGATGTTTACAAATTTAGCACACATGATTTGATATCACAAAACGTTTCTTGCCTAGTTGCCAAAAATGATTTGACTCAACTATGGCACAGACGACTTGGACATATTAGCTTTAAAAACTTCAACGAGATTTGCAAAAATGAAAAGGTCCAAGGTCTTCCAAAATTAAATTTCGAAAACCATGGCTTATGTGACACTTGTCAAAAGGCAAAGCTTGTTAAAACAAGCTTCAAACCAAAAGTGAAATCTCCACCACCAAACCCCTACAATTGCTTCATATGGATTTGTATGGGGATATTGGTACAGCAAGTCTAAGTGGAAAACATTACACCTTTGTGGTGGTAGATGACTTCTCTAGGTACACTTGGGTAATGTTCTTAGCTAAAAAGAATGATGCATGCCAAGAATTTATAAAGCTTTGTAAGAGATTAGAAAATCAAAGAGAGGACACAATTAAGGAAATTAGAAGTGATAGAGGGAGTGAGTTTGATGGAGAATTTCAAGAATTTTGTGTATCCAAAGGGTATGAACACAATTTCTCAGCTCCAAGAACTCCTCAACAAAATGGTGTTGCAGAAAGGAAGAATAGAACACTCCAAGAAATGAGTAGAGCCATGCTAAACGAATTTGAGTTACCCAAATATTTTTGGGCCGAAGCGGTAAATACTGATTGTCATGTGATCAATAGAGTTTATTTGAGACCATTTCTCAAAAAGACTCCTTATGAGCTTTGGAAAGGTAGAGTACCAAATATTGGTTATTTCAAGGTTTTTGGTTGTAAGTGCTTTATACTTAACACCAAAGATAACTTGGATAAACTCGACTTCAAAGCGGATGAAGGAATCTTTATGGGCTATGCTCAAAATAGCAAGGCATTTAGAGTATATAATAAAAGAAGCATGAAAGTTGAAGAATCAATTCATGTCAAATTTAGTGAACTCAATGAGGACAAATCAAACATTAATGATGATGATGAAATAATTGAAGTAAGACATATAGAGAAATTTGAGAATCCAAAAGGTAATATTGTTATTGACCTTAGGATTGATCCACTTAAACTAAGGTTGAAAATGAAGAAGGAGGAGGAGATACCTCAAATTTACCAGATTCATACAAGTATAGGAAAGATCACCCTAAAGAGTTGATATTAGGTGAAACTAGCCAAGGCATAATGACTAGGAGAAAATTCAATGAAAATGCCTTCATTTCACAAGTTGAGCCTAAAAACATAAAGGAGACAATAAATGATGAAGATTGGGTATTGGCTATGCAAGAAGAATTAAATCAATTTGAAAGAAGTGATGTTTGGGAATTAGTTGCTAAACCTAGTGATCATCCCGTAATTGGTACTAAATGGGTATTTAGAAATAAAATGGATGATAAAGGAAACATCACTAGAAACAAAGCTAGGTTAGTAGCACAAGGTTATAGGCAAGAGGAAGGCATAGACTATGATGAAACGTTTGCCCCCGTAGCTAGGTTAGAAGCTATTAGGATGCTATTAGCATATGCATGCTATAAGGATTTCAAACTATATCAAATGGATGTGAAATCAGCATTCTTGAATGGAATAATTCAAGAAGAGGTCTATGTAGCTCAACCTCCGAGATTTGAAAATCATGATTATCCAAATCATGTTTTTAAACTCAAAAAGGCCCTTTATGGACTTAAACAAGCTCCTAGGGCTTGGTATGATAGGTTAAGTAACTTCCTACTTGAGAACGAGTTTTCAAGAGGAAAAGTCGACACTACTCTTTTTATTAAAGAACAAGGAAACCATCAATTGCTTGTTCAAATTTATGTGGATGATATTATATTTGATGCTACTAACGATTCTCTTTGTAAGCATTTTGCAAAATTGATGGAAGAAGAATTTGAAATGAGCATGATGGGTGAACTCAACTACTTCCTTGGTCTACAAATCAAGCAAACTCAAGATGGAGTGTACATATCTCAAACAAAGTACACAAATGATTTGCTCAAGAAGTACAAATTCGAGGATGGAAGAAGTGTGAGCACTCCGATGAGCACAAGTACAAAGCTTGACAAAGACGAAAAAGGAAAGCGGTTGAGGTAACCAAATATAGGGGTATGATTGGTAGTTTACTTTATTTAACAGCTAGTAGACCGGATATTTTGCATGATGTGTGCTTATGTGCTAGATTTCAAAGTATGCCTAAGGAATCACATTTAGTTGCTGTTAAACGTATCTTTAGGTATTTAAAAGGAACTTTGAATTTTGGATTGTTTTATCCCAAAAATGGATGTTTTGATTTAAGAGGGTATAGTGACTCCGACTATGCTGGAAATCTTGTTGATAGGAAAAGCACCTCCGGGACGTGTCAATTCCTTGGAGATTGCTTGGTTTCTTGGTTCTCTAAGAAACAAAATAGTGTGTCACTATCAACGGCGGAATCCGAATATATATCGGCCGCTTCATGTTGTGCACAACTACTTTGGATGACAAACACATTGAATGACTACAATGTTAAGTTTGATAAAGTTCCCATCCTATGTGACAATACCTCAGCCATAAGTATAGCACAAAACCCGGTTCATCATAGTAGAACAAAACACATTGAAGTGAGGCATCACTTCATAAGAGATTGCATTCAAAAAGGGTTGGTATGCATTGAGTTTGTTCTAACAAATGACCAACTGGCGGACATCTTTACCAAATCCCTCCTCACTGAGACATTCGAATCAATTAGAACGAGACTAGTAATGATAAACATCAGTTAAAGGGATGAAAATTTAAAATTTCAAAATCAGGGACACGTCGAACGATCGACGTATCAAAACAAGAGATCGACGTACGTCGATCTCTGACATCGATCGATCGACGTACGTCGAACTCAGACGTCGATCGATCGACATCAACGAAATTCAGCAGGTATAAAATCTGTCAAAACGCGAATTCCTCTTCACTTTCAACCTTTTCATCAACTGAAACCCTACAAAAAACGCCGCCCCATCTTTCCCAAATCCTTTCTCTCTTCAATTTCATCTCCAAATCAATCTTTAACCTATTTCTGCTCTTGATTCTTGAGTTCCTCTCTTTAATTCCTCACATCTTAAACTACAATTCTTCCTCTCCAGCCCTAAAATCTCTAAAAATGTCTTCAAGGAGCAAAAACACAACCAAGAGGCCAAGATCTTCTAGAGGTGGAGGAGAAGGTTCAAGCTCCTCTCAAGGACAATATTCTCAACCTAGGATGAAACAATCTATGGACATGAGTCAAGGGCGTGTCCTTGCCGGGATTAGAAGTGGGCTAACTCTCTCTAACTTTCCTTGGATCAAAGCCAAAGATGCCAAGGATGCTTTAACGGAACCTTTGCCCCCGGGGCAAATAAGGTATATAACTTGACATTCTCAAATTTTATATGATAAATGGGACGATGATGAAAGAGCAACCATCCCACTCAAGTTGCTTAGAATAAATGATATTCTAAGCAATAATGAACTAAGCCCAATCATTGAGTGGTTAGATGTTCAAGAGTGGAGGAGTATATGGAATGAGAATGAGATGTCCAAAATGTCAACTAGGTATACTCGACTATTTTATGCAAATTTGTGGATTGAATACATAAATAACCTTCCTTTAGCCCTACACTCTGTTATTGATGGCCACCATATCAAATGGAAAGTTGAAAAGATTTGTGACTTGATTGGTGTACCCAACGAAGGGTATTTTGAGTTTGATGTCTGGAAATGGGATGCTGCTAGGTGGAAGATCTCTGAAGATGAAGTAAAATCTTTCTTAGGTTTCCATCCTAGTAAAAACACAAATGACATGCCTTTAGTCTACCGCACTCTTCTGGCCATTGTTACATTCTGTATCAATGGTAAATCCGCAAAACTGCCAAGTAACCTTGACTTCTACATAGCATACCGAATAGCTAACCGGGAGAAGGTTAACTTTGGGGAGCTTTTCATGACGAATGTTATCGAAGCCGCAACCAAGCAAAACAAGGCCCTACCCTATAATAACCTTATTTATAGGATGCTTGTGAAGTCGGGGATGACACGGATATTGACAACATTACGCACAAGGACTTCTATGATAAAGTCAACATCCAACAAATACTGAAGTCTAGAAAAGAGGCAATGAGGAGAGAACAAGAGGAGTAAGAAAGAGAAGACGAAGACCTTCCGGATGAGGCACCCATTCCCGAACCAGAGACTCATGAAGAACCAAATAGCTTGAGCTCAAATGTCCCAGAACTTCAAGCTCAAGTTGCTAGTCTTCAACACGAGGTTGGGGAGCTTCGTAGCAAGGTATCCGTCCATGAGTCGAGGTTTGCAAAGCTCAAGGCAAAGATGAAAGCTTTCATTCCTGGCATAACATTCTCTTCAGACGAAGATTAGGGTGGTTGTTTTAGCTTTCATCTTGTTTTAACTTAGATTTTGTTGTAAACCTTGGATGTGTCTTTGGATTTATTGAAGTATTATTGCTTATTTTTTTTTGATGCTTTCAAAAAGGGGGAGAAAATGGTTATTGTCGCTTTTGTGGCTTATTTGTGGTTATTGTTGCTTTAGTGGCTTATTTGTGCTTATTGCTTATTTGTGATTATTGGCTTATTTGTTAAAATGGTTTATTGCATGATGAGATTGTTGGATAGCTGGCAAAATGAGGTAAGCTTGAAAATTGAAATCCTTGTTAATTGATGATAAGCATGAACAGTTATTTGGTTGAGGGGGAGCAAATTTCAAAGAAAAGTATTTTGGTTGAAATTGCAAAATCTTATTCACTTTGATCACTATGGAAGTTATAAAGCGCACATACTTAAGGGGAGATTGATATTTTTCAAGTTTGAAACGTTCAAACAGTTAAAACAAAGGAAAAATATCTTTTAGAATCTCGGTTTTTGAAATCATCAAAAAGGGGGAGATTGTTAGTTTATAAAATGTTTTGATGATACAAAAAGATGTTTTAAAAGGACTAAGATGAAATTTCATATCTTTAGTTCGAAGCAAAATTGATGTAAACATGTGCGAGACGAAAAATCTCTCATGAATCGGATGAAGGTTACATCAGCCCTTCAAGAGATCCATGTGAAGCTTGATAAAAATTTAAGCACTCAGATCCACGTTATACTCTCAGCCAAGGGACATAGATCGATTGACGTATATCTGAGAGACGTCGATCTCTCAGTTAAGCATACGTCGATCGATCGACGTATAACTGAGAGACGTCGATCTCTCAGCTTCAGGTATGTCGATCGATCGACATACATCTGAGAGACGTCGATCTCTCAGCCTAATGACGTCGATCGATCGACGTCATTCTGAGAGACGTCGATCTCTCAGCCAGGCTGACGTCGATCGATCGACGTTTGACTGAGAGACGTCGATCTCTCAGCCCTGGCACGTAGATCGATCGACGTCTCCAGGATTCAAAAATTTTCAAACGTTGGAACAAAATCCAAGGGAGATCTATGATATTTTCTCTCTCCAATCTTGCTCAAATTTCTTGTGGACTTTAACCCAACATACTACATGCTTCCTTGACTATTTTAAACATGTCTAAGATTCTCTAGGGTGTCTATCCAAGATCAAATCACTCCATAGGGTGGCTAAAGACTATTTGGGCACTATCTTGACATTTTTGAAGATGAAGACTTGGTGGAGAGCCTCAAAAACGTGGTCAACTTTATTTATAAATAGAAGAGGCTTGGATGAAGCAATGACACACTTTCAACATCATGTAGCTTCATTTTCCATTGTTGTACATTTCTCTCATACTTGTAATTTTGTTTAAAGCTTGTCTAGCTTTTCTTTGATCTTTATTATTGTATATTGAGAGAAAGAGAGTCAAGCACAAGAGGAACCATAAATATTTGATCTCTTGCTTGTGCTTAGACTTGTGAGAAAGTGTGAACCTTACTATATTTCTTCAACCCACTGTGAGAAGTTCTTGAGGGAACTTTTGTTGAAGTAGTGAGGAAGCAAGAAGTTGTTCTTGCTAAGAGCTGTAGTTGCTGTAATTGCACAAGTGTGTTTTGTGCAAGAAGTTATTGTTGTTGTTGCTTACACTAAAGTGTTAGTGTTAGTGTTGCTGTGGTTGTTCTTATTGTTCATAATAAGAAGAGTAGTTGTTGAAAATCCACTTTGGAAACAAAGTGGTAGTGGAGTAGAATCATTTACGATTCGAACCACTTTATATCCGGTGTACTCATTCATTATCTCTCATCTCCAATTCTTGCTCTGATTTTGAATATCCCCTTTTTGAGTTGAGACAAATGAGAAAATTCCGCAAAAGAGCCAAACACTCTATTCACCCCCCCTCTAGAGTGTATTTCGGACCTAACACAAATGACCAGAAAACTTTGCAACCTATAAATACTTGTATAGGGGATATTTTGCTATGACATAATAGACTGGATCATTCCAATTTTGTATATCTCAAACTTTTAATGGCAAAGTTGTTTAGCTCAACTAATCTTGCAAACATCACGTGTGAAACTTGTCAATGGGCTAAACATACAAAACAATATTATCCAGCAAAAATATACAAGTCTTCAGCACTATTTAATCTTATTCATTCTAACATCTGGGTCCATCTAGAGTAGCTAATATCAATGGTGCAAGATGGTTCATAACCTTTGTAGACGATCATACTAGAGTAACATGGGTATACCTACTAAAAAGTAAAAGTGAAATTAGACAAACATGTATAGACAAAAATCAGTCTTGCTCACTATTACAAAATCAACGGAGCTCAACTAGCAACTGGGTATTCGGCACAACCAACTCCCAGTCGAGAGCTGATTTTCCTATCATCTTCAATGATCAGGAAGGTCTGGGATGTGGCAGCCGACCTGATACGCCTGAACAACCTCATTTGACTGCAGTATATGAGGGCCCTTTAGAAGAAGCTAATGAATCTGAACCTGTAATCCAAACAGATGACATATCAATAGCATTAAGGAAAGAAACGAGAGAATGCACTAATAATCCCTTCTACACCAATACTCTGTAGAAGAGCCTATATCCTATAACATGTTGAATCCAAACATTAAAATATTTGTATGCTCACTTGATAGAAACATCATACCCAAAAATATAGAGGAAGCATTCAGCCGACTTGAATGGAGAAATGCCATGCATGAAGAGATGAATACCTTAGAAAAAAAATAAAACTTGTCTGTAAACTCAATAAATCTCTTTACGGCCTCAAACAAGCTAGCAGATAATGGAATGATAAGTTGAACAAGGCTTTACTTCAACAAGGTTTTCATCAGTCTCACCATGATCATTCCCTCTTCATAAAGTTTACTCCCACTGCTTTCATTGCATTGTTGGTGTATGTAGATGAAATAATCTTAGCAAGCTCAAGTCTCACAACCATTCAGGACATTAAGGCTTATCTTCGCACCACCTTTCAGATTAAGGACTTAGGGGATCTTAAGTACTTCTTAGGCCTTGAAGTAGCTAGGTCCCAGGGGGCATCATTATCTGCCAACACAAATACTCTATGGAGCTATTGGATTATACAGGTTTTCTTAGATCAAAACCTGCTGCAACACCCTTAAAAAAGAATGTTAAGCTGTCTCATAATGATTCTCCTTTGATCCAAGATGTGAGTGGTTACAAAAGCTTGGTTGGAAAACTTCTGTACTTAACCATAACAAGGCGAGACATAACATTCAGTGTGCAGTAGCTTAGTCAATTTCTAGATTGTCCCACAGAGCTGCACATGAAAACATCTCATAGGCTTTTAAGATACATTAAGGGAACAGTTGGACAAGGACTCTTCTTTGCTAAAGATACATATTTGAAACTAAAAGCCTTTGTTGATGCAGACTGGGCAGGATGTAAAGAGACTAGGAGATCCATAACAGGGTTCTGTGTATTTCTAGGGGGTTCACTGGTTTCCTGGAAAGCTAAGAAACAGACTACTGTTTCTAGATCATTATCTGAATCAGAGTACAGGGCACTTGCATCTATAACTTGTGAAGTACAATGGCCATTATATATATTACATGATCTGAGGATTGAGCAAAAAGGACCTGTAGAATTGTTTTGTGACAACAAGAGTGTAATTCACATTGTGGAGAACCCAGTCTTTCATAACGTACCAAACACATTGAAATTGATTGTCACCTGGTTAGGCAGAAGTTTCAAGAAGGGGTTGTGAAATCCATGCCCATCAGATCAGAGTTTCAGATTGCTGATATGTTTACAAAGGGTTTAGATGTGAGTAGACTGCAGTACCTGACTAGTACTTTGGGAACTTGTAACATATATGCACAGTCAGGTTTGAGGGGTGACAAAGTTGCTGTTTCATTCCCAGGACGAATTGAATTTAGAATTGGGATTTATCAAGGAGCATTGAGCTGGAATTGGGTCAATGCACGCAATTGATGGTCAAATGTGGAGTTACAGGGAGATCAAAGAGGTGCCAAGGTGGGAGCTCACAGTTGCAGTTGCAGGCAACGATTTTAGGCACTCAATTGTAACTGGAGTTGCGGGAAGTTTAAATTTGGGGTAAAATGACCATACTTAAATGAAGAGAATAGTTTCAGCATAAGGATGTTTTTGTCTTTTTGATATTGTCTTCTTCAAGTAGCGAAAACCGCGTAGCATATAATTTTGATTCTGCATAATTCTTCGCAAGTTTTTGATTTCTTGTATTGGACAATCGGTGAATACAATTCCTCTCTTCTCTCTAGTCATTTGGCAGTTATTCTTTTCGTTTCTTCCTTGAATTGGTATAGTTCTGCACATTTCTTCAAATTTCTTTTGTTATTAAGGTGTTTGATCATATCATTGAGTAATATTTGTTGTGTTTTAAGAATTTTATCAAGTTTAACTTATTCTATTTTTATACTTATCTACCATGCAGAAGAAAAAATCTTTAATTACATAGTTTATAAAAACTGATTATTTTATATTGAAGAGCACATCACGAGTCATTTTCATATGTAAAAGACGATTGGTGGCATTTTGTAGCACGAGAATCACAAATATCAATTCTGACATAATTGTTGAAACTGGAGATGAACAGCACAGTGAAGGCACGCTGATGACACCGGGACATGGGTCGAACACCTCGAAGAAAGGGCTGTAGTGTGCAAGCGGGAAAATGGTTAAGGGAAGTAATGGTGTGATGTGAAAGACTGATGGATGCTCTAGAAGACGCAGCAGTTAAGGAGTGAAAGAAGCATCACGGCTGATTGCAACAAGCGAGCAAAGTTGCGAGCCAGAAACGCAAAGTGTGGCAGGTGCAAGAGGAAGGAAGCAGTGCGCGGGAAAATTTATAAACAAGGCGAAAAGACAAGAATATCCCTGGATGCTATGTTTAGTCTGTTATAACCGCTGTCCTCTATTGTAATTTCACACGCATGTATTCGTTGGAGCTATATAACCGTCTTCAACTGAGAACGAAATCAATAATGAAAATATGATTTGTGTTTTTCAATCTTTGAGATTTCTCTCCCCGTTTTGATCTTGCAATTTGATCGTTTCATTTCGTCTTCTTTGATTTGTTGTCTGTTTGAGCCACATTTTTGCATCTACAACAATTTTCGCATGGTATCAGAGCAGATCATCCATTGATCGATCTTGTTTTGAGTTCTTATTTCGTTCGTGATTGATGAGAATGGCATCTTCTTCATCAAGTGCTCCAGGCGCTGTTGATCCGACTGAGGATCCTTTGTATGTGCATCCTAGTGATTCGCCTTCACTAGTTCTTGCTCAACCGCTTCTTGATTCGCACAATTACCACGGGTGGTGTCGTACTATCAGGCGTGCTTTGGAGTCTAAGAACAAAATTGGCTTCGTGGACGGGACTGTTGAGAAGCCAGCACGGAATGATCGAAGATATTCGAACTGGCTCAAGGCTAACAACATGGTTGTTTCTTGGATCATAAATTCGGTAATACCCCCTATTGCTCAAAGTGTAATGTGGATTGATGATGCTAAGGATATATGGAATGATTTGAAATTAAGGTATGGAAATATAATGCATTTCGTTTGTCAGACTTACAAGAACAATTTTATAGCGTTAAGCAAGAAACATTGTCGGTAACAGAGTACTATACGAAGCTTAAAGTAGTCTGGAAGGAACTGACAGTACTGAGGTCAGTTCCTGCTTGTAGATGTGGTAGATGTAATTGCAATATTTCTGCTCAAGTGGTCAAGTTTGTTGAGAATGATTTCGTAATAAAATTCTTGAAAGGTCTTTCTGATGAATATGAGGCAGTTAAGTCCCAAGTATTACTGATGTCTCCTTTGCCGGACATAAACACTGCGTTTGCCATGGCGGTGAAATATGAAAGAAAAATTGTTTACAGTACTCAGCAGAACAATTTTGTAAGCAATCCTTGCGCTGCCTTGAGTGTAGGCAATGGACAGCATAGCACGAATAGTCAGAATTATTATGGCTCTAGGCCTCAAGGTGTGGGGTATGGAGTTACAGGATCGAAACGAGGAGGAGGTTTCAGGAAAGGAGGAGTTAACCCCCAAAGGATGGGGGTAGATGGTTCAAAGAAGCCCATATGCAGTCACTGTGGTTGGACTGGCCACACAGTTGACAGGTGCTATAGACTTCATGGTTTTCCCCCCGGCTTCAAGCCCAGATCACAGATAAATTGCGTTGGAAATGACATGGAGGAGGATGCTCAAGCAGATCCTAACTATCACAATGATTCTGAGTATGTTAAGTCAATGGCAGGTTCACAGCCTCAACAGGATCCTTTTTCCCAGATGCCACCTGTGTTCACTCAAGAGCAATATAACCAGTTGATTGGGTTATTGCATGACCACCAGAGAAAAGGATCAAAATCTGTTATGTTCCCGGTTGATAACAGTGATGAGGGACATGCTGTGACGTCAGCTGTGCAGCAGGGCACCTCAGGTAAGATGGCAGGTAAGATATCTTGTAAGTATATTAATACATGGATTTTAGACTCAGGTGCCACAGACCACATTTGTTGTTCCCTTGCCTTATTTGATTCATATAAGCCTGTCAGTAACCTAAAGGTGAAATTGCCAAACAATCAGTTGGTTGAGGTCACACATGTTGGTACAGTTGTTCTCAGTGCCCTCCTCACCATTGATAATGTGTTCTATATTCCCTCGTTTACTTTCAATTTAGTGTCCATCAGAAAGCTTACATCAGTGAATGATGTTGTGTTGTTTTTCAGTTCTGATTATTGTGTAATCTATGAGCAGAAAACCATGATGATGATTGGTTCAGCTGAAGTTGTTAGGGGCCTTTACCATTTGCATTAAAATCCTAAATTCAATTTGATGAATGTGAATCCAAGATGCAGACATGCGAAAGTGAACTCAGTGTTGAAGGCGCCAGCTGAGACTGGACAATGTATGGATGAGTTGCTGTGGCACTCAAGATTAGGCCATCCATCTGAGGCCAGGATGAGAGCCATCCAGAAGTTGTATCCATTAGTAGTGGTTCCTAGTTCAAAGTCTTCTTGTACCATCTGTCCCTTAGCTAAACAAAAACGTTTACCATTTCCTTTATCCCATTCTGTATCCAAAAACCCCTTCTCATTAATACACATAGACATTTGGGGACCATACAAACACCCCACGTTGTTCCATCAGAGATACTTCCTCACTATTGTTGATGATTACAGTAGATTTTGTTGGTTATATTTGATGAAAAACAAGTCAGAGGCCAAAGTCCTCATACAGAATTTCTGTGCCTATGCTAAAGTTCAATTTGATGCAAATGTCAAGGTAATACGTTCTGATAATGGGCTAGAGTTCAAAATGGATTCATTTTATGCCTCAGCTGGGATTGTACATCAAACTAGCTGTGTTTACACACCACAGCAAAATGGACTTGTGGAGAGGAAACAGCAGCACATACTAACAGTGGCAAGATCCTTAAAGTTCAGTGCCAATATGCCCATCACGTACTGGGGGTTCTGTGTCCAACACACAGCCTTTCTTATCAACCTGATTCCATCCCCTGTCATCCAACACAAAACACCTTACCAGCTCATTTACAACAAGCCACCTCCCTACCACCACCTCAGGATATTCGGTTGCCTAGCCTTTGCTTTGGACACCAGACCTCACAAAGAGAAGTTTGCCCCTAGATCAAGAGCATGTGTATTCCTTGGTCGGTCTTCCACAACAAAAGGATACATTGTCCAAGACCTAGATACTAAGAGTATTCTGATATCCAGAGACGTTAATTTCCATGAGTCTATTTTTCCTTGGGCCATGAATCCCTTGGCATCACTTGAAGCTTCCCTTGACATGACACCTACAAGGACTGTGCCCAACCATGACACTTCCAGCGTGCCAACACCTGACTTGACTGTGCCTTACCACCATACACCATCAGAATCACCCTCTTCCTCATCACAACATGACCAAACCATGACACCTTCTTATTCATCACCATCATCTGTTGAACTCACCCTGGAGCCAGATATCCCACAGACTGACCAACAACAGATTACATCCATTGACATTTGCTTGCCCCTGCATCATTCACCCAGACCTACGAGGACCAGAAGACCACCTGCCAAGCTACAAGATTACTGCTGCACTTCTCAGACACTGATGGACATATCTAAGTCAAGACACCACACTTCACCACATCCCCTTCACAAATGCTTTACATATCAATCCCTGGCACCTAAGTATAAAACTTATGTATTAAATACTAACATGCATATTGAGCCTACATCTTATCTTGAAGCAGCCAGCTCATCAGCTTGGCAAGAGGCCATGCAGACTGAGCTCGCTGCATTAGAAGCTAACCACACCTGGACTGTTATGCCTCTACCTGCAGGTAAGCACCCCATTGGATGCAAATGGGTGTACAAAGTTAAGCACAAATCTGATGGCTCCGTAGAGAGATATAAAGAAAGGCTAGTTGCAAAGGGGTACACGCAACAATACGGGATAGACTATCAAGATACCTTTTCCCCCGTAACAAAAATGACCACTGTCAGGGTGGTCTTGGCACTGGCAGCCAACATGGGCTGGCATTTGCAACAATTGGATATAAACAACGCCTTTCTACATGGAGATCTCCATGAGGAGATATACATGGTGCCACCACCAGGGCTTTCACTTCCACAGTCCAATATGGTATGCAAGCTCCAGAAATCTTTGTATGGACTGAAGCAAGCTAGTAGGGAGTGGAACGCTAAGCTCACGAAATTTCTATTACAGGAGGGTTTTGTGCAATCCAAGAATGATTACACATTATTCCTCAAACATACTCCAGGCTACTTGCTTATTCTTCTAGTATACGTGGATGACATAATCTTGGTTTGCTCAGACATACAGGCTATTCATGCCATCAAAGGGCAGCTTCACACAGCCTTTAAGATTAAGGATCTGGGTGACCTCCGTTACTTCTTGGGGATTGAAGTAGCTCGGTCACAGGGGGGATCTTCATCAACCAGAGAAGATACACTCTGGAGCTACTAGAGACCACTGGGTTTCTAGATTCAAAACCTGCCAAGAGCCCTATGGATACGAGTCTGAAGTTAACACATGGGGACTCAGATTCGTTGGTTGAAGTAGGAAGTTACAGAAGTTTGGTTGGAAAACTGATTTATTTGACGATCACTAGACCTGACATTGCATTTCCTGTGCAACAGCTCAGCCAGTTCTTGGACTGCCCGACAACTAATCATATGAAGGCTGCGCACAGGTTGCTGAGATATCTGAAAGGGAGTGTGGGACGAGGGCTGATGTTTCCCACTGGTGGTCAGCTGAAATTGAAGGCGTTTGTTGACTCAGACTGGGCTGGTTGCTCTGAAACCAGAAGATCAGTAACGGGATATTGCGTGTTCCTTGGAGATGCTTTAATATCGTGGAAAGTGAAGAAACAAACGACAGTATCGAAGTCATCAGCAGAGACAGAATATAGAGCCATGGCTAGCCTGACATGCGAAGTTCAATGGCTGTTGTATTTGGCTGCAGACCTGAGGATTGATAGACAGACACCCGTGGAGGTATTTTGTGACAGCAAAAGTGCAATGCATATTGCCGAGAATCCAGTGTTCCATGAGCGTACGAAACACATCGAAATAGATTGCCACATCACTCGGGATAAAGTACAGGAAGGCGTCATCAAGCTGATGCCCGTTAGGACGGAATACCAATTGGCAGACGTGTTCACAAAAGCCTTAGATGCAAGAAGATTGGAGATCATGATGAAGGCTTTTGGGATGTTCAACATTTACTCCAAGCAGAGCTTGAGGGGGGGTGTTGAAACTGGAGATGAACAGCACAATGAAGGCACGCTGATGACACCGGGACATGGGTCGAACACCTCGAAGAAAGGGCTGTAGTGTGCAAGCGGGAAAATGGTTAAGGGAAGTAATGGTGTGATGTGAAAGACTGATGGATGCTCTAGAAGACGCAGCAGTTAAGGAGTGAAAGAAGCATCAGGGCTGATTGCAACAAGCGAGCAAAGTTGCGAGCCAGAAACGCAAAGTGTGGCAGGTGCAAGAGGAAGGAAGCAGTGTGCGGGAAAATTTATAAACAAGGCGAAAAGACAAGAATATCCCTGGATGCTATGTTTAGTCTGTTATAACCGCTGTCCTCTATTGTAATTTCACACGCATGTATTCGTTGGAGCTATATAACCGTCTTCAACTGAGAACGAAATCAATAATAAAAATATGATTTGTGTTTTTCAATCTTTGAGATTTCTCTCCCCGTTTTGATCTTGCAATTTGATCGTTTCATTTCGTCTTCTTTGATTTGTTGTCTGTTTGAGCCACATTTTTGCATCTACAACAATTTTCGCAATAATAACCATTATTTTCACACTAGTTTCTTAAAAATTGTATTCCGGCATCTGTTGTTCACTTGTTTAACACAACAAAGCCTACATATCATTAATTAAAAATAAAAACTAGAGATCATTGCTAGATCTGTAATAAAATGCATTTTGTTAGGTGATATTGTTTGAAGTTCTTCTTTTCTTAAAAGTTACTAATATGAGAGGCTTCATAGTGTAAAAATAGTATACAAAAGAAATCGTACTTTCATACTAGCTAATAATCAGCATAAAGATTGTACAACATTTAACTTGCAACTCGTACGGAAAATCTTTCTATCGTTGAGCGGGTGAAGAATATGTATGGAATGAAACCGATTAGTTTTGTTAAAAGAGACAACATGTTTGAGACAGAGAAAGCAAATAGTATTTAAATAAATCAAGACATCAATCTTGTATTACAGTTGTAGCATAAAGTTAGCACAAACACCTGTTTATATCGAACTAAAAAGAAATGAAAACTCTTAAGGCATAGTTTAATTGCTAATCGGATTGGAACATTGCAACTAGAAGGACGCATGTTCGAATCAAGACACACGCATCGTAGATGTAATACTGTTATCTGAGTTAAAACTGCTTATCTCATAGTATCCAACCCAATTGTGTTAAAGGGTTGCTGGCACAGTTTGCATTGGGCACCTTGCATGGATTGTCTCCTAAAAAGTAAAGAGTTTGATAGTGAATAGTATTGTGTCATTTCTCATTAACTTGATACAACTAATATACAGCCTTTGGTGGAACAAAACCCTAACCGAAAGGAGAGAATATCTCAACCCCCTTCATCTATCCTTATCTATAGGTACAACTATTCCTACAATCTCTACAACAACAAATAATATCCAAATAATATCCCATAATAAATAACATCTAATACTCCCCCTCAAGTTGGAGCATGAATGTCGAGAATGCCCAACTTGCGTAAATGATGATGAAAACGATCAGGACCCAAAGGTTTGGTGAACAAATCAGCCAGTTGTACTTCGGTTGCAACTTTGCGCGGGTGAATAGCGTGTGCTTGATAATGGTGACGGACAAAATGACAATCAATCTCAATGTGTTTGGTGCTCCTGAAAAAATGGATTGGTAACAATATGTAAAGCAACTTGGTTATCACAAAGGAGAGGAACCGGGTCCTCGAGGGGAATACGTAAGTCCGTGAGTAAACGACGCAACCAAACAAGTTCACTAGACGCATGAGCCATAGCGCGGTATTCTGCCTCAGCCGAAGAACGAGACACAACGTGTTGTTTCTTAGATCGCCAAGAAATAAGAGAAGAACCAAGAAATACAACATAACCCGTGGTGGAGCGGCGTGTGGTGGGACAACCAGCTCAATCAGCATCACAATAAGCCCGCAAGCGCAAAGGATTATCCACAGGAAAATATAATCCTTGTCCTGGAGCACTCTTAAGATAACGCAACAAATAAAACATAGCATCAAGATGGCACTTACGAGGAGCATGCACAAACTGACTCAAGAGATTGACAGCAAAGCAAATATCAGGACGCGTAACAGTGAGATACAAAAGACGACCAACAATATGACGATAGAAACTGGGGTCAGATAATAAAGGCGTGTCAGTGGAAAAACAAAGTTTTTGGTCCATAGGCGTGCGTGTGGGCTTACAGCCAAGAAGCCCACATTCCTGCAGAATATCAAGGACATACTTACGCTGATTGAGAATAATCTCAGCTGGAGAACGTGCAACCTCAATGCCCAAGAAGTATTTGAGGGGACCAAGGTTTTTAATTTTAAAACGATCATCCAAATATTGCTTCAAAACAGTGATACGGGCCAAGTCATTGCCAGTGACAATTACGAGAAGCTTGACGCAGGCCATACAATGATTTATGCAACTTGCAAACACGCGTCTCCCCCTTACGAGCAAAACCTTGTGGAATTTTCATGTAAACATCCTCGTCAAGATCCCCATGAAGAAAGGCATTATTAACATCAAGTTGATGAATATGCCAGTGCTTGGCAATAGCAACAGCAAGAAGACAACGGACAGCAACCAATTTTGCAACGGGTGCAAACGTTTCATGAAAATCCACCCCCTCGATCTGAGTATAACCACGTGCCACTAAACGGGCTTTATAACGTTCGTTGGTACCATCAGGATTGTACTTAACTTTGTAGACCCATTTAGAACTAATAGCACGCTGCCCCGGTGGCAGAGGAACAAGAGACCAAGTCTGATTAGCCTCCAAAGCATCGATTTCACGCTGCATGGCATCACGCCAATGAGAATACTGAACAGCCTGTCGAAAAGAAGTAGGCTCATCTGTAGCAGTGATGGCCGCTAGAAACCCGGAGTAAGTAGGGGATAACTTAGAATAGGAAAGAAAGTGCGATAAAGGAAATACCGTAGAGTTGGCGGACGAAGGGGGCGCGACGAGGGCTGAAGTGAGGACGGAAGGTCGACGGCATAGTCAGCTAAACGGGACGGTTGATGACGCAGCCGAGTACTGCGAGAGGGCTGATGTACTGGCGAAGGAACTGGAGCTTCGGCATGGCCAGGCGGGGCTGGGTTGGGGGCCGAAGTCTCTGGGTCGAAACGGGCTAGGTGCCCGCTGATGGAGAAGCCGCCGAAGCTGGGAGGGGTTCATCCCAGCATGGAACTGGGGGGAAAAAACCGAAGGGGGCACGGTTGAGGGGGCAGGGGGAGTGGCAAAAGGAAAAATATCTTCATTAAAACGAACATGACGAGAAACATATATTTGATGAGTGGATAAATCATAGACTTTATATCCCTTTTGATTCGAAGGATAACCAAGAAAGACACCCGGAGACGCACGTGCTGAAAATTTATCACGAGCACTAGACTGTTGATAACCGTAGCACAAACACCCAAAAATACGTAAAAGAGAATAGGAAGGTAAGTGTCCAAGCAAAAACTCATAAGGTGTTTTATTAGCAAGAACGGACAAGGGCATGCGGTTGATAAGATAAACAGCAGTAAGTATACGCTCCCCCCAAAACTGAATTGGTAAACTGGCTTGAAACCTAAGTGCACGTGCGACCTCAAGAATATGCCGGTGTTTACGCTCTACCACCCCATTTTGTTGCGGAGTATAAGGACACGATGTTTGAGACACAATACCGTTAGCAGAGTAATATGCAAGAATTGAAGTACTAGTAAATTCCATGCCATTATCAGTGCGAACAGTTTTAACAGTAAGATTAAACTGTGTATGTACCCAGCGGAAAAAATGCAGCAAGTAACGGTAGGTGTCAGACTTGTCTGCCATCAAATATACCCAAGTGTAACGACTGCGATCATCTACAATGGTCAAAAAATAATGTGCACCAGATAAAGCAGGTGTTTTATAAGGACCCCATATGTCACAATGAATGAAATCAAAATTATTAGCCGAAAGACTAGAACTTAAAGGAAAGGATAAACGAGTCTGTTTCGCTCGACAGCAAGCATCACAAGAAATAGTACCAGTAACATGAAATGGACAATCAGAAACAAAACGAAAACAGGATAAAGGCAAATGGCCGAGACGACGATGCCAAAGAGTCAAGTCTTTATTCTGGGAAACAGTGGTAAGGGCAGCCGTGGGATGCTCCAAATAGTACAAGCCATCGCGCAACCTACCCACTCCAATCAGCCTCCTCGAGGGCATTTCCTGTATGACACAAACATCCAGCCAAAAAGTCACCGTACAATTCGTGTCTCGAGACAACTGACTGGTAGACAAAAGATTGAATTTAAACTCAGGAACAACCAAAACATGGTTCAAGAAAAGATCACTGGGAAAAGATACAGAACCCACAGCACGAACAGGAACTAGAGAGCCGTTTGGTGTAGTAACATGAGTAGTAACATCAGTGCTGAGTACAGTGGACAAGACAGCCAGATCATTCGTAATATGGACACTTGCTCCACTGTCCAAGACCCAAACGGAAGATAGAGTTTCAATGGCACAAGACTTACCCGAATCTAAAGGAGGTAAAGACGCAGAGGACCCAGCAGGAGGCGTAGGCGTGCCATCTTTGAATTGTTCCAGGAGCTGAGAGACTTGGTGTTACTGATCCGCCGTTAAGCCAGCAAAAACCGAAGGTGTGCCAGCGGACTGAGCCACACTCACGGAAGTCGTCTGGTCCGCCGACTGAGCCACCCCACGGGACCTTTTCGTACGCCAGTCTGAAGGAAAGCCAATTAAATTATAACACTTTTCACGAAAATGACCATTCTTACCACAGTGCGTACAACGGGGACGCTCCCCCTTGCTGCCAGCGGATGAAGATGGCCGGCGCTGGAGAAGACTGGACAGTGCTGCCAAGGCTGCGGCTTCCAGTTGCGGGAGCAGGTTGCGGGCCACCGAGCGCTGTTTCTCTTCCTGCGCCATCAGAGCATATACCCGGCCAATATTCGGCAAGGGTTCAATGCTAAGAACATGAGAGCGAATGGTGTTAAAGGTCTCATCAAGACCCATGAGGAAGTCAAACACCATCTCTTTTTCACGAAGCTTCTCGATTGCTTTAGTAACTGCACACGTGCACCTGCCACAATTACACACAGGCAACAGCTCAAAAGAATGCAACTCACCCTAAGCAGCCTTAAGGCGACCATAGTAGGCAGAGACAGTGCTGTGTTCTTGACGTAAACTGGCAATGGTGCGCCGCAACTCATAAACACGGGCATCAACACCTTGAGAGAAACACTCCTCCAGATTGAGCTAGACAGTACGGGCAGTGTCAGCATGCGCTGCTGCCCCTTGAAGTTCTTTGGACAGGGCATTGGATAACCAAGACAAGACAATGGCATTGCACTGCTGCCATGGAGCATGATCAGCGGACTCAGTCTCCGGTTGCACAATGGTGCCATCAACAAAACCAGCCTTATTCTTGGACCGAAGAGCATTAAGGAAGGCTTTCTTCCATACGAAGTAATTATCGCCTTCATCACTCAGAGGGTGAGAAACAAACACAAGACCCGGATGATCAGAGGGATGAAAGTAATAAGGTGACTTGGAATCGACAGTGGACGAAGGCAATTGAGCACTGGACGGTGGCAATTCTGCTGCCATAATGCAGACGACGAAACAAAGGTAATAGGAAGAGAAGAAAAAAAATAAGAGTAAGAAGAGCTTGACTGCAGCTCACGATACCGAAGGACCGAAACCAGCCTATAGGCTATGCTCTGATATCATAAAGAGTTTGATAGTGAATAGTATTGTGTCATTTCTCATTAACTTGATACAACTAATATACAGCCTTTGGTGGAACAAAACCCTAACCAAAAGGAGAGAATATCTCAACCCCCTTCATCTATCCTTATCTATAGGTACAACTATTCCTACAATCTCCACAACAACAAATAACATTCAAATAATATCCCATAATAAATAACATATAATAAAAAGCCTTACCGTTCTAGGAGGTCGATGGATTCCTGATTTATATCATTTACAAAGATCATTAAAACTAGGACGAAGCCTTACCATTCTAGGAGGTCGATGGATTTCTGATTTATATCCTTTACAAAGATCATTAAAACTAGGACGATGACAATTCCGGAATCAAGATATGACTTTTTTCAACTAAAAAACGAAATGCAAACATGATGACAGAAACTCAGCCTGACCTCCACACCCATATGTTGAAGACCACTTGTTAGAAAAGTTATACAATGTTAGTCAGATATCTGCTCCTGCCACACTTCTAACCAACCCTTTTCTTCCTATTTGATGGCCATCCATGCAGCTATTGCCTTTGCCCTCACCCTCCACCCCCCCCCCAATCTGCCTCAGTATCCATTTATAATTCACCATAACTTCTTCACATTCCATCTATTCTTTTCATTATTATATCATTTCTTCTACTGTCCTAATCATAATGCTGCTCCCCCGCTGCAAACGGGGGAGAAAAATAGGACAGCATTTTCTCCTTTCTCGATAAACTAGCTTTATACAGTTACAAAGCTTTAAACAGTTACAATGCTTATACCACATCGAATATTTATTTGATAAATTACTTTTTTTTATTACCTGTTTGGAATGTGCAGATGTTGAGATGAATATCCATACATGCATATATATATATATGGGTTTAGTGTTAACGGAATGATCAAAAATATTGTCGTGCTTTGATTTAAGCATAATATAATAAACTCAAACTATTAATCATTGTTACTATTCTATCTCAACTTTTAATTGAGCTAAACTAGAAAAATTGCGTAAATGCTAGTTGAGAGGATAGCACGAAACTTTTGCTACTAATATATTGCGAGTATTTTTTTGACATATCAAAATGGAGACTAGGATAATATTTTTTGCAACGGGAGAGTATTATTTGATATAACTTCATTACTGTTAAAAGTATTTGTTTCTATACATATAAATTCAAATCATTCTGAAGTTGCTTATGTTCCACTTGATTTTACGCACGCATGATAATTTTGTTCGTAGCAGCAATTATGCAAGCATGGACTAAAGCCAACCTGTTGCTTGCAAACGGCTCTTTTTTCAATGGCTAGAAAAGCTAATTTTTTGGCATTTGAAGCCTTAGATCAGGAAATACTGATAATAGCAACACTCTTTAGAGAGTTTAGATAGATCCAACCTTCGCTTGAAAAAGCTCAGTTGGAGAGCTATTGAAAATTTTTGAGGGCTTGGTACTTAATTAGAAGAGCTTACGAGTCCCTTGGTAGAAATTCTCTAGTTTAACATATATATTTTTTTTCATTCACAAATTCAATACACAATATACATTTGGGTATCTAATCCAAGAAAACATGGATCGATCCTTTTTCGTTCGAAGAGGGTTTAGAATTGCAAAAAGAAAGACGTTAACGGGTTTCTATTGGTCAATTTGTAGCATTGAGTTTACAGGTTCGAGAAACAGACTCTTGCATAAAGTGTAGGATAAGGCTGCGTACATCAGATCACGAAGGGATCCGACTCCTCTCCAAACCTTGCACAAACGCGGAAACCTAGTGCATCGAAAACGCCCAATGATTAGTTAATGGAAATATTTTGGTGTTTTCGGAATTATTTTGGACATCTTTTATAGTCTTATCTTTGGAAGAGTCCCTTCTTAGAGTTCAGAAAAATCTAGGTTATGGGAAGTTCTAAAACTGGGGTTTTACTCGTTTCTTTGTCAAATATGTTGCCCAAGGTGAAGGTGAGACAGGAGCTTGGCTGATGAGAAAGTTGAGGAGGATGAGAGGATCAATCCGCGTCAATGGAAGGAGCTATCATCTGATTGGAGGATTTATGATTGAAATCAGCTCATTGGATACAGAAAGGTGGACGAGATCACTGGAGAAGAGATGGAGCTGGAGCTGGCTAGACACGCTGGCAGAGCTGCGAAGTGGAGAAAAAAGAAGAGCGCGGGAGCAGTTTGAAAACAGTGAAATGACAGTGCTGCCCTTTTAATACCGTTGTAATAAATAGAGAAGTAGGGATGTTCTTGTAATGTTAGCTTGGCAGTTATTTTCTTCTCCCAGCTGAAGCCTTATATGGCTTGTTCGACCCCTATGTAACAGAACAGATTTTTGAGTTCTGCGCCATCCTCATTTCTCAAACTTTCTCTTCCTCTCTCTCTAACTGTTTTTTCTATTCCTATGTGATTCTGTTGATATTGCAGTTTATATCATTTGCTTCATCTTTTGATTTCTTGATCGCAATACCTGATGTTCTTGATCTGTTGTTGTTCATTTGTTCATAGAATTGGAATTTCACATTCTTCGTAGTCTATATCTTAATCATTAAGTGACAATCCGATTACCATAATCCAAATGTTAACCACCCATGACAATCTGAATTAATCACTCTATTTTATCCCAAATGAATTTGATCTATGAAACGGGGGTGTTAAATGCTCTTTGCTATAGTTGCCTAGGCTCTTGTTGTCCATCTTTATTATTTTGTGAAACTTCGTGATGAAAGGATTATGTCAAATTTCCATAAAGAGATGCTGCATCGAATAGTCAGTATTGTCATTTTCAAGGTTCGGTCTATGTGGAAGTGCTACTTAAAGAAGCTTACCTTATTATTATAATAAAAAAAACAGAAAGTTTTTATTTTCACACAGATGAGAAAGGAGTAAGTGGAAAAGATATTGAATCAAATGAAAAATAATCAATTTTTGTAGAGTGAGTTAGATGAGAAATATAGAAAAGATACTGAATCAACGTCAAATAAAAAAGACATTGAATCAATTAAAAAAGAGACTTTATCTCATTTACTCTACAAAAATCACTTAGAGATTGGTCCATGATCAATCTAATTAATCAGAGGCTTTGCATTGATATTGCCTGATAGCGACCAAAAGGTCAGTCTCCTAATTCCACATGATGATCTATGCCGACCTCCTAATCAGGAGATGTTTTATGGTTCGGTCTCTTTGTCAAGAGACTTTTGATCTGTCCGACTTGTTGACGCCAAACCGTTGGTGTCTTGTTTTGAGAATCGGTCTCCTCTGCTCTCAAATACTTGGATCTTCTATAAAAGGGATCTTATTTATATTTTACAAACCCTAAACTATTAAAATATGTCATTAACCCAACATTTATATCATTCTCATACTCAAAATGATTTAGCGACTTCTCCAAAATGTGTGTTTTGTGTGGTTAAAATGCTAATATTAACAAGAGAAATGAAGGCATCAAGGGTATGAGATCCATACAATAACCCTATTTAGAGGTGCACATGTCGATCTACATGTTCTATTTAGTAATGTATAGCAATCTTAAAACATATGAACATCGTCTATGTCTAAGATATATGGATAGAGCATATACATCACTCTATATACATGAGTGTATATTCTATGCATTACATCCCTAGATCCAAATGCTTCTCCTTCAAAAATGTATCTGTTGCATCCTTGCCAGATAAAATATATCGTCGCTGTCTTGGCTTTCAGTGCTTTTTCTTTGAGCCTTCTCAATCTCCATGCCAGTATCATGTTTATAGAGTGAAATCTCCGTGGAAATGCCAGTCATGATGAGATAGCAAGCCAAATTTGTTTGGTAGCTGAGCAGGAGAAGAAGAGGTGATATAGCATCTCATGTTCAACCGAGCAGAGGTGACACTCTCTGTGCTCTAGATAAACCAGACGATCCTTAGTGACCAGCTTGTTCAACCCAGCAAGCCAGAGTGTGAAGGAGTGTTTAGGAGTAATTGCTGTGTGTTAGACAATCCTGCTCCAGCTGACCTTACTGCCGTTTTCTCTGAAATAGTCACACGCCAAACGAGGTTTGAGGTTATCTTCCACTGTCTATGAGGTGATTGTCTCTACTGCCAAATTGCAGGAGCCTTTCCTAGGCAGAAACTAATCTCAGATCTCTATAAGTATCTTTAGGATGGATGAGTCCGAGCTGCGCCCCGTCCTTGACCATAATGTGCCTGGTAGTCTATGTTTATGATTCATCCACTGCACCTAGAGTGTTTCTTTCTTGTGCTATAAATCCCACAGGTGCTTGGATAGCAGTGCCAGATTCCACGCCTTCAGTTGGATAACTCCTAATCTTCATTCTTCTTTGGGTAGGCTGACCTGAGACCAGGCAACCCAGACCTTTTTGGAGCCCAATGAGAAACTCCCCCATAGGAAGTGCAGACAAATCTTGTTTACCAGAGTTCTAACTTTTGCTGGAATAGGTAACGCACTCAACTCGAAATAGTTCACTCCCTATAAAACTGACTTGATTAGTTGTAGCCTGCCAACGTATGAGAGACTTGATGCATTCCATAGTCCTACCTTGTCCATCAGTTTTTTGATGGACTCCAGAGATACTATTCCTTGCTCAACAGACTTGAGCCAAGCAGGTCAGTGTAGTAGGATACAAACTGCTGAGCTGTTTGCTCAATAGACAAAGACATAGTGCCATCTCATAGCTGGACTCCAGTGATACTATTCCTTGACTTGTTTCTTTTAATTATAGAGTGGAAGAAATTTGTGTTCATGTCACTCGAAATTAAATAATTACCTTTGGCGAGCTGACCAAAGAACTTTCTTTCAGCTTCCAAAAGGTTGAAGGCCAAGTGCCTTTGTTTCTGCAGTTTGTCCTTTCAGTCTGGTGTGCCCCATTGTCCTTCTGGGAACTCCTGTATGTGCTCGAGCTCTTCCACCTCCTGGTCAGCTCAAGTAGAGATGTGCGAGAAAGATTTCATGTTCAGCTCTCGGAGTGGACTTTTCAGGGCTTTCAACTTCTTGCATATCTAAAACATGGCGGTGCCATGGATCCATTGACTCACAGTGCACTGACCAGAGGAAGAAATTCCTCGTGGTCAGACCATATATTGAAGAATTTGAAGGAACTCTTAACTGCTAGGCTGGAACTGTCAAGGCTGAGCATAGCATGTGAATAGTCAGAAAGACATCCAACAGAGTAGAAATGTGCCTGAGCCATGGTGTTTGTCTCCGTAAATTCATTGTTGACCATAACTCTGTCTAGTCGAGATTTGACAGTGCCGTTATCCTATGTGTGGAAATAACCGGACGAGCTGAGCTCCATTAAGCCGCTCTAAAGGAAGCAGCTGAGCTAATCCTGAAGTTCATAATCTGTAGTCGCTCTGCCCCCTATTCTCTTTTATTCACTTAAAATGCAGTTAAAATCGCTTAGGACAAACCAATGTTCATTTAATGCTTGGCTCCGGGTGATGATAGAGTTCTATAGTGGTCGCCTATCAATAAGCGTGTTAAATCCATAGACAAATATGACTTGCAATTTCAGACCAGTCACCAAGGATGTGATTCTACAGTGCATAGTCTGAGAATCAGCTGAGATGACCTGGACAGCAGCTGAGGACGGATTCCAGCCGACCAAAATTCGCTTACCTACATGAGAGTCAAAATTATTTATAAACTCAGATTTTGGAAACTTTTGCTTAAGAGACAGATACATCTTATCGTTCAATTTAGTTTCTAATAGTTCGATTATATCTATTTTGCGCTTATTAACAAAATTAAAGACGTCATTGTGATTTAGGGGCTTATTGCATTCCCTAATATTCCAAAAACTTATTATCATTGACTTAGGTGTTTTGTCGTACCTTGGCCTTTCCTTGAGGCGCATTGAGCTTTTTTCTCAGTGCAAACGCCTTTGATTTTGACACCACCTCAGTGAACCCATCCTGGAGAAGAGAGTTGATTCTCTCCATATAGTGTTCCACATAGACATTATGTTGCTGACCCTGGCATAGCTCATCTGGGTTGATTTCAGCTAAGCTATTTGTGCTCGCCATTATTTGATTAGAGGTGGGTGGCTGGGCCGAGATGAAAGGTCGTGCTGAGCCGGCGGTGGCATGCCGGGCTGAGTTGGAGGACGGCCGAGCTGTTTCTGGTGGTGCCTTGGCTAGGACTGGGCCAATACGGTGTTGGGTCGAGCTGGGCTGCTTTGGTCGAGCTGAGCTGAATCCAGGTCTGGAGGTTTTTTTTGTTGGAGGGATGAGAGCAAGTGTTATGAGTTGCGGTTGAGCTGACGTGGGAGTGGCCGAGTTGAGCTGATTTGTGTGCAGCTCGGCGTTAGCGATGTTTGTAGTTTTTTGGAGCCCAGCTTGTTTATGAGAGTCTGCACTGTGGCCAAGCTGCCTGCAGTCTCTGCAGAACATCGATATTCTCTCGTATTCCACCTTTTGTACTATAGTGCTGCCATTTGAGAGCACCTGCTCCATCGAGGTCAGCAATTCTTTGCTGAGATCAATTTTGACTAGGGCACGTGCATAGTTCCAAGTGTTTCTATTGGCAGTCAGCTGGTTGGCATACAGCGATGTGTCGAGCTTCGAACAGATGCTCGAAAGTACCTGATCTACATAGAGAGTCACAGGGAGGTTAAGAAATTTCACCCAGACTGGGACCTGCGTCATTTCCGTAGCTCCAAATGCAAAGAATTTAGACATTTTCTTAAGGACGAAGGAACTGCCATATACAAAATATGGCCCGGCGTAGAGCACATCTTCCATCTCATTGGCAGACTCGAACTTGAAGATTATCCGCCCAGATGCATGAAATTCCACTGTGTGCTTGACCTTCCATGTTTTGGAAAGGTTGTTCACATCTTGCCTTCCTGGACATCTGCCGACGAAGCAGCCAACAAGGCAGCGATCTACTTCCACATCACTTTGGAGCGTGTCTATGTTGATGTGCATCTTGTTCGGGGTATACACTTCTACCTTCTTGAGCCTGAGTCCATACTTAGGTCGTCTGTTGTTGACAAAGAGCGTGTTCCAAGCTCTGCCTGGCGTTGGCTGAGTGCCGGGCTGAGCTGTTGCATGGTTTGAGTTTTGGACGGGAGGATTGATGGTTCTAATTTTGTGGTGATGGTTTGCAGTAGGGGGCTTACTAGCAGTGACAGTGCCAAATGTCATTTTTTTTTACTGCGTGTGGATGAGAGAGGCATTGGAGAAGTCACGTAATGGGGCCAGTTTGGATGTTGACCTTCTTGTGTTGTCACATCATACAGGTTATTGTCCACTAGGCAATTTTTTGCTGGGTCTCTCTTTCTTCAACCTGTTCTTCCAGGTTGTTCAAGGTCAAAGGTTGAGCTGCAATAGCTTCTAGCTCATTCAATGCAACAGTTATTCCCTTGATATGTATAGATTTAGAATTTTCACATGCAGTGGCTTTGACATCTTCCTCGGCCTTCGTGGTTGAGCCTTCATCCTCGGAACTGTCATGAAAGTAGAAGGATTCATTATCTTCAGAGCTTGAGTTCTTATAGAACCCAGTCTCGTTGGCATTTCTAGCTCCACAGGGGCTCTGACGTCCTTCCTTAGTTGCTGCCTCTTGAGCAGAGCAGCTTTGTCGCTTCTTGTCTGGAGGCCTTGGGGACCTGCAGCTCATACTGAACCTAAATGTTGAGTTTGTATGATTTTTTGTGGCAAGCTTCAGCTTGAGTGCAGATTTTGCTGCTTTAGTTTTGTGCATGTTTGAATGGTTTAAGGAAAGAGCGGACTGAGAGGGAGAGGAGAAGAGGAGATGGTAAGAACAGAGAAGAGTTTGGTGATGAACAAGGTTTGCCGGAATGGAATGGTTTCTTCCTAGAGAGAAGGCAGAGAGTTTCTCTCTCTACACGCTATTCTTGTATGTGTTTTTTTAGGGCGGACCTTGGAGCAACATGTAAGGTTGCTGGGTTCGAGCCGTAGAAACAGTCTCTTGCAAAAGTGTAGGATAAAGCTGCATACATCAGATCGCGAAGCGATCAGGCCTTTCCCTGCACATTGTGCAAACGCGGGATCTTAGTGCATCGGAAACGCCTTTTCCAAAGTGTGCTTTTTTTGTATTGCAAGTATTTGCGAGTGTTCTTTAAGGTTGAAGTATTTATATTAATTTATAAGATTTATCAACGACTAGAGCTCTTATTAATTTAAGATTACTGTAAGTATTGTCTTGTTGGTTTTAATTATAATTAGTCATAATCGGGAAAATTCTTGTTAATTCAGACGACTATATATCATTATGTTCTTTTGTGTTTTATTTTTCCTTCACTATGTCTCCCAGTACTATTCAATTATTTGACCTTTATTCAGTTTCTTTAGATTGATAATTGGGAACATGGTACAATTTTCTTTAAACATCATTAATATCTCAAAAAGATAGTATTGCTATACATATGGCATAACTATTCGTTATTGACTTTCTATAGGAGAAAACTTTCCCAGATGTAACCATATTTAATTCAGTTTAGGCATTATATTATATATAATGAATTTATTGATACTGTGGTCAGACGATCATCTGACGGGTAGGATTTCCGGTTTGTGCTCCCTGTACAGGAACATTAACCCGTGTCTTGCGGGTCATATAGGGTTTTTTCATTCTCAAGAATTTGGGACACGTTGGAAGAGATCTTTAATTTCAAGTTCTTTTGGAGAACTTTTGTCAACTATTTCTCCTAGCATTAAAACTTGCTTATTATTTATTTATTTATTTATTTATTTATTTATTTGAGGCTATCTTGCCTAATAATTCTTCACACACACACCCACAATTTCTCCTTTGTTTCACCAATGTTACCGCAACGTTAAAATGTTACCTCTATGCCAAGGAGACCGGCCTCTTTTCACTTTGGGTTAGCTTTATTGTTCTACTCCTCTATCTATCTCTTGTCGCATGATTATAGTCCATTGATGATCACGAGTTACATCCAACATATTTCTGTCGTATGATTATAGTCTATTGATAATCACGAGTTACATCTAATATATTAGTTTCATGTTAGAAGTATTGATTTCGACAGTGATCCTTAAGAGATAATCTTGTTACATAAAAATAATAGTGTTGGTCTTATTATTAAATGAATGCATGCTAAACATTGAATCTTTGACGGTTTAGAATTTAATTAATCGAGAAAAATAACTAACTATGCTAGGAAGGATTGTTGAAATTAACTTGATTAGTTGACTCTAGTATATCTGATGTGTAGTCGTTAAACATATAATTTTCATTATTTGCTTAGTTGTAAAGCTATTTGTAAAAAGGGAGTATCTAAATAGGATTCTTTTTGTCTTGATTATCAGTTCAACTCGGTGCTTCCTTTTAGTTTTAGTGTCTCTTGGTCAAAATTGCATACGTCTAACATTTTGATATTTATATCTACGTATGTTATTCGTCTTTGATGAAGAAATATGTATATTGATATCAGTATTGTTGTTCTTGATCCAAAACATTTTGAGTCTGTGCGTACATATACAAGTAGTTGTGCAACCACAATCTCTATAATCAAGGATAAAAGGATAAACTCTATCTACAAGATTTATCTACAAACTCTATCTACAAAGTAGTTAGACAAATATCTTAGTATATCACAATACTCCCCCTCAAGTTGGAGCATGAATATCAGTAATGCCCAACTTGCCCAAAAATTGCTGAAATGACGTAGGGCCTAACGCCTTGGTGAAGCCATCGGCTAACTGCTGAGAGCCCAGAATTTTACGAAGAAGAATACGACAAGCAGAATAATGCTGACGAACAAAATGACAATCAATCTCAATATGCTTCGTGCGTTCGTGAAAAAACGGATTAGCCACAATGTGCAATGCTACCTGATTGTCACAATGAAGATCCACATGAGAAGAAACTGAGACACCGAGATCATCTAAAAGTTGACGCAACCAAACAATCTCACTTGTCACATACGCCATGGCACGATACTCAGCTTCAGCAGACGATCGAGAGACCACTGGCTATTTCTTGGACCGCCAAGAAACAAGCGCAGAACCAAGAAAAATCATATATCCTGTAGTAGAGCGATGTGTAATGGGACAGCTTGCCCAGTCGGCATCACAATAAGCTTGAAGCCGCAGAGATGTAGTCGCGGGAAAGAAGAGCCCTTGGCCTGGACCACGCTCAAGATATCAAAGCAGGTGAAAAACTGCATTTAAATGACACTTGCGAGGCATATGCATGAACTGACTAAGTGTATTAACAGCAAAACAAATATCAGGCCGTGTAACAGTAAGATAAAGCAAACGACCCACAATGCGACGATAAAACGCAGGATCATCAAGAAGCGGATCAGACTCGGAAAACTGACTCTTTTGATCCATCGGAGTGCTGGCAGGTCGACAACCAAGGAGACCACATTCCATGAGTATATCAAAAACATACTTATGCTGATTTAGCACCACACCAGAGGGAGAACGAGCAACTTCGATTCCAAGAAAATATTTGCACGGACCGAGATTTTTGATTTTAAACTGATGATCAAAATAAGTCTTTAACGCCGTGATACGATCAAGATCATTACCAGCAACAATGACATCATCTACATAAATTAACACCGCAACAAAAGACGAGTCGGCAGACAAAATAAACAACGAAGGATCCGCATGGGACTATGTATAACCGAGTGCGGTAAGGGAGGTCGTGAATTTAGCATACCAATTGCGTGACGCCTGACGCAAACCATACAAACACTTTTGTAATTCAAAAACATGATGCTCCCCCTGACGAGAGAAACCAGGTGGAATGCGCATATAAACATCCTCCGTAAGATCACCATACAAGAAAGCATCATTAACATCTAACTGGTGAACATGCCAACCACGCACAATGGCAACTGCTAATAAACACCGGACAGTAACCAACTTGGCTACATGAGCGAAAGTCTCATGAAAATTAACACCCTCGATTTGAGTGTATCCGCGAGCCACCAAACATGCCTTATAATGCTCAACAGTGCCATCTGGATTATATTTAATTTTGTAAACCCATTTGGAATCAATAGTGCGTTTGCCCGGTGGCAAGGGAACAACGGACATGTATGATTGGCTTTAAGGGCAGAAATTTCATGCTGCATTGCTTCACGCCAATGCGCATGTTGAACTGCCTGGTGAAAAGAAACTGGCTCATCCCCCGCGGTGATGGCCACAACATAACTATGATAAGATCGAGATAAATGAGCGTACGAAAGGAAACTAGACAATACCGTTGAGTTCGCCGTAGGAGCGGGCTGGGCCGCAGATGGCACAAGAGAAGGTGGCAAAGCGACATCGAAATCTGTAAGGCGACGGGACAACTGACGAGTACGCACACTGCGCATGGACTGAGGAGGAACGACTGGAGGCGAAACATTAGAGGAGTGAGACATACCAGCTGAAGAGTTGGAAGCCTCAGTTGTAGGCAGTGCAGAGTCAGCCGAAGACTGTACAGTGTCGACTGGGGGCTGTGAGATGTCGACGGTGGGTGGCACAACAGGATCCCAGAAAGGAGAAGCCATGAGACCCGAGGCTGGAGGACTAGATACATCAAAACAAGAGTTGACAGCAAAAGGAAAAACATTTTCGTAGAAGGACCCATCACGACTAACATAAACCTTGTGACTGGACAAATCAAAAATTTTGTAGCCCTTTTGAGAGTGAGGATAACCGATAAATATACCTGGTGCAGAACGTGGTGCAAACTTGTCACGAGTACCATGATAAGTGTAACCATAACACAAGCAACCAAAGACCCGAAGATGCGAATAGGTAGGCAAACACCCCATTAGAAGTTCATATGGCGTTTTATTTTGAAGAAGAGTAACAGGTATACGATTAATAAGATAAACGGCGGTGAGAATACATTCTCCTCGGAACATGATAGGTAAATGTGCATGAAAACGAAGAGCACGATCTACCTCTAAAATATGACGATGTTTACGCTCCGCAACACCATTTTGTTGCGGAGTATAAACACAAGAAGTTTGAGCTTCTATACCCTGATCAGCATAATAATCAAGGAGAGTGGCATGAGTAAATCTAACCCATTGTCACTACGAACTCGTTTGACTGGCTTATCAAACTGTGTGCGAACCCATTTGAAAAAATGCAACAAATATCGACTAGTGTCGGATTTAGACCTCATCAAATAAACCCAAGTACTACGATTGTAATAATCAACAATAGTCAAGAAATAATGTGCACCAGACAAACTAGGTGTTTTATAAGGTCCCCAAATATCACAATGAATGAGATCAAAAATCTGCACAGTTCTGCTAGTGCTAAGAGGAAATGGTAAACGAGTTTGTTTGGCACGACTACAAGCATCACAAAACACTTCTTTAGCAGTGACAACAATAGAAGAAAGAAAACGAAACTTGGAAAGAGGCAGATGACCCATGCGATTATGACAAACTGAGTCACTGCATTTTATTGCTGCAAGACTTTGACTAGCTGGATTTTGAACTAAACGATAAAGACCATCATACTGCCTACCCACTCCAATCAGCTTCCTCGATGGCATTTCCTGCACAACACAAAAATCTGGGCCAAACGTCAGTGCACACTTTTGATCTTTTACTAACCGACTGACAGATATCAAATTAAATGCAAACTCTGGTACTCCCAAAACATCATGCAAAACCAACGAATCCGAGAGCCTGACTGTCCCAATGGCACGAACGAACACATGTGTACCATCGGGGATTTGTACCGTTGCAGCTATTTTGTCAGTAACAACAGTAGTAAACAGTGACAAATCATTGACAACATGTGCATTGGCTCCATTATCAAAAAGCCAATAAGACGATAAGGAAGACAAAAAAGAAACAGTACCCGAATCTTTCTTGCATGTCATCGAAACATTTGATCCAAAATTACCTCCGTTCAAATGTTCGACGAACTGTGCCAACTGATGCTGCTGCGCAAGCGTGAGACCCACAAATGTAGACGGCATTGCAGTGTCAACCGAAACCTCAGCCTGCATCACTACCAGTCACTTTGACAAAATGAACGAAATTAAGAAAATTGCTGAAGTTGGTCGTCGAAAATAACTCAGAACGACGACCGAAGAAAGAACAAAACAGTCGAAGACACTTCCACCAGAAGAACACGACTAGTATGATGACAACAAACTGCAGTGGACTTGTAGAGACAAGATGCAAACAAAACAAATGTCGACGATGAAAGTCGACAAACTGAGGCTGGAAAATAAAAACGAACGTCGACTTTGAAAAGTCGACCAACCAAGAATGTCGACTTTGTGCACTGAAGGTCGATTGTATGACAAAACGAAGAGGACAAACGCATGGAATTAAGACAAAACAAATGGAACTGAGATCGAATGGAACTGATGGCACTGCCAAAAAGAAAAAACGATTAGTAGGTAATCAAACCTTGCTCTGATACCATGAAGAGATATGTATATTGATATCAGCATTGTTGTTCTTGATCCAAAACATACAGAGTCTGTGTGTACATATACCAGTGGTTGTGTAACCACACTCTCTATAATCAAGGATAAAAGGATAAACTCTATCTACAAGATTTATCTACAAACTCTATAAATATCTTAGTATATCACAATAGATGAAATGAAGACATTTCAAAAATTATACTGCATATTGAACTTAAATGTTTAGTAGGATGAAAAAGTTTTTTTTTGAACCTTTGAAAAAGAGTACTTAATTAAACTTAATAAAATATATACAACACTAGACATTTATATTGATTCAGTATAATGTTTTCGATGTCTTCAAAACATAGCTCAGTTGATATTTAGGTTAAGATTTGCTCCAAGAAGTTAAGAGTTCGATTCCAATGATGCGCACAGTGTGGGTGTTCCACTGCTGATAGGCCGAAGACCTAGTTTGCGGGAGACAAATTGTGTGGATCACTGCATAAGTCCTCACTTAACCTTAAAGGCTCCTGAGTTTCTGATTTGCATCTTCCATAATATTCCTTAACACAAAAAAGTAGAGGCGCTCAGAGCCAAGGTATAACCGTTTGCTAGATATATAATGTTTTCGATATAATTTAATGGAGCACCAAGTGGAGGCAAGTGTGAATACTTTAAGGGAAAATGTTGGAGAAAGGCGTCCTGAGAGAGAAGAGAGTGTGCTATTGTTTCTTGAAGAGTGCAAAAAACACTCAGTTCAGTTTGACCATCCACAAAGTAATCAAAGGACGATAAAACACATGGCCAGGCTAACCCTAGAGTACTAGTTTCTTTTGTCTATTAGATATCTTAATCATTAATAGTCTGCCCGTTAAAAAGAAAGATAACAAATTTACATTTTCTTGGTAATCTCATCAGAATCATGCTCCTACAGTTTTTCTCTAACCCTTTTGTCTTGTTTGATGGAAGAAAAAGGCTAACTTTTGACTGCAGGAATCACCTTTTCAGGGTTTACAGGGCACACCAGTTTTGTTTTTTACTGAGCTATTTTGTTTTGTAACTAAGCTAAGTTCTTTTTACCATTAATTAGAATGAAAAAGTTTTCCCATTGAAGTTATGGCTAGCCAGTATATTGTTTCTTCTTATTATTTTCAGACGATAAACCATTCCAAGTATATTTCATGAATATGAAATTCCAAAGGAAGCCTAAAAGAGATACCACATGGCGAAGTCGGATCTTCACACATACTAGAAATGATCTAAATAACAGAAAATATTAGAGGCTCAAGAGTCTATTTATTGAATGGGAAAGGAGTGACAAAGGAACTGCGTCTCTCAAATTGTTGAAAATAAATGGTATTACTTCGGATAATGAGGTAAGTCTCATCATTGAATGGCTAGATGTACAAAATCGGAGACCTATTTGGGCGGCTGATGAGATGAAAAAGATGTTCAAGAAGCACACTAGATTATTTTATGCTTACTTGTGGGTGGAATACTTGAATGGGGTTATTTATACTCCCTTAACACCATAATAGTTGGAAAACATGTTGAATGATCAGTTAAAACTATGTGTGAATATATTGAAGTTTCGGATGAGGGTTTGGATTCATTTGAGGTATGAAAGTGGGATGAGTACAAGTGGCAAGTGAATGAAGAGCATATCAAGAGCTTCCATGGCTTTTACCCTACTAAGAATACAAATGACATGCCATCGGTATATAGAGTATTGCCTGCAATAGTTACCTTTTGTATCAATGCCAAGTCGGCTAAACTCCTTAGCAACCTTGACTTTTACACAGCCTACCGCATTGCTAATAGGGAGAAATTAAATTTTGGAGAGGTTTTCATAGCTAATGTTATAGGAACAACCACTAAGAAATCCAAAGTCATTCCATATGTCAACCTCATCTATTATATGCTCACAAAGTCGGATGTTGAGTTGGATGACTTAGACATTGAAAACATCTCACCTAAGGACTATTATGACAAGATCAACATCCGAAAAATTTACAAGTCAGGAAAGGAAGCCCGAAAAGAAACAGGGCAAGAGGAAGAAGGCGATGAAGAGGATGATGTAGATCTGATACCCACGGCCGAAGAAGGCACAAGTAGTGGACCTAGCGCGAGTGTCCCGGAGCTACAACAACAAGTTGTAGAACTCCAACATGAAGTAGGCACCTTGAAGAAAAAGCGTGTAAGATTCAAGACCAAAATGAAGGAGCGTATTCCCGGCTCGTCTTTCTCGTCAGACGAGGACTAGGACTAGTCTTTTCCTTCATCCTTATTTTCCATTCTAGATATAGGTCCTAGCATAGGATGGATCAAGTAATATTATCATATATTTGCTAACGTCATTTTTTCACTATTTGTTATTTAATAAAATCCTTTATTTATTTTTCATTGTTCATTTTGATGATTACAAAAAAAGAGAGAATATGTTGAATATGGTATGCTTGTTTGGTATGGATATGGTATGCTTATTAGACTTGTTTGGTATGCTAGTTGGACATGGTATATTGTATGCTTGGATGTATAAAGCTTAGTTTGATTGCTTGATGTGGAAATGAAAAATTTGGCATACTTGTCATATATGTTGAATGCCTAGTGTAAATAGAAGAATATGTCATGATGTATGTGTTGTAATTAAAATGGATGCATGCCTGAGTTGATGGGGAGTTTGAAATATCTTGTCATATCTATTGGTTTTTGGGATGACTATATATTGAGGGGGAGCTTTGGAATCATTTTGAATTAATCTAAAGTATGTCTTCATATATTGAGGGAGAACTTTAAAAAGATTTGAGTATGTTTCATGTATTAAGGGGAAGCATAAATGCATTGACTAAGGGGGGAAGAGAAACCTTAAGCAATTTCAAATGGAGTTTTCAAACAAAAAATCTTTTAAAAGGCTTGGCTTTGAAATCATCAAAAAGGGGGAGATTGTTGGAATATAAATTGTTTTGATGAAGTTAAAAGATGTTTTAAAAGAGTTAAAAAGGTATTTCATATTTGGAAATTAAAGCAAAATAAGAAAAACACACTGTGAGACATCGATCTCTCACATGGATCGATCAATGTATACATCAGTTTCTAAAGTTAGAGACATCGATCGATCGATATAGTGAAGGTTCAAAGTTGAAACCTTACTGTGAGACATCGATCTCTAAATAATGAAGTATCGATCGATCGATGTGACATCAGTCTCATGAAGAAGAGACATCAATCGATCAATGTATATAAGGTACAAAAATGAAACCTTACTGTGAGACATCGATCTCTAAACAATTATACATCGATCGATTGATGTATACATCAGTCTCTCAAAGAAGAGACATCGATTGATCGATATATGAAAGGTGCAAAACAGGAACCTTACTGGAAGACATCGATCTCTCAACACAGACACATCAATTGATGTCATCCATGATTCAAATTTTTATGACCGTTGGAACAAAATCCAAGGGAGATCTAAGGTGTTTTCTCTCTCTAATCTTACTCAAAATTTCTTGTGGACTTTTTTCTGACATTAATCATGCTTCCTTGACTATTGTATCCATGTCTAAGATTTTTTAGGGTGGCTTTGGAGGATCAAATCAATCCATAGGGTGGCTAAAGACTATTTGGACATTGTCAAGACAAATGATTGAGTTGAACACTAAGGGGAAGCTGCAAAAACGTGGCTCACGCCCTCTATAAATTGAAGAATCTCAGATGAGGAAAATATACACTTTCATCCTCCTCAAACTTCATATTTCGTTGCTGTAAAAATCTCTCATTTGTGCAAAAGTGATTAAAGCTTGTTAAGCTCTTATTGCTTGTTCTTCAGTATTGTAATTTGAGCGAGTATAAGTCTAACGCAAGAAGAAACATACACAGTTGATCTCGTTTTTGTGTTTAGACTAATTAGAAAGTGTAATCCCAGTACTTCCCAAAACCCACTGTGAGAAAGTTCGAAAGGACTTTGTTGAAGAGAGGAAGCAAGAATTTATCCTTGCTTATAGCTGTAATTGTTGTTGTTGCACAAAGTTGTTTTGTGCAAGGAGTTGTTGCTGTTATTGCTTACACTAAGTTGTTAGTGTAAGTATTGATGTTGTTGTTCTTATTAAGAGTAATAAGAAGAGTAGTTGTTGAAAAATCCATTTTAGAAATAAAGTGGTAGTGGAGTAGAATCATTTAAGATTCGAACTACATTATCTCTCATCTCCTTTCTTTATTTTGATTTGAAGTTCATTTGAGTTGGAGTTAACAAAAAACGAGAAAATTTCGCAAAATCGTCCAACACTCTATTCATCCCTCTCTAGAGTGATTGTCACGGATCTAATAATTACACACACCAAGTACCTTCGATAAATGTTGTATCCTGATTCCACTTAATGGCTTAGTAAAGAAATATGCAACTTCATGTTCAGTCCTAAGACATAAAGGTTTAATGATTCTTTTCATAAGCTTCTTTATAATCAAATGACAATTTATTTCTATACGTTTGATTCTTTTTTCGATTTTCCACCATGTACAATGCACTGTTATTGTCACAAACTAATGGAACTGGTTGAGTATGTTCAATCCCCAAATCTTTCAACAAGTATAGCAATCACTTGATTTCACAAGTGACTGTATGTATTCTTCCCCCTTCTTAGGATTCCTTTTTGGATACACTACAAAATAGCATGCAAAACCGTACAACAAAATACACAAAAATACTATAGCTATTTCATCGAACTAACCAAATCGTTGCATGTATAAAAGAGCATCAAGAACAGATTAACTTAAATTTTGGTTTGGTTTCCAAGGAGGCACGGGTGGTCCGATGATTTCTCCAAGGTTGTAAAAATCCCAGTTCCCACATTTTGCCTTCCTCTTCCTCTTGTCTCCTTCTGGGGTTTCTCTGTAATATTCAAATGCAATCCCCCGGCTTTGCTTCCTGTGCAACACATGGCCATTTAAGTGATCTTGATTCTTGTGCTTATTCATCCAATTCCTACTGCTACTTTGACTGCCATTTACAAAGGTTGAACATAAACCATTAAAGGTCTCTACTACATCAAGTCCCAAAGATAGTGTAGAGATGTAAATCAAGTACTCAACTGCTCGCTAGCAGAAACTTGGTCATATACACAGTAGTCTGCATAAGGAGCCCGATGTAAATCAGGTACCCAACGGCTCACTAGCAGAAACTTGGTCATATACACAGTAGTCTACATAAGGAGCCCTCAGCACTTCAGGCAAACTTCCAGGCCAATAAAGCTTCCACACTAGCCACTTCTCATCAACATGTTTTTTTTGTTGCACGCATCTGCGAAAACTACTTTTGACCAGCTTTACATAAAGGTATTACGGGTTCATTAACTGGATAATGATTCACTTTACGGGTTTTATATACTAGAAAACTTGCATCATCACCATCATCCATTCTCAATATATTCTAATGACATCAAAAGATATTGTTTGTTAGAGTCTGAAAAGGATAAGTGGTAGGCATATAATATCTCTATTCCCTTAGTGTTATGTTCTAACGTGTCATAATGTTATTCCTTGACCATAGCTAGACATTAAATTGTGTTTAATTCTGTCCTACTAAACAGCTAAAAGACACTGTGCACTAATTGTAAGCAAATAATGATTTAAAAGATAAATATGTAAATTAATAATTGTTTTAGTGACCAAACAAAACGTTGAATGATGTATCTAAAATAACGTAAAGTTTCTGATGCGTCCAGAATGTGCAAATGAATAACACCCGATCTGTTATCACCAATTATAGTGAACGATCTGACCTTGGTAAAATAGAAAAGAGGTTAGAGTCGAAGGATTGCGTTGAAGGATGTATCTAAAATAATGTGAAGCTATTGATGCGTCCTGAATATTGTGAGAAAGATTAACATCAATTCCGCTATCACCGATTCTAGTGAACTGTTTGGTCTTAGTAAGACAGAAAAGAAGTTACAGTCGATGGAGCAACTTTTCTCCAAGGTTATCTGATGTTTAAGTTAGTAATTATTCCAGAAAATACTTAAGCAATAGAGAAAAATGCAGAAAAATCAGAATCTCTTATCTTGGAAGACTTTGCCCTTTATGATAGAAGAAATAGCTTATCTTGGAGGACAAGTCTTTCACAGTTGGCTCCAATAAACCAGATAAGAAGCTCAATAAAATACAACCCGAATCACTTTAATTGTCACACTTGGTGTATCTTTCTATTATAAAATATCTCTTCTATTTTAAAGGCGGGCTTACAGGGAACGGGATTCAGTGACGCGCGGGGAAGCGGGGATGCGGTGACGCCACCAATGGGTGGCTGACATGTGGCCTCCTATGAAAAAAAAAATGTAAAGTTAAACACGTGTCAGCCACCCATTAGTGACGTCACCGCGCCCCCTCCTCCCCGCGCGTCACCAAAACCGTTCCCGGCTTATAGACTCCCCCTATTAGAATATAGGGTCTAACACCTACAATAGAGCATGTATAGCATACTACTACTACTACTACTACTACTATTATTATTATTATTATTATTATTATTATTATTATTATTATTATGCAAACGAATATGCTCTAGATGCTCCTCACGGAGCTTGGTCAACTTGCATATTCATAAAGTCTTTATGAAAAACCTTTATGAATTCGTTCTTGGCTAATCACCCCCCATCGTAGAGAGGGGTCAACTTGAGTTGACTTAATAAAAAAATACATAAATTTAATATCGAGGTCCAACAGTTTCTAAAATGGACTGATAAACTGAGACATATAAAAGATGTCTAAATGATTTGTGTATCCAATACCATGTTTTGTGTTTTTTTTTCCCCTTTTAATCCGTTGGTTACATGTTTTGTCATGCAAATTAAGAAAGTTTATAAATGATTGAATCATTTGAGCAAATAACGATAGATTTGGTTCAAATACGAACTTCAGAATCAAATTGAAATGTTATACACTGAAGGGTATGAGTTTGACCAAAAATCAGAATCTATATATGTGTACGAATATGTATCTATGTGTGTGGGTAATTTGGAGGCCGGACCTTGGAGCAACTGGTAAGATTGTTGCTTTGTGACCTTGAGGTCACGGGTATAAACCGTAAAAACAGCATCTTGTACAAAGTGTACGGTAAGGCTGCGTATATCAGATTGCAAAGTGATCCGGTCTCGCTTCGAACCCTACGGAAACGCAGATGTCTAGTCCACCAGAAACGTTTTTTGTGTGGGTAAGTTGAGAATTAAGTGGGAAAAACCTAGGGAGAAATGGAGTCTATAGGTTTGGTATCAATATACATTCATATTAACACCAAACATACGACAAAAGTGTTCCTTCAAGTTTACCTTAAAAATAGAACATTTATTTAAGTTTAAATGATTCATTTATTGTCTTCAATCCGATCTTATAAATGGTTGGGTGAGTAGTAAAGAATAAATATAAGATGAGAAAGAATTATACAAGATTTCTTGGTATTTTTAGTGACAAATAATGAATGACAAAATAATTTTAGTATACCACACGTACTAAGGGACAGCGACACTTTTTTTTATTTATGTAAAACTATTTTCCGGAAGTCACCAATTTGTTGGGAAAACGTAAGGCACAAAATGTACTATCTAAGAATTGAAATTCTTTAAAATAAAATATATAAGTCAAACATTGAATGACGAAGACAAATAATGGAAATATGAAAATTACACAAGCTCATTCATTTTCTTTTTTCTTTTTTTTTTTTAAATTAAAGGATCTTTATTGAATAATTGTAAAACCAAAGATTACAGCTGAGAGGCTAGCCTACTCAAACATTTATCCTGTCCACTAATGCTTCTGAGCATAGCATCAAAGTAGCAGCATCTAATATTTTTGTTCTGCTTGTGACTGCTTTGGAGATTGTTAGAGGTGGTGGAAGATGGACAATATTGTCATGAACATACTCGTTCCGCCAAAACCATATACATGATACTGCTTCCCGAAAAATATAACGCCATTCCATGTCCACATGAGGGGGGTGTCTTGTATGGCGTATGTTAGACATAATCCATGTTTGAGTGTCATCTTCTCGGTAAAATTCATTCCATTTGTCATAGTTGAGTAGTTGTTTCCATACGTTGCGAGCCCAGTGACAGTCTCTTATGGCATGTAATGTGTCTTCATTTGGATGATTACATATGCCGCAAATGCTGTTGTGCAAAATGTGTCGTTTGAATAAGAATGAATTCGTCGGAAGGAAATTGTTAGCTACCTGCCACATGAGGAGATTAAGACGACCCGGACCTTTCATTTTCCAAATGTTGTCCCATCTTCGATCGGCTGGAGTGCAGAAAGTGGATATTTGATGTTCATAGGTGCTCTGCACCGTGAAGCATCCAGAAGATGTGCAGCCCCAGCGTACATAATTCCCCGCGCTCTCGCTCTCGCAAGTATTCGAAGTTTCAAGACACCTCCTGAGCAGGGGAACAATCGATTTTATGTGCCGCCACAAGGATGATATGTTGCTGTTTCGTGAGTCTTGCATCAAGTTTCCATATTTATGTGAAAGAACTTGGACCCAAAGAGTATTCGGTCGCGTGAGTATCGTCCATCCCAACTTGGCTAACATGGATGAGTTCATCTCCCTTATCCGTTTAATACCCAAGCCACCCCTATTTTTTGGTAGGCAGATTTTTTCCCATGAGCACCAATGTAATTTCCTTATCCCTTCGGTTTCTCCCCAGAAAAATCGCCTCGAAAGTTTATCAATTTCATCTAATAGGCCTACAGGTAGTCGCACTGTTTGCATGGCGTAGGTGGGCATCATAGATATCACACTCTTTATGAGGACACATCTTGCTGCTTGGGAGAGGATTTTTGTTTTCCACGACGCAAGCCTAGTCCTTACTTTATCCAGAACATTACTGTACGTATGCTTCGTAATGCGACCTTGAATCAATGGCATACCAAGGTATTGGCCAAGATCATTAGTAAATTGAATGCCCATGCATGTGAAAGCTGTAGGCCGAATGGAAGAGTCGATGTTCGGGGACATTATCACACTTGACTTGCGAATACTAACTGTTTGGCCGGATAGATTGCAGAAATCGTTAAGAGTCTCCTCAATAACAGATGCTTGTAAATCAGTGCCAGCGCCGAATAATAATAGATCGTCCGCAAAAAATAGATGTGATATTTGGGGTCCCGATCTACTAATGCGGATAGGTGTCCATCTTTGGTTCTGAACTGCTTGATTGATTTTGCTGCTTAAAACTTCCATACACAACAAGAATAAATAGGGTGCAAGAGGATCACCTTGGCGAATACCTCGCTGAGGTTGGAATGGTTCCAAACAACGACCATCCCAGATGATAGATAGAGAAGCTGAGGTGATGCTGTACATGATGATTTTGACTAGATTAGTGCTAAATCCCACCTTCATCAATAGGCGTCTCAAGAAAGCCCAGTTTACCTTATCGTATGCCTTCTCCAAATCGATCTTAACGCCCATATATCCTGCGCGCCCACGCTTGTATCGCATCGAGTGTAATATCTCCTGAGCAATAATGATATTATCTGCTGGTCGCCGAGTAGGTATGAATGCGCATTGTGTCGGAGAGATTATTTTGCCGATTACTCTCTTCACCCGATTAGCTATGATTTTTGTGATGATTTTGACTACCACGTTCGTGAATGAAATAGGCCGAAAATGAGAAGCATCTTCCGGTGGTGATTTTTTTGGTATGAGTGTGATAAGTGTTTTGTTCATTTCGGCAGGGAACTGTCCAACTTTAAAGGCTTCCAAGACAAATTCGGTTACCGCAGTTCCGACGTGTTTCCAGTTGTGTTGGAAAAATATCGGAGGAAGACCATCTGGTCCAGGTGCTTTATAAGGTCCCATGTTAAAAACTGCTTCTTCGACCTCCTCGGGTGAGATTGGTCGATTGAGCCATTCTTTATCTGTTGGACTCAGAGGTGTAACGGGTATATCATAGTCAATCTGCAAAGGGGTGGCATGCTGTCCTTGAAATAAATCTCTGTAGTATGTCTGTAGTATGGTCTTAATTTCATTTTTTGAATTAGTCCACCTACCATTTTCATCCTTAAGACAAGTAGCAGGTGTAGTGCGTCGGCGAAGAGCTATGGATTTGTGGAAATATCGTGTATTTTGTTCGCCATCGCGTAACCAGCAGATGTTATTCTTTTGTTGCCAATACACTTCTTCCTGTAAAAGGATGTCATTATATTCATCCAATAAGTCTGATTCCAGCCGCGAAAGAAAGGACGAAGGCCTTACGGAAATTGAGTTTTGAAGTCCAGACAGTCGAGCAAGACATCTTTGCCGCCTCTTGCTCAAGTTTCCAAATACATTTTTTTTCCAGGACAACAGTTTCTTCACAAAACTATCAACCGTTGTACCGTAGTCGCCCGACGTATGTTGCCATGCTGTTTGCATAAACTTGGGGAAGTCTTTATGCATTAGCCAGCATGCCTGAAATTTGAAAGGTCGGGTATTTGATTGGTGATGCATGTGTTTGTCCAGTGACAAGAAGAGTGGATTATGATCTGAGTTGATACGCGGGAGATGTTGTAAGTTTGTCGTACCAAATCGTGTATGCCACTGTTCATTAAACCACGCTTGATCTAGTCGTTGTTCAATTAGTAGGCGGCCCATTTGACCATTAGTCCATGTAAATCTTGGCCCAGAAAAATCTGCTTCCATTAGATTGCAGTTGTCTATCATACGTGCCATGCGATCTAGGCCCAACCCCCGTACTGGTCGTCCACCTCTCTTATCCTCCTGCTTTACAACTTGATTAAAATCTCCAATGAGCAACCAAGGAACTTGAATGTTCACTGCCATGTCCTCAATGTAGTCGTGAAAAGCCTCCCGAATGGATAGGGTGGGGGAGGCGTAAACTAAAGGCAACATTGCAGTGATTGAGGTGCCGTGTATTATGCCAATATTTAACACCTGAGCCGTGTAGCTAATAAGTCGAATACGAATTGTGGATGCATCCCAGAAACACCATAAACCACCAGAAAAACCACGTGCCTCGATAGCCATAAAATCTGTGAATTTTGAATTCTTCATAATACATTTAGCACGATTACTAGGAACTCGAGTCTCCATGAGAAACATTACGTTAGGATTGTAATCCCGCATCATTTTATTAATAGTTCTCACTGTCTGGGGGGATCCTGCCCCACGACAGTTCCATGTCAAAAGACGTAACATAAAGAAACTTATGAAATGTTGGTAGGCTCAACAATGTCACATTTGCCTGCCTCTGTGTCTTCAATTTCCATGCTTTGGGCAATATTTAGATATTCAGCCCTTTCCTCAGGTACGGTTGGCAGTGACCCTATGTCAGGTGGTTTTTGTTTAATTTGGTCGCCCACCTCTGTACTAGTGAATGTAGCCGTAGACCTGGATATATCGTGCACCCTGTCGGGATGATATGTGGCTCTGTGTTGGTTATTATTGGTGATATCCTTCAGAGGTTCCTGTATGGTGTGCTTGATCGTCGCTGCCGAGAGCGATGGCCATTCAGTTGGTTCCCATGTGGGTATGTTTCCCTCACTGTGATTTGATATGGCCTTAAATTGTTGCACAGTTTGTTTTTTATGAACAGCACGTGAGGGACCTTTTGGAGGCTGCACCTTAATTTTTGGTGGGTCTTTCAGAGGAATGCCCTTACCGCGTCGTTCCCGTGGTTTCAACATTTGTTCTTTCGTGGCTGCGTGGAATGTAACAGAAGGGCCCAGGTCACGTATTGTTCGAATGTCTGCGATTAGTTGTTCTACTGGCGGAGGATCACTGGTGTTATCCTCGGCCTCAGCGATGGGAGCAAAGCGGGAGCCATAACTCCCAGTAGCCTTCTTTTTATCTTCCATTGCAATACCATATTTTCCTGTAGCAGCACGTCGGTCATCCTCAATGACCACCAACTGAGGGTCTGTTATTCTCGATACTGTATTACGTCTTCGAACACTATTACGAGCAATCATCCATGGCCCGAAAGGTTCATGCTGTGTCTCAGCCGAAATTGGCTCAGAGGGATTGAGATCGTTTGATGAGACATCTGTTTTCCCTAGAGAACAACCTTCACTGCGATGACCGTACTTTCCACATGTGAAACATATTAAATGAAGGCTCTCGTACTCTACTGTAAGTTGATGGCCATTTAGAACCACAATCGATGTCAATGGTTTGCATAGATCGACTTCAACGCACACGCGCGCGTATTTCCCACGTATGACATGACTCGTGTTAAGGTCAATTTTTATGGCTTTTCCCAATTTATCTCCAACACGCATTAGGACTTTCTCACTAAAGAATTCTAAGGGGAGACGTGGGATGCGTACCCAAACAAGCGTGGAAGAGAGTTCTGTTGCTGATGGATGGAAACCCGGCCTTAGCTTAGTAACGGTTAGGTAATGGCCTTGAATTATCCACGGTCCATCCTCAAGGACGTGTAAGTAATCTTCCTGAGAGTAGAAGCGCACCACATAGAATCCATCCTCCATATCTATAATCTCCAATCTGTTCTTGAGTGCCCATAGTTCGGGAAGACGTTGAGAAAGAACGCGAAAGGAGATAGTACGTCCAAGCGGTTTTACAACCAAGGCACGTCTCCAAGGAAGCCATAATTGTCGCCATTCATCTGCAGGGATATCAACCACAGCTCTTCCAGCCCCATCAGTCTGTGGTTTGTTTTCGTTGAAATCAGTGGCCATAGGGATATCATCATCATCCTCTTCGTCATCACCTGTATATACCTCCGAACGTGGCAGGTGTGGCTGTTGCTGTTTTAATATGTCGGCCCATGCCGTGCTAGTCATAGATCGGTTGCCATCCGGGGAAGGGGGAGCACACGGCGCCGGACGTTTGTATTTCTTAATACTGCGATGGATCTGATCACCTTCTTCCATATTTTGTCCAACTGAGTCTTCTTCCATGATACCACTGGTTGTATCCAGTGGGATGCAGAGGTCGCCGTCCGGTGAAGGACACCGGAGAGGAGACAGATGTGTACACAGAGCAGAGATTGCGGAATCGCCTTTCCGTGATTTGCGTTAATTTCTCTCATTCATTTTTCTTTATTATTACTTAATTACAAGCTCCTAGACTGAAAAGTACATACCTCTTGTCTGATTCGATGTCATCAATTCCTTTTCCTTCGAAAATATAAAAGGGTTGAAGAGCATGTACAAATAAACAAAGTAATCAGTTGAACTGAGTTGTCTATTTGAAATAAACAAGTCCAATAACTAGCCGAGCTGAAGTGCCTAGCTGAGCTAAAGGAAGAAGTGGAGTACCGAACCGAGGTGCTATACCGAGGTGAGGATCAAAGAAGGACAAGATTAAGGAATGCCGAGCTGAGGTGCTAAGCCGAAAGAGGCAGAAGCAGAAGTACCGAACCAAGGCGTCTAGCCGAGGTGAGGTCAGAAGTACTTGAAACTTAGATTAAGTGTTGAGCTAAACCATGCAGTGCCGAGGTGACAGAAAGGAGCGCCGAAGTAAAATGATGCAATGCTGGGATAAAGGGCCGATGTAAAAAGTGTTGGAATCCGGACGAAGTCCCAAGCCAAAAGAAGAAGTGTCGAGGTGAGCTGAAATAAGGAAAGGTCAAGGTGATACAGTATCTGAGCTAAATGAAAGAATATCAAAACCGAGGTGACGAAGTGAAGGCACAAGAATGCCAAGCTGAGAGACGAGGTGAAGGCATAAACAAATGGACTAAGTTGCAAACAGAACAAAGATTAACAACATCAACAGGGATAACACTGCCGAGCTGAAATACTTGGACATAAGAAACCTCGGAGGCAGCACTGAAGGAATAAACATAGGCACAGTGCAGCAAGAGTATTTATACGAATATACTGTACATACATCCACTATCTCAGTGGACCAATAAAAATTGTAAAAAAGAATATAACCGTTAGAAATAGCCGTTAATGGCTTGAGTTGTCTTACCTCTTTCAAGCCTTATAAAAGGCAAACACTTATACATTTCATAATGAAGTTCTCCAACTGAAGAACTTAAAGCATGAATAAAATTTTTACATATTCAGCCTCCAATTTTACTCTTTATTTTACATTTGTTCTTATAAATTTTACAATGTGTGCTCTTCAAAATGTTCTTTAAACACTTGCTTCCGCTCATACTCTGCAACTCTAAAATTCAACAAAAATTTCATCATATAATCGTATGATTTTTATGTTCTTGAATAAAAACAATGCGACACGAACAACAAAAAAATATAGAAAGGTCATCACCTTCATCGATTAGCCTGAAGAATGCCAATTTTCTCATCTTATATTATTAGGTAATCTATATGTACATATAAAGTCACAGGTTTCACTGGAATCAAACTCTGTATCCCTTGAAATATAGTTATTGTTTGTCTGTCTATCACCTCCTTGTACCCTAACGAAAGCTTTTAATATCGTTGGAGTATATGATGTTGTTGCTTTCGATATACATGATAACCTTTACAGACTACACAAACTAATCTAATCATATACAAATCAAACTAATCTAATTTTAATCAACACATGTCACATCAATTCACAAACTAAAATAAAGATTATAAAGGTTAATATCTAAGATATCTCTTAAGATTTCCCAACAATATTCGAGCTTGCGATTCATTTTAAAAATTCCATTTTAGTATGTGAAATCAAGAATGCTAAATTCGAGTTTCCTATGGTTAAACAAAAAGGGTGCTAATTTGAGATGTTCAAAAGGAAAAAAAAATTAAAAACTAAACCATTTACTACTTACATAAAATTTGAACCTCAACTTGGGGACTTAGAATTATCTTTGATTCCGAGAGTACATAAAAAAAATAGAAACTTAAAGCTCTTTCTTCCATAAAAAGAAAAGGTTGCATTAGTTTGACTTTGAGAAAGCAGAGCTGTCCTCCCAATCTTCGGGGTTGGTCAGGTTGGAATCTCCTCACCCCAATTTAATAATATATATATATATATTATTAAATTATATTAGAGGCTCAATAATTGAGTGGGAATTTTGGTTGTGGTTGTATGGTGCATAACAGTAGCGTGGTTTCCTTGCATTCATGGCATGTGCATTTGCATGAGGTATACTGCGTCTATAGGGCGTGGGTACCGGGATGATATACTGTGTCTATAGGGCATGGGTGTCATGAGACAGGCCGCGTCTATAGGACGGGGGTGTCCAAACGGCAAGTGGTGGCTAGAGACCACGACACTGGATTTAGGACCCGGGACATGCATTGCACGGTAGATGTTTGGACATATCGCCTGACATGATTCTTATTGCGTGTGACACGTTGATTGAGCATGCATCACGTACTTGCGCATTTTATGTACGGTGTTTACTTACTGCATTTACTTTACCTTATGCATGTTATCTTATATTTATGTGCTATGTGGTTATATCATTTCGGTATGCACATTTTGTATTGGTTTGAGGCGGACATCTACTGGGTAATTTTTGTCACTCACCCCTACTTCCCAGGTGAGCCGGATGAGGAATCGTGAGCTAGATGAGAAAGGAGCAAGTGGATGGGGCGTGTAGGAATACAGAACGATCTGGAGATGCAAATGGAATGGCATTAGAGCCAGAGCCGGAAGCTTCAGCAATAGCATCAGTACCCACCGGGGTAGAGGCAGATCAAGAGGTGGGAACAGCAGTTCGAGAGCCCGTAGCGTCCCTCCCATTGGT
>AP025056.1:23525643-23565344 GCA_036186865.1 Eustoma russellianum | reverse complement strand
TTAGTTGAAAATTCAAACAATTTATTTTTTTTTCCTTTTTCCAATTTAGTGTTATAGCTTATCCATTGTTTTATTTCCTTCTTACAAAATGAATCAACCATTATAACACAAAATTCGCATAATAATCGACTCGTTTTATAGTTTGATCTTTGAAATACAATGACCATATTAAATTAAAATAAACTAAAACAGATACGCATCAACTTAATAGTCATCGTATTTTATTTGTATAATGCAATTATGGTTACCAATGATATGCGTACAATAGAAGTTAAAGTGAAACAACCATCAATTTTTTTGGTTTCTATATATATGGTGAATGTATAATTACGTTAACGACCAACTTCTCTTGGATTCGTATATATAGTGACAACCGCAACTTTTCTTGGTTTTGTTCCAGAATCTATTTGACAATCGTAATTACGTATGCTAAATTTACTGTTAAGCCCTTATTCAACAATCCATTTGGCAACCATATTTACAGTATACATGTGTTTCAATTGTTATTGTTTAATTTACCTTTTAAAAGATTTGTTTGAGGTTTGGTAAACCCAGTGAATTCCGATTTCAAGAAATCTCCAGTCTTCACTCCGGGGCTTTCTTTCTTTCCTTCCTTTCTGCTCCATACCCTGATCGAGTTGCTTCACATTCCAAGTTTCCAACTTCTTGGTTTTAGCAGTGTAGCAAGCAAAGTCAGTGAAAAGTTTGGAGCTTTTTTTTGTTATCTTCTTCATTGTGTATGTACGCAAAATTTAAGATCTGGAGAAGCAGAGGACACCGTTTTGTGTATTAGCATTTGGGATAGAATTTGACGGCGGAATAGCTCGTAACGGCATTTGAACGGAAAGGGAACTGAATGCAGAGTGACAAAATTTAGGAACAAAGGGGAAGAAAATCTTCCTCGATACATCAGATCCAGATCTGGTCTATTGGTACCGCTCTTTTCCGGTTACCCAGCGATCCAGATCTGCTCTATTGGATCTTGGTGTGACACAGCCGAATCAGGTGATATAATTCATGTTTGTTTTATTATTATTGAAGTACTTTTGATTGTTTACATTTAGTTTCAAACTTTCAACATCTGTAGCATACCTTGGATTTTTAGTTTTAGTTGCAATAATTGATATAAGACGTCATGATTTTTCGTGAGACCATGTATAAGGAAGAGGGGTGTAGGTAAGGGGAAGAAAAATAAAGATAGTCTAAGGGTAGCCTCTTGGAATGTATGAACATTAAGTGGTAAATTGTTTGAGGTTATAGATACACTTAAGAGACGTAAGATAGACATAGCATGCCTCCAAGAAACTAGGTGGAAATGGAATAAAGGTAAAGAGTGTAATGGATATAAGTTGTTGTATTCAGGGTCATATAAGACCAAGAATGGAGTAGGATTCCTAGTAAAGATAAAATTACACACGAACGTGATTGATGTGATTAGATATAATGATAGAATATGATTGGTGTGAAATTAGTACTAAATAAGAAGGTAGTGGTAGTGATTTGCGCCTACGCGCCCCAAGTGGAACTATGAGAACATGAAAAGAAAGGTTTTGGGATTGTTTAGATGTAATGTTAAAGGCAATACCCAGGGAGGAACGAATTTGTATCGGAGGTGATTTTAATGGACATATTGGAAAGAATAGCGATGGTTTTCAGACGGTAACATAGCGCGTTTTGTTATGGAGATAGAAACGAACAGGGTAGAGATCTGCTAGACCTAACAGTATCCCATGACCTAGGCATTATAAACTCGTTTTTTTAAGAAAAAAGAATCACATTTGATCACGTTTAACAGCGGGAGGACGTCACACGCAGATCGACTATATTTTTGATGAGGCGTGATGAAGACCGACGGTTGTGGAGGGACTGCAAGGTTATACCAGGAGAGATAGCGATGATGCAACACCGTTATTAGTGGTAGTTATAGCATTGAGCCAAAAGATGAGTAAGGGGTTGAAAAAGTCTCACCCGGGATTTGATGGGAAAGTTTTTGAAGGACGAAAAAATTAATATATTCAGAGACAAGGTCATCTCTGCGAAACTAGATCGTCTAGGTGATGACACAAATCAGATGTGGGAAGCTATATCGACTACTATTACTCAAGCAGCGAGAGAAACACTCGGGGTAACAACAGAAAAGAAGTCCGTACATAAAGAGACATGGTGGTGGAACGAGGATGTGCAACAAAAAATAAAAGACAAACAAAAGATTTTTAGAGAGCTGTTAAGCTGCACCAATGGGGAAGAAAAAGTGCGATTGAAGGAGAATTATAAAATTTGTCAGGAATGAGGCGAAGAAGGCAGTGATAGAGGCAAAGACTGCAGCTTTATAAAAGGATGTATAGAGACTAGAAGCAAAAGAAGGAGAACATGATACGTTCAAGATTGCCAAAGCTAGGGATCGAAAGAGGCAGGACCTATGAGGCGGGAAGTTTATAAAAGGAGAAGATGGACATGTGTTAGTCAAAGCACAAGACATCAAGTTGAAATGACAAACATTACTTTCAGAATCTTTTCAACGGCAGTAGTGCCGACTACAAAGAACGAGAAAGCAGCACTAACCAACAACGACAACATACTAACTCCGACTGTCAGAACATCACACAAGGAGAGGTGATGAAAGCATTGAAGAGGATGGGAAGAGCTAAAGCGGTCGACCTAGATAACATACCCATTGAGGCATGGAAGTATTTAGGAGAGGAAGGGGTTCCAATGGCTAACTACTCTGTTCGACCGTATTTACAAAACAGGGAAGATGTCAAATGAGTGGGAGAAAGAGTGTCGTGGTCCCCCTATATAAGAACAAAGGAGACGCACAGTGTTTGTGGAAACTATAGAGGGATTAAGTTGCTCAGCCATACCATGAAGTTCTGGGAGAGAGTAAATCGACACTCGAATTAGGAGGAGAAACTCAGATTACGGTGAACAAATATGGTTTTATGCCAGGAAGGTCAACTACGGAAGCAATACACATTCTCAGGAGATTAATGGAGAAGTATAGGGAGAAGAAGCACGATTTACATATGGTTTTCATCGATCTTGAAAAATCATATGATGGTGTGCCACGTAGCCTGATATGGGATAGTCTGGATGCAAGATGGATCCCTATGAAGTATATAGACATAATTAGAGATATGTATGCTAGGACAAAAACAACCGTTCGTACGCCTGTTGGGAATACAGACTTCTTTCCTGTGGAGGTCGGTCTCCATCAAGGGTCTGCGTTGAGCCCATTTCTTTTTGCAGTTGTCCTTGACGATGTTGTCCAAAGCCGATACAAGAGGCAGTTCCGTGGTGTATGCTTTTTGCTGACGATGTTGTATTAGTTGCAAAAGTAGACATTCCCTGAGTATGAGACTAGAGCAGTGGAGATGTGTTTTAGAGAGAAAAGCTTAAAGATTAGTTGTTCTAAGACCAAGTATCTGCACTGCGACTTCAGCGGCGTAGCAGACAGTGAGGATAGCCAGCTCACCATCGATGGTCAAGTGGTACCACATGTAAGTAAGTTTAAGTACCTAGGATCATTTGTGCAGCAGAATGACGACATAGATAATGATGTAGCACATCGAGTTCAAGGAGGCTGATGTAGATGGAGGGCGGCCTCAAGGGTGATGTGTGACAAAAATTTCCCAACTAAATTAAAAGGAAATTTTATAGGGTAGCAGTGCAACCGGCAATGCTATATGGATAGGCTGCTAGGCCATCAAGAGGTCACAATTACAGAAGATGGAAGTAGCAGAGATGAAGATGTAAGATGGATGTGTGGGCATACAAGGCTAAGATCGGATCAGAAACGAGGTGTTTCGAGAAAGGTTAGACGTGGCTAGTATAACAGATAAGATAAGGGAGGGCATAATGAGATGGTTTGGACATGTCAAGCGGAGACAGACAACGGCGTCGGTCAGAGCAATTGAAAACCTCATTGTAGAGGGGAATATGAGTAAGGCAGACCTAAACTGACTTGGGATGAGCATATAAGGCACGACCTACTAGATTTGCACCTCTCTGAGGACATGGTCCAGGATAGGAGGTCATGGAGACATAAGATTAAGGTTAACGAGGTATAGGACATATATAGGGACACTTTAGAGTATATTTAGGGACATAGATAGGCGTAGACACTATCTACGCTTTAGGTTGACTTTTCACTTGGTTGCGTATGTTATACCGTTGTTTTACATTACATATACATATACACGTGATGTGTATTTTAATATGGAAAGTCCTTTCTTTGTATTTCTTGAATTTCCTCACTAACACACTAGCACAACATATCTCTATTATTATGTCATTATGCAGGTACATATAGAGCCGGGGGTGGTTTCACTGGAAGCAGATTCTTTATCTTTTGGGATAGATGTATTGTCTGTCTACCACTTACCATCCCCAGACTCAACGATAACTTTTGATGTCGTGGGATATACTGGGTCCTGATGATGATGATGTGTTTCAATTGTTACTATTATCCTAATCACGATATATTTATGGTACTTAAATATTAGAACTGGATTAATTGATTAATGTAACGTGATTGCGAAAATAAACTTTCTTACATGTCGTGCTAATTGAGTAATATATAAGCATTTAATATTTATCTTAAATTAAAATATCAGAATCCTGAAAATTAGTTTCAGTTTAATTTTCATCTCTTCATTAAAAGCAAAGTCGGAAAAAAAAATAGCCATTTAATATAGGTCGTTGAAATCCAAAAGAAAAGTGTCTTCAAAAATTATACCGTCCTTCTTGTAATTTTTCTGTGTGGTTGAATGCAATTTATCCTATGTTTTAGTTGTTATTATTGTTGTTATTATTTAATGAGACATTTAAAATTCAAAAGTTTTATAATACCAGGCGAATAAAAAGAAAAAGAAAAAAAGAATTTCTAAACCCCACTATTTCGTTGGTATTAGGGCAACGCTTAAACTTCGAGTAGGCACTAGGCAGAAAGAAAAACAAATCGTCTTCGGAGAAAACACCCCGCCGCTGACTTTGTTTGGCAGCCCTTCTCTTCCGCCGCCCCCTAACAATGGCAACCATCAACTCAAAAAAGAAGAAGAAACCCTTTGCCGCCGCCGCCGCCGCCACGCCAAATGCTCCTCCTTCTGCTGCTGCTGACGTCAAAGCTTTGATACACGACCATGGCGTTTTCTTTGACAAGCTAATAGAATTGATTCCGGCCAAATTCTACCTCCCTCAGAGCGACGATTCTTCCGACCACCCGAAAGCGTACTTCTATGGCCTCTCTAAAGTAGCCAAAGCGTCCTTGAAAATCCAGTCTAAGAAGAACCTTAAAATCTCCCGCCGCAATCGCCATGACCCCGACAAAATCTCCCAGTCTTCTACGCTTGATCAGCTCAAGCAGTCTCTCCATGTTCCTTCAGCGGATATGAAGCTCTTGTTAATTTCCAGGATGACAAGAAGGACGAAAAGTCTGTTACTTATGAAGAATTACGTGAAAATTGCGTAGGAAAATTGAATTATTGAGGGGGAATCGCGGGGAAAAACCTAAGAGATTAGGGAGTATAGATTTGATAAGAAGAGGAAGAGCGTAGATGACGGCAAGTCGGAGGAGGTGATTGGCGGTAAGAGTGTTTAATTCAGCAAGTAGTGAGGGGGAACCTGCCATAGAGTATGGAAAGGTGAGGATTTTCAGTGAAAATGATGCAGACGGGAAGAGGAAGAAGAAGAGGAGAATGTCCAAGGAGAAGGAATTGGAAAGGGTAAAGAGGGTTGGAGGAGATTAAGAGGGAGAATCCAAGGGCAGCTGAGAAGGAAAGGTGGAAATCTGCAACAATAAAGGCATTAGGTGAAGAGTGCATGATGATCCAAAGTTGTTGAAGCAAAGTATGAAGAAGGAGAGAAGAAAAAGGAGAAACATGCTGAGAAGTGGAAGGAAAGAAGGGAAGATCAGGAGAAAGCCAAGGAGCAGAGGCAACAGAAGAGGAAGGAAAATATTGTTGGAAAAATAAAGGAGAATAAGATGAGGAAAATTGCCAAGAGGGAGAAGAAGCTTATGAGACCAGGATTCGAAGGACGCAAGGAGGATTATATTACTAAAGATTGATTGTTGGGATGATTACATGGTAGTGTCTAATGAATGATTCTGTTTGTTTCTACCAATTTCTTGTGCTGGAAGATGTAACCCCTTCTCCTATCATGGGGTTATGGTTTAAGGATTGTGTACCTTTCAATTTAATTGTTCTTGTTTCTGTAATGGTGGCTTCTGCATGACTTTCTTTTCGCAATGCTCATGTGCTTTTCCCCATGATCAGTGTGTGATATCACACAATGTAATCATGCTTGAATGGAATTGTGTATTTGCAGCCAAAAAAAAAAAAAAACTTCCAAGAGACTCAAATAGTAATTTAACAACCATCAAGTTTCCAGCTATCCAGCCATTTTGGCTAGTCTCTGTTACCTTTCTCTTTTATTTCTTTCATGAAGTTCTTCTTTACACTGTCTATCTGATTTGATTTTATATTTTTAGTTTTGTTCTGACTTTAGATGTAGTCCATTCACTTCTGCTTTTCTACCTGTGCACAACCTCGATTGTTTGTTTGTTATTTTTCTGTGCGCTTTGATGTAGAAAAGTGACATTATAGGTAAGACTATAATACATGGAAAGTAGACACCACTGTGCAAGTGCTGAGAACTTTGCACTTGCAAAAGGTTTGAAACATCCCCACTTTTTTTTTTTTTTTTTTTTGCTTTGTTCTTTTCCTTGTTTGATACCAATTCGTTTGGTAGTGCAAGATGGTTGGGAAGAAGACATTGTTTGGGATGCATGATTGCTTTTATTTATTTATTTTAAAAGATAGTGTAATGCCTGCAGATCTTCCATTGTCTTCTTTGCCTGATTTGAGTCTATTGCAGGTTACTCCAACTGCCCATTTCCACAATGATCTTGGCTTAGATAGTCTAGATACAGTGGAAGTTGTGATGGCACTCGAAGAAGAATTTGGATTTGAAATTCCTGACAATGAAGCAGACAATATCAGTTCAATCAATCTTGCTGTTGATTTCATTGCTTCTCATCCTCAGGCGAAATAGGACAGCAAAATGCCTTATAGACGGATTCGAGCAAAATAAGAAAATTTTCCTGACAGAACACTCTGATCTTGGTGTGTGCCCTTGTTTGTTTCTTGTTTAGTATTCTTATGCCTTTTGTTTAAGGGGGATTATTACACTTCGCTTTGAATCTTATATGCTAATCAGCAGATGATAGAAGTCGCCAACAAGTGCAGGCTATCATAAGTAACTATCTTTTGGATTTTTTGGGAATTTTAATACTTGCTTGCCTTACCTCTTTCTTCTCCCCCCCCCCCCCCCCGGTTCTCCTTGTGTCTTTTATTAGAAATTAATGCACATGTAGATCTGCGAATTGGGTGGCTGTTTAAAGTTTATTGTGTTATCTTCTATGCATTAGTCCACTACACAAAATGTGTAACACTTTAGCCTTTATCCTTGCTAGAAGTGTTCACAAGTTATCCTCCTTTGAAATGCTGCATGATCACAATTGTTCCTCCAGTGGTACACTAGAACCCCATATACCTATTATTGTAACATCTATATAGGTACATATAAAGACGGGGTCTCACTGGAAGCGAACTCTCTATCCCTTGGGGTGGGGTATTGTTAGCCTACCTCTCGCCCTTCCCAGACCGTAGCGATAACTTTTGGTGTCGTTGGGATATACTGTGTATGGTTGTGGTTGTGGTAACTGAACAATTTTGAATACACCTGTGATGATTTCTGTCATGCAGATAAATATAAAAAGAGAAACATTGATGTAAACAGTCATGAAAAGTAATTGAGACTTATTCACAGCACGTTAACAACAACAATCAAGTAAACACCTCACAACCTATTGATGTAGCTTATAAAATGGCTAATCAATTACAACTTTTATGAACAAAAGAGGTGTAATTGCAGAAAAATGACAACTTAAAATAATACAACTCAAGTGCACGAATGGAGAAGAAGAAAAAGTGAAGAAGAAGAGAGTTCAAGGTTTATCGTCTTTCTTCAATTCTACTCCTATTTATAGGTGTGAGCATCCCCTTAGGATGATTAGGATGTCCACATATCACTTTCAATGTCATTAATCTTACTTGCCTTCATTTCATTTGATGAACACCTCACCACCTTGCATAGTTGGCACCACAAAGACACTTGATTGGTACACCAAATTTCATCATTTTATTGGCCAACATTTTCATCAAAAAATGAAGTGGAATATGTCTTCACAGGGATAATACTTTTATCCCACATTCTTCGCCAACTTCCTAACCACTTGTTAGGATATGAGCTTACCATTTCAGCTCTATTTTATCTTTCAAAAATCGGAATTTATGCCACCTTGGGTACCAAGTGTGTAACTTTTTGCCAACAAGTCATCTTAGAGTGTTTTGATTGGTTCATGTAGTGTAGTCTTGCACATATGTCAAAATTTGGTTTGTCCACCTCACACATACATATATAAACATTTTTTTGTGTTTAAAAAGGAGTGAGAAATCTGACTTTATGATAAGAATAATTGGACAATGGTGAGTATAGATTGCCTAGTAAATATCACCATTTGATCCAAACAAATTTCTCTTTTCTCTCCTTCAAGTGTGGCCGATTTTTCTTCAAGAATATGACCAATATTTTGTCAAAAATAATAATGGAAAAGCCAAGAATGATGTATATAAAAATACCATGAAGAACATATAGTATGACAAAATAAATATCACACTTTAATAATAAGAATTTCAAGAATACCGAAGTTCATATAAAATATGGTTGATGTGCATATGAAGACTATGAATACCATAAAGACCGTGAATACCACATATAAGAATTACATATAGTAAACATTTTAGCATTATACAAAAAATAAGCTTGTGTAAATGACCAAAATGCGTTTGTCCCCAATATAATCAAAATACCCTTGAAAACTAATTATGTCAAATAAACTTGTAATGATACTCCATCTTTGTGTCCTTTTGTCTTTATATATCTTTCTTGAGATATACTCTTATAAAAACCCAAAAGTACTCTTTTGTCCTTGTGGTAAGTTGTAAAAACTTTCATGGCATGTTAGTGACACAACATTATGACAATTTTAAGCATAAAAACACTATAAACATAGATACGATGTTATAGAAACTTTATCATATGTAAAGAAAATTATATGTGTAACAAAAATGCTTACATACTTATTACATATTAAAAAATTATTTCAAATTATACCAACTCGATCAATCAATGTCTCAAGTTTACAGACTGACGTACACATTGATCGATCTGTGTATGGTATAATTTGTACTTCGATCGATCCATATAGGATATGATGTGACATCAATCGATCTATGTGTTTCATGTTGAGAGATCGATATCTTCCAGTAGGTTTTCAAATTTGATCTCTACATACATCGATCGATCTATGTCTCTTTTGAAAGACTCATATACACATCAATCGGTCTATGTGTTCCAATTTGAGAGATCAGTGTTATTTCCTTATATGTTTGAATATTTTTTTATTTCCATAATACAAAGTAGCTTTTCATCATCTTTTTTATCACCATTTTATTACTCAATAAAATCAAGCTTTTAAAATTATTCAAACGTATACATAACATCACTATGATGACTTGTATATCTTATTAGTTTAGGAATAGCCATTATAATTACTAATAATGCTTCTGCATCACAAAGTAGAAGTACTGCACTAAGAAATTACAAATTGCGCAGACATGGGACGTTTGAGTCTAAAAAAGCAAGAAGACGATAAGGAGTTGCCCAAAGCCCTTCTCCACAAACCAAACCAGAAGCAACTACAGGAACCTTGAAGCCAGCATTCTTAGCCTAAGGTGTATGCCAAATAAACATTACCAAACTCCCAGTGCAAATATATACAGCAACATATGAGCCTATCATAAACGGCAAAACCATCAGTCAATCACCATCGGCAAGGGCATCCATGTTGACCAATGCCAATTGTTAAGTCTATGACAATCACTCTAGAAGGAGGGGTGAATAGAGTGTTAGACAATTTTCGGAATTTTCTTGGTTTAGCTCACTTCAACTCAAATGCTCTTCGAAATAAGAAATAAAAATATGAGTGGTACACAATTTAGAGTGATTTAAATCTCCTTGATTCTACTCCATTACCACTTTTTTTCCAGAGTGGATTTCAACAACAATCTTCTTGTTATTTTCAACAAAGAACAAGAACAAGAACAATTAGCGCAAACAACAACTACATCAGCAACAACTTATTGCACAAACATTTTGTGCGACATCTAGTACAATAATAACAGCTCATTGTACAACTACTTTGTGCAACATCAACAACAACAGCTATAAGCAAGAACCACTTCTTGCTTCTTCACAACTTTAAAAAAGTTATTCCGGAGAATTTCCACCAAATGGGTTTTGGGGAAGTGATATTACACTTTCAATTAAGTATAAGGCTTTTGCTCTCACAATATAACAATGAAAACAAGCAACAAGGGCTTAATGAGCCTTAAGCACTTGTGCACCATTTAAGAGCTTTTTACAACAGCGGGGGATGAAGCTTTGAAGAGGATGAAAGTGTGTAAATGCATCATCTGAGCTTCTTCATGATATAGATGATGTGGCCCACGTTTTTGTAGACTCAATAAAGCTTTTAACTCCATCAATTGTCTTGAAGATGTCCAAATAGTCTTTAACTGCCTTATAGTTGATTTTGATGCTCCATAGCCACCCTAGAGAATCTTAGTACCTTTACAATGATTAAGAAAGCGTTATAGATAATGAGGGAAAGTCTACAATGAATTTGGGTAAGATTGAATAGAGAAAACACTTTAAATCTTCCTCGCATTTGTTTGCAACGACTATAAAAATTTGAATTCAGGATGACATTGATCAATATGTGTGAGGATATTATGTACATCGATTGATTTATGTGAGGATATGATGTACATCGATCGATCTATGTGAGGGTATTATGTACATCAATCGATCTATGTGAGGGTATGTTGTTAGATAGTGTAGTTTAAATTTGAATTCAGGATGACATCGATCAATCTATGTGAGGATGTGATATACACCGATCAATTTATGTGAGGATATGGTGCATACATTGATCTCTTTTAGAGATCTATGTTAGGGCATGATGTATATATTGATCTTATTTCGATATCTATGTCAGGGTATGATGTTATTTCCTTATTTGTTCAAGCCTCTGTTATATCTCAAGTATAAAATAACTTTTCAATCATTTTCTTTTCAAACATCTTTTAAACTTCATCAAAACATTCATACTCCAATGATCTTCCCTTTTTTGATGATTTCAAAACTATACACTTTTAAAAGACGTTTTGTTTGAAACGACACTTATACCACTCAAATCTTACAAAATTAGTTTTTGTTCAAAACAATATATCTCCTCCTTAGTCAATGTGTTACGACCAGCATTTTCGATCGGTAGGAAACTAAAAATAATATAATAGGAAAAGAAAATAAATGTGAGATGAAGATAAAATTTACGAATAGAAAGTAAGTAGAAGATTCATAGTAGATAAGTTATTAAGTCGTAACCTCATCGACCGACAATATAAAATAGATTAAGATGGTACACCGGGATTAGTAACGCCCAGAAATATAATCGAACGAGAGATTACCTAATATATCGGTATACGACCAACATCGATAACAAACATTTTACAATTATATAAGAAAATTAGAACAAGAATAATAGCTAACGACTTAAATTATTAGGCTAAATTAAATCAAATAAACATACATGACACAATAATTTTCACTAATTAAACAAAAAGAGAAAATAAAATTGGACATGACAAATATTTTGGGAAAAGAAGAAAAGGAAAATGAACACACACACACACACACACACACATATATATACACACATATATAGGCAATTTTAAGTAGGAAAAGGAATAAGGAAATTGTGGTTAGAATAATACCACAACAAAATATCAAGTGTAGAAACCAAATGATAGTATTTTGTCCTATTCTATCCACACACAACCCCCACCCCAAGACAATTAGAAGAAAATTTTTTGTTGTCTTCTTCAACCAAGACGCAATCATGTATTATACCCAGAAGCTTACACACTTCTTACACTATTTCTTACACTTCTTACACATCCAACAAAACTAGACAAAACTCCCTCCCTATTCCATTAGGTCGGCCCCTCATGCATAAGGAAGGAAGAAAAATTTTGTTTGTCTTCAACCCACATGGAGTCATCGTTCCTTTTACCAAAAAGTCTTTCATCTTCTCACATATTCTTACACTTTAGAATCAACCAAACCATTCCCTCTTTTTCTCATCATAGCCACCCACTCCTCAAGTCAAAAGAGAAAATATTTTTTCTTCTACATTTCATCTTCTTACACTTCAAGACAAGTACTCATCATGCTTTCTTCCAATGATGAAGTCTTCCACCCAACTAATAAACCCCAAACCGTCGCCCCCCCCCAATAGAAGAGAGAAAACTCTCTATTTCTTTCTCATTCCACACTTAGTAAAAATATCATCTTCCTAGACCATCTCTTTTCTCTCCAAGGAAGAACAAGTCTTCCAAGCCTTTCTTTACATCAGGGCCGAAAATTCAAAAAGGAAGAACCAAGAGAAAGACTTTCTATCTTCTTCTCATTTCATACTTAGTAAATTTCCGTCTCCAAGACAACTCTTTTCCCTCTCCAAGAAAAGAAAAACAAAGCCTTCCAACCTCTATTTTGTCCTCATGGTCGAGAGTTGTAGCAAAGGAACAAGGAGGAAAACTTTTTCTCTATACACCACATTATCATTCAAAGCCAAGAATAAAACATCTTCTTTCATCCAAGTAGTAATGACTGAATTTTGTAGAGCCAAGAACCAAGATGTAGCAAGGTAAGAACTTCATGTAGAATGACTCTAAGTTACTTCATTTATTTAATTTCCATAGTTGCTCAATAACCCCTTCTTTTATCTCCAAAACCGTGTGTGTACCAAGGAGAAAGGAGAAGGATTTCTCCAATCCAAGTGAATACATCTTCACTTTGAACTAAGTGATGAAAGACAAGTATTCTTCCTAGATCCTTCGTGGATTTTCAAAGGTTAAACATATATGTTCATATAAAAGTTGGATCATTCGTGAAGTATGTTCAAGGTTTTAGTAGCATGAATGTGTAAAATACGTGTTCGATGTGATGTATTAATTGTCATATGTGTACATCTAAAAATCGGCCTACACAAGAAAATGTGTATACTTATATGCATAAAAGAAATGAAAAGAATAACTATTATGTGATATAGGAAAGAAAACTAAGTCATATGTTATGTTAATAAAAGTGTACTAAGAATGTAACTTTGATATACTTGTTCATGTATTTTTCCATGGTGGTCATCATCTATGTATTTGCTATGGTATTTTGGTTTTTATATGTTTTGGTGATCTTATTTTAGCATGTTTATGGATGCATCATAAGCGTAACTAACACACTAGGTCACAAATGTTGTTATTGATGATCATCATGTTCATATGTGCATATATATATACACACACGGCCTAGGAGGCATTTTTGGCTCCTCACTTGAGTTTGATCCTCCATCTTCATGATGTGTATATTAACGATGTTCATTGCTCAAAAATTTAACTTTGTATGGTTTTTATCATCTTTATGTTGTATGTATTTTTCATCATGTTTATAATCTTGACAATCATCATGTTGATGGAAAACAGTATGAGTATAAATGTTAAACTCATAACATGTATGTAAAATGAGAAAAAGATGAGACTTATGTGGTTATGTGTGTGCACGTGTAAGTCAGCCATAAGGCCCAAAGGTGGACTAAATAAAGTTGTGACATAGTATGAAGATATATATGTATATATGCCTAAGTTGGTATTCGGCCTTACGGCCTTAAAATGGAATAAAAAGACGGTTATATGTTGTAAAAGATATGTATATTTTATATATACATCACATGGCCACAAGGCTTATTTTTGAAGGAAACAATCTTGTTACATGCTTGTTGATATATGTATGTACAAAATATAGCAAGTTAGAAATTATGACTATGTTATGTATTTCTTAATGACTTGTTAAAGGAACTAGGAAATAAGTATCCTAAATGCTTAAGTGTAAGTTACAAGCTTGTGTGTAAGATATATAAATTAAGAATGTGGTGATGGATGAAATTGCCCAAAAATGGGGCCGTTTTTAAGGCTTGGCCGAGAGGTACTTTTTTGGGGCTAAGAATGGTATTTTCTTTAAGCTATTACATACATGATGTAGATAAGTTATGGATCTATGAGGATGAAGATTTAGAATGATTACAGGACCCAATGAACCCATGAAATAAAAGTTTTGGAATAAAATATTTTATCGCATCGTATGTTTTTTAAAGGTTTTATGCATAATGAACCATACCGACGAGACGATTGATTCCATCGACACATGTTATGATATGTTATGTTATGCTATGATCATGGAGCGTCGTCATGACACAGTTCCAGAGTGGATGTGTCATGGGCATACAGTATATTATCGATGGCCGAAGCGCCGGTATGGCACTGGAACCTAGTAGATGTTGGTGTCATGGGCATATGTTCTGTACCCTTATGTTGTCCGAGTGTAACACCTTGTCAAGGACAAGAGATCTCCACCCTATCGACGTCACCATTATATGACAGGTACATATGATGTAACACCGTGTTTGGAATACTGGGAATCATATTTGTACGTGAGATTATATGGAGAATCATTCGGTACGTCGTATGGTATCGTTCTTATGTTATGAAAAGTGCTATAGCCATCATACGAAATGTCATATCTTAAATGTTTATGAAAAAGGATATGTTATGACATGTTTATGAAAAATGGATATGGATATTATTATTTGAGCTCCCATCATATATAAGGTTTTGTGACATTGGTTTTTGGATCTTTCATTGTATGAAAATTTTTATGACATTGTTTTAAATGCATCTCATCATAAGAGTATGATATGTGCACGGTTCATAGAGGGACTTGATGTATATAGAGAATAACAATAAGTGCGATGATTATCTTAGACCTTGATTCGAGATATTAAGAATTGACATATATATGGCGTTTTATAGACTTGATGGCAGAAGAATGTTTACTTTTATGATGATGTTAATTATATACGTGTTGTATGTTCCTTGGTTACATTTATGTTATACACATTATTTATTAAAATGGAGACATGACATGTTATGTTCTTATTCATGCATTATTATTTTAATACCCCATCTTCCTATATATGATCCACATGATGTATCTAGACGGACTATTTGCTGGGCGATTAGTGTTATCGCTCATACTTGCCTTATCACATTGCAAAGAACAGGGACTCACGGTACACGTTTATTGAGGATGAGTCCAGATAGGTTACCCGTGATAGACGAAGCACGCCGAGAGTTTATCATTTGACGATGTTAAACATTAGATCGTGATGTATTCAGAAGATTTCAGGATTTAGTATATCATGACTTGTATAGACGGATAATGCGATGTAATATATGTCGATTGTAAATTGTTTATGTTTATGTTGCTTCTGCTATATCGAACCATGATTATGTCAACATGCACATGTATGGTATCAATGCCTTGTACTTCTCGTAGCAGAGTACGATGGGTGCACCGTACGAGACCTTAGTTTTAGTGGGGCGCTACACAATGCATATATAAAACTTTAACGGATATCAAGTTCACCTCACAAACTTCACACTCCCCCTTTGTCAATGCATTCATGCTCCCCCTCCACATGCATTCTTATATACTTCAATACCAACATCATATGTACTTTTGACACATATATCATACTCACATATCAAACTCGTGTGCTACACACACAAATGTTCAACCCATTAGACTCAATACCATTCTGTACCATATGCCATATATCAAGTCTCATACACAAGTCATATACCAATATCACTGCAAGAGCCATATACACGTCACATACACAAGTCATATACCAACCCCATTAGCCTCATATACCATTTTATACCATATGACGTATATCAAGCCCCATACACAAGCTACATACATGAGCCGTATACAGATACCATATATACAAGCCAAATATACCAATATATCACTATTTTTTCTCTTGTTGTAATCATCAAAATACACTAAGACAAAACAAAAGATTTAATTTCCTCTTATTCAAAGTATTCAGGCTCTCCATCAACATATGCCATACTTATATTTGCCACATACAAATATCTCAGATACACATAGAAACACATATCTCACCCATATATCAAACTCATGTTTGCTCATACCCATTAACCTCTAAATACATGAAACCTTATATTAACCCCATATTACATCACATGTCATATATATACATTCTTTATTAAATAATCCATATATCCTTACATATACCATTTTCTTTCCTTTTCTGCAATCATCAAAAGATAATAAAGCACAATAAAAATATGACATTTAATCATGCAAGTTTCTAAAGGACAAGTTCAATACAATAAAGTACTAAACTAGAATCTAGCTAGGAAGAGGCAACGTTTTTCTCTAGAACCCACTCTTTCTCTTTTCTAACCTTGAGGACTTCTTTAATTATGGTATTATCATAAAAATCTTTATGAGTAATTTTCTCAATCATTTTCATCCATCTATATACCTGATTTCTTTAACATGGAGCAAATTAGCTTGCAATAGGGAAGGGCTTTGTTTGATTTAGTGGCTGCTTCTATTATATTTGCCATAAATAACCCCCTAATAGTTCAAAAAAAATCCTCTTGGAGAGGCAATATGCTATGAAGAAGTCAAGATTACTAGGGGGCTTGGAGTATTTCCCATTGACACAGAATGTGATTACCGCTGTCAGCACTAGATATACCAAATGCTTATCATTTTGTTCTATGTAGGATGAAAACCATAGAATCTTTTAAATTGGTCCTCGCTAATCTTCCATCTTACCTTTTCTCATCACATTCATCTAACTCTTCATTATGAATCTTAAGCAAATCATTTATTACAGTGCCTGGGGAGAATTATTCAGGTATTCCATCCACAAGTGTGTATAACATACTAGTGTGCATCCCAGATATTTTGCTCATCTACTTATCATTCTAAAAATGCCTTTATTTTTGAACATTTATCCAATCTATGATTGGTTTTAATTCTTTATTTTTCTCAAAATCTTCACTTTCAAACAACATCAAGGGAGTGGTTGTCCTCTCATTCATCTCTCACTCTGTAAATAATTTTTAAGCATGTGAAGAGATGTATTTCAAAGTTACCTGGCTCATCTAGTGCTCTAAATTCTGCAAGTTTCATATGCTAGAAGTTGTGGATGATTAACTCTCTCCTTAATTCTATCAATTTCTCAGACTTGGCGAAATCCGTGCCTTTAGCTCGAACCATCCAACTTCTTGGTCCAGTAGGGGCACAAGCTTTGGCCTTGAAGAGGATTGTTTGACTCTCCTTCACTATCTTTGGAGTTTCTTGTCCTCTTGGAAAGTGTTCGTGCTCTTCATTTTGAGTTTTTCCTACACTTGAGATTCTAAATTTGTAGGGAGATAAATTCAAAACAAACTAACTTTTTTGTTACACAATCCCCTATGAAGTGATGTCTAACCTCAATGTACTTTGTTCTACTATAAAGAACCAGATTCTGTGACATATTTATAGATGAGATATTATCACATAAAATAGTTATTTTGTCAAATTTAATATTATAGTCATTTAATGCGTGTCATCCAAAGCAATTGTGCACAATATGAGGCTGTTGGCACATGTTTGTATTCTGCCCTGAAAATTGGCACATTATTTTGTTTCTTAGAAAACAAAGAAACCAAACAATCACCAAGAATTGACAAGTACTAGATGTGCTTTTTCTAGCAAGAAGATTCTCGGCATAATCTTAATCACTATATTTTCTGTAATAAAAACATCCATTCTTGGGCTAAACAACTGAAAGTTCAACTTAGCTTTCAAATATCTAAAAATACATTTTATACCAACTAAATGTGATTCCTTATGCATGTTTTGAAATCTAGCACATAAACACATAATATGCAATATGTCCAACCGACTAGCCATTAAATAAAGTAAGCTACCAATCATGCTCCTATACTTTGTTACCTAAACCGGCTTTTCTATTTTATCTTTATCGAGTTTTGCACTTGTGTCCATTGGTGTCTTTACACTCCTTCCATCCTCAAATTTATACTTCTTGAGAAGATCTTTAGTGTACTTTGTTTGAGAAATGTAAACTCTTTCATAGATTTGTTTGATTGGAAGTCCAAAGAAGTAGTTGAACTCATCCATCATGCCCATTTCAAACTTACATTCCACAAGCTTAGCAAAATGATTACACAAAGAATCATTAGTATCACCAAAGATAATATCATCAACATAAATTTGCACAAGTAAACGACCACTTCTTTGTTGAATTAGGTGGAATCAATCTTTCCTCTTGAAGAACCATTTTCAAGTAGGAAGTTTCTTAACATCTCATACCAATCTCTAGGAGCTTGTTTAAGCCCAAAAGACCCTTTTAAGTTTGGAGACATGATTTGAATAATCTTGTTCAAGTCATAAGCCTTGTTCAAGTCATACAAAGCTACTCTAATCTTGACTAATCAAGATCTTCAAGATTGAAAAATTAAGCTCCAAATTTTATTTTTGAATATATTTATTCAAGATGATCAACTTAATATATAGTTGGTACACTTAGAAATTTCTACACCAAATATATCCTAGAAGCTTTCTTAGAATTTCTAACCTTTTAAGGTAAAACAAAGGTTTTATCCAAATCTTGATAATAGTCTAGAACTAGGATTCAAGATCTCTTTTCTATTTGGTTTCTTTAGCCATCATCCTTTAAGCTAAAGCTTAGATGATCCACATAATTTCATGTCTTTCAAAATTTTTAAGCTTGAAGCACACAACTTAGAGGTTTTCTCTTTGTTTTTGATCATCATAAATGTTCAAATGACCTTTATCATCTAAACATTTGAATCCCCAAATATATACAAGAGTTAGGTGAATTGTTCAAGCTATTAAGAAACTTGTTTACCTACATGATTTTTTTAATATATTCATCATCTATTAAAGATCAAGTCTTAACATATTTTTGGTGTTAATTGTGAAAAATTTACAACCAAACATCATGGGATATTTTAGAGTAGGGATTCTATCATTTCAAAGCTTGTACGAAGTCATATGAAGACTACTCCTTAGGTACGTTCTATTAATAATCAACCAACATTTAACCCTTTCACTTAAAAGTTTCTGGACAAAGAAACCTCAAGAGGAAATTATCCTTGGCAACATTGTAATTTCACATTCATCTATCCAATTTTCTTAGAAGTTTAGATACCGAGACATGGTGAAAACATAATCTCATTTCACAAATATCTTGGTATTTTCTTCAAACTTTCAAATTCTATTTTTTCTAAAAGATTAATCATATAGTTGTTTTCATTCTCATTCTTATTCTCAAGTCTTTTAGAAAATCGTAATCATTTATCATAATTCCTAGAATCAAATAATTTCAAAAACTCAAGAAAGTCACATAACTCAATCAAGGTGTAAGATAACCACATACTATCACAAATATACAATGTTTCTACCTATGTTTCAATAAAAAAACTTATGAGGCTTGATAGTGTAATTCCAATGGTGGACTTAAGTATTTATAATCATTGCTTTAGATAGTTTTTAAGTATCACATGTGCCATGACGATTTATAAATACTTTAATAAGTTGGTATCGTCAAAAGTTTTTAGCAACTTTCTAACCAATTATGACATACGCCGATCGATCTATATGGGAGTATGATGTATACATTGATCTCGGTTTAGATATCTATGTCAGAGTGTGGTGTTACTTCCTTATTTGTTCAAGCCTATGTTATTTCTCAAGTATAAAATGACTTTTCAATCCTTTTTTTCCAAACATCTCTTGAACTTCATCAAAACATTCATATTCCAACACTAATATGTAAAATATCAAATTAGGGTCAATTTCAATCATATAATTAGGGTAAAGGAATATTCAGTATTCATTGTAATTCCTTGCAGTTTATTACATAACCGTATATATACATAGCAAAGTATCATAGATAGAAACCGATGTATAACCACTGAAATTAATGAAAAATAGTTTTCATTCACTGGAACTTGGTATCCGAGCGGTGTTAGGACTCGGAACAAGTTCATCACTGTCCTTGTACCTTTCCCGGGTGAACGGTTAGAGACAATCCGAAGCACCTTCATCGTACTCAGCACACAGCAAAACAGCCCAAACCAATTTCAAAACAGATCCTCCCCAGTTTGTCCAAACAACCAAAATCAACAAAAAGAAAATTCACTTCCCTATAAGAATAAACAACCATCATTTCAACCAGCCAAAACCCAGAAAATAAACCAACAATATATTTTCTGATGAAATAATCCTTCAATTGGCCAGCATGTTAAGAAACAGTCTAGAAACCCAAAACACACAAGTTATTTCAGAAAACTTATCTCTTGAAATAAAGTGGAGATAATAATATGGTCAATGTTGATGCATAAAGCAGATAGAGGCCGCAGGAGGGCCTCTCACTTAACCGAAGTACCTCCTCCCCTATCGACAACTGAACCATCGTACGAAAGATGGAAACAAGATGCCTAATGTGTGTTCACTTAGCTCATTTAGAACATGTAGACGTCACTAGTCAGCAATGCCTCGCAATATACGACCACGAAGGCCTTTGGGGATGGGAGGGCCTCTCACTTTCCAGAGTACCTCCTCCCCCATCGAAACTGAACCATCGTATGAAAGATGGGAACAGGATGACCAATGTGTGTTCACTTGACTCATTTAGAACATTGAGACGTCACTCGTCAGCAATGTCTCGTAATATCCAACCACGAAGGCCTTTTTGGGATGACTGACAGTAACTTACATGTCAAGGACGACTCGTTGTAGATTTTTTACCTTCATAAGAAGGCACACTCAATTCAACAGAATACAGACACTCTTGAAGAGTGTTGTAACATATTTCAATCGGTTTGGATGACGATTGATTGCAGAGATCCGAATCCGATGAGGGATCTGGAAGATGGAGCAAATATAATTTGAATATTCAAGAACAACGGTTATTTCAATTCTTGACCGCTGTAAATGATAAATATGAGACAGTAAGACAGGAACTCTTGAAACGAGAACCAACCATGTAAGTGGCCTACTCGGCAATTTGAAGAGAGGAGGCAAGGATGCTAATTTTTTATTCTAAATGCTTATACCTTGCAGGATGATTAGTAGTAATACTCAAAAGTTTGGTAATCTAGGAGCAGAAAAAACAAAAATAAAAGGAGAAAAATAAAAGGGTAGAATTTGAAGAAGAAAAAAAACCTAAGCAAGCAAATTTTAGAAAAAAGTATTAGAGGAAGAAGTCTTAAGAAATTCAAGTAGTGATGCAAATGAATTACGAGAGGATGTAGTGGTAAAGATCAAGAACATAGCGAGAAATTTACTTAGCGAGTCAAGAAGTTGAGCATATGTAAACAAGAAATCTTGGTGGTGGAAGTAGAACTGCAAGACAAAGCAAGAGAATTGGGGAAAAAATATAAGTTTACTAAAAAAGAAGCTAAACATGCCTTTAGCCAAATCAAATGTGTTTAAAATTTTTTATAAGCGTTTGGACACAAGAGAAGGTTAAAGAGATGTGTATAAAATTGCTAGAGCGAGAGAAAGGAATTAGCAGAGAAAGGGCAATAACAGATAAATGGAGAAGATACCTCGAGAAACTTTTTAATGAATCGATAGGAAATAAACTCCTATTGAGTGAGTTACGTAACTCAGAAGAGGTTAGAAATGTAACATATAGTAGGAGAATCCGATTGGCAGAGGTAGACGATGCTTTAAAATTGATAAAATGATTGGACCCAACGATATTCTATTTAAGGCTTGAAAATGACTAGGGACAAAAGGTATTATGGCTCACATATCTTTTTAACAATATTATGAAGACCAGAAAGATGTCTGACTAGTGGAAAAAAAACACTTATATACACTTGTATAAAAAAAAGAGATATACAATATTGTGCAAGTTATAGAGAAATTAAGTTAATATGGCATACAATGAAGCTCTGGGAGTTAGTTATTGAAAAACACTTCATAAAGATACTAGTGTATCTGAAAATCAATTTGGATTTATGTCGAGAAGGTCAACGATAGATGCTATTCATCTCTTAAGAAGATTAATAAGTAAGATTTGCATATGGTTTTTATTGACTTAGAAAAGAAATATGATGAAGTCCCACGAGAGATACTGTGGACATTGGTTTGAAAAGAAATGTGTTAGAATACCAAATATAGAAAGTATTAAAGACATGTATAAGAACGCAATGACAATAATAAGGACTCCGCAAGAACTAAATTCAGATTTTTCTATCATAGTGGGTTTACACCAAGGATATGCAGAGCTCACTCGATACATTCAAGGCATAGTTTCATAGAGCATGTTATTTGCAAATGACGTTGTGTTATTGGATGAGATTAATGAATGAGTTAATCATGAGCTGAAATATTGGCGGAAGACAATAGAAGAATATGGATTCATGTTGAGAGAAGGCGGAGTATATGGAATTTAATGTTAGCTACAAAAAATGACATTTGAACCTCGTGTGAAAATAAGGGACCAAGAGATTTAGTTGAGTAAGAGATTTAGATATTTAAGAACTACACTACAAAAAGATGAAGGAATTGAAAAGGATGTGCATCTATGATACATGTGTGGTGGTTAAAGCAAAGAAGTGTGTCACACTTGTTAGACGATATGAGACAATGAATGAGGTACATATTAAACATGGAAAAGTGAGACCAAAAAAGACATTGATAGAGACAGTAGGAAAGGATATGAGTTATATGATAATTGAAGAGCATATGGTCAACGATAGAATACAGCGAAAAATTGATTCATATTGCCAATGTAATGTAGCATGTATAAAATTTAAGTGGAAATTTCAGATACTTATGCTAGAAACATGGTTGAAATGATATGATATTTTGAAAGATGCTTATTCTAAATATGTATATTACATATTAGGTATCAAGAAAGAAAAATATGATTTACACTACGACTCAAAAAATAACAATAATTAAAATAAATAAAACAAAAAAAAAATGATGCCGACTATACTTACCGGACCTATCATCTAATTGTCCCACCTCCGAAGGGTAAATTCCAAAGCATGTTCAGCCACAAAAATAACACTCGAATTTACAAAAACACCCTCAAATATTCGCATAACAGAAAAAAATCCAAGCCCATTATCGTCTCCTCAACGTCTCCAAGTTATCTACGGTCCTCAGCTACCACTGCCTCACAGCCACACCTCTACCAACTCTTCACTCTGCATCCCCACTCCCAAAATTCAACAAAAACACGTACATATATTTCCAAGAATTCCAAATCTCTTGAACAAAAAAAACCCAAAAAAAGATTTGAACAAAGCTTGAAAAAATTACAAATGGCGTTTCAAGTACAGGTTTGCAGGCCAACCTCAATGGCTGCGACTGGATCAATTGGGCAATCCATTGGTGGGAATTTGCTATGTTCTACAAAACAGTCAGTAGTCTATGTTGCAGGTGATCGGCCCACTTCTTTGGTGACAGGGAGATGTAAAAGAGTGAGCTTGAAGTCGAGGTGCAGCTTGGAAACAACGGCCGCCGCCGTGACTGAAGCTGAGGCGGTGGCAGGTCAGGTGACGGAGGTGAATAAGGATACTTTTTGGCCAATAGTAAAAGCCGCCGGAGATAAACCGGTTGTCCTTGACATGTTCACTCAATGGTAGTTCTAACTCTTTTTGTTTTTCAACCGTCTTTCTAATTTCTCTCTTTTCTTTTCTTGTGTTGTGGGTAAAATTTTTCCTATAATAAAATCATAAACTTTTTTAATGAGATATCATCAGCTAATGAGTAATATTAACAATGTAATGAAGTCAGAAATATAAAGTTGTGAACTACTAAAAAAATAAAACTACTAAAGTGTAAAGATAGTTGTACTCCTATTAAAATCATGATAATCAAAGATAGAAGGACAGAATAAAACCTTACGAATATATGTTTAATTTTAAAATAGTAATTGTTTGAAGCCATTATCCACTCGGTCACAGTTTCATAGTCCAAATATTAATTAAGAAAAATCATTTAATAATATATGGTCATTTAATAATATATGGCCATCATTTATCGTTTGTATTACTTGCTCACCATTAAGGCTTTGTCTTTGTTGGTTGTTTACAAAGACAACATTGGAATTGTTGTATTATTTGCTTATTATTAAGGCTTTGTCTTTGTTAGTTGTTTACAAGGATAACCTTGGAATTAAACAAAATTTGATAGGTTAACTATAAAAATTGAACAACATTTTGGGACTAATTAAAAAGAAATAGTGGACTATGAAAATGCAACGGAGGGAGTAATAAACATAACATTAAAGTGATGAATGACTGGTAAAACTAAAAGTTGGATCGTTTACGCTAAGTAGCTACCAATTATTGGTATGTTACATATTGGATATTAGGTATTTGCGAAGTATTATTTTTGCTCTTTTGGTCCACACTTGTACATCTAGCTAGATGTATTGTATGTTGGCCATTATAGCATATTATGTTAGATTATCTCTACGATACATTGTATGATTGATTCTGTACGGATAACATCTCATAGATGCTTTTCTTTTAACACGCTTGATTTGATTGTGTGCTTTCTGGATTTATGATATTTACATTTTCTACGGGTTTAATTGCCACGCCTAGATTTCCTAGTACCGAACTGTTCAGAATCCCATGCTAGAATTGTTATTCATCTAAAGAAAAAATGGTGCTTAAATTTACTTGGATTTGAAGTTGGTAACGATTAAAAAGATTGAAACATGGTATGACTTGCGCCGGTGCTGGACTTCGCTGTTGGATTTAATTTAATAAACCCCTGAATAGGGCCGTTTAATCGAATCAATGGACAAAGTAACAAAATGCGGAAAATATACCTTGCTCCATTGCTGTTGTTAATCTGATCACGTATGCTGCAAGTGTTCCGGCTGATGAAGAATCTAGCGTGATCCAAGGATTCACGACCTCCCACCAATTGTTGATACACCCCTTGACTGGTTTCAACAATTCACTGCTTTACCCGATAGAGAGGCTAGTCAGTGTGGGCTTTATAGAAAACTTGGCACACCTTCCCTGTAATGAACGCTCTTTCTTTTGATACTGTGTATGCGTCTATTTTCTTTTTGATACTCTGAGGAGGTGAAGCCTCCTCCTTTATATAGAGGGGTGGAAGGATCTGATAGGTTAGAATTTAAATTTAAACTTAAACTTAAATTTAAATTCAAACTTAAATTCAAATTTAAATCTGAATTCAAATTTAAATACGAATTTAAAACCCAACCTTATCTTCCTTTATATTATCTAATATTTAATAATAATAAATATTAGTAAATATTATTTAATATTTAATTATTGTGCCAATAATTATCTACTAGCCACACGTGGGTTGTCGCCTCTCGGGGACCAGATGTCGTAACTTTATGGTCGTTGTACTTTGAGCCCATCCATCGCGGTTTCTGACCATATGTCTGTCTACATATTCGGGGTTTCCATTTAGACCACACTATACATCCACGAGTATACCCGATGATCACTTAACATGTGGATGTTTTACGTAACAATTAATATTATTACGTGACATATGTGACATATAATATTATCATACATAATGTCCACCTTATGATTAATTCGTATAAACTTTATCAACGTGCTGCGCATCACATGTATCTCGAATTAATCCTAACATTGGCATCACATCAAATGTAGATATATTTGAGCATGGAATGAATTTTGTCTAATGAACTTCAGTACAAGTTTTGGCTGTTACAAAGGCCTAGTTAATGTTTCTGTTTTGCGAACCAATTGTTAAATGAGAGTGTCTGAAAAATACTTTCACCTGATCCAATGTAAGAATCTCATTGACTCAATAATAAGCAAGATGAAATGTCAAAGCCTTCTAACATTAACTGGTTGACACAGTTTGATCATCATTAACGATCAATGGTCAGTTTCCATTTCCAATGGAGTGAAGGACACACTCTTCCTTGACTTTAGAATATGATGGAATAAAGCAAAATGACTCACTAAATTGGCTGCGCTTCTTATATAGTAAAGTACCAGTTGAATGACACAGCTTAACGCATCATTATGGGTCATCGGGAAACAGCCTCTATGTGTTTCTAACACATGGATATGGTTGCGTACATCCGACCTCCATACCCCGCATTATGCGGGAGCCTCTAAAGCAATGAGGTAATGTTGTTGTTGTATTGATCAATGGCCACATACATCATTTGTACCTCCATTTCTTGCTAAAGGTGAAGAATCTAAGAGTCTCACCTGTTGGAAAATTGATGAGAATAATGGCAACTCAGAAATATAGAATAGCCGAGACGTGACGGATTGTCACTGTCTTAAAACAATTTTGCCTATACCGAAGAGCAAGGTAACTTCTAGCAAATGCTTCCCAGGACATAATGACTTACTTTCTTTCTATTACTCTTAGAGAGAAAGTATTGAACTTGTTTAGTAGAAGAAAATGATTGTGAAAAATGAGAGAAGAATGCTGCAGAATTTTCACAAGAATTGAAGAAGTCTTTTTTTAAGTATATGTTGAAGATAGCAAAGCCTACTATTTATAGGCTTTGAGTTCACAAACTATAAGTTCAAAAGACTCTTTCTCTGCAGATTTTTTCCACTTGGATTGGTTATGGACGTTCAATATGAAAAGAGATGTCATTTGGTGCAGAAGTTGCATCTTTTATAAACAGACGGGACACTTCAGACGCATTATGTAGGCGTTCGAAGTGTTCTGGAAGCTTGCTGGAACACTTCAAACGCCTATATCAGGAGCTTCATGTGTCTTTGAACGCTTCCAGAACACTTCGAACGCCTACATTAGGCGCTTCATGTGTTTGGAACACTCCCATTTCCTTCTATCTCCTATCAATATGTCACATAACATTATACAAGGTTGAATAACAAGATTTAAAGTATTTTTCCAACATCACCAAGGGGAAGAGTGAAAGCTGCTTGGATGATCATGCCATACTTGCACTAAGAGGGTCTTGGAAGTTGATATAAGTGCTGGAAACAGTGCATAAGTAGACAGTTGGGATGTATCTCACCTTTAGTTGTGCTTTAATTGTTATTGCTATAAATTTTTCGACGATTCTTTGCCTGTATTTGTTGGAATGAGATCCCCTCACCTCCGTTTCTCTCACCCTCCTTCCTACCATCCGTCACGTAGCAGCAAGAGGATTGGTGAGGCTTAATGAAGGGTGGCCAGCAAAGAGTGTATAAGGGTGGGTGGAAGATTGTGAGGGGGTGAGGGAAAAGGAGATGAGGGGTCTCATCCCGTATTTGTTTGCACCATGCAAAAGAAAAGCAGCTTGTCTTTGCTACTTGTCACACTCATAATTTCTAGCAATCAACTGGACATTCAGGAAATGTTGATAGCTGAAAGGGCTCATGCTGGCCTTTTAAACTGCTTCTTTGATGTTCAGGTGCGGACCCTGCAAGGTCATGGCTCCAAAATTTCAGAAACTATCAGAGGAGTATCATGACACCATCTTTCTTAAGCTTGATTGCAACCAAGAAAACAGGGTATATTTTGAATTCTTTTTCCTCAACTATGCCACATATTCATAGATATATGTCTATGCGTCTCTTTTACACATTGGAAATAGACATAAGCAAGCTCATTTCCGAGCAAGAAGACCATGCATAGGTGTGTTTTGCTGACTAACATTTATTAAAAATGGTCAATTGCAGGCATTGGCAAAAGAGCTGGGGATTAAGGTGGTTCCTACCTTCAAGATTCTTAGGCATGGCAAGATCGTTAAGGAAATAACAGGTGCCAAGTATGAAGACTTAGTGGCTGCTATTCAGAGTGTAAGGTCCAGTTAGGATTTACAATGAAATATCACCTGCTCATATATATACATATATATTGATACGTACCCTTCTCTTGTTTCAAGTATTGTTGAACGTCTTTTGGGTTTTCAAATGTTCAAAAAAATCGCTGCAAAATATTGTCTGTAACTGTAGCAGGAAGGACAGGAAAATGAAAATGCTGTATCAGTTGTAAAATTTCTTGCAGTAAATGAGATATCTTGCCAATGCTAGGAATTCCATTTGCAAGAAAGAACACTTTCTTTAGTTCGTTGTAGTTGTGCGGTGTGTGCGTGTTTCTTTTTCCCCTCTCTCCTGATTTAGCCATGGTCACAGGCATATATGCCTTTTGAGGTTCTCTTCTGCTCTTCTCGTTTTGGCATAAATGCCAAGACTTTTTTTTAAAGTAAAATTTCATATATAAGGCATTCATCAATTTACAAAAGGTGGTTGTTTAGAAAAGCAACATCAAGCATAGCTTGATCAAAATATAGGAGGGCAAATATTTTCCTCATTAATATCTAGTATGATCTTGTACAAAATAGTTGTTAAAGTAACAAGTTTATATTGTTCAAAAGATAGCTGGCTTATAACACTACCAACCATATTTAAGACTAAGCAAACAAAGATAACTGTATAGATAACTATATAATACGAAGGCCTAATTACATAAGAAGCTGAGGAAGATTGCCTATCCTCAAACTCAAAACAAAGAATCCCATAATAGATTAAATCATTGAGATCGCCATTTCCGACATTAAATATCACAAAATATATAACCTCTGAAGAATCAGTGTATGAAGGGCAGAAGTGGAGAAGAGCCAACATCATCAAACAAAAATCCAATCAGCCATCCAAGGACAGGGTAGTTTTAGTTGCAGCAATTGCCAACCATCTCTAGATCAAACCCATAACAGGGAAAATATCAGTAGTACTTGATGTCAATACAAGGTGCAAGTATCAGACTCCACTTATAGATAAGAGCCATAAACCCTTTAACTATGATACTAAACTTGGGAAAATCCATTGTTAATTGTTGCGTTCCATAGCAGTATAGTCAAGTAAAGATCTTCATATAGAGATCCAAATTAAGCACCAGTTCCCAATTTTCTTTTGTTCCTTTTACACTTTGCTAGGTAGCTGTATTGTATCTAACATTCTGAATGACTTCATTAACAGTGCTTTGCTAGTCTTTTGCATTTTTCTTTGTGAATCTCTAATTTCTTTCCCTTCATATCATGTATATGCAGTAGATAGTCCAACGTAGACCAATTTCTTGCCAAACTTTGAAACCAGTTCCTCCCAGATGTATCTGTGAGCCAGTCATGATTTCTTGTCATGTGTTGGACCAGCTTCTTGCCTTTAGCTTCTTCAGTGCTCACCATACTATTGAGGAATAGTTGCACTGGAGGAATAGGTGGTCTTGAGTTTCCACATCCCTGCTACAAAGAACACAAATGTTAGAAGAATAAGACCCCAATCAAGTAGCTTATCTTGTGTAGACATCCTATTCCAGCATACCAACAAAGTATGATTGCAAATCTATGAAGATTATGTCTGCACCAGACAATTTTATATCAATTAATCACACGGCCAGCAATTTGGTGGACTGTATCTACACTGGCAACTGAAAATGTCCTGTCTTTTTCCACTAGTATGGACCAGTAATTTGCTTGATTGTCCTGCAAACTTGGTAGAAATTGATCACTTATTGATCCCATCCTCTTCCATATGGCAACCTTCACTGATTACTATTCAACATCTGATTTACTTTCCCATCTTGGCTAATATTGAGCTTCCTTTTCATTTCAGGAACAACATGATTCGTAATCCCTCAAGGATGCCAAAGATCTTTTCATGAGTCAGTTTCATTGTCATTCCCTATTATCCTTCTGAATTGGGCTCTGAATTGGTCCTTAACCCATACTAGTTTTTTCTTCACATCCATGAATCAGATTGTCTGGATGTGATTTCCTAAATGGATCTTCCCTTTAGGAAAATAGTATGCACCCACTTTAAAAAAAAAGCCTTCATTGCCCTCGATAACATTCCAGATTCCTTTTATAAGATAAGTTGAGTTTACCAAGTTTAGGTATGTGATTCTTAGCCCTACACTTTCCTTTGGTTGGCATATTGAACTCCACTTGATTTTTTTGGTTTCCTGGTAGCTCCCCACAAAAAGCTTTTGAGGATCTTTTATATGGTTCTGGTAATATTTTGGATTGAAATTTGATTTCTTTCTAAATTCTTACTTTTCCTTAAGATAGTTTTTGTTGTTCATCAACATAAAGGCAATATATTATAATTATTTAGACAAATTACTTACCCATATATTTGACAAATGGTGTCATCAAGGGGCAGAGTACCTATAAAATTTCTTATGGCCAACTTCCCTACATAGCAAAAGTTGGTGAGGATAAATTTCATTTAAACTTATTATTACATACACAAATTTTTGAGTGCTTCAAAAGTAATGTGTATATATCTATCTATGTATATATCTATATACAAACACATATGGACCTTTAAAGTATCATAATCTTCTTAGTTAAAATTTTCTTTTAAGTAACATATTGTTACTATACTATATGTTAATGCTGTTTGCTCCTAAAAGAAACTGAAACCTCTGAGAAAAGTAAGGACATGATCATAAAACTAGTTCGTAACAATATAAGAATTGGTTTAGAGGACTTGATTCTATATTTATGAAGTGAAATGATTAATACATTGGAAGACTTGATGAATGTTTTGGATGATCATGTAATTAGGGGATGAATCATATCTGATGATATTAACAATTCGGAATTGTAGACTACAAAAAGTTGAATGATACATGTCAAATGGTATACATGAAAGCTAATAAGTTCTAATTATAGAGAATTAGGTTGAAGATTATAGTACACCTAAGAACTGATTTTAGAAGGCTGATGATGACCACGAATATAATTACACGACTAAGATATAGAACCTCCGGTATGATGACGATACCTCTAAGTTTGATCTTAGAATTTTAAGAAGATAGGTTATGTTCTTAAATAAGTAATGTATAATGAACTTAGAAATTACCTTGTCGGGTACAAAGAACGATTTTCGAGGCCTTAGTATATGATAAGAAAGTGAAATGGATAATGTATAACAATATGCAATGGATATTTAGCATGGTCATTATCTAAGTGAATGATTAAGTAGAACCATACTAAGTCATTGATTACATCATACGCAAGTTTCGAGGACGAAACTTATTGTAAGGGAGGAGGTCTGTTATACCCCGTGCCCAAGAGGGTACAAAAGAAAAAAGAAATAAATAAAATAACAAATAGTAATAAAAAAATAAACTACATAAAGTAAAGCCTAAGTAGTAGTATCCTAATTAAAATAGGAAAAGAAAAAGGAATTGGGATAGAGTTTTAGTAATTAGCAATTTCCAAAACATACTAGGAATATACCATATAAACTCTCCTAACCTAACTCTATAAATACATAGCTACACATCAAACAATTCTACCCTAATACTAATCACACAAAAAAAACGGCAGCACCAATTCTTCAAAAAAAAATCCAACCGACTGCCGCCAGTTCTAGGAAACTAAATGTAATAGTTTTTGGTTCATTCAACCCTGATTCTTCGTATATTGCGTATAATCGGGACGCGAGGCAAGTATCCTTGTTATATTTGCTATGTTTTTGTAATCTTATGGTGTTATTTTCGTATCAAAACCCGATCATGCATGTTTATTTTTGTACCTTAGATGATTGACTATGTATATGTATATATGAGTTGTGTGTGTGTCGATAGTATGTATGTACCTAGGATAAGTGTTTGCTTTTGTTTTTGCGGCCGCCAGGAGGGACACGACTCTCCCTAAGACAAGGGCCAAAAGAAAGTTGTATTCTTTTATATAAAAGGTAATGAATTATATTAAAATATGTTTGCACATATTTATATATTATTTGTGTTAGCAACTTCACATGTTGTTGCTTCATTTGTTGTTATTGTCGAATGTGGACAGTGACCCAAATGAAGGTCATTTCTTTTGAAAAATGTTAGTTGCTATATGATGCTTATTTCTATTATATAAAATAATTTGAAAAAACGTTAGTTGCTTGCATCAGTGCCAATTATATGGATTTTATAGGTGAATTTAGTATATGAACAGGCTTTTATGTGTGTGCTAAAAATATTTCCTAAGAGTTTTCTTTCGGCCACGTAAATTGATGAGTGGGAGATTCAAATGGCAAGCAAAGGTGCTTTGCAAATCATTTTGGTATAAACATAGGCTGCACATATATTGTGAAATTTTAATTGTTATACTTAAGTATATACTATGAAAGTGTAATTGTCATTTTATGAACAGTAGCCATTTTTGAAGTATAGTAATGATATGAAATTGTAATTGCTATTTTATGAGCAGCGGCCATACTTTTGAAGTATATTAATGATATGAAATTGTAGTTCGAGCATTAGCCGAATTATGCTCACTGTTTTCAAAGAAATATAATTATGTAAAATGATTTTATTATTTGATGTGGATGTTTTAAATGTATATATTATATGTTTACAGCATGTTTGAGTGTGTGCTAGTGTAATTCGGTTTAGCATGGGCAGCCCAGAATAGATTTCGGCCAAAAGAAGGATTTTTTTAAACAATCTATATATATTTTATAAATATATTAAATTATTGGATTTCAAAGTTTTGGTGGCCGAAAGCTAAAAAAGAAAGAAACAGAAGTTTGTGTGGCGTCAGTAGTCCTTTTTGGATTGTATTCCAATTAAGATATTTAAGAGCATATAGTAATATGTTTCATATTTTGTATATAAGGACCGACTGGAAAAATATATGTGTTTGTAAATGGTAATTGTTCTATCCTAGGAGGCTAAGGCTATGCATGGAATTTTTATGAACTTTATATTAAGGCATAAATTAGCATATATGATGTTATATAGATAATTTGATGATTTTCGGAATTTGTGCGATGAACTAACATACATATGGTCGTGTGTTATGAAGTTGGACATGTAGAAGAAGAGACTTTTATGGTAACCTTCTTCACGTTCGAGCATACAATAAGAAAGCTAAGTAACCGATCAGAGGTAAATGGTCTATCTGTGCTTGTTATGTTTATCATGCATTAGTGTGTTATTCGTTTTATATTTGTATTTGTGTATATGTGAGTTATGTGTATTATGTGAGATATATGATTACATATGTAAATTAGATATATGTATGTACATGTGAATGATGTGTATGTATGAGCGTGGATGTACAGGATTAACGAAAAGATGAGAAGAACAGAAACGAAACTGAAAATGGAAATGAGATGAAAGAGAAGAAATCCACGCCAGACAGGCCGTCAAGCCCGGTACGGATGGCCAGCGGGCTGGTTGAGGTGGCAGGCCTCGGCATTCGCATTGCATTCATAGCATGTGCATTGCATTTGGAGTGGGTTGAGATGTACGGGTCTCAGACGCTCGAGTGGGGTGGATCATGGTGTATGGACCATGGGAACTCGGTCATGGTGGATCATGGTGTACGGGCCATGGGCATCGGTTATGGTGGATCGTGGTGTACGGGCCACGTATATCAGTCAGGGTGAATTTTAGTGTACAAGCTATAGGCATCCAGTCAATCCCGGGATCATTCTAGGGACATATTGTGTGACATGATTCTTGTTGCATGTGACACGTGAATGAAGGCATGCATCATGAAGTTGCGCATTATTATGTGGAGTGGCTTACTTTCAGCAGTTTATTTGCTCCATTGGTATGTATTGTTCTCTTCTTTGTTTATGTGGTTATTTGTTCATTGTGTATGTCATATTTGAGAAGAGGTTGCATCACGATAACATAGATTGAGCTGATGAATTACTTATTTTGTGTTTCTTTTCAAAGTGTTAACTGTTAAAGATAATTAAGTAAAAATATTTGTGGACTAAGGACATGTATATTAACTATAAAGGTTATTTATATTTACTTCTGCATGTATGATTCTATAACAGGTATATGTAGGTTGCTTACTGAGCCTGTTGATTTTGGCTCACACCACCATTCACCAGTTTTGCAGGTAGAAGAAGTTATAGTATGCTTACACAGGAGTTAGTATATCGTGGGGGATCGAGAAGGGAGATTTCGAGACTAAGGATATTCAGAAAAGACCTTCGAAGGTTAGTTGGGACAGTTATTTTGATATTCGAAGTTTATGTATTTTCGAGATTAGTGTTTGCATACGTTTGTCTATTGTATTGATTTAGAAATTCTTAGACATTGTATTAAGAATGATGATTGTTTTATCGAGGATTTTAGTAATGACTTCCGATGACATCAATTTACGTTATTATGATGACATATAGTTGGTTTGTATCGACGCCTTGTATTCTCCTTAGTGAGATACGGCGGGTGAGTCATTTCGAGTAGTAGGGTTCGGGACGGGTCGCTACATGAATAACTGCAGATTTGGTCAGCCATTATCCTTTCAAAGTTTTTGAAGAGGTTGAGCAAAAGGTGGAGGAAGAATTGGTCATCCAAGCCACTTAAACTTTTCTGAAAATTCCTGCAGAAATTTCAGCATTCAAAATGGTCCAATCACATGTCTTGAAGGTGCCAACTAATCAAGGTGATGAGATGGTCTTTCAATCAAATGAAGACAAACGTGATTGATGATATGGAAGGTGACATGTGAGAATCCTAATCCACAAATGGCTGCTCACACCTGTAAATAGAGGAGGAGTTGAAGAAGGAAGAACACAACCTGTGAACACTACTTGAAGCTATCTTCTTCTCCATTCTTCATTCTTGTTTTTGAAGCTGATGTTATAGGTGATTTTATTGTTGTTGTGCTGCATACACAACTCTTGTACTCATAAAAGTAGTAATTGATTAGCCATTCTATAAGACTACATCAATAGGTGGTGAGGTGATTACATTCTTGAGTTTGTAAGGTGCTATGATCAAGTCTTGATTAGGGTTGTGTATAACCGAAGAATCAAGTACTTTGTAAGTTGTAAGGTGTTATTCCCATAGTGAAAATCCAAGGAAAGGTGTTCCTTGGAACTGGAGTAGGTCACATTGACCGAACCAGGATAATTCTTGGTGTCTTTGTCTTCTTTACTTTTCTGTCCCTTTTTCACAGTTTCTGCACTGAATTTCTAAAATCCGGAAAAAATAGAAAAACATTTCAAAAATTCAGAATTTTGGTGTCAGATAACTTCAGACTGTTACCTTTCATTTGCAATAAGAATCACTTGATTTGAGAAAAGAAAAATTAGTCAAACAGTCCTTGCAAGTTAGTTGCACAAATCTGTCAGCAAAACTGACCTGTCTTCGAAATTTTGCAATTCTATATTATTTGGCTAGGATAATTGGCCAAATTTTTTTCAAAACATAAACTAGACTTCCTAAGCTTTGTTTTGACATAAATATCACACTTTTTATATAAGTACGCAAAGAGTTCTAGCTTTTCTAAGTTGAACAACTTTTTGGTCCTGTTCTGAAAAATCTATGAGACTAAAATTTTTACCTTTTTGAAGGATCAAACGACTTTGGATTTCTCTCAAATTTTTACAGGAGTTATAAAACATCTTGAAGTTTGTTTTTGGAAAATTTCAAGTGTTTTGAAGTTCTACACAAAGAGAAACAATTTTTTAAATGCAGTCTCTGATTCTGAAGCTTATAGAATCAGTTTTGAAGGGAGTTTTCAAAAGAGTTTTTAATAGTGTAATTTCCGCTAACCACTATTCACCTCCCTCAAGTGGTATTTATTGCAAGTGTCACGGTCCAACACCTAGTGGTCCAAATCTCATAAACTGCTTCACGGAAGATGTATGACAATTGCTCTTCATTATCCACCGTCGTGTCCTTGGTAGCCAAATTGCTGTCAATCCATTTAACTATTCCAACTGTCCTACAAAAGAATTGCCTCCAATGTTGTCTTGGCACCAGCCAATACCAAAGTTGTCTAGCTCTCGTGCAGTCGCGAAGAACATGTATGCCATTCTCGTATCCTTCGGAACAGGCGGTACAACTAGGTGAATCCGCATATGTCTTCAATACAGCATATTGTTCATTGTCAACTTATCTAATCTAGCCTGTCATAAGAGAAAATTTCTCTGCTGAGGTCCTTTGAGTGACCAGATGTTATACCACTATCTCTGCTCATCACTGCCAGACTCCTTATTCTGAATAGCATAGGCAGATGCCACAGAAAAACGCCCAGCGATCTGCACTTCCATGCAACTGATCGGGATTCGCCATCCTGTTCCGCTCTATGTGTACCCACTGTCATTAACCCTTTTAGTACTGTAGGTGTTGTTGCCAGAATGCTTCGTTAGGTATGCGTCATTGATTGGCGAGGGGGAGAAATCTGCTGTGGGCAGCCGTACTTAGCCTTCAATACTTTGCAGCAAACTTTAATAATTAGGATAACACTTGGCTGGCACATATCATGCACATAAATTAATCACAATACCATTTTCCTAACAAAAAAATTGTATGCGTAATCACCAAGGACACCTCAAAAAGTCACCTTTTTTCCAGTAGAATGTCTCTTTTGACACAAAAGAAAACACATAACCACTCTTTTTTATACTCTACTATATCGTCTCATTAACCACCGAAATCTCGGTTACTGTAATACAACGATCCCCATTGATCAATACACATAGTAACACTTCATTAGCATGTATGTAATAAATTTGGATTCCCTCCCCCACAATCCCCTCACCTACTTCCCCACCGCACGACACGTGGCAGCAGGAGATGGTGAAGTGCGGGTGATCCTCATCTAGCTTCACCACCCCTCTGTTGCCACGTGTCGTGCGGTGTAGAAATAGGTGAGGGGATTGTGGTGAGAGGATCCGGTCCCGTATGTAATTGGCATTGCAATCTCGGTTACGGTTTAAAAATACCATCATAATCTAGCTAGTGTCACATTGATCCCGGTGTTTAATTTTTCAATCACCATAAACCTGATATATCAATAATCTGATCTTGATGACCAATTTATATGACAAATATGATATCGGTTTTTGTATTAAGAGTCTGAAAAACTTGAATGATCGGATGTTGCTTTTTGAAAGAAAAAGACATAACATTATGATCTCAGATTTTTAGGCCGTAATATTAATGGTTACTTATCGAAACAATGCAAATAACTATCACTGGGATTACTGTAGTAAATTTATTTGACAAGGGGAAAGAATAGATGAGATGAAGGTGGAAATGCTAAATTGAAAAAAAAAAAAAGGAATTCTAAAGAAAGAGAAAAAAAAGAATACAAAGAGTCTGTGCTTTTTAAATGATCACAGAGGTGAGGTTTTTCGTGCACAATAAAACGACTGTGAGAGGAAAAGTCCAAGACGAAAAGTGCAAGCTCTTTACAACAATTAACCACTTATAAAAAGGTTGAACCCCAACCTGTCATTATTTTTGCCATACCCAGTCTTAAAAGTAGTGTAGGCACGTAAATCATGTACCCAACGGTCCGCTAGCAGGAGCATGAGGAATGTAAATCAAGTACCCAATGGCCCGCTAGCAGGAGCTTGGTCATATACACAGTAGTCTGCATAAGGAACCTACAGGCCAAGGAACTCCCACACTATACACTTGCTGGAAAGAGGCTTTTTGGTAAGAATTGAACCTCTGACCTCGCTTTCGAGAACTCCTGCCCGGAACCAGTTGGACTATGTCCTGGGGACCAATTAACCACTTATAGAATATGAGAATGCAACTATTGTCCCTAGGACATAGATCAGTTGATATTTAAATTGTGATTTGTTCTAACAATTCAAGAGTTCAATTTCGTGAACACGTACAGTGTGACTGTTCCACTGCTGCTAGACTGAATGCTTGGTTTGCAGAGGGACATCTTGTGTGGGTCACTGTGTAAGTCCTCACCCAACCTAGAAGATCGTTGGGCTCCTGATTCGCATCCTCCATAATGTTCCTTGGGATGGGACAATAAAAATTTCAGGACAACCGTCAATGAATTAACCACTAAATGTTTGAATATATTGGATCATCAAAGTAATATGATTGAAACACCATCACTATATTAAATTAAATTTCACAAATTTTTCAATTTGTTTAGACATAATTACTAAATAAGATAATTACCTCTTAACAACTAACATATACATACACATAGGATGAACTACTTGTTTTAAACACAATCACCTTATATGATGTCATTCTCTTCATTATTATATATCTTAGTACTTTGAAAATAATTTCACTTTGTCTAAAAATTATTGTTTTAGTTTTATTCATACATGGTTCAAAATAAACTGTATCTAATGTAAATTATTACAATTTTTTATACAAAAATAAGTAATTTTTTTCTTGACCACAATATTGTTATTGATCACATTTAAAGTTGTATTTCAAGTGAGCTGATCTCGGAAGTTTTGTATTTGCAAATACTAAATTCCTTTACTAACACATCATATCCTTATTATTGTGTCATTTATGTAGGTACATATAGAGCCGGAGTCTCGTTGGAAACAAACTCTCTATCCTTTGAGATGAAGATATTATTTGCATGTCTCTTATTCTTCCGAAACCTTAGCGATAGCTTTTGCTATAGTTACAATATCTTAAATATGCGTTCTTGTTCTTCGAAGTGAGCTGACCATCGACGAACGCTCATCTTGACTTCATTATCGGAAAGGCTCTTTTTCATTCGGTTTTCTCCACAAGCATACGTAACACAAACTTTTGACCCATCAACGTCATTTCTATCAAAATTAAACTAAATGTCATATGGTTTTATTTTTTATTTTCCTTTGGCCATTAATATTTTGGAAAATCGTTTGAGTTCTTCAAGAAAGATCAACCGTTCAATATTTCGTTACCCCTTTTTTTTTTGGCAAAATGTTTCGTTATCTTAATTGGTCCTTAATAAATTGTTGAATCGTTTATTAAGTATGAAATGTATTGTATGCTTGTGCCATTATTGAGTATAGTTTTAAAAAAATATCGTAAATTTGTAAATACTGAAATAGGAAGAATAAGTGGTTAATACGTGGACGAATTGAACAATTTATTAAAGAATCACACTGTCAACTGGTAAGATTGCTGTTTTGTGACTTTAAAGTTAGGGTTCAAGCTGCTAAAACAACGTTATGTACAAAATGTAAACTAAGACTACGTACATTAGATCGCGAAGCAATCTGACTCGTTTACGAATTCTACGGGGAATGAAAACTTAGATGGAAGGATGGAAGGATGCCAGAAGTATTAAATTACTATCTCCAAAAGAGCTTGTCACTTATTATGTGGAGTGGAATGTGCTTAATAATTGTGTTAGTTGTGCTTAATTATGCATTGCACACATTCCCCACAGAAACTGAGGAATCAGGTAAATTTGGACCATTATTATAATTTACAAGAGAAAATCTCACTTATTAGCCTAAGGTTTGACTCATTACTCAGTTAGCAGCCTAACGTTGATGAAACTCACTTAACAACAACTCTTTTGCCGAAATGTCTCACTTGTAGCCAGGCGACCGTTGACCAACCGTTGACTAACTGTTGACCGACCGTTGACTTTCTCAGACCAATCAGAAGTTGACACGTGGCGACCTTTTTTAATTAAAAAAATAAAATTGTATTTTTGAATAAAGTAATTTAAAAGAAATTTAAAAATTCTAAAAAATTTTAAAAATTAATTAAAAAATATTTAAAAAATCAAAAAATTAGGAAAAAAAAGATAAAAAAAAATAAAAAATTACCCACAA
>AP025056.1:23209621-23525633 GCA_036186865.1 Eustoma russellianum | reverse complement strand
TTAAATTTTTTTCTAACTCACCCATAACGTCCCAACCACCCCCGCGTCCCCTCCTCCACGGGTTATAGAGAGTCGGATATACGCAACCATAGTCTTCATAAATTCCATCTCATGGTTATCTTGTAGGCATAGTTCCAAAAAAATACCGACCCTTTGAAAACTTTTATGTTATTTAAAGTCAATTTTTTTGAAACCTCCAATATCATAAGAAGATTTGCTCTCTTGAATCAACTTATGCCCACATTCTCATGTATTTCTATTTCATATGAAATAATTATAATCATTCCTTTTTTTTCCAATAATCATGATCACTTAAAGTTTCTTAAGTGATTAATTTGTTGTATCAATGTGAGACAGGCAGTGGAGAATCTGGGATCTTCTTTTCGGGTGTATCCAGCAGACACTCCACCTGGAGTAAACACTTGCCCAGTGGCTCAAGGACGTAAGGGTTTTACTTTTTCTCCATTTTATAATATTTTTATTCCTTCACAATAGTTATTAAATTTTATGATAAAATACTGATTCTGGGCTTGTTTTAATTTTTAAAAAATTTACATATCAGAATGTGGAAACGAGTGCAATAGGAGATGCTCAGCCACATCGCACAAAGGAAATTGAGCATTAAGAATTAAATGTTTAAAGGTCAGCCTCTGCTGTATATGTAATATGGCAGGAATTGGATCAAAGATTCTATTCTAATTCTAAAAGCACAACACGAGTGAAGTGAAGATGGCTAAAAAGGAGAAGAAATTAAAGAAATCATAGAATGTATGTGCTTGAATCCTTGACATTGATTTTATTGTACTATGACAATTCAACTTAGGAAGTGATGTTTCTCACTGTGAGCCTTGAATCTTTGTGGGTGATTTGAAAAAATTTTAAAATTTTTTTAGGGTGTACGCGGGGGTGGATGAGGGGACGCGGGGGTGGACCGGGTGGTCGGAGCATTATGAGTAAGAAAAAAAAATTTAAAAAAATTTTTTGTCGCGGGGGGTGGGGTGGGGTGGGGTGGGGTGGTGGGGTGGGGGTAGTGGGTGGAGTGCTGGGGGGTTGTGGGTAATTTTTTATTTTTTTTTATCTTTTTTTCCTAATTTTTTGATTTTTTAAATATTTTTTAATTAATTTTTACAATTTTTTAGAATTTTTAAATTTCTTTTAAATTACTTTATTCAAAAATACAATTTTATTTTTTTAATTAAAAAAGGGTCGCCACGTATCAACTTCTGATTGGTCCGAGAAAGTCAATGGTCGGTCAACGGTTAGTCAACGGTTGGTCAACGGTCGCCTGGCTACAAGTGAGACATTTCGGCAAAAGAGTTGTTGTTAAGTGAGTTTCATCAACGTTAAGCTGCTAACTGAGTAATGGGCCAAACCTTAGGCTAATAAGTGAGATTTTCTCTAATTTACAATTATGGATAATGATGAGAAATAAAACAAAGAGTATGTTTGGCCCTTTAATAATCGTGATGACAGAATTGGAAGCGTTTACTTGTTTCCAAGAATAAAATTGGAAGAGACGCTCGTCGGTATATTTTCTAGCTAGAATTTGTTTTGCGGTCTATTGATTTAAACAAACATAATAATATTTTTATATTACAAAAGGCGTTTTGTAATTTTTGTATAAACCTTTTGCAACTACATATTCTGGTATATTATATATAATATACCTTTATATGATAATAGCATGACATCTAAAGATTAATGCAAAAATTCTGTAATTTTTGTATAAACCTTTTGCAACTACATATTCTGGTATATATAGTATACCTTTATACTCATAAAGGATTGATGATTAATTGTGAAGAGACGCGGGTATTTGCTCCCTTCTTACTGATTCGGACGAAAACAACAAACTTTACTACAATGAGCGTTTGTAATTCTTATTACCGGACATACACACCATGATCCCAATGTGTAGTAAATCAAAGTTTGGATTTTTGTTACCAAATTCAAACTTGGTTTTACTACACACCGGAATTTCGATGTCTCATACACCGTGATGCAATATCATAGAGACCGGGATCCTGGAGTCTAGATATATTAGAATAGTCAATTCTTACTAATATAGTCCACTATTATAACCTCTCTATCTAACCATCGAAATAGTGGCTTTATTTTGTTATAATCATTGTTCGGTCATAATGGTTCCAAATCTAGTCTTTGATCGAAAAACATACCGTTAGAATGCCAAAAATCGATTTCGAAAGAAAGACCAATTATTTTCGTTCCTTCTGTCGACGTGGAAAAGATGAAGATTTATTTTTAGAAAATGTCAAAACTATGTAGTACGATGCAAATATTTGTTTCTGCTGAGGTCTAAAACAATTTCGTCCATATGTAGTTTGGTGTAATTTATATTTTGATTATTGTAAAAGACCGATATATGTCTAAGTATTTAATTTGTTGAAAAATAATTAGTCACATTTGTTTCAAGACTATTTTAAAATTTTGCAAAAACATTACACTAAATAAGGAGAAAAAACGGAAGAAGAAATGAAAAGGTTAAGATCCGTCATGACCTGAGAAAAGCTATCCAACAAATTGATTAGTTAGCATCACAAACCAAAGACAGAATTTGCCACGACGGCGTTCGACAACAGCCGGGATCTCCTTACCGTAAAACGCCTCACCCCCTTCGCGATCTCCTGCTACTTGACAGCAGGGGATGCGACCTCCTGTCACTTGGCAGCAGGGGATGGTGAGGTTAGATGGAGTCACCTGCACCCAGCCTCATCACACCTTTCTGCTGTCACGTGGCGGACGGTCACGGAGAGAAGGTCAGGAGATCTCAATCGGTTCGACAATGACGCATCAGTGTACTTGTGGGGCCACCAAATTCACAAAATTTTCCAACTATTGCTTGTGGGCACACCACCTAATAGATTTATTTAGACTAACTTTTTTTTTTTCCGTTTTGGAAAATAGTTTAGACTAACTTTGATGGACTGATTCACAAAAGCACAATATTCTGCACGTCTTCTCCCTCTATTATATATTTGAACAAAATGCACGTCTTTTTCAATTATTGCTAATTACAAATAATTCTCTACTTCTTTATCCATGCAATCAGGGACGGAGAGAGGGGCGGGGGGCTGGAGATACGTGCCCCCAACGTCGACGAAAAAATCCTATAGATAGGTATTTTTTTTTTTGAGTATTCAGTTCAAAGTGTGCAGCTGTTTAGCAAAGCACTAACTCTCTGTTGCGTGGTCACATATTGTTTAGCGTTCGACAATTCTCTGCTAAGTGACTAAAATGTGTTTAAAACTTACCAAAATACAAGGATGGCGAGAAATCAGATATCCAAAATACTGCATCGGATTTGATTGATAAGAATGACTCTTTTGATTTTGTATTTGTTGGAAAGTTTATGTTGAAAATTTTAGGAATGACAAGTACACTTTCTAAAATTCTAAGAGTGAGAGATCAAAACATAGGGTGTGCTCTTAATATGATCAACAGGGTAAAAAAGAGCTTACAAGATACAGAGAGGTTGATTGAGATAATTTTTTGAAAGAAGTCTGAGATTTGTGAATACATGAAATTGATGTGCCTAATAAGGAGGATGTTGTCATTTTCCGGTGTAGAAAAAAGCGTAAAGGTGGTGAACTGATGACATATTTTCATCATTTTCGTACAGAAATCTTCATAAAGGTACTTCATTTATCTTTGTTATGTTGATACACATGACATTGATGATTAAATTGTCTATATCGCAATTAATTTTTATTCATATAAAATCTTAGGTGATTGACATTATCGCCATGGAAATGGATGAATACTTCACAGAGGCAAATACAGATTTACTTATATGTGTAAAGTGTCTGATCTTTCAGATTCTTTTGTGAACTTTGATCATTGTTAATTGTTGCATCTTGCTGAGTTATATCAAGATGGATTAACTTCCTTGGAACGAATAGAGCCTGACCATCAACTTGACAATTACATTGTCAATATGAAATCAAATGAAATATTCTCTAATATAAATAATCTTGGAGATCTTGCAGAGAAGATGGTGGAGAAAAATTATCACAATTATTTTCCTTTAGTATATCGACTTATCGAGTTAACATCGATCTTACCCGTTGGAACGGCTAGTGTTGAAAGAACTTTTTCTGCAATGAATATCGTCAAGACTGATCTAGTTGCGGGATGACGTAATATCGGATTGTTTATTGTTTAACTTTGAGCATGAAATTTTTAGCACCATTGAAGATAAAGATATTATGCAACGATTTCAATCAATGTCATCTCGAAGAACCTTTTTACGTCCCTTAGCAACTCCTTCCCCTCCTACAATAGACAAATAAAAGGTATGTATTGATGTATATTACTATATTTATTTAATAATTATGATCCGCACATTGCTTTCGTGTATTGTTTATTTTTTTTGTACATTGGTTGGTAGATGTATTTTCTTTCATATATTTTATGTTATAATACAAAAATATGTCTAAAGATTTTATCGGTTTTTCCGGTCCGAAACAGTGACCGGTGGTAATCCTGTGACGACGCCTGTCAGTGTCCCCAATAACGAACTCCTGGCTCCACCAGTGCATGCAATATACACACACGTCACTATTGTAATCCCCCGGATCAGATATTTAGAAATATTTAAACTACTATTGTTCAGGGAGAGGAATGGAGAGTGGTGGATATGGAGAACAGACAGAATTTCACGTTTAATTAAAGCAGGTATTAGGACAAATTATGTTTAATTAGACCGTTTAATAGTGTTTTTAATTTAGTCTTAAACAATAGGGGCCTAAAAGTCTTACACTACAGCCACCTATAAAACGGCGGAGTAGGTATCGGGGGAGAAGCTCACAGGGTATAATTGAGTTGGTACACGGGTTAGAATTTACTCCAATAAGTCAAGAGTTCGATTCCAGGGATGTGCACAGTGTGGGTGTTTCACTGCTGCTAAGCCGAAAGTATGGTTTGCAGATGGCACTTTGTGTAGGTCACTGTCTAAGTCCTCACCCAACCAAAAAGACCGCTGGACTCGACTTTTACGTTGCTGTAAAATTTAAAAAGAATGTATTGAACTTCATTCTTATGATTTCTATTTTTGATGGAAATTTTATTTAAGCTGAAATGTTAATTTCTGGGAAGTGGTTTAAATAATTGAAGGAATTTTCATATTTGCTAAACTTCTGATTCGTTACTGGTACTGAAATATCGATATACTTTGAATGATCTTGGAAGTCTAAATGAGTTGCAACCAGATTATAACCACAACAACCATATACAATATATCACAACGATAACAAAAGCGATCGCTAGGATCTAGAGAGGGTGAGAGACAGACAAACAATACCTTCATCCCAAATGATAGAGAGTTTGCTTCTAGTGAGACCACGTCTTTATATGTACTTGCATAAATGACACAATAATAGAAGTATGATGTGCTAGTTTACTAGTGAATGGATTTAGTAAACACAAATAGAAAGCTTATGATATTATAATAGCTATAACTATGTATATGCACAAATAATGAAAGACAAACAAAAAAATGCAACCAGATTATGAAATATTAATTCGTTGTGTGAGTATACAAATAGTGAGACGGTATAACTGCTACTTTGACATTACATGAAAATGCATTTATGAAGTGATTTTTTTTGGAATTGGTATAAGGGTGGCTGGTATAACAGATAAGTTAAGAGAGGAGAGACTGAGATGGTTTGGGTATGTCAAGCGGAGATAGACAACAACGTCTGTTAGAGCAGTTAAAAGCTTATTTTAGAGGGGCTTGGGAGGAGCGGATTAGACATATGCTGATTTCATAGTTTTAGAGGGTAGTAACAGATCTTTGGTTGAAGGGAATGAATTGATAATCCGATGCATATAAGTTTAATTCTTAAGAGCTTTGTTTGTTTGTTTTTAAAATAAGTCATGACAATTGATGCAGTTATTTTGTAGATGTACTTAATCTAGTTCTTTAACACGTTCTATCATAAAATAAATAAATATTTTTATTAAGTTTGGAATGCATATTATGTTTCAGAGCTTACGGACGATGGATGGTCCATTGCGAGTAGATGGTTTCGGGGTGTAACAACTATGCAGCGGATGGATGGAGAATAAATAACTAGTAATCACATGTTCGATCCGTAGAAACAGCCTAAAGTGTAGGGTAAAACTGTGTACATCAGATCAGGAAGTGATTCGGCACTTCTCTGGATCCTTTACAAACACGGGAGCTTAATACACCGGGAAAGTCATTTTATATAAAATAAGCGAAAAAAAATAATTAACATAATGGTATTTTGTTGATACTAATGATTTTTGGCTTACTTTATATATTACAGTAGTGATAAATGTTGGAGAAATTGGAAATAAGTTGAAATGGGCCAAGTTGCAAAATGTGGTCAGCAACGGACTTTGAGCTGAGATTATAATTAGTTTTTATTAATGACAAGTGAAAACTAATAAACTCTTGATTATCTACGTAATGAGTAGATGATTTTAGGGTTGAAATCATTCAATTACGATACCGGGTGAATGAGAAATTAATGCTCACAGTATAGATAAAATAATTTGAAAGTCGGTTGCTTAACCGCAAATTTGAAAATCGGTTACTTAACCGTAAATCAAATTTGAAAATCAGTTACTTAACCGTAATTCAAATTTGAAAATCAGTTACTTAACCGTAATTCAAATTTGAAAAGCGGTTATCTGATCTAACGGTGACAATCTGATCTGATGGTTGTGGTTAAACTGTCAATGAACCACCCTAATCGATTTTTTCCCTATAAATAGTGGCCTAGCTGACCTCTCTTGTCACTCACTCAGAATCCGACTTTCTCCTCCTCTCCTCCTCTGCATACACGTGCTCTTCTTCTCTCTTCTCCTTCTACATTTTGCATCACAGGTTCGTAGAGTTCATACGCTGCAGTGCCGCTCGTCTGAACTGACTTCCATTGTATCATGGGAGACGATTGCTCCATTCGGTTGAGCACAGTATACCGGAGCAATACGTCTTAAGGACGGAGTCCTGGACTCACCTTGGATCTCTGCTCAGTTGAGCTGTAAAGGTTATTGCGGAGCTGAGCTCTGCTTTGTGCTGAGCCCAGCTGACTGTGGGATATCGCAGCACTGTTGTTGTACAGTGTTGTTGTGTTGAGTTCTGCTTTGTGCTGAGCTCTATTGTTGGCTGAGAACATTCGTTGTTCTGCAGCATTGCCCTGCTGAGCTGAGCTTGGCTAAAACGGCTGAGAGCACAACTGTCTGTTGTGCTAAGGTGCCGAGGTCGGCAGGTTAGTAATCAGCCCAGAACGCAAATATAATTGCGCTGACTAGACTGATCTGATCTGTCTGATCAGACTGATTTAGTTCAGCTCGGCTAGAAGGTTGATAGCATAGAATTACTGTTTTGAAGTGCTGTTCAATTCAGGTCGGCAGGTCGGCTGACTCTTCAGAATGCAAACTCAATCGCGCTATCTGAACTGTCTTGACTTAGCAGATCAATCCAGCCTACTCTGAGCTCGGCGGGTCGGTAATTACTGTACAGAAGTTAATTTTATCTGACTTTAAATTATTCTCAACAATAAATACATAATCTTTTTTGGTTGGTAATCACAAAATTTTCCACTAATGCCATACTGATGACATTAGCCATTAGTAATTTTGCACTGCTAATGTCACTATCCATCAGTATGACTAATGGCATGAATTCCCAAAAAAAAAAAAACAAAAATAAACTTAATGATAATAAAAGAGATAGTATTGAAAAGTAATGCTTAAATAAGTATTTGCTTATTTCAGTTGTAGGCGTCCGTTATACTAATTCATTCATTGAAAACCTCTCAACTCATCTACTCTGGTAGGTTAATCTGATTTGGATAATCTTATCGTTGTTTGATTCGATAATATTGTGACGGTTGATTTTTTAGCATGATGTAATTTACACTATGTTGAAAAATCAGTTATATCGATATTTTTTTAGGCAGGGGAAGTAATATTTTATGACATGAAATTTTCGTAGAAGAATGATAAAAACACACTTTTCAAATAAAGACACACCCTTGTTCTTTTTGCACAATTAATTCTATTTCATGATTTATTCATAACCACTAATCAAACAGAGATGTGTCTTTATAAAAAAGGATATGTGTTCATCATTACCCCCGTAAATTTTAAAATGCTCCAAGAATAAATACATTACATTCTAGTAGTTATTTCAAAGCCAATAAAAGTATGACATGCGGGGTCGGACCTCCTGCACCATGCATAATCATCTAAATGACATATGATTTTTTTCTTATATATCATTTCATTATTTATTACGTAGTAACTATTAGGATGTCATACCGTTAGTGTTGGAGTACCGTTTTACACAACATTAATTTGATGAGCACTTACAAACTTCAATATTATCTAGCGGTCAACTGATTAGAAGAAGATAAGTAAAATGCATTGTTTTTATGGGTTGATCGGGGGATACATTTTAGAATGAGTTTTTTCTTAAAAAAAAAGTTACAAATTAGTTTTACCATACGGTTTATGATTAGATAAGCTAATTAAAGTATTATAGTTTATTTTATTTTCCAATTGGACAGGTCCCTTTTTTACACACCTGTTTTATAGAGCATCCTTATGAGAGGAACAAAATTCCAAAAGTGATTCATAACATCTAAGGCATTCCCAAATTCCTTAGTTTTTTAATTTATCATACACACACAGCTATATATATATATATATATATATATATATATATATATATATATATATATATATATATATATATATATATATATATATATATATATATATATATATATATATATCTGTGTGTGTGTGTGTGTGATGATGTGACAAAATCTACCCGCTCAGATAAGACAAAAGTTTTCAGTCAGTCAAACGGTCAACGTAGTTCAGGCTCAACTACTTGACTAGTCAATCTCGACCATAATATATCAGACTCAGTTTCTATCATCAACATGCGGGACAAGTCATCTAAAATGACTAAGACAAATCCAAGTATTTCTTAGTCTGTTCGACTCGTCAGATTTAATTGCTCTTGGCCAAACCACACAGAGCAGCTCAGCCCGGCCACATCCCTAGTTGAACTACAATGGCACCCTGACTCAGCAATGTGCTGGTTAACCAACTACTTATGGTCGGCCTCAGCTATATTCAAATATCAGTATAACTTCACAAGGAATCAAGTTCTGCTCGGCCTCGAAACTGTCTCGGCCTCATCACTTTGATTGCTTCAAGACTTAGCCTTGGATTCATCAACTCGGCTAAGTTCAGACAAGATATTTATCAACTGCCGTCTGGGACCCACCAATACAATTCTGCAAGTGCTTTCCAGGTATCAAGCATCGCTTGGCCAAGTACAGAATCATTATTGCTGGCCGACCTACGTGTCATAGATTCAGCCACTGACGCAGCCATAGTCGCAGGCATCTATCTAGTCACACAATACACTTACAGCAGATAAAGTAGCCCTCCAGACACACGTCTTCGTCCCATCAACTGGCAGAGACCTTGAACAACGGAAAGGATAAAGGCTAGGAAGGAGGCAAAAGGAAGGGATTCTGAACCTTTCTTCTTCAAGAGCTAATACAGAGCAAAATCTTCATAAGAAAACTGTGAGATCACCTCTAACTCTTCAAACACAAAATTATCTCAGTGAGAATGACCCAAACTGACTTGAGCGTCGGAGGATTTAACCCGGGATCATGCCCCCAGGGCCTCTGATCTTTGCTTCTCTGTACAGGTCATCAAGGAAGTATTTTGGATATACAAGTCAGGAAGAGCTAACGACGTTTATTCGGGATCATCTCTGATCCTTGGTGAAGATCCAGCTTCATCAATGTGTGTGTATATATATATGTGTGTATATATATGTATATATATGTATATCTATATGTATATCTATATGTATATGTATATGTATATCTATATGTATATGTATATCTATTTTTTTTAGTGGAAGGACGGGCGGTACTGTCCGGAGATTTTATTAATATTGCCCTCACTTATTGCGGAAGAATACCGTGGTTATATACAAAATCCTATCTACGAAGGGAGACTCTCCCAAACTAAGCAAAATAACATCATGTAAATATAAAGAATGTATATATATATATATATATATATATATATATATATATGTGTGTGTGTGTGTGTGTGTGTCTATATATATATGTATATATATATGTATATGTATATGTGTGTGTATATATATATTTATATATTTATATATATGTATATATGTCCCTCTGGACGTAATTCATTACACGTTTCCAGTCTGGGAATGCATATGTGGAACATGCGAATTAATAGGGTCACCAATCAATGACAAATATTGCCACTCGTGTATCCAATTATAATGTATTATTCTACTTGTGGTGCCATCAAGTCCACACATTTTTTTCTAGTATATAGTCTAAGCCATTCACCTAATGGATTAATTTAGAATAAAAAACAATCTTTTCAACGTCGTCTTGCCCTTTTTTAGGTTTGAACAAAATGCGTGTCTTTTTCACTTTAGGTTAGTTAATATAACAATTTGATTGGAAAAAAATATAAACTTCTCTGCTTTGGATATGATAAAAAATAATCGTCAAAAGAGAATCGACAAGTTTTATGTTGGTCAATGAATAATTATTAGAAGTTCATCGACTAACCATATAAAGAATAATTGATTATTTAGTGACGATGAGTCTACAAAATGGACGGATCTGTTCCATTATTATGTTTCTTATTGATGAATGAGTAACCACTAGAATTTACTCATTGACCATTATAAAACTTACTATGAGAATTAACTGTTAAATACAATAACAACAACATTACTCCATTGCTTAGAGACTCCTGTTCATAGTGGGGTATGGAAGGTCGGATGTACGCAACCATACCATGTGTTAGAAACACATAGAGGTTGTTTCCCGATGACCCATAATGATGCGTCAAGCTATGTTGATCAACTGCTACTTCACAATATAAGAAGCGCAGCCAATTTAGTAAGTCATTTTGCTTTATTTCATCATATTCCAAAGTCAAAGAAGAGTGTGTCCTTGACTCCAGTAGAAATAGAAACATGAGAATTAACGGTAAAATATGTATCTTTATCAAGTCTAAATATGTATTTATCAATGCTCTTAATTTTCCATATCCTTGAATTTTTAACATATCTCTCTCCACTACTTTACACAACAAAAATTACATTACCCTATTGTCTTATAGCTTTCCGCCTATGATGGATATAGAGAGTCGGGTGTACGCAATCATACTCATGTGTTAGGAACACACAGAGGTTGTTTCCTGATGACTCATAATAAACTTTTTCAATTTATAAGTCATATTTTCTTGAGGACTATAAGTCTTTAACCACCACATGATTAGAGGTCCAACATCTCATTCTCTCCACACTCAACAGAGAGGTGGATATCGTGTATGGTAGAATCCCATCATGATCATCATCAAAAATTTCTTCTTGATCACCATTTCATTTTGCATATGTCTGAGTAAACAAGTTCTTGAAGCAGCTCCTCAAGATGCTCTTACCAAAACTCTCCCTGGTTTTAATGGCACTTTTCCTTCTAATCACTATTCAGGGTACTTTCTTTCACACCTTTTTACCTTTTCTTGTAATTTTCTTTTACCAAAACACCCCCCCCCCCCCCCCCGAACCCACCAGCATAAACGTTCACACGTACAAACATGTACATATATGACTGTGGAACTCAAAACCTTGTCTGTATAGATACGTGACGTTGGATGGGATTCCTCAGAAGAACCTCTTCTACTATTTCGTCCAATCAGAACGAAACTCTTCGGAGGATCCACTTGTTCTATGGCTCAACGGCGGGCCAGGTTGCTCTAGCTTCGATGGCTTTATATACGAACATGGTAACTATCCTTCTCCTACTCATGAGTAGATATGCATATACATATACAACAACAACATTACCCCATTGATTTGTAAACTCCGGTCTATAACAGATATAAGGGTTGGATGTACGCAAACATATCCATGTGTTAAAAACACATACATGTTGTTTTCTAATGACTCATAATGAGAATTGCGTCAAGATGTGTCGATGATATGTATTTTATATTTCAATAAAGTGTTTATTATCATAAGCGATGCATTATCATTTATTGCTTAACCATTAGTGTAATCTGCAGGACCCTTTAATTTTGAAGCTGCAAAAACCAAAGGAGGCCTGCCAATCTTACATCTCAACCCATATAGCTGGTCCAAGGTTTATAATCATATCTTATTCACGGGCATTTAATTTGTTGGATTTTCTATAAATTATTAGGATCCTCATTTAGATTTGTCACGAATTTTGTATATAACTACTCCAGAAAAATTAGAGACATTTAGAATCGTATTTAATGATTCATATATATAGTACTCATGTCAGAAAAATTTCACTAACATAATGATTCTAATTCCTAACTCCCCCCCCCCTCCTCCCCGGGTGACTGCAGGTTTCCAATGTGATATATTTGGAATCACCATCAGGGGTTGGTTTATCTTACCCACCTTTGAATCAAACGGGAGACTTGCAGACTGCAATTGACACTCATGCTTTTCTACTCAAGGTAGTCAAAATTTCCTTTTGTTGATTAAGAATAATCATAAGTATAACACGTTGGACGGATGGTCTTGAACAACTGGTAAGGTAGCTGTTTTATGATCTTAAGGTCACGGGTTTGAACCGCAGAAAAGCCTCTTACGCAAAAAGTATGGGGTAAGGTTGCGTAAGAAGCGATTCCGTCCCTTCTCAGACCCTAAGCAAACGCGAGAATCTAGTTCACTGGAACACTTTTTTTTTTAGTATAACACGTTGGTTGTTATTTGCTAGCAATTATTTCTCAATTAATCACCTACTATTAAGGAAAAGAGAAATGCATACCCCACTCATTTCGACTTAATTAAACACAAAGCATAGAAATTTTTGCTAGATTTCTGAATAATTTTTATAACAAAAGCATGTGGTCTCTAGCATGATAAATAGTAAACTACTTTTATGGTAACCATTTTAAGGATCCAGGTGTACTTTATGAGGATAAGTATTTTATCTGTTTTGTAATCAACTTTTAGGTGACATCCTTTGGAAAAGAAAACGCACCCAAAACTGCCGAAACATTAAAATAAGATGTCGATAATTACTTAAGATTATTTGCCACATTTAGGTTAGAAAACCAAAAATTTGGTTTCAAGAAATTCTCCCTTACAAACAACAACCACCAAATTAAGAAAGACATGCAAAGTTGCAAAGCTTTAATTTCGCCTCTACTTCTTCTTTATCTAAACGCATATGGTTAAATTGTTCATGTAACACGTAAAAAAAGACATTCCCGATACATTAGGTTTTTGTATTTCCATAAGGTCTTAGCATGGCTGGATCGCTTCGCGATATGATATAAGTAGCTTTACCTTATACTTTGTGCAAGAAGCTGTTTCCACGGTTCGAACCCGTGATCTTAAGGTCACAAAGCATCAACATTACGAATTGCTTTTCGCGACTCAAACTCGTGATCTTAAAATCACAAAGCATCAATCTTACCAATTGTTCTAAGATCTACCCTTCCTTCATGTAACACGTAATATCATTAATTAATCACTATGATATTGCTGTGAAGTTAGGTGTGCTTTAGCAACTATACTACTTCATCCAAAAATATCCGTTGCCACTATCTTTTTGAGATAGTTCTTTATTATTAGCATGAACTTAAGAACTTAATATTGTATAAAATAAGCGACAATAAAAAGATATAAAATGACAATTATTGGATCACATTATTTTTCTTTTCAATATGCTAATACATACCATTATGATTGACTGATAATTAGTTTTAATTCTTGAAGACAACACGGTTTTTTCTGTTGTAATAATTTTGAAGTTTTTATGCTCTTTTTTATATGAATTTTGACTTGTTTGACATGATGACTTCAAAACCAGTGGTTAGAGCTATACCCAGAGTTTATTTCCAACCCATTCTACATATCTGGAGAGTCTTATGCAGGCATTTACGTGCCCACACTAGCATCCCAAGTAGTCAAAGGTACACAAATTGACATAAAATCTAGCAACATTATAACTTATAGTGCTGAATTTTTTTTTATATGGGGATGTGACAAAATCACTTGTTAATTCCAGGAATAAAATCTGGAGTTAAACCCGCAATAAACTTCAAGGTATGGTACAAAAGTGCTTCAAGTAATTGAAAAATTAGGAGTTGTTAGACATTATGTTTGTCAAAACATATGAAAAATGCATTTTTATATCTTATCTGATAATTTTTTTTTTGATTATTTCCATGTTAAAAGAATTTTCCTACCTTCCAATTTCAGGGTTATATGATAGGGAATGGGGTTTGTGATGACCAGCATGATGGGAATGCACTTGTTCCTTTTGCACATGGGATGGGCCTCATCTCAGATACTCTTTACCAGGTTAGTTCACAGACACTATAAACATAAAAATGACCAAATTTGTTACATTATAAGTTTTCACTTTTCCAATAGGGAGGACGGGCATTGAAACAGCTGGTCATGTTGTTGTCTTGTGATCTTAAGGTCACATGTTTGAGCTACATAAACAGCCTATTGTACAAAGTATAGAGTAAGACTGCGTACATCATATCGCAAAGCGATCCGGACTCGTTTCAAACCCTACACAAATATGGAAGCCTAATGCACCGGGACCGTTTTTTTATTGGCATCCCCAATAGAGCATTAACCTAATAGTCAAAGCTGAGGTCCGAAGACCATGGGACCTTGAACTCTGTTTTCTACACATCTAACTAGAAAATATACATATACATATACATACACACACATATATGTACACACACTAGCGTCCTATTCCACCACTCGCCCTAATTGACCCCAAACAAGCAAACAACAACAACATTACCTCGTCATTTTAGAGGCTTCCGTTTATAACGGGTATGAGAGTCGGATGTACGCAACCATACCTATATGTTAGAAACATACAGAGAAAGTTGGATAGGTACGCAACAACATTACCCAAGGAATTTGGATATGTTGTGCTAACATAGATATTGCTTACTTGTCAATGGACACATGTACGATAAACACATACATCTTGAAATTCTTTAATCAACGGTGAAGAAAATTTAATTCCATGTGGTTAACACAGGAAGCTCTGGTCAATTGCAAAGGGAACTACCAAAATTCCAGAGATCAATCTTGTACAGAAGTCTTAGAAAAGATCGATGACGTGAGTCCATTTTCTTACAACGTTTAGGACCACTATGTACTTATATGCTAATATACAACAAATTAAAGGTTTGTCGTTTATTTGTCATGACTTGAATTTTCTGCATCTTTTGGCATAACTGGTTATTCCTTACCTCGGGACCAAATTGTGTGTTAATTATATGGCTCAGAATCTAGATGGGCTCAACATTTATGACGTTTTGGAACCATGCTACCATGACAATTCATCAGAAAATGATGTGAAAAATTCAAGTTTACCACAAAGCTTCAAGCGGCTTGGGAGAAGTAATGAAAGGCCACTTCCGGTGAGAAAGAGGATGTTCGGCCGTGCATGGCCGTTCCGGGCTATTGTAAAGCCCGGAGCAGTTCGCCTTTGGCCTGAACTATCAACAGGATTCGATGATGTTCCGTGTATGGTAAGTTTTTAAATAAAAACTTATGTAAGAAATTGTTTTTTTTCATTTCATTCAGTCATTTATTTATAATATGTGTGTGCATACGTATGTGTCTGATTCTATTTAGGTGTAAGTCTTTCTTATTTGAAAAAAAATAAAATTTAGATGACGAGAATATTGATGTGATCAAGAATTTTCATCATATAGATTAGGTCATGAAAGGAATTTGTCTCAAGATTAAGGTCTTAGAAAGGAAATAATAGAAACAATTCTAAATTTGTTTTTGATTAAAATAGAAAGAAAAGGAGTCTACGGGACATAGCTAATCAAGTTGAAAGTTGTTTCAAGAAATAAATGGTTCGATTCCGGAGACAAGCGCAGTGTGGTGTTTCACTGTTGTCTGAGACAGATGTCTGATTTACAGTGGAAACCTTGTGTGAGCTCCCTTTGTATGACCTCCACAACCTAAAAAGCTGCTGAGTTTCTGATTTGCATCCTCCACCGTCCTTCTTAGAGTTGAAACGATAGAGACCCTTGACAACATGATATGACTTTTTTGCTTAAAAAAAGAAAGAAAAGGAAAGGAAAAAGAATAATGCGGTGGTGTTTGCTTACTACTTAACCTTATGAATACGGACAAGTCACATTATTCCATTCAGTGACAAGTTGCATGTCTTTATCTTACAACATTCAATACGCTATTCTTTGTAAAATTCAATGTATGCTCCACTCCTTTTTCTTTTTTGTTGAAGAATGTGGTCCACTTTCTTTATTCAATTCAATGCCATTTGCCAGGCAGAGTAAATTTTAAAAATGAATTATCATTCTTTTGTTTCACCTTTTTTCATATATATATATATATATATATATATATATATATATATATATATATTGATAAACCATTAATTATTAGAACTTTTGGAAGAGATGGTGGGTCGGTGATGTAAGGGAAGTCAAAACAATACACTATGTATACACACACACCTATGTGTACGCATGCACGTACGCATTTGTGATCACAAAAATATAAAACATTTTGGAAGAACTTCAATATAAAGTGGACAATTCTTGACCTTCTTATTTCAGAGTATGACTTTTCTTTCAACAAAAACAAAGCCCTCGTTTAACAAATTTGTAAAAACATTAGTTTTCCAACATGTAAATCTATCTATATGCTATATCTACGTGTATCAAGGATAAAGTTTAGTTTGTCATGTTAATTGCACCATTGATTTAAAGAAAAAGTAGCTATAAAGAATTTTAAATATTGCAGAACGATGAAGTCGCAACCGCATGGCTAAACAACCAGGATGTGAGGAAGGCAATCCATGCTAGTCCGGTAATAATATTTTTATATTTCCATCTTCTGCATCTTTATTATGTTTCATCGAGAAACAACCTCTTTGTGTTTTGAATACATGGTTATGGTTGTGTACATCCGACCTTCCATACCTTGTCATAGTCGAGAGACTCTATGACAATGAGATAATGTTGTTGTTGTTGATAGGACCTCCTTTTCTACTCTTATGTTCATATATCACATGTAACATTTTTAAACCTTGTGAATACAAATATTTTTGGATTAGTAAGTTTTAGACGACCATTCAAGTAAAATTTATAAGAGAAGGTGTTACAAATATTTTCTATACAAGATTTATAGCGAGTAGAACAACAATATTGTTGTAAGTTTCAGTGACTTATATATAGGTACAAAATTTGTATGTATAGGATGCGGGAAAATGGAGCCTCTGCGGAGGGCTAATCAGGTACATTCATGATGCTGGAAGCATGATCAGTTATCACAAAAATCTTACTGCCGATGGCTACCGTGCACTTATATACAGGTATATGCCCTTGCAAATTGGAACTTATGGTTATTTAATTAAATGATTTTGAAATATATATACAACAACAATCATACCCAATATATCTCAACGACATCAAAAGCTATCGCTTAGGACCTCAATTCTAAGGGATAGAGATTTTGCTATCAGTGAGACATTCGGCTATACATGTACTTGCATAGATAACACAATAATGATTGTTATGTAATTAATTATGTAATAGTCTGAATATCACTAATTATGAACTTTGCTAATTCTATATTGCAGTGGGGATCATGATATGTGTGTCCCATTTACTGGCACAGAAGCATGGGTTGAATCATTGGGATATCAAGTAGTGGAAGAATGGAGACCTTGGATTTCTAATTACCAAATTGCCGGGTATACAATATGCTTATTATTTACCTTCTCATGTTCTTAATTTACATTTTCCTGTGTCACACATGTATATGCACGTGTACAAGCACACTATATATAGAATATTTGTGTGTGTGCACATATGTGTATATAAAAATTTATGTGTGTGTATATATATGTATATGTATATGTGTGTGTGCGTGTGTGTATGTGTTTGTTTGGGGTGTTTTTGTGTGTTTGTGTGTGTATGTATCTGTATATGCTTGCTTTTACATTGTCATATCAAAAAGTAAATAGTTAAACTAATGTGGATTTTGTTTTTCCCCAGGTACACCCAGAAATATGCCAAAGGCCTCACATTTCTCACAATAAAGGTATCTATGGATTTAGGAGTATTTACTTTACTTTTCTTTTTATCTTTAAAAAAAGGAAATGATATACACGCAATTTTCAATATAGACTATTAAGAAACAACCTTTTCTAACGCATGAGTATAGTTGTGTTCATTCGACCTCCTATATCCTACCACAGACGAGAGTCTCTAAGCAAATAGGGTAATGATACTATTGTTGTTCTCAAAATAAATCTACTTTCTTAGGATTTGGATAATATATATCCAAGAACCAATTCCATTTCAGTTCCAGCTTTAAGGGGCTAAAGAATCTCTCATGATGAAATATATTTTTTCCTTTTCTGTTTTTGCGAAATAATTTCGATGTAAACTTGTTTAAATATTACCTCTATATGCACGCATTAGTTAAGCTTTGCTGATTATTTACAAGGCAAGACATATAAAATTTGTAATTTGAACTTTTATGGGATATGTACCAACCTTAGATTTGGGTCAAATTTGAGTAGAGAACATGTACTTATAACTAGCAAAGGGAACAACATTTTTATTAACGACTTTCCATTTTCACCAATGGATCCCAAAGTATAACAAAAAGAATATTTCCGGTGTATCAGACTCTTGCGCAAACGCAAGTCCTCAAAATATAATAAGATACATTATCTGATTTCAGATATACTTCTTCTCCCCCCCCCCCCCCCACCCTCGGTTTTGAAGTATTTATTCTATATTTTATGAATACTTGGGTCTGAAATATTTTGTTATTGTTTTATTGTGATGAAGGGAGCCGGACATACAGTACCAGAATACAAGCCTCGAGAGTCACTGGATTTCTACAGCCGTTGGTTGCAAGGACAAAGTATATGATGCTAATTATCACAATAAAGAAAATTATTTCTTTTTCTTTCTTTGACATAAGCATAGAAATCACATCTTCTTGATTAAATTGGCGAGGAAAATGGGAAAAGAATAACAATGGTTACAGAAATAAAATGTGAATATTTTTCATTTCAATTTGGTGTAGGAGAATTAATTGTATTTTGGAAGAAATCAACAGAAACCCACTATTAATTTGCTTCAACATATTGCTCCAAAATTCTCAAACACGTCATGTGCATCAAGAATAAGGAGGTGCAGCTCGAATGACATAGCTCAGTTGGTATTTGGTTGGAAGTTGCTTCAAGGGGTATGAGGTTTGATTCCAAGGACATACGCAGTGTGGGTATTTTACTGCTATCTGGGCCAAATGCCAAATTTGCAGTGGACACCTTATTTGGGCTCCTTGTAAATGACCTCCCTCAATCTAGGAGGCCGCTTACCTCTTGATTTACATCCTCTACAATACTTTTTGGGGCTGGAACAGCGGAAGCTCTTAGGGCCAGACTATATGTAGCGACCCGTCCCGAGCCCTAATACTCGAAACAACTCACCCGCCGTATTTCACTAAGGAAAATACAAGCTGTCGATACGATCAATTTACACGTCAGCAAAATGACGCAAATCGATGTAGCAGAAGTCATAAAAATAAAAATCCTCGAAATAATCATCATCATTGATGTCAATGTCTAGGCAAATCCGAATCGATACAAATATCATAACACTAATAAATTCCAAATCTCAAATTACATAAACCTCAATTCCGTAAATACTAGTCTCAACTGAACCATCAATGTATCTCCTCATGAAATCATCATCATAATATCTTCTATCCTGAAATCTCCGCTCCTGATCATCCTCGGGTGTACTAACTCATATACTTGTCTATCTGCAAAACAACAACAGGGTATAGCATGAGCAAAATACATCACCCAATAAGTAGCCTCACTGTACTTACCATGAGATCATACACGGAGAAGCAAGTGTAATACAATAATTAATGAAATAGAAAATAGATGCTTCTCTTTGCAAATAAAATTTACCTTTTTGCCCCTATACCAATCAAGCAATGAAGTCACATGCAACTAAGTCAGCAACACACAAGTGTTGGTACAATCAAAATCGATGATTCAACTTTTCTAATCAATGTGATGCGATACGATACGATATTTCCATTCGATATGATACAATAATTCCATTTAATACGATATGATACGATACGATATTCCGATCAACAATACCAATACGATTTCGATGCAATGGTCATGGCACTTGCCTTACAAGTAACTTATACCATAATTCTTATGAAATGATCCCCCCAATAGTCAAATATGTCACATGCGCTCTATCGAAATAGTCAAATATGCCCGGACACTCCAATTTGGGGTCTAATATGCACAGACGCTCTATCAAAATAGTCAAATATGCCCAGACGCTCTATTTGTTTGAGGCCAATCTGGCTTACCGATATATTTTCCTTGTAAGAGTGAATTTTCAAATATGCGATGCAAATTTCAAAATGATTTTCAAATATCGTTGTGATTTTCCAAACACGATTTCAAATGTTCTATAATTTCCAATCACCAATTTCAATCACAAACACAAACAAAAAAATACCATCACATATACGGTTTACGATTACGATGTCTTTATCCAACACCACTCACGTATACACACATATATATGTATATGCTCACCCCCATACATGTGCATATATATACATGCATCTCCCTCGACCCACTTCCCTCCCAACCCACTACCCAACTCATCTCCCCCTCATCCTTACCCCACGGCCCCCCTCACTGCCTCTCTGCCTAGTACCTCTCCTCACCCCTCGGCCCAGCCCCCATTTCCCCTACACGAACCCTAATTTTTCTCTCCCTCACCCTAACCACTCAGCCCTAACATATTTATTACACCACTAATATTTTCTCACAACTAATCCCATAGACAGTAAGTACGGTTCACGTCTAACATACTGCTGCGAAAATCGCATCCAAAAACCCTGTCATCCGCCCACATGCGCCTCAAACAGCTTGCTCACGCGTAACCACTCGCCCATGCATGTGGCACACGAGCCATCTCCTGCCACCGGTGTCGACCAACAGAATTTTCTTTTTTTATATCCTATCTATTCTCATCATTAAGTCATACAAATTCCAACTTACACCACTATCAAATTCCTTCAAAATCGATACTGATGCATCGATTTATTTCACATAAAATCATGCACTTATAATTTATATACTATCAATTATATCGCCAAAATTCCCCAAAAACTGCCTTGGCCATACGTATACATATTGCTGCAAATATATTTTTATTCTCGACCTTAATTACGCAAACACCTAAATTTTATATCTTCAAGTACATATATACATGCAACCAAAACATACTTAAATTCATAGTTTATAACTCATGTATGTATATGGAAATGGTAGGAATTTATTGTACCCAAATAATCATTGTCCTACCGTTAGTGAATAATATGACCCTTATGTTTATATATACTCGGCCAGTATACACTTAATTTACCAAATTTACCATTACAAATAAGCTACATATATTATATGCATAAAATTATTCATTATATACAAATAATAACCACACAGCCAGTACCCATAAGAAGTACCACATTATTAAGTCCATAGCATTTGCACATGCTAATTCGGCTAGCAAATTTTTATTTACATATATACATAATTCGGCCTGCAATTGTTTATTCATATATATATATATATACATATATTCTACTACATACACACACATATATATACTCAGTCACACATTAATATGCTATATATAACATTCATTAGGTCCCAAAATAATATTGCTGGCCGAATACAAGGATTTTCACAAATGGATAATGAATTCGGCCATACACCATATTACCAAGATTCAACGTCCGTATAAACACAAAAATATCCACTGCTATATCCATATCTATACCTCAATTTATGCAATCATATATATATATATATATATATATATATATATATATATATATATGTATGTATGATCCATAATTTGATATGAAAATAATTATGTGGATTTCACAAATTCATAATAAGTATAGAAAAGATACTTACTTTGGTCCGTTTATACTATACTGTTATCCGGTTCAAGTTCCGTCTGACCAAAATTTCTCTTTTCTTCTTCCATACGAGGGCGGGCGGATTTGTATATTGGTGAGGGTAGAATTCGGTTGAGGTATTACATACATATATATATATATATATATATATATATATATATATATATATATATATATATATATATATATATATATACATACATACATATATACATACACATACATATATATACACACACACACACACACATATATATATATATATGGGTTGCGAAAAACCTTTAGGTCTAGCGGTTGAGTAGCATTTATCCCATTTCCGGGTCTCGAGTTCAATTCCCTACCCAATTTTTTTTTTAAAAATAATATATATATATATATATATATATATATATATATATATATATGTGTATGTGTGTGTGGAGGGGTTAAATATGCCCCTTTTTCCTCCAAAGGCTGCCGCCGGAATTTGTGGTGCTGCTGGAATTTGGAGGGTGTGGGGGGGGGGGGGGGGGAGAGAGAGGAAGGGCAGTCAGCTCGGGGTGGAAGATTTGGGGTTTTTTTTGATTCTTGGTTAGAGGGTATATGAATATATATATATATAGATAGGTAAATAATTAGTTTCCTATTAGGTTTAGGTTATTATGGTTGAGGTAAATCATTTAACTTCCAAAATTCATCATATATTTCCTATCTCTATCACATAAGATAACTATTTCCTATTATATAGGTTTTCCTATCCTAACTTTTCCTTTTTATTTATTTTCCCTTTTCTTTATTTCTTTATTTATTATTATTATTATTTTATTTTCATTTTCCCCGAAAGTCAGGGGATGTAACAGATCTCTTCCCCTTGTACAATAAGTTTCGTCATCAAAACTTGGGTATTACGTAATCAACAACTTAGTGTAGTTCTACTCGATCCATTCACCTAGTATATGCCACGAATATCATTATACCAACCTCACTTTAGGCTGTGAAGCCCTCAATTCCACTTATATTGGATATCATTCAACTTATATAATTGTAATCTACAATTCGAATTCTTAAATCATCATATATGATTCACCTCATAGATAAATGACCAAACTAAATATCCATTGAGCACTCCAATATGTTAATCATTACACTTCCTCCATGTAGAACTAAGTCCTCAAAATCAATCCTTATATACTTACGACCTAAATTTGTGATCGTATCCTTACTCCTTCGCAATATTATCAATAGCGTAATATACAAAATATGTTTGTGGACATATTTTTTCCTTCAAATAAAAATGTAGCTTACGTAGCTATAATTCAGAATATTTATTTAAAATAATATCCATTTTAATTTTTTTAAACACAAGAACCAGAGTAGTCTATCTTTGTTTTCGCAAAGCAGTGTCTCAAGTGACCTCTTATTAAAATGATGGTACAACTTACTTTGCAAAAGTATTACAGGTAAAATCATATTAAATCAATTAAAATTCAACAATTATAAAAATTTCTTTTTTAATACAACGATTTGAATATGATGCCCCTTTTTTTAATTTTTTTAAATAAATACATATTTTGAAAACTACTTTTTGTTTCGCAAAATTAAGTAAGTTCATCGTAAGCGAATAAATAACTTCAAAGACACTTAATAGATGAAATGCTTGCAATATCGATAGTCGACAAATAAAATTAATTTCGACAAATTAGATGTAACTTAAACGAAAATTTGAGGCATTATATAAGCAATATATAAGCATATCGTTCTTATAAAACATCTAGATCTTAGAAGTTTTTCTTTCCAAAGTTGTCAAAATAATTGAAACTGCATTATGATGATATATAAATATGAAAAAAGAATTAGCCTTGTAAAATGAATAGACCATAAAAAAGAATGAAACCAATTGAAATGCTTAAAAGCAAGATCCTTGAAGTACCTTAAAAATATGTAGGTATACTTTGGTGTACGTGCATATATGAAAATATTTAAGTGCTTGAAAAATATAATAGTCTCATATTTCGTATAGTTTCTATAAATCATCCTCATTTGCAACTAAGATTTCATGTGTACAGTGTCTTATAAATCTAGTATTCGTCTACTCGTGATAAAATCTTTAGCGTAATTTATCCAATCCTAGTATGACACACTGAATATTGATCGACTTAAGGTGTTCTAATGCATCATTCTTCCGCGCGCCACACTAATCCACCGTACTTCTCTACTTACTTATTTCAACCACTAGTTTTTAACAGATCCCCTTCCCCTTTGACCTCCTCCTTCTCCTCGTTAATGATGATGATGACGACTTCCCCTCACAAAACACTCCTACCTCTTTCTTCCTCTTCTTAGAACTCAAACCACTTTGATCTCTTACCATCGCTACCCTTCAACACTCCATTCTGAGACAATGTGACTCTCCGCTCCCCTTCATTCATCCCCCATTCAGAAAGGACCTTCATCATCATCTCAAACTCCCTTCTCTTCTCTGGCTTAATCTCAGACACCAGAATCTCCTGAACTTCTTTGTTTCCCACCACTGATGAAAGCCATTGCTAAACTATCAATTAGAAAATCTACAAACATATTGCCAAACAAATTTTAGAAACTATTTACACATAAAAAAATCCAATGCCCACAAGTATTCCATAAACAGAACAAACAAAACCCCTCTAATAGACTTGGTTTTGTCATTCGTATCGAAAAGTTGATTCCGATAGAAAGATGGTTAATCTGTTACAGAAATTGCAAAAACTAGCATTGTTAGAGAATCCGGAGTTGTTGCTCCATGAAAAATCTTCTGACACTTAAGTCATTCACGTCCCATTCCACTTTATGCATTTTGTATATGCTAAAATATAGAGAAGCATGTCTTGTTGTGGGTATATTGAGCGATTCGAGAAGATTGTTGTATAATTCTCTCTGAACATGTCTTCTGTGTGGCGGCATTTATTCATTTTGTACGCTTTGACTAGTGGAGCATGCTTAGAGCCACCAAGTGATACCACGTATTCTACTCTATTTATGCATGTTGGTCATGTATTGATGAGCTAGTGTTGCGTATCGCTGTGTATGTTGAAGATGCTTTGGTCAAGTGCTGAAGGCCCAACTGACCTTATGGTTGTGATCGAGGTAATGGCCATGGACGACTTGATGGTTGTGGACAAGGTATGAGTGGGATCGAACCAAGTGAAAGCTGAAATGAAATTGAGCGTTCTGTTAGACATAGATCGATGACATCGATCGATCGATGTGACATCGATCGATTGATGTGGTATGGTGCAAAGTTGGAACTCTCTGTCCAACATCGATCGATGACATCGATCGATCGATGTGGTCAGAAAGCAAAGTTGGAAGTCTCTGTCCAACATCGATCGATCGAAGTGACATTGATCGATCACATCGATCGATGTGCCAAAAGACATAACTCTTCATTTTGAATTGCATCTTTTGATCCTAGAATCATCTCCTTTCATACACAAACGGTATTCAACTGACATGGAGGTTAATTAAACTGCTGAAATAGGTTTTTAAACTGGTGTTTTACATAACCCAATGCCTAAAAATATAAGGCCTTGCTATCTTGAATATGATGATACAACATTTGCAAATTTCTGAAAATTTCAGCATTAGTTCTCCTCCATTCCTCTCTTCTTCTTCCTCTACTATCAAACACTTCTCTTGTTCAAGTTCATCTTCTTCTCGTAGAGTGAACAAAAGGAACAAGCCGTTATATCCTTGGAGACTTATGCCACGTAGTTCACCTCAGTCGTGGTGGAGGCATTTTAGCTTTAAAGACAACAACTTTTGTTGTGTCTCGGCTTTCTACTCTTATTGTCGTTATCGTTTTTCTTTTGGTTTGGTATCTATATTCCTTCATCTTTTCTAACAAACCAAACCTCCATATTGACAACACACCTTCGAAATGACGATGATGTGGCAGCAGATACCCCACTTTTGTTGCCAGCGGCCCCAGGATTATAGCAAAAGTAGACAGTAGAGCACGAGCATGAAAATTCCACCGACTCCAGTGCATAGTCCAGTTAGTAATCGAGTTAGGATTTGCTCCAAGAGGTCAAGAGTTCGAATTCAGAGATACGCACAGTGTGGGTGTTATCCAAAGACCTGATTTGTGGGGGACACCTTGTGTGGGTAATTACGTAAGATCTCATCCAATTTAGGAGGCCGCTGGACTCCTGATTTACATCCTCCATGCAGCTTCTTAGGACTGGAGCAGTAGGGATCTCCGGAGTGAAGGATTTCACATTTTGCTCCAAAATTCCACCATTCCTGTCAACCAACATATCAACGTGCCTAAAGGTGCTTAACAATGCAGATCAACTCTTTTCTAGTCAAGTTGTACTTTTCACTAAACTCCATTATTTTACCATCAAGAATCATAACATAGACTAGCAAAACAGCCCAAATATACATTCTCAAACCACGTATCATAGAATTAACAAATTGATGAAGAAAATATACCTTCTTCTCCTTACAAATAATCTCGTGAGATCCCTGGTTTTCCTGCACAGAAATCACTCTCCTAGCATTGATTATTATATAAAAGGGCGGTCCAGGTGTACTAGATTTCCGTGTTTGCGTAAGATCCAAAGAGTGGCCGGATTGTGTGTTTGCGCAGAATCCAAGGAGTGGCCGAATCGCTTTGTGATCTAATATACGCAATGGGAGGAGAAAATCTTTTCTTTTACTGTTGTATGTTGTGCAGCGTTGTTGAATAACAAAAGGGCACCACAACTCCTAACTTAATTTGGTCAGGAATTTAAATAAAACTATCTTTTAAATCACAGTGCCAAGAATTAAAACCATTTGTCCTTCCTTTTGATTTTTTTTCTGGAGCGGTTACACTCCGAGTCATTACTTCCTAAACTACATAAACCCTGGAATTGTAATTGAGTCAGCTTACGATAAACGACTGTTATGCCCCGTAAACAATGCTACATGAAATTGCATGCCATGCAATTACACAAGAACACACACGTTGACATACAAATAAAACAAATATCTATATATTATAAGTATTTACACATAGTACACGGCAAAAAAATTAAAGAAAAAGGAAATAGATAGATTTAAAACCTAAACTCCTAAAATGATTAGGAAGTAAATAGATAGAGTTTTAAATCAAATGACAAATTCAAATAAAACAAGATAATCTAGATATCCTAGGATTCTACTTACCACACATCTATATCTATACACCCACACAACACAAATCCTTCCCATTCATCAAAAATTGAAAAATAGGCCGGCTCTCTTCTCCCAAAAACAACAAGCTCCAGCCGCTCCTTATTCTCCAAATTCCACGTTGCTGCTGCTGGTTCCAAGGGCCAAACAAAAAATAATAATAACTTTTGGTCCGTGCTTCATCCCGGTTCTACATATAACGCGTATAATCAAGATCGAGGCAAGTATCATTGCTATATTTGTTATGCTTTTGCAAAGTTATGATGTTATTTTCATATGAAAATCGGATCATGCATGATTTAATTTTGATCACATAGATTATTGTTTATACGATGTAGTCATGTACCGACTATATTTATGTATATATAAGAGTGGCATCAATCTTAATGTCGCATCTATTTTGGGTAAGGGTTCGGGAGCGGAGCGCTACAGGTGAAGGAATGTTATGCCCCGTAAACAATGCTACATGAAATTGCATGCCATGCAATTACACAAGAACACACACGTTGACATACAAATAAAACAAATATCTATATATTATAAGTATTTACACATAGTACACGGCAAAAAAATTAAAGAAAAAGGAAATAGATAGATTTAAAACCTAAACTCCTAAAATGATTAGGAAGTAAATAGATAGAGTTTTAAATCAAATGACAAATTCAAATAAAACAAGATAATCTAGATATCCTAGGATTCTACTTACCACACATCTATATCTATACACCCACACAACACAAATCCTTCCCATTCATCAAAAATTGAAAAATAGGCCGGCTCTCTTCTCCCAAAAACAACAAGCTCCAGCCGCTCCTTATTCTCCAAATTCCACGTTGCTGCTGCTGGTTCCAAGGGCCAAACAAAAAATAATAATAACTTTTGGTCCGTGCTTCATCCCGGTTCTACATATAACGCGTATAATCAAGATCGAGGCAAGTATCATTGCTATATTTGTTATGCTTTTGCAAAGTTATGATGTTATTTTCATATGAAAATCGGATCATGCATGATTTAATTTTGATCACATAGATTATTGTTTATACGATGTAGTCATGTACCGACTATATTTATGTATATATAAGAGTGGCATCAATCTTAATGTCGCATCTATTTTGGGTAAGGGTGAGGGAGTTTGCCACTACCCTGCGCATGGTGTAGATATGTACATTCGTATGTGTGTGTGTGTGTATATATATATATATACATATATATATATATATATATATATATATATATATATATATAATGTTGAGTTTTTCTTTTTTTTAAAAATTGGTACATGGCCGACTTAAACCTTTTAAAACAGCCCTATAAGATTATTTTCTTGTTTCCTTCTAATAATATTCTTGCTAATCTTGATTTCTACCATGGACGCATCATGCATTTACAGCAATGCAATTCTCTTGTGTTCATTACAATATACTGCAGTCAGCACAAACTTGGAACATAACTACAACATCACATCCCAACTGATTCATTGATTTCAAATTCTAAAACTATAAAAGTAAGATGTAGCCTTCAAGTTCAGCTTCATATTTGAATTATGTAAGCCGCAGAATTAATCGACGAGTAGCGACTAATACATATTCCTTCCAGTCTGGATTAATAACATTAGATAATCCATGTTGCAATTTGCTTCCTGAAGGAGTCGTCCTTCTCAATTTTCAGAAAATTACTATGTATGCGTTCGGCTTATAACATATATATTTTGGTGTTTGATTGGTTATAAATATGACATGTATATGATATATAGTATATGTTGCGTGTATGTATATATATGTATAAATGGCATAATCTGTTTTTAGATTATGATGTTGTGAACTTCTAATTTTAGAGAACAATAAATTGTGCTAACGTGTATATTGAAATTTCAGTTATAATTGGTATCTATTTTTTTTAAGAATATGAAAAAGGAGACAAGTGCTGCATTGAAATTATATTTTTTTTAAAAAAATGAAAATGAAGGCAAGCCGACAATATTTGTTGATTTGTGTACTTTTACAACCGTTTAAGTTGCTTTGGGCTTTAAGTATATTTTTAAATGTCAACGATATTATGGAGAAATTGTTGTGGGCATATGGATATATGTGTGTTGGTACTGTATATATAAATATATATTTACATATGTTAAATTGTGATTACGGTAGCAATGAAAGCAGCGGCCGGTGGTTGTGTAGGGGGGTAGCGTGTAGGTATATATGTGTGTATGGGCATGTATGGGCGTGAACATATATACGTGTATGCTTACACGACTGAAATGGAGATGGTTTTGTATTTTAGATATTGTGGCCCATTTTGATAATTTGGACATACAGAAACGGAGACTTTTATGGCTATATTATGGTAACCTTCTTTACGTTCGAACATAGAATAAGAAAGCTATGAATTAATTATTTTAAGTAAGTTAACCTTTGTAATTATATATTGATTTTCATACTACAATTGTTTAGATTCGAGCCTAGAGGAGAAGGAAGTTAATTCGTCAAAAAGGTAGGTGCCTCTTCCCCCTCAAACGAGTATGATTCATGCATGCTTTGATGGTATACTAATGTGTTTCGTTGTTTTTAATTGTCTATGTTGTAAATTGTGTTTCGTTGTTTTATTTGCTTAAGTTGTAAATTTTGTTTCGTTGTTTTTATTTGTTTAAATTGTAAATTTTGTATATGTTGGAAAGCATGAGATATATTGTTTATGGCTGCTATGTGCGTGTATGTGTGTGATATTGGTGGTATAATTGAATCGAAAACAAAATATCCTTAAAATGGAGAGAAAGGGGAACTTTTACATTAGGAGCCTTTAAAAAGTTATGTGTTGGCCTTAGAATAGGTTCCTATAGACTGGAAATAGGAGAAAATGGGGGTAGGGATCGAAAAACAAATCACAGCACGCGTTGTCACTGGTGGAACATCCAATTAAATAAATAAATAAATTAATTAAGACAGAGAACAGGCCAGCCAACGGACCGGGTCGACTGGCCAGCGGGCCGGACCGAAGGCGGCCCATTAAAAAAAAAAGTATCGGGTCTGACGGATCAGACCAGGAAAATATAATTAAATACCAATAAATTCAAAAAAAATTCAAGAAATATAAAAGGTTAAAATTAAATTATTTTCACTTAATTTCTGAAGTTTGGTAAATTTAAGTAATTAAAAATTAATAGTAATAAATAGAATTAAATAAGGGAAAATTAGTAGAAAATTCTAGAAAATTAGAACAAGCTAAGAAAAAATAAAAGGAATGCTAAATAACCACTTTCCAATATTCGTAAATTTTATGAAGCCAAATATTGAGTGCCGGAGATGGTGAGGATGGGCGTACGGGCCCCAGACGACTAGTGTTGAGTGCCGGAGTTGGTGAGGATGGGCGTACGGGCCCCAGGCGATTTTGTTGTTGCATTCATGGCACGTGCATTGCATTGGGAGTGGGCTGAGATGTACGGGTCTCAGACGCTCGAGTGAAGAGGACCATGGTGTACGGGCCATGAGTATGTGATTATGATGGACCATGGTGTACGGGCCATGAGTATGTGATTATGATGGACCATGGTGTACGGGCCATGAGTATGTGATTATGGTGGATCGTGGTGCACGGGCCACGGGCATCGGTTGGGGTGGATCGTGGTGCACGGGCCACGGGCATCCGCAAGGGTGGATTGTAGTGCACGGGCTACAGGCATCCAGTCAATCCCGGGATCATGCATTGCATATAGGTCTAGGGCATATTGCATGACATGATTCTTGTTGCGTGTGACACGTTATTTGAGCATGCATCACGTACTTGCGCATTTTTATGTGGAGTGCTTTACTTACCGCATTTACTTTATCTGATGCATGTTATCTTATATTGATGTGCTATGTGTTATATCATGTTATGTGCTATGTGTTATATCATGTTTATGTGCTATGTGGCTATATCATTTCGGTATGTACGTTTTGTATTTGTTTGAGGCGGGCATCTACTGGGTGATTTCTGTCACTCACCCCTACTTCCCAGGTGAACCGGATGAGGACTACGAGTGTATCTTCGTTGAGGACGGGACGGACATAGCGGAATGGGCTAGTTGATAGCTGCAGCTAGGTTACCAAGGGGCTCTGCAACTGTTTGTGTTTACTGATACTTTGGGGATTTTCTCAAACTTCTTTAGTACTTTTATTATCAGAGTTTTATTCAGTAATGTAATGACGATTAATGGAGTTTAATTTAAGTTATGATTTACGTTTCCGCGAGAAAAATTTCTACGTTATTTCTGACGTGTAAGAGATTGATTCGACGCCTTGTATTCTCCTCAGCGAGATACGGCGGGTGCACTGTTCCCGATGCTAGGGTTCGGGAGCGGAGCGCTACAGGTGGTATCAGAGACCAGGCTTCAGATCCGCCTCGGAAACGCAAGATTAACTAGCCCACCTAGACATAAGCTACGATCTTTTCGTAAAATGACAATTTTACCCCTAATAAGCAAAGAAGACTTAAGAGATGATTTTAGACTTAGGCTATGATCGGGGTATGGGAGGTGTGTGCCGATGGTGAGCTTTCTCTGTCTAGTTACCATTTTGCCCCGTGTCCAACCCTTTTTAACTCGCTATTGACTAATCTGATTTCTTTTCATGAGCTGTAAGTACAGAAATGCCTCCAGGACGTGAGCCAGCTGGAAATGGTGGTGAGATCACCGGAATCAGAGGATCATCCCCAAGCAGTTGAAGATGCCATAGTCGCCATGACCAACACCTCAGCGCAGTAGCACCAGCTGCTGAACTAGCATGCACCGCCTCCATCACCATCGCACTCGGACCTGAGATTCTTCGACAAGGAGATGCGGAGGAGTGATGACGCAGCATATTGACCTCACCGATCACTTAGATGTAATTTCGGAATGAGTTTAAGAAATACTACGTGTTCGACAGTGCGATCTTTCAGAGCATGGTTCTAGATCCACAGCGAAAATATAGACTCAGGACATGATCTTAGAGATTAAGTTACGATTTTGCCTCTAAGTCACTATCATAGACATAAGTATCAATTTTTAGTCGTAAGCAATGATTATATATTGAATATATTATTGGAAATAAGATGAGACCTTAGAAGTTAAGTGATGATTTTGCCCGTAAGTTATGATTTTAGATTTAAGGAATGACGATACTTAATATCGGCTCTAGAAATTGAGTGATGATCTAAACATTAGATGGTGATTTGAACATAAGGATCGATCTTAGTCGTAAGATATGATTATACTAAGTAACGATCATAGACATAAGCGATGATTATATTATAAGCATTGAACTTAGAAATAAGTAATGATTTTAGAAGTAAGAAATGATGATACCAAATATCGGTTCTAGAAATAAGTCATGACATTAGATCTAAGTGATGATCGGATAAGGGATATGCCCACGTATACCTAGGGCACTCCATACAACTCTAAATTATTTACCTTAATGTGGATTACAACCATTTGCATAACTCCATAGGTCCGATCCCTGCAAACCCGGTACCATTATGGCAAATGAAGCAAGTTCACACCTCTACCTTGACAGTATCGAAACGCGACTAGGTCTAAGTGGGGATTGTAGTTCCTAAGAAATGATGATAGTAAAACGAAGTACTAAGAAAAGGATTTATTATCTTTATGATCAGTAGAGCCTAGCAAATAATATCGTACAATTGGGTTTATAATATGACTAAGATGTTGAATTGTAGAGTATCGAATAAGCCGAAGATATTAGTCTTATTAGGAATATTGATTGTTAGTGATAAGTGAGCATTACTAAAATAAGTACAGTGAAATGACGAATTATTACAAATTTGGGTTAAGTGTTGATTCCTAAGCACACACAAGTATTGACGTATCGAGTAGGCTTGAATTGAAATAAAGTAAGCATGAACAAGTAAAGGTGCTTTTTTTTAGGTGAGATCTAACTAAATTAGAATTAGCGGTTGAAATAACCAAGTAAAGGAGTTCGGTGGATTAGTGTGGCGTGCGGAAGCATAGTGAATGAGAATGCTCTAAGTCGATCAAAATTTAGCGTACCATGCTAGGAATGGACAATTTAAGATAAAGATCTATAAGAAACGGTACGTAGGTGGATATTTTAGATGGTCATGTAACTAGGAAATGAATCATATATGATGAGCTCAAGAAGTCAGAATCGTAGATTACATGTATATAAGTTGAATGATATACGCCAAGTGGTAAACTGGAAGTTTGTGAGTTGTAATTATAGAGAATTAAGTTAAAGATTATAGTACACCTGGGAACTGATCGTAGAGGACTGCTATAACCGCGGATATAAGTACGTCATAAACCGATGACAAGGATATGAAAACCTCGGTATGATGACAATACCGCTAAGTTTGATCTTAGAGTTTTCAGAAGATAGACAACGATCTTAAATAAGCGGAGAATAATGGACTTAGAAACTACCTTTTAGTATACAAGGAATAGTTTGGAAGCCTTAGTCATGATAAGAAAGTGAAATGGTTAACGTATCGGAATACGCAATGAATAATTAGGTTGGTGATTATCTAGGTGAATGGATTAAGTAGAACCATACTAAGTCATTGATTACGTCATACACAAGTTTCGAGGACGAAACTTTTTGTAAGGGGGAAGGAATGTTATGCCCCGTAAACAATGCTACATGAAATTGCATGCCATGCAATTACACAAGAACACACACGTTGACATACAAATAAAACAAATATCTATATATTATAAGTATTTACACATAGTACACGGCAAAAAAATTAAAGAAAAAGGAAATAGATAGATTTAAAACCTAAACTCCTAAAATGATTAGGAAGTAAATAGATAGAGTTTTAAATCAAATGACAAATTCAAATAAAACAAGATAATCTAGATATCCTAGGATTCTACTTACCACACATCTATATCTATACACCCACACAACACAAATCCTTCCCATTCATCAAAAATTGAAAAATAGGCCGGCTCTCTTCTCCCAAAAACAACAAGCTCCAGCCGCTCCTTATTCTTCAAATTCCACGTTGCTGCTGCTGGTTCCAAGGGCCAAACAAAAAATAATAATAACTTTTGGTCCGTGCTTCATCCCGGTTCTACATATAACGCGTATAATCAAGATCGAGGCAAGTATCATTGCTATATTTGTTATGCTTTTGCAAAGTTATGATGTTATTTTCATATGAAAATCGGATCATGCATGATTTAATTTTGATCACATAGATTATTGTTTATACGATGTAGTCATGTACCGACTATATTTATGTATATATAAGAGTGGCATCAATCTTAATGTCGCATCTATTTTGGGTAAGGGTGAGGGAGTTTGCCACTACCCTGCGCATGGTGTAGATATGTACATTCGTATGTGTGTGTGTGTGTATATATATATATATACATATATATATATATATATATATATATATATATATATATATATATAATGTTGAGTTTTTCTTTTTTTTAAAAATTGGTACATGGCCGACTTAAACCTTTTAAAACAGCCCTATAAGATTATTTTCTTGTTTCCTTCTAATAATATTCTTGCTAATCTTGATTTCTACCATGGACGCATCATGCATTTACAGCAATGCAATTCTCTTGTGTTCATTACAATATACTGCAGTCAGCACAAACTTGGAACATAACTACAACATCACATCCCAACTGATTCATTGATTTCAAATTCTAAAACTATAAAAGTAAGATGTAGCCTTCAAGTTCAGCTTCATATTTGAATTATGTAAGCCGCAGAATTAATCGACGAGTAGCGACTAATACATATTCCTTCCAGTCTGGATTAATAACATTAGATAATCCATGTTGCAATTTGCTTCCTGAAGGAGTCGTCCTTCTCAATTTTCAGAAAATTACTATGTATGCGTTCGGCTTATAACATATATATTTTGGTGTTTGATTGGTTATAAATATGACATGTATATGATATATAGTATATGTTGCGTGTATGTATATATATGTATAAATGGCATAATCTGTTTTTAGATTATGATGTTGTGAACTTCTAATTTTAGAGAACAATAAATTGTGCTAACGTGTATATTGAAATTTCAGTTATAATTGGTATCTATTTTTTTTAAGAATATGAAAAAGGAGACAAGTGCTGCATTGAAATTATATTTTTTTTAAAAAAATGAAAATGAAGGCAAGCCGACAATATTTGTTGATTTGTGTACTTTTACAACCGTTTAAGTTGCTTTGGGCTTTAAGTATATTTTTAAATGTCAACGATATTATGGAGAAATTGTTGTGGGCATATGGATATATGTGTGTTGGTACTGTATATATAAATATATATTTACATATGTTAAATTGTGATTACGGTAGCAATGAAAGCAGCGGCCGGTGGTTGTGTAGGGGGGGTAGCGTGTAGGTATATATGTGTGTATGGGCATGTATGGGCGTGAACATATATACGTGTATGCTTACACGACTGAAATGGAGATGGTTTTGTATTTTAGATATTGTGGCCCATTTTGATAATTTGGACATACAGAAACGGAGACTTTTATGGCTATATTATGGTAACCTTCTTTACGTTCGAACATAGAATAAGAAAGCTATGAATTAATTATTTTAAGTAAGTTAACCTTTGTAATTATATATTGATTTTCATACTACAATTGTTTAGATTCGAGCCTAGAGGAGAAGGAAGTTAATTCGTCAAAAAGGTAGGTGCCTCTTCCCCCTCAAACGAGTATGATTCATGCATGCTTTGATGGTATACTAATGTGTTTCGTTGTTTTTAATTGTCTATGTTGTAAATTGTGTTTCGTTGTTTTATTTGCTTAAGTTGTAAATTTTGTTTCGTTGTTTTTATTTGTTTAAATTGTAAATTTTGTATATGTTGGAAAGCATGAGATATATTGTTTATGGCTGCTATGTGCGTGTATGTGTGTGATATTGGTGGTATAATTGAATCGAAAACAAAATATCCTTAAAATGGAGAGAAAGGGGAACTTTTACATTAGGAGCCTTTAAAAAGTTATGTGTTGGCCTTAGAATAGGTTCCTATAGACTGGAAATAGGAGAAAATGGGGGTAGGGATCGAAAAACAAATCACAGCACGCGTTGTCACTGGTGGAACATCCAATTAAATAAATAAATAAATTAATTAAGACAGAGAACAGGCCAGCCAACGGACCGGGTCGACTGGCCAGCGGGCCGGACCGAAGGCGGCCCATTAAAAAAAAAAGTATCGGGTCTGACGGATCAGACCAGGAAAATATAATTAAATACCAATAAATTCAAAAAAAATTCAAGAAATATAAAAGGTTAAAATTAAATTATTTTCACTTAATTTCTGAAGTTTGGTAAATTTAAGTAATTAAAAATTAATAGTAATAAATAGAATTAAATAAGGGAAAATTAGTAGAAAATTCTAGAAAATTAGAACAAGCTAAGGAAAAATAAAAGGAATGCTAAATAACCACTTTCCAATATTCGTAAATTTTATGAAGCCAAATATTGAGTGCCGGAGATGGTGAGGATGGGCGTACGGGCCCCAGACGACTAGTGTTGAGTGCCGGAGTTGGTGAGGATGGGCGTACGGGCCCCAGGCGATTTTGTTGTTGCATTCATGGCACGTGCATTGCATTGGGAGTGGGCTGAGATGTACGGGTCTCAGACGCTCGAGTGAAGAGGACCATGGTGTACGGGCCATGAGTATGTGATTATGATGGACCATGGTGTACGGGCCATGAGTATGTGATTATGATGGACCATGGTGTACGGGCCATGAGTATGTGATTATGGTGGATCGTGGTGCACGGGCCACGGGCATCGGTTGGGGTGGATCGTGGTGCACGGGCCACGGGCATCCGCAAGGGTGGATTGTAGTGCACGGGCTACAGGCATCCAGTCAATCCCGGGATCATGCATTGCATATAGGTCTAGGGCATATTGCATGACATGATTCTTGTTGCGTGTGACACGTTATTTGAGCATGCATCACGTACTTGCGCATTTTTATGTGGAGTGCTTTACTTACCGCATTTACTTTATCTGATGCATGTTATCTTATATTGATGTGCTATGTGTTATATCATGTTATGTGCTATGTGTTATATCATGTTTATGTGCTATGTGGCTATATCATTTCGGTATGTACGTTTTGTATTTGTTTGAGGCGGGCATCTACTGGGTGATTTCTGTCACTCACCCCTACTTCCCAGGTGAACCGGATGAGGACTACGAGTGTATCTTCGTTGAGGACGGGACGGACATAGCGGAATGGGCTAGTTGATAGCTGCAGCTAGGTTACCAAGGGGCTCTGCAACTGTTTGTGTTTACTGATACTTTGGGGATTTTCTCAAACTTCTTTAGTACTTTTATTATCAGAGTTTTATTCAGTAATGTAATGACGATTAATGGAGTTTAATTTAAGTTATGATTTACGTTTCCGCGAGAAAAATTTCTACGTTATTTCTGACGTGTAAGAGATTGATTCGACGCCTTGTATTCTCCTCAGCGAGATACGGCGGGTGCACTGTTCCCGATGCTAGGGTTCGGGAGCGGAGCGCTAGAATAAACACATGAGTTCACCGGTTCGAACCGTGCAAACAGCCTCTTGCACAAAAGTTTAAAGTTAAACAATGGACATCAAATCGTGAAGCGATTCGGCTCCTCCCCAGACTCTACAGGGAAACTTAGCATACTGACAACGCCTCAACATAAACACAATCAAAAGGTTTTTGATTCAAATATTTACACTAACAAGGTTTTCAGGTGATTTGTCCGTGTACTTGATAGTGATAGTTTACTCTATGTATTGAAAATAATCGTTTGTCATTGTATATCATGTATATCAATAATGCGGTAGCATGCATTATACTTTTTATTAAAAAAAAAAAAAAAATTCCAGTATCTTAAATATAAACAAAACTCCAATTTGCCCGATGTGATAAATCCTTGATTCAAAAAAATAATACTCCGTTCCACTTTTACAGTTGAAGATATCATTTTAAAATAATGTCCAATTACTACTATTTTTTTACTAACTTAATCCATTGTTTCCAAATACCCTTGCAATTGATTAGAGAGAAAATGAATTAGAATACTAAAAGAAAAGAGGTTAAAGGTAGGGCTGTAAATGAACCAAGCCGTTCGGTTGTTCGGCTCGTTTGTTTGAGCTCGGGCTCGAGCTCGGCTCGGATAAAAGGTTAATGAACAGAGCTTGGACACCTTTTTCTGTTCGAGCTCGGTAATTGGCACCGTTCGTTTAATGTGTTCGGCTCGTTAATGTTGTTCGTGAGTTAAACGAACCAAGCTTGAACAAGTAAATATGTTCGTTTAAATAACCGAACAAGATCGGCTCGTTCGCTAAGTTAAATGAACAGAGCTTGAACAACGCAATGCTTGGCTCATTCGGCTCGTTTACAGCCCTAGTTAAAGGTGAAACTGAAAAATAATCATAAAATTTAGTTACAGTTTAATAATTGAGTTTAAGAATAGATGACTTTAAAAAAATGACTATAAAATTACTCTAGATGGATTCATAATAAATCCTACCCCCTCCATTCAAAAATTTAAGTTAACTAACATAGTGTAATTTATTAAATCGAATATGCTACTCTAACCTGGTATTCTTGTAAAAGTAATATATATTACTTTAGTCAAATATTTGTATCAGAGTATGATATCACTTTTTAACTAAATAATGAAATAATGTGTATTAATTTAAGTGATCTTATTTAGTAATTTACACTATATTAAAAACTCTAAATGAAATTATATTAGAAATTTATATTATAAAAGTGAGAGATTATAAGTTAAATAATCGTTGACTTTTGATCATATCATCCTCAAATTCAACTTTCATCTTTCAAGTCTATCACTCTCTGCACGTCACCTTCCCCATATGCGGCCGTCCCCCTCCCCCTCCCCCTCCCCTCCCCCTCTCACATAGAGCATTCCTGCTATCTTCCTTAGTTCTCTACTGATACTAGTGGACTTCAAATTGGGAACCGAATTTTCGCCATTTGTCAATCCTCAAGATTTTCTTTTGGTTAGTTGCAGCATTTCATTTTCTATCGGAATCACCCGATTGTTTCACTTTGTTCCATATTTCCTTGGATTTGTAATTCTGAAGTACCATTTTCCGTGATGGGTGCTACAATGTTGATTTTGGGTTCATTTGGCTGCTTCCTGTTTCAGTTTTTATTTTCTCTTGGATTTCAGAAGTGGGTCTGCCATTTTTGGTTTAGTTTCATAGTTGTTTTACATAAAGAAAAGAAGGAAAATAGAATCTTGAATCTGGTTATCCTACTCGCAATTACAGGATCTTTCGCCTCCCAGATCTTTTGTTTATGTGAAATTCAAAACTGCATTTTGCCAATTTTATAGCGGTATTCTTTAATCTGGGTCATTGTCTATGATGAAGGAATATTTTATGCATACTTTTTCTCTGTCTGCTGATTTTGTATGAGATGTAGGGTTTTGGTATTCTGTAATCTGCTTACAATTATCAAAGTTGACGTCTTATATGAGATGTGGTAATTATGATTTTTAACTCAATTAACAGATAAACAATGCAATTATGACAAGAAAATGTACAAACCTAATATCGAATATAGCCTATATCAAATCTTGAGTCCGGTGTATGCTTTAGTTTGTGGCATTTTATATCATTCTTCATAAGTGAACCTTTACTTGATTCAGTAGGTTGCCCCTTGGCCTCTTGGATTCAAATTGACTCTGTGTGTGACTTATATGATAGTTTGGTGCCTCCTTGAAAGAGTCATTGTTTGCAAAAGCCATGTAAATTGTACTACATAGAAGAAGAACTCGTAACATTAGCTGATATTATGCCTTGTGGTTAGAGAAATGCATTTAACAGTATAAGTTGATCTTGTTATTGCAAAATGTAGTTGCGCCTCTGGACCCTGTAGCTTTTTTGGATGCAGTGGTGCAGATTTATCTAGATAATGCTTGTGATCTGGTAATTAATTTTCTTATCAGTTTCCTTTCTTTATGCCATCTTTTTCCCGTGTTTGAAATTTACAACCACCTTCATTAGGCATTAATATAAAAGATATAGCCAACTGCATTGGTTCCTTGCAGGAATTTATTTCTAAGGGTGTCAAGTCTTCAGACATTAACTTCTCACAATACGTTGATACCTTTTTTAAGGCAAGTACTTTTCTTTGTGGAAAGTAGTTGGTATTTTAGTTAATTGTTGCACAAAGATAGAGGCTAAAGGTGTGTTAGGCCTGAGGAATGGATATACTTTTCGTTGATTTAAATAGGGTAGTTATTTTTTTTTTGTCGCCAAGTTGGGAAAAATGTGAGCAGATAGAATGCGACTTGTTTCTTAAGACAGCAAGAGAGGAGGAATAGTCATTGTTAGGTAAACCGTGTGATTTACTTTTATAAATCCTTGACGCTCTTCATATACCATTATCTTCATATCTGATGTGTTTCTGAGATTTTTAAATAGTTATATTCAAATCATTGCTCAATGTTTAAAAGGGGAATCATAAGCTCTTTCGTTCTTTGGCTGCATTGTTAGTTGTCAGGGTTTTAGTCAGTGAAATCACTTCTTATATAGACACTGATTTAAATTAATTCTCATTTCCATGCAAAGTTTTAGATTAAATTCTTCCATCTCATACATTTACACAAAATGTATCATGTAGCAATCTAATTTGAAAAAAGCCAATGACTTTATATTAAAGAGGAAACGGTGAAGATTAATACAAGTACCATGATGCATATTTTATGTTGTTAATATTGGTTATCTATTTTCTGTTGTTCCTATTGGTTATCAAGTTAATTATGTGAAAAATCAGACACCACAATGAAGTAAACATCGATTTAAAACATGCTTAGAGTCCAATCCTGGTTTTACTCACAATTAGTCAAGTATCGACTTAAATCATGATAAAAATCATGTCTCAAACGGACCTTCATGTTTTGATTGCAAATGCAAAACAATTTTTTTGCGCTCTCATTTCTTATTTTGTTTATAGATTTGTCTTCTGTTCTGAAATTTAGTTTTTCACTTTTGCTCCTCAGCTATACTAAAATTTAGCATTTAAGGTGTTAATTATGTGTGGTTTTGGCGTTTGAGTTTCCTTTCTGTGTTATAGCCTTTGTGAAAATGACTCATTTATTTGTTTGTTATTATTTTTAGTTTCTTTGGTGAACTGAGATTGCATTGACGTTTAACCAGAGAGTATACAAGCAAGAAAAAACAGCATTTGAGACGAATCAACTCTGCTTGTAAAACATTCTCGACTCTAGTTACACTAGACAGCTTTACCAAATACTTCTAAGATTTCCACGCATAGTAACCAACATCTCCCAATTAGTTGTATATTTCCTCACACTCCTCCAAGTGCTAACAGAAAATCTAATACTATCTAGAATTTCTTTTTGGCAACGATGTCCAATCTTTTGTTCAAATTCTGACATAGCCTCTGGTTGCTTCTAAGAAAACCACTCACACTAGCAGCGAGCCTCAGCATCCTCAGTTCCTTCTGGACTTCCAAGAGTCCCCTACAGACCACTCATAAGTATGCAACCATGCGCAGAAGCAGCGAGCCTTAGCATTCTTAGTTACTTCTGGACTTCTAAGAGTCCTAAAAAATGTTCTGCCATTGCAATGGTATTTTGTCAACTTATCCTAGTTCCTGCTATTCTTTATCATGAACCATCCACTGAAGATCTCCCCTGCTAGGCATAGATCCCCGTTTTTCTTGCATCACTGAGTGCAAATATTTTTACTGTTGTCAATTATCTCTTCTATGTTAGTTTCAACTCTATGTTAGTATATTTCTGCGAATGTATTTCAGTATAAGTTGTGTTATCTCTGTCCCGTGCTACTTTTTAGGATTTGAATCTATGTGGGGAGCAGGAGAAGGAGAGGTGGGCTTGGTTCGCCTGGCCTTGCTCGCAACTTGCTCGCAAGGGTCCATATGCTATATCTTATCAAATCCTACTCTAATAACTTCGTCAAAGTGATTTGTTTCTTTGTTTCAAAATTTTCAGCTACATGCTATACCTTGGAGCCTGCTTGATTATTGATGACCAAGATGTATTATTTTGCCTTTTTCTTTTGTCTTTTTTCGTTTTTCATTTAATAATATTTGGTCGTCAATTAAGTTGGCGTGGCTTTTCGATTTATCATTTTTCCTTTTCACTCTTGTAAATTGGTGGTGGGTGTTTTTGCCATTACAACGTGCTCTGTGCTGTAGGACAGTTATTTTAGAGCCTTCATAAAGTAAACAAAACCATGTTACATTTGTCTGATTGGGAAATGGTCTTAAGACACTTTGTCTTAAGCTTTATGACTTTTCTGATGCAGTAGCCATAGCAATTAGGATTTCAGATTTTCAAGTTGAAACATTGACCTCATTCATAGTAAAAGGACGTAATTAACTGCCTCGTCCATCTTTCAAAGGGGAGTTTTAGTTTCTAACTGATTGTAAGCTGTTATTATTTACCTCCACTAGATGACTTTTTCTGATAACACTATTCTTCCTTTACTCTTTCCAGAGCTCTCTGCTGTTGAGGAATTTCCTGGTCATGATGTGGATCTCATTCTTTCTGGAATGATTTTCTCTGTGACATAGTTGTTTCAGGAAGTTGTTTCTCCCGCAACAGTTAGCAAATGTAAATTGGGCGTTTCATAATTGGACATAATGCCTGGGAAAATGAAAACCTCAAATTTTCCGAGGCGCTATCTCATTGTAATAATGACCTTCGTCTGCACGTGTGTTTGCTATGTAGAGCGTGTGGGTTTTTCAATTGCTTACACCATTGCAGCTGATAAAGTCGGTATAAATCAAACAAGCAAAGGCATGATACTCTCAGCATTCTATTATGGATATGCGTGCTCGCAAGTTCCTGGAGGTTGGGTAGCTCAGAAGATCGGAGGCAGGCGTGTTCTTCTCATGTCATTTGTATTATGGTCTCTAACATGTGCCTTTGTACCCCTAGACCCAAATAAGGAAATTGTCCTGGTGATAGCGCGCTTACTTGTTGGAGTAGCCCAAGGGTTTATCTTTCCCTCCATACACACTGTCCTAGCACAGTGGGTGCCCCCACATGAGAGATCAAGATCCGTTTCTGTTACAACTTCTGGGATGTACTTTGGTGCTGCCCTAGGAATGCTGATGCTTCCAAGCTTGGTGAAATATAAGGGTCCCCAATCTGTATTTCTTGTTGAAGCTGCTTTGGGTGCCTCATGGTCTATAATGTGGTTCAAGTATGCTAGTGACCCCCCTCGTTCTGAACATCCAAAAGCAACTGCTACTGGTTTTGGGGACTCGCTGCTTCCAATTAAAGGAGGCCAAAAGATGAGAGTAGAGAACGGAGGACATTCGGCTAGGACTCCCACTATTCCATGGAAGAAAATAATTCTCAGCTTACCTGTATGGGCAATCGTTGCAAACAACTTCACATTCCATTACGCTCTTTATGTTCTTATGAATTGGCTTCCTACATATTTTGAGTTGGGCCTTGAGGTTAGCCTTCAGGAGATGGGTTCTTCAAAAATGATGCCCTACTTTATCATGTTTTTATTCTCAAATTTTGGTGGAGTCGTTGCTGATATTTTCATCACCAAAAAGATACTGTCCATTACAAGAACTAGAAAGGTTCTGAATACTATTGGGTTCGTAGCAGCTTCTGTTGCCTTGGTTGCTCTTCCTTACTTCAGAACTTTGGGCGGAGCTCTATTTTGTTCTTCTGTTGCACTTGGTTTCCTGGCATTTGGGAGAGCTGGATTTGCTGTAAACCACCTGGATATAGCTCCTAGATATGCTGGAATAGTTATGGGGGTGTCCAACACAGCTGGCACGCTGGCCGGTATAGTTGGGGTGGATCTCACTGGCCGGCTTCTTGAAGCTGCTAAAACTGCTAATGTGGACCTTACTAGCCCAGATAGCTGGAAAGAGGTCTTTTTGATACCAGGATTACTCTGCATTATGAGCTCTTTCCTATTTATAATTTTTGCCAGAGGAGATAGAATCTTTGACTGAATGTGGAAGTTGGATTTAGAACTTGGCTCATTAATCTATTCATGCTTTTTATTCCGCATTGGAAGAAGTCCATTCCGCAAGGTGCTTGATTTCATTTTCTTCAGCGTCATTCTTCTTGTACAGGGGGTTTGTTATGCCGTCGAAGATTAATAGCCTACAAGCATCAACTGCAGTTATGATGGCAAACGTTGGATGTATGCTAGTGATACTTCATCTTATACTAGTTGGAGGGTGTTGATACTTCGATATCTGTACCGTAGAGTAAGGTTCTTTCTTGCAAGGTGAGTATAATTTCACTTAGTTCATTGAGCATCTTCTAGGTTTCAAGTTCTAGGATATCTAAATAGTTTGTAGGAAACTTTTCTTGTCCTAACCATGTCAAATGATTTATGAGATGGGATTCGTTAAAAAATGTCCAAGATTACAACAACATTACCCCCATTGCCTTATAGTTTTCCGCCTATGACGGGGTATAGAGGGGTCGGATGTACACAACCATACCCGTGTGTTAGAAACACACAGGTTGTTTCCCGATATTTCATAATGAAAATTGCAAAGTCAAAGAAGAGTGATATCTTCACCATATAACATGCTTGGATCTATCCATTGTATCATTTTGTTTCATCATTTTAAGTTTGTGGATTTCCTTTTCCCCTCTTGTTAAGGAAAAGGAGATGGTGTTCTGGATGAAGAAAAAATGACTACTCATGATTCAGGTTTCTGATTCAATCGGGCTCGAGCCGTCCTTTTGTGTAGGCAGTTAGTAGACTTGTATTTTGTTGTGAAAGACTCGTTGTTGGAGGGTGTGTATGCTACAGAGAATAAATAATATAATTCAACAAAGAAACTTGGATCAGTATGTTTCTTCTTGTATGCTCTTTATGATACCCTAGTAGTGAGATTTTGTTGGATGCGCAGGTTGTACTGCTTTCTGTATTGCCTATAACCTGTACAGGCTCAATATTTGAACAAACAAGTAGGAGTAGCTTCTTCGTAGACCCCTTTTCTGATTTTCTTTGTGCTCAAATATATATATATATATATATATATATATATATATATATATATATAGACACACATACGTGTGTTTTTGTGTGTGTGTTACATCTTTGTGCGGACTTATGTTAAGGGGATAGGATCCCCTCACCGCAAGGGGGTGCGGTGACGCGTGACCGCGCGACACGTGGCAGTAAAGGAGAGTGGTGAGGTTAGATGCAAGTGACCTTCATCTAGCTTCATCACCCTCCCTTGCTGCCACGTGTTGCATGGTGGATGAGGAAATTGGGGGTGATTACGATCGGGGTTTTGGTTAATGCCGATGTAAATCAGATGAAACCACTATGCGTTTTATTTTTTAGGGGCGGAAGCACACCGGTCCAAAAGGAAGTATGAAATTGCTCCGTACCACATTTTCGCCTAAAAAGACTAGCGTCCGTTTATACATATTTTGACATATAACATGTAAGCGAATTGCATTTTTTCTCAGAATTCAAATACCTTTCGCCTTTTTCTAACTTTATTTTTTTGTAATTCTTTACGTATATTACACACTTGACATGTCTATTCACCAAAATTCTTTTCCATGTCTCTATAATTCAGTAACACATAAATTAATGAAAATTAATCATAATATAGCACCAATTGTATATGGTTTTCATAAGATACTCAAATAACATACCGTAAGAACAACTTTATTTAACGTAATTTGATGTGTGCATCATACATTCAATAATTTTACATTTCAACAATATACTACATAGCACACGCAGCTTTGTTCACAGTAATTGGGTGTCAATCTTATATATTAGCCAATATTATCTTTACACAACGTAACTAACTTTTTTTATTCAATACCATAAATATCTTGACTAACTTCTATCACCAAAGCCAAAAAAATAAAATAAAATAAAACATGTACGGTGATCAACCATATCCAATCTATGAATAATTATCAGACTCTTTAGAGCTGCGTTGACCACGACATGTATGTCTGCGCAAACCTACTGATTTTTGGCAAAGGAGATGTTTGTATCTTCAAACAAAAAGATGCTAGGTACAGTATATATTTGTGTGCATATAAATACACAACTCCTTTTTGGAACATTGGTGGTTCGTTTTTTCCGAATACATACATCTCCTTAACCTAGCATCAATATCAAAACTAACATTTACCCAAAACTTGTACATGTCTTCGTAAATACAACTGTTGATCATTTCTAGTAAAGTCAATTTAACTGTGATCCAAATTTGGTGTTATAGGACTCTATACAAACCTCACTTGCGTCTTTTGGGAAGATGAAACGGTTGCTTATTGATAAATCTACCACACTAACTGAGTTGTTTCTCTCTCAAAGCGGATTTAATGTACTCCTTTTAATAAGCCAGTATTCATACTTTCTTGCATAACAAAAGTATCTTTTTTATGTTCCACATACACGAAATATCAGTCTACAACTAACACCATAATACAGTGTCTTGATCTGCATTTACACCTTTTTGCATAACTCAAGCATCATTTTCGTTTTACACATGTACCGAATATCTCTCTACAATTGTCACCGTAATACGGTGTTAGGAACATCCGCTCATGTATACTAATAGGGTATACCTCTTAAGTTCTTATTCGTAATTACTCTATATCTCTATATGTTTTTTTACCACTTCTTTAATTAATCTACTATATAACATTATTATGAAGATATCTCTTATTATCTCATCCTAAATGATGAAATCATTTTTCAGTTATGGAACATAGCATCTCTTAAATGGGATAGGATCACTTCACCGCAAGGAGGGTGCGGTGACGCGTGACCGCGCGACACGTGGCAGCAAGGGGATGGTGAGGCTAGATTCACCACCCCCCTTACTGCCACGTGTCGCGTGATCACAAAGGGGGTGAGGAAAGTTGGGGTGAGGAGATCAAAACTCCTTCTAAATACATGTCTATCCATTTAAGGTTAATCAAACTTGAAAGAAAAACATCATTTAGTGAACGACGTTGAGAGTTCGAAAATTTTCATGTTCTCAGTACAATTTCATCTATTTCACGGTGTATCTGGATACAAAATTCTCTATCTTTTACTAGGTTGTTCTTATGGACAAACACTAAGAATACCAGCAAAAGTCAAGTCATTAGACCTCTGACTAAACATTTGATTTGTTTGAAAACAACCAAGGCGCAAACAATATTTACCTATATGAGAGTGACCAGGAACCCCATATATATCTCTCTCAAAGTGTCAAGTGTGCGACTCTGTAAGAGAACCTGGTTCTGGGTTTGAGCGGGATAGGATCCCCTCACCGCAAGGGGGTGCGGTAACGCGTGGCCGCACGACACGTGGCAGCAAGAGGGGGTGGTGAGGCTAGATGCAGATGACCTCCATCTAACCTTACTACCCTTCTTGATGTCACGTGTCGCGTGGTCATAAAAGGAGTGAGGAAAGTGGGAGTAAGTAGATATCTTAAATTCTTCCAAGAGCTTGTAGACAAGATTGTGAGGTGAACGGGTGGGTATAAGATAGCCAAGCACACTCAGCTAGCACATTGGGCATTCGCCAGAGATCCTTCAGTATTGGGATGATCCACAATCCTTTAGACACGAGAGCTTTACACAAATTTAATTTTATCTTAATGTTTCTTAAACATATACGTGTTTCAATCTACTCAAACTTTTTAGGAATCTATTATTTTTAGACATCGGCTGCACCTCAGAGGCATATGTGTTCGGTAAAGAGAGATATATTTTGTATTTTTTGAGCAATGCTTGTACACAGAATGAGTTACTAATATATGTCTAAAATCACAAGCATGATACATATTCTACAGACGGGCTTATGGATGTTGCTGATGCTATTGATGCTGCTGAGGATTATCAGACTCGTATCGATCTGTCTCATACTACCACTGATACTGAGCACTTGAGTCAATTTGTACACCACCGCCTCATACTCAGACCGCGTTGTAGGTCCATCTCAGCAGTCTAAGTTACATTCATTATTCATGCTGACACATGTACCACCCAGACCTATCAAACTTGGGAAACGTGTTAGGCGAGCCAAGGCCTATGACACGGGTCTTATATTGGTGGCAAAAAAAGGAAGAGTTGATATTTGTATTTTTTTTTCTCGATTTATCAAGAATTATATCTCTAATGAATTTTGTAATATATTAAAAAGTTGTTTTAATTTATAAACTTAAACATTTATTATTTTCAAAATTTTTTACTTATTGATTTTTAGCATAACATAATAATAATAATACTACACATGATTTTATGAATTTGAAATTATCACTGACTTCTAAACTATACCTATTTCTAACCCAAATTCAAACACTAACTCTAGCATTAACCCTAACCTAATCTAAACTTAAACTTAACCTAACCCTAACCTTAACTCTAACCTGAACACTAACCTTAACCTAACTTAATCCTGACCATAACTTTAACCCTAACCTAACACCGACCCCAACATAACCCTAACCTAAACTCAAACTAAACCTAACCCTAATCCAAACTATAACCTAACCTTAAACTATAATCCTAACATATCTGAAACCCTAACACAAAATCACACCATAACACTAATCATAACCCTAAATTTGTACCTAACCCAAACCCTAACTTAGCCCTAAACTATAACCCTAACCTATCTCTAACTCCAACTCAAACTCTAACCCTAATCCAAACCTAATTCTAACCTAATATAACCCTAACCTAACCATAAACTCAATCTAACCCTAACTCTGGCCCTAATCCTAACCTTAACACTAACCCTATCCCATAACTAAACTCTAACCTAACCCTAACATATCTCTAAACATATTTGTAACCCTAACGCAAACACTAACCTTAAAATATCTCTAACGCAAACACTAACCCTAACATTAAACCTAAACTTATTCCAAACATAATCCTAACCTAACCTAACCTTAATCCTAACCCTAATCTCGACCATAATTCGAACCTAACCTTTACCTAAGCTGATCCTAACTCTAAGCCGAACCTACCATAATCCTAAGCATAAACCCAACCTAATACTAACCCTAACCTAACCCTAAACCACAACATTAACCTTAACTAAAATCCTAACCCAAAGCTAACTCTAACCATAACCTTAATCCTAATCCGAACCTAACCTAACCTAAACACTAATCCTAACCCTAACTTGATCTTAAACCCTAACTTAACATTAACCCTAACCCAAACCAACCCCAAACCTAATCCTAACCCTACACTAAGCCTTAGGAATCATATATGTTTATGGAAAAGCCTCAGTGAAGAAATCAATGGACTAGACAAAAACACAAAATTTAAGTTATTGTTATACTTACAATAGGTGTTTATGATGATACTGAAGAATTTGGGTACATTTTGTTTACCGTTCGTCTTGTTAAATCTATCAAACTTTGAAATGTTGATGTTTGTAGTTCAACAACCTAGGACGAATTTGGCAGTGATGTCTAAGGCTCAAGATGTACTTGACAGTGCCGTCTAAGCCTTGGACTCACCTGACAGTGTCGTCCTGGACATGAGTGGTGTTGTGTCTCCAAAACATCTTTTCTGCATCCGAGAACCACTCACCTCCTTGAATGGAACTGCCAGTACCAGTCCAAGGGTGATCCTTGGACGCAACTTGTAGTGCCGTCCTAGATCCTCTTGGACGGCACTGCCAAGAGTATCCTTTTCGTTTTAGAAATTTTTCTAAAACGTACCATATTTCGAAACTTTATTATTAAAATATAACATTTTATTAAATGTCTCCATTTTAGTGGCTCGAGTATTCATGGCAAATTAATAGTACGATTTTATCGTAAACTGGGTTAGAGCGAATAAGTTAGTTAAAAAAGAATCGATATTACAAGATTTACAGATTTACAAATAGTGCAACAAAACCCGATATTTAGGAAGATATCGTTTTACATGTGGGCTAGATTCTCCACGTGCACTTACTTGAGGAACCTACAATTTTTTTGTATCTAACTTCCCTTCAACTTTCCCGGGTTACCACACAAACACCAACATGCTCGCTAACTAAAATGCATGAAGCAAAATTCACAATGCCATATATAAAGGTTGTATAAGTAACTATCCTTTTTTCCCTCAATTTTCTGTCCAAAAAAAATGACTGTTAATACGCAAAAATCGTTATCATGCTTAGCTATAAGCATACAGTTTTGAAGGGTTTCTCACATTTTCTTGAATAATATTTATATTCCTTGAATATTTTGATGTAAATAACTCTAGCTACAAGTAGTTTTCTTTATCTTTTTCTTTTTTTCTTGACAGCCAAAAAACACAGTATCAATCAAATGTATTGAAACCCTTAGCTAAGGGTTTCTTGGATTGATACTGTGTGTTTTTTCATCAAGGGAATTTTGACAGAGATGGAAGAGACTGAAGGGCCTTTTGGTCATTTCTGGGGGCCTTTAGATGTGAATGACTTTGAGGCCAAGCCATTTTTTGAGTCTCATTTGATAGATAATGATGAGTTTAACAATGTCAATCGTTCCTTGGACAATGCCTTTGATGAGCCAACCCAAAATGGTTCTCAAGAAGTGGAACTTAAACCTAGTATTGCTGAAAGAAGAGCTGCAAAACTTGGTTTTGATGCTTCAATGATCAAAGGGGACCAAGTTAAGGTTTCCTGCTCTCAGTCCTCCCCCGGCCCGTCGTCTCCGGTCAGGTCACCTTATCTTACCATTCCACCTGGTATTAGCCCTGCAGCATTGCTAGAGTCCCCAGTCATGCTTCCCAATTCTCAGGTAAGCCAAACACCTTTCTTTTGTTTCTTTTTTCAAGAGACTCTAACTCAAGTCCTTGGGGCAAAGGAAATGTTACTCTGCCAACTGAACTTCTAAATGCATGAGTTCATATTCTGTTGTTTTGTAAGATCAAAAAAGTTTGAGGCCATTTAGAAACTTCAGGTTATGAAATATGTCCCTTTGCCAAGCTAATGAAGTTAGTATAATGCAAATGGCCTTTGAATTTCAATAGGGGAACAAAAAGGGTATCAATATAATGAACTTATAAGGTACTTAGATATTGAAAATGAGGGCAAGAAACTATGTGCACAATGCTTAAGTCTATGAATCCTGTCTACAGCAATCTCCTACTACTGGAACCTTTCAAATGGCGCATTGCGATAATGAAGACTCAGCAATGAACTCATTCAGTGCTGGCACAGACAGGGAGAGCGACGATGTGGTGGATTCGTTTCCCATGTTCAAGACACCTAGTGATTTCACTCAAATGCCTTGTAACCCAAATGCTGGAGACCAGGTACTTATTCATTAAGGTAACACTTGACACATTCCTGTTTCTTGAGCTAATTAGGATTTGGTTTAACTTTACTTGTTTATTTTGCTGCCACTAATCGAGTTTTACATCAGTTTTTTGCTTGGATTACATGAATGAGTGCTAGATGACATATCAAGAAAGACTGTTATGGTATACACTTTTGCAACTATCTATGCGTTCTTTGGTCTTTACCTCCAGAGGTAGATCACATAAGTAGACAGACTTTTATGGTATGGACTTCTGCAATTATCAATGCATTCTTACACTCCTTAGTTCATGCGTGCCAGATCATATAACTAGAAAGACATTTACAGTATGGTATAGACCTTTGCAACTATCTATGTATTTTTCACTACTTATGGTATAGGTTTTTGCAACTATCTATGTATTCTTCACTACTTAGTTCATGAGCACTAGATCATATAACTAAAAAGACTTTTATGGTATAGACTATAGACTTTTGCAACTATCTGTGCTTTCTTCACTCCTTAGTTCGACACTTGGAGTCCATTTTGTATTTTTTTTTTTCAATTATAAGAATTGATGAAGGATTTCTACTTCCAGACATCATCAAGTTCAAAAGATCATGCTGAGTGTACTAAAAGAAACTCCACGGATCGCTATACTATCGAAACAACCACTGAGAATCAGTTTGCAGCAGGCACAGCTTCAATTTCAGACCGCGTTAATATGAAATCATCTCCTACTGATGTAGCAGATTACCAGGAGCCTCAGCGCAGAGAATGTATCAAATTAGAAACAGGGATCCAGCCTCTGTATGAGACGGATCAGAAAGGGATTCCTGCTTCCACAAAGACAAGCAATGCAGGAGATGGTTACTGTTGGAGGAAGTATGGGCAAAAGCATGTTAAAGGGAGTGAATTTCCTAGGAGCTATTACAAATGTAACAACTCAAATTGCCAGGTTAAGAAAAAGGTAGAGCGGTCTCATGATGGCGAGATAACTGAGATCATCTACAATGGAGCACATAATCATCCCAAGCCTCATCCGCGCTTAAGCTTGGGTGGTCAAGCTACATCTAGTGAGATGTTAGACTCATGTGAAGTGAGTGGATCTCCCAAGTTGGAGGGCTGGCCAGGTTGGAGATGTTATCAAATGATGACACCAAGCACTAGTTCAGATTGGATGCCCAATGGCTTGGAAAGGACATCCTCAGTGCCTGTCTTGAATGACATTTGTGATCCATCATTGGCAAGCCAAGATAAATCAGCAGTCCTGTTCAGAAATGTGCAAACTCCAGACAACGCAACAAACATTGCTAGCCAAAATGGGGATGATCAAGATGGAATGACACAAGGAAGCGCGTCTCCTAGTGATGATGCTGATGGAGATGAATCTGAACCAAAAAGAAGGTATATCTCTTCAACTTCCCCTTGTAGACAAATGAACACATATATGATTCACTCTTTCTGCATTGAATTTTTGCATTCTAGACAATCCTGGGTAAATAGTTACCTTTCAAGTCTGCTTTTTCGTCATTTCTTGTGATATTGGAGTCCTGAAATAATTTTATGAGACCTTTTTTCTGCCTAAAATTGGCTGATCGCACAAGTGGAAGTTCAGTAACATGTGTACTTTTGTCCTATACAACTTTTTGTTTATGTCAGGAGAAGAGAGACCTCATCAGAAGCATATTTGCTATCAAGATCTACCCGGGAACCACGAATAATCCTACAGATAGAAAGCGAGATAGATGTACTCGATGATGGTTATCGTTGGAGAAAATACGGGCAGAAGGTTGTTAAAGGAAACCCAAACCCAAGGTATGTGAATCTGGCCTTCTTAACTAATAACACCAAACATTAGGCATCAGCTACTTCTTCAATGATGTTGTCACTATAAACATAGTTGACTGTTCTCTAGTGCTATGAACATAACTCAGGTTTTAGTATAAGAACTCTTTTCTAGTATACAGCAAAAAAAAATGTTGCTCTTAGATTATGGTATATAACTAGGCAATCTGCAAAACAGGAGCTACTACAAATGCACAAGTGCCGGATGCCCGGTTAGGAAGCATGTGGAAAGAGCTTCTGAGGACATAAAGTCAGTAATCACAACATATGAAGGAAAACACAACCATGAAGTTCCTACAACCAAGACAATGGGAGCTACAAGTCTTGTACACTCACCTCCAAATGTCTCTGACACGAATCCTGTGATGACGATGCCAAGAAATCCAACTGTCTCAAATACAGAGATGAAAGTTCAAGAATTTCCATTACATTATCAAATGAAACCACCAGCATTAGGAAATGAGCTTGTTCGGTCCACCTTGCTCGGTGATTTTGTTAGTGACATGAAGTTTGGAGTTTCCTCCATCTACCAAATGAAGTTCCCTCCTTTGCAAAGTCCTCTGCCTTATAGTCCCTTCATGATGAACTCGAACCGAAGAGAATTTCATCCACCTAGTTTTGGCACTCCCTTTATGCATGACTTACCACTGCTCAATGCTTCAAGAGCATCCAATATGGCAGTTAGTGGCTTCCACTCAAATAATCATCCAAGACCGGGCGGTTTAGTTCAGTCTAGTGTAGGAATGCAGCAGATTAAAGAGAATGATTTCAGGTTCTTCAAGCCTAAAGAAGAGCAGAAGGATGACAACTCATTTGAGACCTGCCTAGCAACAACCCCTGATAATGAAAAGCCATCATCAACAGCATTTTGCAGGGCTGTTGGGAATCTTCCATCAAGAAATGCTTTTTGAAATCTCTGATGAGTCTTTTACATGCTTAATTTTAAAGCTGCCCTTCTCCTCCAATAGTTAGTATGGTCTTTGTTTCTCATTATAAACATGAAGCTCTTTTTATTTTATTTTTCCATCAGTTTTGATCCTTTAAAGAGAAGCCTTAGCATTGTCATGACATGCTGCTAATACAAGTTAAGGCTTAGAGTAAGCTAACCCTTTCCACCAGGATGATGGAAATGTTTGTATATTAAGCTGTCTTTTATATTGGCCTTTTCATCTTGAATGTAAATAAATTAAACTTCTTTCATCCGTTGAAACAGTCTCTTACACAAAGTTTAGGGTAAGATTGTGTTCATCAGATCGTGAAGCGATCCGGCCCCTTCCAAGACCCTGCGCAAACAGAAGAACCTAGTGCACCAAAAAACGCAATCCCTTGAAAAAGTTGAGTTTCACACGGTTTTACTGAGGTCTTTTGATTATCTAATTATTTATCATTTTCTAATTCATTCGCTGTAATCATATCACATATATTGTTTTGAAAAAGTTGTAGTATACATGACAATGATTCTACTGAATATGTTATATATTAGCTTGAAAAGAGATTCACATGACATGATTGATGGAGAACAGAATCAAATATGTATCAGAATATATGATTGTGATTAAGGGAATCAAAAAAGATATGGTCATAACTAATAAACCATATCAAATCATATCCCCTGTAACCGAATATACCATTAGACTTAGCATGTAGCTATAAATTGTACCTATTGTAGAGCTCTTTGAATCAATGAAATATAGTTTTCATTTTCCAAAATACTTTTTTACATGGTATTTGAGTGGGTTTCTAATCCGTGAGACTCAGAAGAAAATCCGATTCCTTCCATCATCGTCCTCTCTTTCCTTTCTCAATACTGATCAAGCTATACCCGGAAAAAAAGCAACCAACCATGTGTGAACTCAGAATTCAATAGCTTCTTCATAGTTCACAACAAGAACTCATAAACAAGCTTCATCACAGTCCCTGCTCCCTTACCCGACCAATTAGCCACCAACAAAACCTTTTTCCATCACTATTCAAATCATGTCAGATGCTGGGACTTCAGGACCCAAAAATGATGAGTTGGCTATCCAGCCAATCAACTTGTTAAAAAACAATTTTGGTAGAATAGTCACAAATTCAAAGGATTTATCACTGGGTTTTATATTCAACAGGGAAAATTATTCTCTCTCAGCTATGCTCATTAAAAAAGTCATTGGCGGTAGGGGGAGAACACAACACCTTACGGGAGTTCCTCCACCATGGCCAGCCATAGACCCAGCCTACTCCTAGTGGGAACAAAACGATCATTTGGTGTTCACCTGGCTAGTACAGAATATTGAACCACTCCTGGTGGACAATGCGTTCCAATACCCAACAGCCAAGACTCTCCGGGACGGATATGAAACCACATATGGGGCAGTGGAGATGCCTTCCAAGTGTTTGACCTTCATCGAAAGGCAAATACTATAAGATAGAATAGAGGATCCTTGGAGGAATGCTGGAATTGCCTCCAAGGCGTGTGGATGGCAACAGACGACAGGAACCCTAATCGTATAAAGGACCCTATGGATAGTGCTGTCTACAACAGAAAAATACAAAAACAACTTTTTCAGTTGTTGACCGCAATAGACGACAAGTTTGAGAGTGTCAAACGAGACCTCTTAAAAAAAGTCAGTACCCACTGTGGAAATGGCGTATGCGGCTATCCGCAGGGAAAAAGCCCGGATTGAGATTTTATGTGTCGTCCCTTCAGACGTAGAGTCAGCACTAGGGATTGAAGCCGACGGCACCGCCACGCTCCTCGGCGTCATCGCGTGGCAGAAATAAGGAAGACAAGTATAAGCTCCGGTGTACCCACTGCGGAATGAAGAAGTACACCAAAGAGACGTGCTTTCAGCTAGTGGGCTATCCGGAGTGGTGGAAAGTGCAAAGAAGGAAGCAGCCGGAGAAGCGGCCAGCAGCGCCAGGCAGAGGCGCCACCGCTATAGCCAGTAGCGCCAGTGGAGGCGGCGACAGCCATAGCCAGCCAAGTAAGGAAGAAGGAGAGAGAGAAGGAGACGCAGGCAACGGGTGGAGAAAAAGAAGAGAAGGTGGGTGAAAAAAGGAAAGGGGGTAGGGTTGGCTATTTAAAGCCTAAGCCTTCCCTCTCCCCCCTGAAATTACCCATTTGCCCTCCACTTTGCCACAAATTAACCTATCAGCCGGTAACGGAATGACCAGCATACCTTCTGGCATCTGCTAAATTACCTCACCTGCCAGCGCTAATTACCAAAATAACCCACTGGCTGAACCTTATAACCAAAATAACACACCAATTGAGACTATTTTCCAGAATAACCATTCTGTCCAACCAAATTACCCAAGTGCACTGTCCGCCCAAGCTAATTTTAAAACTAGCTACCAAGCTAATTTTAAAACTAGCTACCAGCCTACCAAAATGGCAAAAAAACCCTCAACAAGCCCGAAACATTCAGGTTGGATCCTGGACTGTGGGGCCATCGACATCATGACCTATGATCCCATAGATTTCTCCGGTCTCACTGCTCCACACAAAAGACATATCGAAACCGCAAATGGAGAACTCATACACGTCCAGGGCACTGGTCCCATCTCGTTCTCGCCACATCTTACACTCCATAATTACCTTTACGTTTCAGATTTGTTTTCAAAATTGCTCTCCTTGAGTCAAGTAACGAATAAGCTAGAATGTGTTGTACTAATCTATCCTTGTTTTTATCTGCTGTAGGACATTCACTCGAAGGAGATTATTGGGCGTGACACTGAGCATGATGGTTTGTACTACTTGGACGATGTTACTCAAACGGGTCGGCCTATGCTTTCTCACGGTACGGTCTAACAGCAAATATGGTCATGGCACCGTCGCTTAGGCCACCCGTCCTTTGGTTATCTCAAACTTATTTTTCCTAGTTTGTTTACTAAATCAAATATTGATCTTTCTTGTAAAACTTGCACACGTGCTAAGCAATATAAGAGTACGTTTCGCCCTAATAATACTCGTGTGGATCATGTTTTTTTAGTCCATTCTGATGTCTGGGGGGCCTCCCTTACATCTACTCAGCAAGGATTTCAATATTTTGTTACTTTTGCCGATGATTATTCGCGTATGACTTGTGTCTATTTTCTTAAACATAAGTCAGATGTAAGTAACCGTGTTTGTGACTTCTTTAAAATGATTAGTACTCAGTTTCAGACTCGTATCTGTGTTCTTCGCTCTGATAATGGTGACGAATACATGGCTACCAATCTTCAGCAGTTCTTCTGGCAAAATGGTGTCATTCAACAAACATCTTGACCAAACACTCCACAACAAATGGCGTTGCTGAACAAAAAAACGAATACTACACGAAATGGCCCGTGCCATGATAATTGAGTCCGGAGTTCCTTCTTATTGCCACTTCGCCGTATCTTCTTAACCGGCCACCCACACAAAATTCATAATAAAACACATCTTTTACGTGCTCTCGACTCAAGTAATCATTCCTTCCGTTCTTACGCTTCCTCTCAGGTCTTTGGGCGTTCAGTGTTTGCCCATATTTCTAAGGGCGAACGCAGTAAGTTCGATCAGTGCGCTCAAAAATGTGTCTTTGTCGGGTATGCTACTAATCAAAAGGGATATCGTTGTTATAATCCTTCTACCCACCGTATCCATGTCACCATGGATTGTGTCTTCCTAGAATCCGACTATTTCTACTCTTCATCGTCTTCCCAGTCTCCGGGCTAGGGGAGACAGAATCGGGTGTACCGCTTGACTGGTTACATAACCTAATGATGCTAGAGACTGTCCAACAAAAGCAAGTAGGTGACGCCACCGAGCATATCTTGCGCCAGTTAAGGCAACCACAAATGCCAGAATCTATTCATAACCCTCCTTCGGTAAGTGTTCATAAGGTAAGCCAATAACATGAGGACAATTTATCGATTTCGTATGATCTAGAAAATTCTGGTGTTTTCTCTGAGTTATAGATATGAGTTCTTCCTCCGAGGGGCAATAGAGGGGTGCCACCTCACAGATACTCCTTAGAACTCAAGTCTCAGTCCACGAGATATCCGGGTGAATGTTACTCAAGGGGAAGGGCCAAGGCCTGCGTGCTGTGGCAGGTGTAGTCCCTGTGCCCCGAACTGTTAAAGAAGTCAGCCAAGTCAAGGAGTGGAGAGATGCAATGAATAAAGAGATGGAAGCCTTGAAGAAAAAGGAGACATGAGAGAAGTGTGATTTGTCGAAAGGAAAAAACTTGTAGGGTGTCAATGGGTCTTTACGATCAAGTATAAGTCAGATGGAACGGTAGAGATATACAAGGCACGACTGGTGGCTAAAGGATATGCTTAGACTTATGGAATCAATTATTTAGAGACGTTCTCTCCTGTAGAAAAAATTGACACCATTAGGGTACTATTCTCAATGGCGGTAAAAAAGACTAGCCCTTAGTTTAGAATGATGTTAAAAATACGTTCCTACATGGTGAATTAAAACATGAAGTTTATATGGAAGCCACGTTTGGTTTCTCAGATGAGTTCCAAGAAGACGAAGTATGTTAGTTAAGAAAGGCACTATATGGTTTAAAGCAATTTCTGTGCGTATGGTTTGGAAGGTTCACAAAGGCCATAAAACAGAGTGGGTACCGACAAAGTAACACCGATCTTTTACAAGCAAAGAGGTGAGCTCGTGACGTGTCTAATCATCTATGTGAACGACATGATTACTACAGAAAGTGATCAGGACAAAATGGCAGAGGTCCAACAGAGACTGTTCACTGAGTTTGAGATGAAGGATCTAGGAAGTCGAAATACTTCCTGCGGATAGAAGTAAACCGCTCTCAAAAAAAGGATCTTCATATCTCAGCAACAGTATGTGCTCGACTTACTGGCTTAAGTAGGGATGTTGGAGTGCAAACCAAGCAATCTTCCAGTAGCAACAAACCATAACTGAAATTCTCATCGGGAGCACTGATGGTTGATTGAGAGCAGTATCAGAGGTTAGTAGGAAAACTAATCTATTTGTCTTATACTCGACCAGATATTGCTTGTGTTGTAGGAGTTGTGAGTCAGTTCATGCACAAGCCGCAGGAAGAGCATTTGGAAGCTGTAATACGTATTGTGAGGTATCTAAACGGAACGCCCGGGCGGAGAATATTATTTAGGAAGCATGGTCACTTGAACGTAGAAGTCTAGATAAATGCAGATTGAGCAGGTAATCCAAATGACATGAGGTCTATATCAGGATACTTTGCCTTGGTTGGAGGGAACTTAGTCACGTGAAGGAGTAAGAAACAAAAAGTTGTCTCGTTATCTAGTGCAGAAGCAAAATTTAGAGGCATTGCAAAATGAGTTATGGAGGTTTTGTGGCTTAGAAAGGTGCTGTCTGGCTTGGGCTATCTGGTGACAAATCCAGCGCATTTAAAGTGTTACAACAAAGCAACGGTAAGTATTTCAGAACATGTACAACACGACTGAACCAAAACATATCGAGATAGATAGGCACCTCATGACAGTTTAATGCTTTGGTGGGATCCACAGATGTAGTGGCTGTGAACCGCTTCTTCTTCCACGAAGATTAAGACAAAACATAGCTCAGATAGAACTAAACCAGATTTGGCGAACAAAAAAAAAAGGTCAAAGGCCTTCAAGGAAAAGCTCGAGGATGGCATAGTTGAGATTTCTTTTGTGCGGTCAGAAGATCAGTTGGTAGATATACTCACAATGACAGTCAATGAGAAGAGTGTTGTATCTACACTAGGCAAGGTGAACATTGAAGATCTCAATGATAAACTTGAAGGAGAGTGATGGAAAACAGAATCAAATATGTAATCAGAATATATGATTGTGATTAAAAGGATGAGAAAAGATAGTTGTAACCAATAAACTATATCAAATTATATTCCGTGTAGCGACCCGTCCAGAGCCCCAGTACTCGAAACGACTCACCCGCCGTATCTCATTAAAGAGAATACAAGGCGTCGATACACTTCAATTATACGTCATCACAATAACGTAAATCGATGTCAGCGGAAGTCATAACTATGAATCTTCGATAAAATAATCTTCATCGGTAATACAATATCTAAGAATTTCTAAATCACTACAATAGTCAAATGTATATAAACACTAATCTCGAAAATACATAAACCTCGAATATCGAAACAACTATCTCAACCCACCCTCAAAAGTCTCATCTGAATATCCTTAGTCTCGAAATCTCTCGTCTCGATTTTCACGATATACTAACTCCTGTGTAAGCATACCCAACTTCTCCCACCTGCAAAACTAGTGAGTGGTGGTGTGAGTCAAATCAACGGGCTTAGTAAGCAACCTATCTATACCCATTATGAAAATCATACATGCAGAGACAATTACAGATAACATTTACAAATCAGCATACATGTCAATCGAGTAAATAAACTGCGGAAAGTAAGTCACTCCACATAATAATGCGCAACTTCATGATGCATGCATTCTCTACGTGTCACACGCAACAAAAGTCAAGTCACGCACGATGCTCATATCTCTACCGTGCAATGCATGAACCTCGAGGTGATCCTACCACACGCCTCGTCGGGCCACACGCCCCGTCGGGCCGCACGCCTCGTAGGGCCACACGCCTCATAGGGCCGCACGTCCCGTAGGGCCACACGTCCCGTAGGACCACACGTCCCATAGGACCATACGCTCCGTAACGTGGAGTCAGCAAACACACGCAACGTAACGTGGAGTCAGCGAACACACGCTCCGTAACGTGGAGTCAGCGCCCCGAAGGGATGCAATGCTAATGCACGTGCCATGAATGATGCACACACATAATCCACAATCTGACGCATACATGCTCCTACATATACCCGCGCCCATACACGTGCATATATACTTGCATGTCTACCCCCACACATCCATATAAACATGCAATACGCATTGAGATCGTACAACCATACACACACCCAGTTCATTTATACATACCTATCTCACATATACATACAACTCGCATATAGAAAAAGTCCAATTACAGATATGCAATAAACAACACACTGATGCACGATAAGCTTAACAAGCACAAATAGACCACCTACCTCTGATGCATGACAACATAACAAGCACAGATAGACCACTTACCTCGAATCCGGTACTCACTTCCTTATCTTCTAGGCTTGAATCTAAACAATTGTAGTATAAAAATCAATACCTAATAATAAAGGTTAATTTGACTTACTTAAAATAATTAGTTCATAGCTTTCTATTTTTTTCTATTTGTCATACCAACATATGTATATCTATACACGAAATAGAACATATTAATTTATACTTTTAACTGAGACAATATATATATATATATATATATATATATATATATATATATATATATATTCTCATAACAATACATTAATATTTCATTGTGCACCCACCTTTTGGCCACCGTCCTTCAAATAATCACGATAAGCACCAAAAAAAATGAGCCAACCATTAGATATTACATATTGCTGCACATACACATCAATTCCATAAAAACCATAAAAAAGTCACAGCCCTTATTCTTATTTCTTTATTTTTTTGAAAGTCAACCTCAGCCACCTTCAATTTGCACTTTTAAATGCAGTTCATGCCCAAATCTATATATGTACCCACTGTTAATTATTATCTAATATATATATATATATATATATATATATATATATAAGATAATATATTCAGGCGAACTTTAGTCTATTGCATGAAACCACTTTTGATTCCTCAAACTTATTAATATATTAAAGCAGCGGCAGTCTTCCTCAAACTGTGATATCACGGCACTAAAAGAAAAGGAAAGAATAACAAAATGTTTATTTCATATTGCAACAATTGATCATTCAAATAAACCAAAAGAAGCCCAGCATCCTATGCTTTTCCACTTTTTTTTTCTTAGTTTGCCCACTCACTTTTTTCTTTTGCCGTCACTTTTAATTGCTTAGCATATCATTATATATATATATATATATATATATATATATATATATATGTATATATATATATTTCATATCCAAATCGACATTCATTATATATATATATACATATTCATACAATTCAACCAACTATGCAACCAAAAGTATTCATGTATGATCTGTTTTTGATACGAAAATAACATCATAACTTTGAAAAATCATAGCAAATATAGGAAGTGTACTTACATTGCTTGAATTATACTATACCGTAGTTGAAATCGGGATTAGATTAAGCTAAACTTTCTTCTCCTTCTTTTTCCTTTTCTTTTCTCTTTTCTTCACCTCCACTCACGGCCCTCTTCTTATTTTTCCCACCGCACTCTTTTTCTTTTCTTTGATGTGGCCGATTGGCCTTGTGTAAAAGGGGGTTTTATTTTGTCTATATTTAATAGGGGAGTTAAGAAAATAACTAGTGGGGATAGAGGGTAATTAAGAGAGTTATGATGGGGGTTTCATACGTGGGTAGCTAAAGGGGTTATGGTGGGGGTTCATAATTTAAGAGAATTGAATGTTTAATTTTTTCCGGGCCGTTACAGTCTACCCCTCTTACAATAAGTTTCGACCTCGAAACTTGCGTATGGTGTAATCAATGACTTAGTATGGTTCTACTTGATTTATCCACCTAAAAAATGACCAAACCATACATTCATTGCATATATTGATATGTTCACATTACACTTCATAGATATAGAATCAAGTCTCAAAATCAATTCTTATGTACTTACGAGCTAGTTCTGCGATCATGTCCTTACTTTCTCAGACATATCATCAACACCTAATATACGAAGTATGTGCCTGGACATATTTCCTTCAATTAAAGTAGTTTACGTAATTATAGCTCTAACTGTTTGAAATAATATACATTCTAATTTTTTATAAACACAAAACCCACGGTATCATATATTTGTTTTTGCAAAGCGGTGTCTCAAATGACAATTTATAAAACAATGATATAACTGGTTTGCAAAAGTATTACGGTTAAAACCGTTTCAAAATAATTGAGACACATCAATAGTAAAACTTCTTTTTACAAAACGATTTGAACGTAGTGTCTTTTTCTTCCCAATGAAATACATATTTTGAAAGTTATGTTTTGTCTTGCAAAATACAACAATTGACAAGTCAGTAATTATAAAGTTTCATAAAAGAATTTGGAAAAAAGTACCTCTCTTTCCAAAAAGAAGTATATATATTTTGAAACTATTTTTGCTTCATAAAATTTAATAAGTTCATCGCAAGCAGTTAACTAACTTCAAAAAAAACATTTAATGGGTAAAGTGCTTGCAATGTCGATAGTCGACAAAGAAAATTATTTTAGTAAAATACTTATTGCTAAACGAAAACTAGAGAAATATAAGATATCTATAAATATATCATTGTCCAAAACATCAATATTTTGAAATATATCAGTTTTATCAGGGTAGTCGAAATTCCATTAGGTGGATGTACAAATTTGGAAAAGAATATAGCCTTGTAAAGTAATAGACTATATAGAAAAGTGAAAGTAGTTGAAATATTTTGAAGCAAAAACCTTTGAAATGCCTTCAAAAAATATCTTGGTGTACGTGCCTATAAGAAGACGGTTAACTTCTTGAAAAAAATAATAGTCCAATACTTTGTATAATTTTTTTCTAAGTCACCCCTTAATGTCAACAAAAAATCCACCTATGTGCCGTTTCTTGTAAATATTTAACTTGAGTCGTCCAATCCTAGCATGACACCCTAAGTATTAATCGACTTAGGGCATTCTAATTCACCATATTCTCGTGCGCCACACTGATACACCGTACATCTTTGCTTGATTATTTCAACCGCTAATTCTAATTTAGTTAGGTCTCACCCGAAAAGTCACCACTACTTGTTCATACTTATTCTATTTCAATTCAAGCCTACTCAATTCATCCGTATTTACATGTTTCTAGAAATCAACACTTAATCCAAATCTGTAATAATTTGTCATTCCACTGTACTCATTTTAGTAATTCACGCTTATCACTACGAATCAATATCCCTAAGAAGACTAATATCTTCGGCCTATTTGATACTCTAAAATTCAACATCTTAATCATAACTATAAGCCCCTTTGTACGATATTCTTTGCTAAACTCTACTGATCATAACACTAATAAATCTTTTCTTAGTAATTTGTTTTACTACAAATCATTTTTTTAAGAACTACAATCCCAACTTAAACCTGGTCACGCTCTGGCATTAATGTCAAGAGTAGGGGCATAAGCCCTCTTCATTTATCATATGGTACCGGGTTTGCAGGGGTTATATCTAAAAAATTTTACAAATGGTTATAATCAGCACTTAGGTAAGGCTAATGATTCCGAATTGCATGGTATACCCTAGGTATACGTGGCCATATACCTTATTCGATCATCTCTTAGGTCTAATGTCATAACTTATTTCTAGAATCGATACTTTGTATCGTCGCTTCTTACATCTAAAATAATTACTTATTGATAATCTTAATGCATAGAATATAATAACCGCTTACGATTAAGATCAGTGCTTAGATTCAAATCATCACCTGATGCTCAGATCACCACTTAATTTCTAGATCCAATATTTCATATCGTCATTCCTTAAATCTAAAATCGTTACTTACGAGCAAGGTCATTACTTAAACTTCTAAGGTCACGTCTTATTTTCAATAACATGCTTAATAAATAAACATCGCTTACGACTAGAAAATCGGTACTTATTTCTAAGATCACTCTTAATCAAAATCATCACTTAATGTCTAAGATCGTGACTTGAGGTAAAATTGTAACTTAATTTCTAAGATCATAGCCTAAATCTATGCTTCCGCCGTGGATCTAGAGACATCCTCTGATACCAACTGTAGCGACCCGTCCAGAGCCCTAGTACTCGAAACGACTCACCCGCCGTATCTCACTAAAGAGAATACAAGACGTCGATACACTTCAATTATACGTCATCACAATAACGTAAATCGATGTCAGCGGAAGTGATAACTATGAATCTTCGATAAAATAATCTTCATCGGTAATACAATATCTAAGAATTTCTAAATCACTACAATAGACAAATGTATATAAACACTAATCTCGAAAATACATAAACCTCGAATATCGAAACAACTGTCTCAACCCACCCTCAAAAGTCTCATCTGAATATCTTTAGTCTCGAAATCTCCCGTCTCGATCTTCACGATATACTAACTCCTGTGTAAGCATACCCAACTTCTCCCACCTGCAAAACTAGTGAGTGGTGGTGTGAGCCAAATCAACGGGCTCAGCAAGCAACCTATCTATACCCATTATGAAAATCATACATGCAGAGACAATTACAGATAACATTTACAAATCAGCATACATGTCAATCGAGTAAATAAACTGCGGAAAGTAAGTCACTCCACATAATAATGCGCAACTTCATGATGCATGCATTCTCTACGTGTCACACGCAACAAAAGTCAAGTCACGCACGATGCTCATATCTCTACCGTGCAATGCATGAACCTCGAGGTGATCCTACCACACGCCTTGTCAGGCCACACGCCCCGTCGGGCCACACGCCTCGTAGGGCCACACGCCTCATAGGGCCACACGTCCCGTAGGACCACACGTCCCATAGGACCACACGCCTCATAAGGCCACACGCTCCGTAACGTGGAGTCAGCGAACACACGCTCCGTAACGTGGAGTCAGCGCCCCAAAGGGATGCAATGCTAATGCACGTGCCATGAATGATGCACACACATAATCCACAATCCGGCGCATACATGCTCCTATATATACCCGCACCCATACGCGTGCATATATACTTGCATGTCTACTCCCACACATCCATATAAACATGCAATACGCATTGAGATCGTACAACCATACACACACCCAGTTCATTTATACATACCTATCTCACATATACATACAACTCGCATATAGAAAAAGTCCAATTACAGATATGCAATAAACAACACACTGATGCACGATAAGCTTAACAAGCACAAATAGACCACCTACCTCCGATGCATGACAACATAACAAGCACAGATAGACCACTTACCTCGAATCCGGTACTCACTTCCTTATCTTCTAGGCTTGAATCTAAACAATTGTAGTATAAAAATCAATACCTAATAATAAAGGTTAATTTGACTTACTTAAAATAATTAGTTCATAGCTTTCTATTTTTTTTCTATTTGTCATACCAACATATGTATATCTATACACTAAATAGAACATATTAATTTATACTTTTAACTGAGACAATCAATATATATATATATATATATATATATATATATATATATATTCTCATAACAATACATTAATATTTCATTGTGCACCCACCTTTTGGCTACCGTCCTTCAAATAATCACGATAAGCACCAAAAAAAATGAGGCAACCATTAGATATTACATATTGCTGCACATACACATCAATTCCATAAAAACCATAAAAAACGTCACAGCCCTTATTATTATTATTTCTTTATTTATTTTTTTTGAAAGTCAACTTCAATTTGCACTTTTAAATGCAGTTCATGCCCAAATCTATATATGTACCCACTGTTAATTATTATCTAATATATATATACATATATATATATATATATATAAGATAATATTCAGGCGAACTTTAGTCTATTGCATGAAACCACTTTTGATTCCTCAAACTTATTAATATATTAAAGCAGCGGGAGTCTTCCTCAAACTGTGATATCACGGCACTAAAAGAAAAGTAAAGAGTAACAAAATGTTTATTTCATATTGCAACAATTGATCATTTACATAAGCCACCACAAAAAGAATTTCATTTACCGACGAAAACTTCACCGACGAACCGTGGTTCGTCGGTGTTGCGTCGGTACTTTGCGACGCATTTGCGATACACTCATTTTCGTCGTTAATTGCGACGAAAATACGATGAAAAGCATTGTCGGTAGCAAAAAAGTAGTCAGATTAATACGTTCGTCGGTGTTTTGTCGGTGGTGCGTCGCTGTTCTGTGTATTTTATTCGTAGCTATATAGTTTGTAGCCTTACGTCGCTATATCGTAGCTATTTTGTCGCTAAAATTCCAGAACAATGATAAAATAAATTCGTCGGTGAGTAGGTTCTTGGCGTTGTGTATCGTCGGTTTTTTTGTCGATGAAACCCGCGTGTAGCAAACGTTTTGTTTTACTTTTCGTTCATATTCCGATTTGTCATTGTGTCGTCGCAGATTTGTCGAGGATTAAACACGTGTATTAATTAAGGAAAAAGAAAGCAGTGATTGGAAAATTTTTTTATTAATTTAATAATAAAAATTTACATTATGAAACGAAAAATTAAAAAAAGAAATCTAAAAGAGAGGCACAGAGGGGCAGTTCACTCTTCGTCATCGGAAGAAAGAGTGGCTGCCACATTATCTGCGAACTCTCTGAAGAGGCACTTCAGCTTGGAATATCTGAATTTCAACTTCCGCAGCCTTCTAGTCATGCTGTGCAGTTGCCTCGACTGCTGTTGCATGTTTGCTATCAGCATATGGTAGTCGATATCCTGTTCCGGCATTTGTTCTTGAGCATCCTCTCGTGGTAGTGGGCCATACACAGATACGGAACCCTCCCGCTCAACCGATGGTGGTTGGGGAGGAGGCCCTTGTGGCGGGGCGCTGTTTGCCCCTCCACCACGCCTTGGGGTTCTTCTAAAACGACGCGGCATATTTTGATGTTTTATAACTTTGTATGTGTGTATATATATGTGCGGATGTTTGTGGTATAAATAGGTAAATTTAGCGACAATATAGCGACGAACTTGTGACGCATTCTTCGACCGTTAACCAAGATGGGAATATGTGCGGGTGTGACGCTTCGTGCGAATTAGCGACGAATTAGCGACGAAATGTGTGCGGGCGTGACGGTTCGTTCGAATTAGCGACGCACTTAGCGACAAATTAGCGACGTAAACACGTTCTAATTAATTATAACCGTTGGAAACTGAACGGACACTGCAGAATAGCGACGCATTAGCGCAACTTGAAATAGGTGTGAAGATAATATCGTAATATCGTACGTTGTAACCATTGGGAACTGAACGGAATAGCGACGCACTAACGACGCCGTAGCGACGAAACGCGTCGAATGGTGTGAAGTGACGTCGTGCGTTGCTAGGGCGTCGGTAAAGCGTCGCTAAATTCCAATAAATTCGCGCAAAATTGGTTCTCGTCGTTGTATTAAGTTTCGCGGATAATAGGTTCTCGTCTCGTCGTTGTATTAAGTTTCGTCGATATGTTTAGTAGGTTCTCGTCTTTGTATTAAGTTTCGTCGGTATATAGTTGATGTTTAGTCGGTGAATTAGTCGTCTCAAATTTTTCTGAGCCAAATTTCGTTTGTATTTTAGCGTCGTCAAGATTCGTAAGAGATTAAACACGTGTTTAAATTAAGAAAACGAAAGCGATGATTAGAAAAATAAAACTTCATTAATATAGAATTATAAATTACAAAATATACTAAGACAATAATGGAAAAACTAATCTAAATGAATAACGGAGAGGAGTCATTCACTGTTCGTCATCCAAACAGAGAGTAGCAACACTCTCCGCGCACGCCTTCAGGAGGCGTCTCAGCTGTGCAGCTTTGGATTTAATCCGCATCTGCCTTGTGTCCAGGTATTGGAGACGCTCATCCTGGTACATAATATGCTCCCTCAGGTCATCCACTGTTTTCCACAGTTCTTGTATTTCTTTATGGAGATCGCCAATTTGGTGATCCCGACGTGGCCCAAAAAGACTGGGTTCAGAGGACTCAGCCTGTGGGGGTGATTCTTGTGGTGGAGGAACCGCTGAAGAAGAGGGTTGTTCAATAGGCCGTCTTGCCGCTGAATGGCCACTACCACGTCGCGCTTGCGCTTTAGTACGAACCATATTTGGGTCTTTTTTTATGATTATAAAGGAGGTTGTTTTCTATGTAGTTGGGGGTCACGGTCCATCCTGTTTATATAGGGAATTCAGCGACGACATAGCGACGCAATAGCGACGTAAATGCATCGTAAGTGTAACATTCGGGCACTGTGCGGACACCGCCAAATAGCGATGCCTTAGCGACGCCCGCAGTGAAGATACGTCGTGCGTCGCTGAGCGTCGCTAAGTCGTCAGTGTTTGTGTTTGTTTGTTTCCGGGATTTGTGTTTCTTGGTCGTTGCTAAGTCGTCGTTAAGTCGTTGATATTTGTGTTTGTTTGTTTCCGGGATTCGTGTTTCTTGGTCGTCGCTATATCGTCGCTAATACGTCGATAATATTACAGGCTGAGAACCATAAAACGCAGCTTTCTTCTTCCACTCTTCTCCCATTCTTCTCCCATTTCAAACACAAACATCATAACTTTTCTGCGAAAATATAGAAGGAAGAAATCTTATTGTGTGGAATTTTGATGTTTTCCACCACCGAGAAAAGATAGCTGTTGTTATTTTGAAGGTATAGCGAGAAAATGAATCCGAGGAGGAGCGATAGAAAGTGGATGTACGAGAGAGTAAACAACGGAGAGTGGAGTTTTAGATTTCTTGAAGGTCTCGAAGAATTTATGGATTTTGCGACGAGTAATGAAAGTGGAACGCAGATTAGATGTCCGTGTAAGAAATGCAAGAACCGTAAATATATGCATCTAGGTGACGTGAGGGTTCACTTATTGAAACAAGGTTTTGTGCACAATTACCATACATGGTACTGCCACGGAGAATATGAGGGGGCGTCTACATCTGCAACTGTACACGTCTTAGGGGGACCCGGTCAGGTTGATGCCAAAGAAATAGGCGAGGGATCTCACAACCCATACGTGCAGATGGTGCAAGACGCGGCCGCCGGCGCATTTACGGGAGAGCAGTACTTACAAATGCCGGATCAGGATGAACAGCCGCGTGTATTCGTGGAGGAAGATCTGAACCCTCAAGCGAGACAGTTTTTTGAGATGCTGAACGCCGCCAACACGCCGCTGTATCCCGGTTGCGGTAGTCACAGACAGATGTCCATGATCGGCCGGATGACGAGCATGAAGACGGAGCACTGCATGACGGAGAGATTGTACGATGGGATGTGTCAGCTGATGAGGGAATCTCTTCCCGAAGGGAACACAATGGTTGACAGTTTTTATTCGACGAAGAAACAGCTGCATGCGTTGGGATTGCCGGTTCAGAAGATCGAATGTTGTTCAGAGGGGTGCACCATATACTGGGGCATCGACGAGGATAAAGACAAGTGCAGGGTCTGTGGGACACGCAGGTGGAGAACGAACAAAAGAAACCAGAACGTGCCAAGAAAGCAATTCTACTATTTACCTCTCGCCCCTAGACTGCAGAGGCTCTACGCATCTGGTGCCACAGCTAGCCAGATGAGGTGGCACGCGGAGCACTACACGAAAGACGGTAAGATGTGCCATACATCTGACGGCGAAGCTTGGAGGACGTTCGATGCGACACATCCAGGTTTTTCGTCGGAGACAAGGAACGTTAGGTTGGGTTTATGCACTGACGGGTTCAACCCGTTCGGACAGTCGGGAGAGCAGTATTCGTCGTGGCCTGTAATCGTGACGCCGTAAAATCTACCACCTTGGATGTGCATGAAGAAGCCGTACATGTTCTTGACTGTGATCGCACCGGGGCCTAGGAATCCGAAACAAAAGATCGACCTGTACCTGCAGCCATTGATACATGAGCTGAAGTGGTTGTGGGAGTTTGGCGTGGAGACGTTTGATGTATCGACCAAACAAAACTTCCAGCTACGCGCTGCGCTGATGTGGACCATCAGCGACTTCCCGGCTTATTCTATGTTGTCGGGTTGGAGCACAGCGGGGAAATACGCTTGCCCTTGCTGCATGAAGCAAGCGAAGACGATGTCCTTAAAACATAGACGTAAGATTTGCTGGTTCGACAGCCATAGGAAGTTCCTACCCAGACGTCACCGGGTATATCGAGCGATGCAATAAACAATGAGTTAGATGCCAAGTTTGCTGATTGGTTCAGGTGGCATGTAAGTTTATATGTTTGTCGGTTACGTGTATGTCATGTGATACGCATTTATTGCCCCGCTGATGTATACTTACTTGTCGTTTTACAGGCGAGCAAAGGTCATCTGGCTGACGATGGGTATGGTTACATTCTGACACCAGTAGCCGATGGTCATTGAACAGAGTCACGCACCATAATATGTGTTTTGTCAACGGTTATAGATTTCACACAGTCTCCCATGCCTGCCGAAAATCGTCGGAGAACAGCGGAGTGTGTGTCAAGCGGTATGACAATAGCCTGGACGAGGATGACTTCTACGGCTACCTTACTGACATCATTGAGCTCGAATATCCCGCATTGCCTATAAAGCGGGTGGTGCTATTCAAATGCGAATGGTACGATCCAACTCGGGAAGGTTATCGCGCTGGCACAAAGGTTCACGACCGATATAAGTTGGTAGACATACACCAAGGGCGACGGTACAGAAAGTACGATCCATTCGTTTTGGCTAGTCAAGCGTCCCAGGTGTACTATATATCGTATCCAACAACGGGGATGAATGCGAGCTCAAAAGAATGGCGAGCCGTGTGCAAGGTGAAATCGAAAAAGTTTGATGTCAGTATACAGCCAGGTTCAGATGGCATGGATGTCGCATTTCAAGAAGAAAACCCACTCGTTCTGGATACGACACATGTTGAACTGCACAACCTCCCTCTAAATGACCCCACCGGCGGTTTCATCGAAATTCATCTCAGCATACAACCGCCTGACAATATTGAATATGTAGGCGAAGACGAATACGAGGATGAAGAGGACGACGAGCATGTAGATGAAGATGAAAATGAATATGAAAATGAGGATGAAAATGAAGATGCGTATGAGGATGCGGATGACAATGAAGATTGAGGTTAGTCACAATTTTTTATGTACCTCATTAGGCGAAAGTGTGTATGTGTTGATGTACTTATACACATGTATATACATAATGTGTGTCTGTAAGTACTTTATATTTTGTATTATTTTTTTTCCAATACTGATGTCACTGACAAATTACCGACGAAATCTTTCGTCGCAAATTTGAAATAACGACAACACATGAAATAGCAACGCCACAGTAATAGCGACGGACTTTCGTCGCTAGTGCGTCGCAAAATTTTTGACTAAAAACTGAAAACCCTTCTCTTCTTCCCCATTTCTTCCCCCCGCCTCTTCTTCCCACCCCCACGGCGAAATCCCCTCTCAGACCTCCGGCGAAATCCCCTCTCCTCCCCCGGCAAAATCTCCATTTCTTCTCCGGTGACCTCCCTTCTCCGGTTAGTTTTTCTTCCTATTTCGTTTTTAATGATTTTAATTAGTTATATTTCGTTTTTAACGTTTTTAATGATTTCTTCCCCATTTCCCCGGTTAGTTATATCGAATGTGGGCAGGGGTGGACTATGGCGGGGGTGGTGGCTGTGGGCGGGGTTGCGGGCTGTGGTTGAGCCTGGGGTGGGGCTGGGGTGTGGCGGGGGTGCGGGGTGGGGCTGTGGGGTGGGGCTGGGTGTGGCGGGGGTGCGGACTGGGTGGCTTGTGGGGTGGGACTGGGTGTGGAGGGGATGGCTGTTGGCTGTTGGTGCGGGTGGGTTGGCGGCGCGGGGGGTGGCTGTTGGCGCGGGTGGGGTTAAGAAAATAGGGGTGGTTTTGGCATGAAAAGGGCATACGGTGGAGAGGGTTAAGGAAATAGGGGTGGTTTTGGCATGAAACGATAAATTATGTGGCGGTGGGGCGGTTGGCGGGAGTGGGTGGGGCGGGGGGTGGCTATTGGCGGGAGTGGGCTGTGTGCGGGGTGGGCTGTTGGCGGGAGTAGGTGGAGCGGGCGGTGGCTGTTGGCGGGAGTGAGCTGTGGGCGGTGTGGGCTGTTGGCGGGAGTGGGTGGGGCGGGGGGTGGCTGTTGGCGGCATAGGGCCGTGGGCGGGGTGGGCTGTTACAAGTTATCTATAATAAGTATGTATAGGTGATGTACCAACAAAGGGCTGTTGGTGACTAGGGTGCGTATGCACCAAAATTGTTGTTAAGGTTGAATTAGTAGAAATATGGTGTGCTTGGCCAATGAATGATGCATGTACAAACTGTTTTGTAAGAGGTTTGCATATGATTTTCGGTATGATACTAGTTCGGAGTGTTTACTAAGCTCGAGAGCTGGACATACATTTGTCTTTGGAGAGGCCATTAAGGCCGGAAAACCTCCGATAAACGAATAGGTCATGCCGAAATTTTCAAAATTATTAATATATTGAATTAAATGTATGCAAACACTTGTCATTTTTTGGACATCTTATTTGTCTGGCCAACCAACCCTAAACTCGTTGAATGTGCCTTTTAAATTTTTTACCCTTGCAGATCTGATGGCTAGTGAGGGTTTACCGACTCGATCTACACATGACATCTCAGGAGAGTTTAATATGTTCCTCTCTCAGCATGAGCAGCTTGGGTCGGTTTCGACCGCAGCTCTTGCTGCGGATATAGACCTTTTAGGGTCTGCCGAGAGGTCTGCACCCCCCCCCCCGATCTACGCCGCCACCCACACCCACCGGTTCAGCACCTCATCCGGCGTCTGATGCGGCATCGGACGAGGGTGTCATACAAGGGCGTCGTGCCCTCCCTTAGTCATATGATACCCATACGTAAGTAATAATTTATTTTTTTAACACGTTTTCAAATATATTTCAAGCGTTATTTTTTCCTAACAACTTCACCTCTTTCAGGTTTGCAGCGGACTCGGGCCAGATTTCCATTTGCATCACTCGGTCCTTGCACCTGAGGCAGGACCCAGCTGGATATGCCTGGTCCCGTGTCACCATGCAGACACGTAGATTCTACTGGGATGAGTTTCAGGTATTCAAATTTGGTGAATTTCACTTTTTGATACGTAATCGATCATTACTTTTCTAACCACGTTTTTACTTTTCCTCCGTATAATAATTGCAGAAGGCGTACAGCTGGCCAGCTGACATCGCCCACGACGTGGAGCAGGCCTGGCGGCATAGGGCCGCCAAACGCTACAAGGACTTCATCAACTCGCACAAGACCAAGTGAGAGCGTGACCCCAATTATGCCAGGCCTGCCTACATATCCGAGGCCACCTGGGCGGGGTGGATAGCAGGTTGGATGGACCCTGCTACCCAAGCCCGCAGCGCCCGGAACGCGGCGAACCGGCGCAGCGGCAATGTACAGGGCCCAGCACCTGCCACACACTCAGGTGGGTCGGTTTTCCACGCCACCATGATGCGTTCTATGGTAAGTATTTTAATATTGGATTATTTAGATTCATTGATTTCATTGGATTATTTAGATTCATTGACTTAATTGGATTATTTACATTCATTGACTTAAGTGGATTATTTATATTCATTGATTTCTTATGTTGCGCTGTTGTGTTTTTTGGTATTCGTATATGATTAATTTAAGTAGTATATGTGTTCATTTGCCTTTTTCTTTTTATTTTTGCTTTGACTTGGGAGAGGCCTTTAAGGCCGGGATACCTCCAATAAACGAATAGGTCATGACGAAATTTTTAAAATTATGGATTTCACTAACATATTTTATTTCATTCTTTCAACAGGAGGAGACGGGGGAGTGGCCAGCCTCCTACGATCTTTTCTACAAGACGAATCGGAAGAAAGCCTCCGACGAAACGGAGGACTGGATCACGGCGAAGGCCCGCGACATCAGTGTAAGTAGACTACGATATCATTTGTTTTTTCCTTAGTTTGTTTTATTGCTAAACCCTAAACCCTAAAAATTCTTATTCTCATTTCAGGACGAGTACAACAGACTACTCGCACTTAGGGGAGAAGAAGCCGACAAGAACCGCGCTTATTGGGATGCGGTTCGGACCTTCGGCCCTCAGAATAAGAAGAAGAGGGAGGTGTACGAGGTCGGATCAGCAGCGCCGCGATTCTTTCCCGAAGTTCTGCATGCAGGTGCTTCCTCTGAGGCCAGCACCTCCGCGCCTTCTACGGCCCCAGAGAGTCTTTCGCGCCTGGAATCAGAGCATGCGGCGCTGCAGCATGAGGTGGAGACTATCAGGGCGCAGCATGAGGAGAGCGTACGAGCACTGCGGTCGCAGCTGACTCAAACCCAGCAGGAGATGCAGCAGTCGCTTCAGCATGCGGTTGAGCATGCGCAGCAGCAGACGATGCAGGTGCAGCAGCAGACGATGCAGGTGCTGCAGCAGACGAACCAGCAAATCTCGCAGCTATCGCATCTCATCATCTCTATCATTTCCAGCTCCTCGCAGCCTCAGCCTCCCCCTGATGGTCACTCTTCTCCGCATAATCCCCCTCCATCTTCCTCTGGATAGTATTTCATTTTTTGATTTTTCGTACAGTCTATTTCGTTTATTGTATTGACATATTCTTTGTACTTTTATATTTTATATGACATTTATACGGATTCTATTTCGTTTGTGTTGTTTACGAACTTCAATACGCAAGTACTGTATTTCTGTATAACATTCGTACAAATGATTTAATATACAAAATAAAATATATTATAAAAATTAAATAATAATAAAAACTAATTAATTAATAATATATCGTATTATTTATAAATTAAAAATATTTAATATTTAATATTAAATATTAAATTAAAAAATAGCGACGAACCTGCGACAAAAACAAAATGTCACAGACCGGAAATAAAAAATCAAAAATTTAAAAATAGCGACGAAAAAATATACCGACGAAACTTTGCGACGAAATAATATGTCGCAGAAAGGAAATAAAAAAATAAAAAATTATAAAATAGCGACGAAAAAATACACCGACGAAACAACGACGGCAATAACAGGTCGCAGACCTGACAGATTTTTGTCTTAACTGTGCGACGAAACACCGACGAAATTTTTCCGTCCCAACATAGCGACGCTTCACCGACGAAATTCACTTTGCGACAAGCCGTATCCAACCTACTTTTTTCGTCGCTATTTCGTCGCAATATGCCTGTAGCGACGAAATAGCGACGACTTTTGTCTGTCGCTATATGTCTTTTTTTTGTGGTGAACTAAAAGAAGCCCATCATCCTATGCTTTTCCACTTTTTTTTTTCTTAGTTTGCCCACTCACTTTTTTCTTTTGCCGTCACTTTTAATTGCTTAGCATATCATGATATATATATATATATATATATATATATATATATATATATATATATACATACATATTCATACAATTCAACCAACTATGCAACCAAAAGTATTCATGTATGATCTATTTTTGATACGAAAATAACATCATAACTTTGAAAAATCATAGCAAATATAGGAAGTGTACTTACATTGCTTGAATTATACTATACTGTAGTTGAAATCGGGATTAGATTGGGCTGAACTTTCTTCTCCTTCTTTTTCCTTTTCTTTTCTCTTTTCTTCACCTCCACTCACGGCCCTCTTCTTATTTTTCCCACGGCACTCTTTTTCTTTTCTTTGATGTGGCCGATTGGCCTTGTGTAAAAGGGGGTTTTATTTTGTCTATATTTAATAGGGAGTTAAGAAAATAACTAGTGGGGATAGAGGGTAATTAAGAGAGTTATGATGGGGGTTTCATACGTGGGTAGCTAAAGGGGTTATGGTGGGGGGTTCATAATTTAAGAGAATTGAATGTTTAATTTTTTCCGGGCCGTTACATTCTGTGTAACCGAATATACCATAGATAGACTTAACATGTAGCTATAAATTATATCTGTGGTAGAACTTTTTAAATGAATGAAATATAGTTTTCATTTCCTAAAATACTTTCTTACAATGATTCCATTATCATGTCATTAAATAATTAGATGAATTATACACACATGAAATGCTGAGATTCCAGGAGCATAGCTGTTATGCCCCGCGCCCTCTGTAGGATAATTAAAAGGGGAAGAAGAAATTAAACGGAGTTTAATGATAGTCAATGGGAATAAATGAGGCATTAAGTAAGAGGATTAATTAGAAATTAATGAAGGATTGAATATTAGAATTAAATGGTATTTAATTTTAGAATTAAATAATTAAGGTTTATCCTTTAAGATAAATAAGATAAAAGATATAATTTAGAAACAACAAATCTTATCCTAAATCCTTATTTAACTGACAGCGTCAGTTTTCTCTCTTCCTTATTCACACGACGTAATTTCCTTTCCCCCATAGGCGATTTTGAGGCTCCTCTGCAACCCTAGGGAAAACTCTCTCCAGGGAATCAATCAAATCCTCATCCGTTCTTCAATTTGTCTTCGAGTAATCACAGGCAAGTAATCATCTTATAAGTTCCTACGTTTTGTGAAAGAAAAATGGCCTATTTTGTTATCAAATTGGATCACCATGCAGTAGTTTCGTTTTGTGATTATTTGTATATGATCTATGTGTTTTGGTTTCGAGATTTGGCCGATGTATATGAAAAAGCATTCGTTGTTGTTGTTGTTTATGTGAAATCGTGCAAATCCCCATCCCTTGAACCCTCTCTTTGCTGCTATTTTCGGTTGAGGGGAAAAGGGAGAGAAATGTAGGATTTTTGGGTTGTTTCGGTGGATGATTTGAGTGTTAGGCTTGAATCTGTGATTGATATGTGTGTGATGTTTAATTTGTAGTTTAGGCATGAGATTGTAGCAGTGATTAGGCTTGGATTGATTGGTGTGAAGTTTGGGATTGATTGGAGTTGAAATTCTGCAGTTTCGGCAAAAATCGCAGAATTTCTTTTCTGGAATCGTGGACATCGATCGATCGATGTGAGGGGATGAAGTACATCGATCGATCGATGTAGGAAGAGCTGAGAGATTGATGTCCTCTGATGGACATCGATCGATCGATGTAGAAAAAGCTGAGAGATCGATGTCCTCTGATGGACATCGATCGATCGATGTAGGAAGAGCTGAGAGATCGATGTCCTCTGATGGACATCGATCGATCGATGTAGAAAAAGCTGAGAGATCGATGTCCTCTGATGGACATCGATCGATCGATGTAGGGTGAGGCTGAGAGATCGATGTCCTCTGATGGACATCGATCGATCGACGTAGGAGAAGCTGAGAGATCGATGTTCTCTGATGGACATCGATCGATCGATGTGAGGGTATGATGTCACATCGATCGATCGATGCGAGAGGATGATGTCCATCAGTTTTGTGGGAAAACAGAGAAAGAAAGAGGGAAGCTCGGGGAATCTTTGGGTGACCTTAGAGACTTCTTAGGACCTGATTAAAGGTAGTCTAAGTCTTGGGAACATGATTTAGGAGGATGAATCAACTTGGTGACTTCGAAGGGGTTTTCGAATCGGATTTCAATGAGGATGACTTAGGAGGGTTAGGAGATGGACGTACGAGGTGTTTTAGAGTTCAATGAAGGAAGGAGAGGGATACTCGCATTGGTTGTGAATTTTAGAATCGGGACTAAGTATTGACGAGTCTGTTGAAGCCTAAGTTCGATGTGTAAGTTAGTATCTTGTGTGTTGCTTATACTTGCGCATGTGAATGTGAATTGCATACGAGAACGAGAAATGTGATTGAAACGAGGAGTCTTGCATCATGGCACTTGCATTTGCATATTGATTTGAAAAGAGATGTGCTTCGGCACAGATTTGCGAAGGTGACCTGCAATGTTAACCGGGATGGAAATTTAAGCCGGGGTGCATTGCAGGGCACAAAAGTCTGTAACGTTAACCGGGATGGAAATATAAGCCAGGGTGCGTTACAGGGTATAAAGTCCTCTGCAATATTAATCGGGATGGAAATATAAGCCGAGGTGCATTGCAGAGTATTACGAGTCTGTGATGTTAATCGGGATGGAAATATAAGCCGAGGTGCATCACAGAGCATAACGAGCCTGTAACGTTAACCGGGGTGGAAATATAAGCCGGGGTGTGTTACAGGGTAACGAGTTACGAGACCGGACATTGTGACATGCATTGCACTGATTTGAAAAGAAATGGCTCATGCATTTGTGATTGTGTAGTGTAGTGCATATTTTGACATGCATCACGAGAGTCAATGTGGTATGGATGTGCGTGGTATTTGATAGCCAATGAATTGCTATTTGCGTGTAAATTGCTGTACTTGCTTTATTACATTATTCGCCTATATACATTTGGAAGTTTTACAAGACATGTGCCCCACAATTCTCTTGAATTATCTATTACTCATGTCTTGCCATGTGTTGATCCCGTATGTCTTATAAGCGGGTTACTTGCTAGCGTTTTTCACTAAGGGTACTGCCTTTGTATTTGCAGATGAACCTAGTTACGACATGATTTTCATTGAGGACGACGGCGAGTGGGCAGAATGGGATGTTTAGACCTTGTGGAGTGAAGTGATTAGATAGTTTCTGTTATTCCTGTTTCTAAATTCATTTGAGGTTTAGATGGCTGCGACCATATACAGTTTCTGGTATTCACATTGTCTGTTGACGTACTGCATTGATGGTTTAGACTTTCAAGATACATGTTTCCGCACTTATTTCTCTTACGTCATTGATGATGTGCATTCGAGAGATGAGACGTCTTGTAGTCTTCTCAGTAAGCTACGACGGGTGTACCGGTTTCGGATTCCGCTGTCCGGGTCGGGGCGCTACAGGTGGTATCAGAGCCTAGGCTTCAGATCTACCTTGGAGACATAGGTTATGACATGTAGAGTCTTAAGTTATGATTTTCACCCTAAGTCTATCTTTAGGTCTAAGTATGTGATTCTATATGTAAGTTTAATTGGGATAGGTGTGTGCGAGTGCGATAAAAGTTAAACAATAAATGTTACTTTATTTAGCGTACAAATTCCATCTTGTACAACGCATATGGGCCTTCAGTACTTACTTTTGGAATTGCTGAATGCTAATAAGCGTTGATTTTGCAGAAAATGCCTCCCAGGAGAGATAACCAAGGAAACGGTGGTAATGGGAACGAGAACCCTCCACCACCACCACCACCAGTGTTAGTACCCAGGCACTGATAGACGCTATCACAGTGATAGCGCAAAGTGTTGCTCAACAGCAGCAACCACCCCTCCTCTACCACCGCTTTGGCGGGACATAACGTATTACACTGGGGAGATGCGAAGCGTGGATGTCCCAACCTTTGAGGGAACCACTCTGAGGATACGGCCCCATCGCACGCCGTGCTTCTCCAGGCCCTGATGTTAGAAAATAACTTACGATTTTGCCTTAAGACACAATCTTAGACCTAAGTGATGATTTGAACTTAAGGCGATGATCATGAACATAGGCACTGACCTCAGTTATAAGCGATGATTCTGAACATAAGTCACGATTTTAGACGTAAGTAATGATAGTGAGTACGAGTTGACTTTAGACATAAGTAGGGAATAGTAATAAGTGTTGATTTTGTACAAACTATGATTTGGAAATAAGACGTGATCTTAGAAGTAAGAATGATGATGCCAAGAACGATCCTAGAGATAAGTTATGATCCTAAATTATAGGGGGTCAACGGTTTTGGACGCATGTACATCTAAGATACCCCATACCATTCTCCCTTATCTACGGATGATCACAACTCTCTAAGCAGTGATATTAGTAACCCTAGGTGAACATTATATAATTGATTCGAATGAATTACGATGTTAATCAGAACATCCTAATACAAACCTTAGATCAATATTACCGGGTCAGGCAGTAACTCGGGCTACCTTACCATAATTGCAACCTAGTACTTGACACCACCAGGGTAAATTAGAGAATGTCCATATTCTTACCTGGACGGTAATACCATAGTAGGTTTAGGACTCAATTTGGACCATAGCTACTAAGAAATGAATTGTAATAGTGGGGTAAATACTAAGGGATGATTTATAGTAGCATGATAGAAATTAAGCAACGATTTATAAGCATTATGATCAGTAGATTTAGTGAAAGATATTGTTAACAGAGTTTATAGTTTACAATTAAAATGCCCAATTTAGAATTACCAAAATAGGCCGATCATATTAGTTTTATTAGCGATCTGGATCGGCAGTGACATACGAGAACCTACTATATTATGCACCTTGGAACGATAAAGTGTCACAAAATCTTTAGCTAAGTGATGAACCCCTAGAAACATAGAGTTACTTGGCTTGAGTCGAGTAGGCTTGAAATTGCAAGGGAGCAAGTATGAACAAGTAATGATTGCTTCTTAGGTGAGATTTAACGGAATCAAGATTAGCGGTTAAAAACAACCCAGTAAGAAATGCGATGGATTAGTGTGGCGCATGGAAGTACGGTGAATGAGAATACCTTAAGACGATGAATATTGAGTTTGTCATGCTAGGATTGGACAGTCTCAGCTAAAGATGTTAGCCTGAGTAGACGAACATTAGACCTATAAGTTACGGTACTTAGGTAGATTTATCCTTGACCGTAAGAATGGATTATAGAAATTATACGAAGTATGGATAAATATTTTTCAAGCGGTTACATATTTATACATAAGCACGTACACCCAGATATACCCTATATTTCAAATATTTTTCAATTTTTCTAAGTATTTTAATCTAGTTTGCTTATTTACATAGTCTGCTAATTTAACAATGCTATATTTTATTCCGTATTTGTATTTCAACCTGATAGAATTTTAACTACTACTGAAAACTCTGAAAAATAGATACATTTTAAAATGTTGATGATTTGACGAGCAATATGTCTATATATATTTCTTATATTACTCCACAAATTTTCGTAGCTAAATTCATTTTGTTAAAATAATTTGAGTTGTCGAATATGGATATTACAAGCATTTTATTTTTGGAATTATCAACCGATTGCCATGAAGTTACCTAATTTTGCAAAACAAAAAGTAGTTTCAAAACATACATTTTTTTGAGAAAGAGATACACCATTTCTAAATTGTTTTATAAAACGTTACGTCATTGAGTTTCAAATGGTTTTAAGGCGGTCTTACCTGTAACACTTTTGTGAGTAGATTGTACCCACCTTTTGTTTTCTTGTTTGAGACATTCTTGCGAACAAGTTATTCATTCCTTTTATAAGAGGTCGCGCGAAAGCCACTTGCGAAAATGATTTTATAATACTTTAGCTCAAAATAAAAAAAAGGGTACTGTGTAAATAATTAAAGCTATGTTTTGAATTATAGCCACATGAGCTATATTTTATTTAGAAGCATGTCCATGCATACATTTCGTATACTAGGCTTATGACGGTATCTCTGAGAGATTAAGAGCATGATCATAGAGCTAGTTGGTAAGTATATAGGAACTGCTTTTGAGGACTTGGTCGTGTTAAGGAGGGGTAACGATTACCATCCTGGCATACACAAGGATGTTAGTATGGTTGAGCATCTGAGTGATAAATCATATATGACAAGTTTATGAAGCGGGTATTGTAGGTTACAATAAGTTGGGTGAACCACGTCAAGTGGTGTAAGTGTAAGATTGTAAGCACTCATTATCGAGGACTAAGTAAGGATTGAATCGCATAAGGATTAGGTCCCCTTGAGAGACGTTAGTATTGACTAAATTAAATCGTACTGGAGTACATCGTATTTCGAAAAATACATATGGCTTCAGGGACGAGTCTTGTGAGCAGGGCGTAAGTTAAAGATTGGGCTACACCTAAGAACTGACTTTAGAGGGTTGTTCATGATAACAAAAACAAGTTCGATATAGACCGACGATTAAGTCATGAAGCGTGTATAATGACGGTACCCTTAAGGTTGATTCGAGAACTATACAAGAATAGGTTACGATCTATCAGACGGAGGACAATGGATTTAAAGAGTACATTGTGTATATACACACTGAATGATTTGAAACTTTAGTCCTGTATCGAGGAAGTGAAATGGGTATCATACCGGAATATGCAAGGGATACTAATTTCGGTCATGATCTAAGTAAATAAATTTATGAGGGACTATACTAAGTCATTGATTTCCTAACGCACAAGTTTCGAGTACGAAACTTTTTATAAGAGGGGTGGAATGTTATGCCCCGCATCCTCCGTAGGATAATTAAAAGGCGAAGAAGGAATTAAACGGAGTTTAATGATAGTCAACGGGAATAAATGAGGCATTAAGTAAGAGGATTAATTAGAAATTAATGAAGGATTGAATATTAGAATTAAATGGTATTTAATTTTAGAATTAAATAATTAAGGTTTATCCTTTAAGATAAATAAGATAAAAGATATAATTTAGAAACATCAAATCTTATCCTAAATCCTTATTTAACTGACAACGTCAGTTTTCTCTCCTCCTTATTCACACGACGTAATTTCCTTTCCCCCATAGGCGATTTTGAGGCTCCTCTGCAACCCTAGGGAAAACTCTCTCCAGGGAATCAATCAAATCCTCATCCGTTCTTCAATTTGTCTTCGAGTAATCACAGGCAAGTAATCATCTTATAAGTTCCTACATTGTGTGAAAGAAAAATGGCCTATTTTGTTATCAAATTGGATCACCATGCAGTAGTTTCGTTTTGTGATTATTTGTATATGATCTATGTGTTTTGGTTTCGAGATTTGGCCGATGTATATGAAAAAGCATTCGTTGTTGTTGTTGTTTATGTGAAATCGTGCAAATCCCCATCCCTTGAACCCTCTCTTTGCTGCTATTTTCGGTTGAGGGGAAAAGGGAGAGAAAGGTAGGATTTTTGGGTTGTTTCGGTGGATGATTTGAGTGTTAGGCTTGAATCTGTGATTGATATGTGTGTGGTGTTTAATTTGTAGTTTAGGCATGAGATTGTAGCAGGGATTAGGCTTGGATTGATTGGTGTGAAGTTTGGGATCGATTGGAGTTGAAATTCTGCAGTTTCGGCAGAAATCGCAGAATTTCTTTTCTGGAATCGTGGACATCGATCGATCGATGTGAGGGGATGAAGTACATCGATCGATCGATGTAGGAAGAGCTGAGAGATCGATGTCCTCTGATGGACATCGATCGATCGATGTAGGAAAAGCTGAGAGATCGATGTCCTCTGATGGACATCGATCGATCGATGTAGGAAGAGCTGAGAGATCGATGTCCTCTGACGGACATCGATCAATCGATGTAGGAAAAGCTGAGAGATCGATGTTCTCTGATGGACATCGATCGATCGATGTAGGGTGAGGCTGAGAGATCGATGTCCTCTGATGGACATCGATCGATCGACGTAGGAGAAGCTGAGAGATTGATGTTCTCTGATGGACATCGATCGATCGATGTGAGGGTATGATGTCACATCGATCGATCGATGCGAGAGGATGATGTCCATCAGTTTTGTGGGAAAACAGAGAAAGAAAGAGGGAAGCTCGGGGAATCTTTGGGTGACCTTAGAGACTTCTTAGGACCTGATTAAAGGTAGTCTAAGTCTTGGGAACATGATTTAGGAGGATGAATCAACTTGGTGACTTCGAAGGGGTTTTCGAATCGGATTTCAATGAGGATGACTTAGGAGGGTTAGGAGATGGACGTACGAGGTGTTTTAGAGTTCAATGAAGGAAGGAGAGGGATACTCGCATTGGTTGTGAATTTTAGAATCGGGACTAAGTATTGACGAGTCTGTTGAAGCCTAAGTTCGATGTGTAAGTTAGTATCTTGTGTGTTGCTTATACTTGCGCATGTGAATGTGAATTGCATACGAGAACGAGAAATGTGATTGAAACGAGGAGTCTTGCATCATGGCACTTGCATTTGCATATTGATTTGAAAAGAGATGTGCTTCGGCACAGATTTGCGAAGGTGACCTGCAATGTTAACCGGGATGGAAATTTAAGCCGGGGTGCATTGCAGGGCACAAAAGTCTGTAACGTTAACCGGGATGGAAATATAAGCCAGGGTGCGTTACAGGGTATAAAGTCCTCTGCAATATTAATCGGGATGGAAATATAAGCCGAGGTGCATTGCAGAGTATTACGAGTCTGTGATGTTAATCGGGATGGAAATATAAGCCGAGGTGCATCACAGAGCATAACGAGCCTGTAACGTTAACCGGGGTGGAAATATAAGCCGGGGTGTGTTACAGGGTAACGAGTTACGAGACCGGACATTGTGACATGCATTGCACTGATTTGAAAAGAAATGGCTCATGCATTTGTGATTGTGTAGTGTAGTGCATATTTTGACATGCATCACGAGAGTCAATGTGGTATGGATGTGCGTGGTATTTGATAGCCAATGAATTGCTATTTGCGTGTAAATTGCTGTACTTGCTTTATTACATTATTCGCCTATATACATTTGGAAGTTTTACAAGACATGTGCCCCACAATTCCCTTGAATTATCTATTACTCATGTCTTACCATGTGTTGATCCCGTATGTCTTATAAGCGGGTTACTTGCTAGCGTTTTCGCTAAGGTAGCCTTTGTATTTGCAGATGAACCTAGTTACGACATGATTTTCATTGAGGACGACGGCGAGTGGGCAGAATGGGATGTTTAGACCTTGTGGAGTGAAGTGATTAGATAGTTTCTGTTATTCCTGTTTCTAAATTCATTTGAGGTTTAGATGGCTGCGACCATATACAGTTTCTGGTATTCACATTGTCTGTTGACGTACTGCATTGATGGTTTAGACTTTCAAGATACATGTTTCCGCACTTATTTCTCTTACGTCATTGATGATGTGCATTCGAGAGATGAGACGTCTTGTAGTCTTCTCAGTAAGCTACGACGGGTGTACCGGTTCGGATTCCGCTGTCCGGGTCGGGGCGCTACACTAGCCATCATGGAGAAGTTCAACTAAAATACTTTGTTTTTTTTGGTCACTTTTATAAACTTTAAAATATTTTTTTCTACCCGCTTAAGTTTTTTTGTCAATTATTGCGACTTTATTAATGTATACTACTCTTACACTTTCTTAAAAGAAGTATCATTATTATTTACCGGCCCCTCTTTCTGGAAAAAAAAGTTACTATTATTACTACTTTTCTTAAGGGAAAAAAACTATTTTTTTTTTTTTTGCCAGGAAGAGGATCTTTATTTCATTAGAAATTGTCAAAAAATAGTTTACAATGTATCAACCCAATAAGGAAATGAAACTATTTACATAACTCAGCGTCTTCAATGGCTGTAGTATAAGATTGAGAATGAACAGAGAGTAGCATGTCGGCGCGATGGAAAATCTCCCGGATTCGTTGCCGTGCAGGCGGTGCTTCTGACGACAGACCATGAACCAATTGGTTTCTCTAGAACCATATGTTGGAGATAGTCTCACGAAAAACATATTGTCATTCTAACATGCTTGCTGCTAGTTGCCACGGTGCTTCCAAACTGCGCATGACCCACTCTAGTGGGTTATGGGTGCTGCAAAATTTAATCAATTCACCCGGTTTCAACAGACATTTCCATAGCTGTCTCGTACGCGCCACCTCTCCTCCTGCCTCTTTTAAATAAAAAAAAGTTATTAATAGTGCTTACGCACACACATTTTCTTCAAAAATTACTGAGAGTACTGTCTACCCTACTTTTGTGAAGGAAAAAAAATAAAAAGTATTAGAGTTGTTTACTCATGCTGCTACTATTGCTACTACTATCGTATGTCCAACATGTAAGGACCCATGTGAACTTGATAGTATATTTTAAATTATTCTTATCTTTATCCAATTAAGTACGGGCCTTAGAGCAAATGAAAAGATTGTTGCTTTGTGACATTAACATCATGAATTCAAACCACGGAAACAGCCTCTTACATAAAGCGTAGCGTAAGACAATATACATCAGATCGCAAAGCGATCCAGTCTCTCTCTGGACCCAGCGCAAACGCGGGATTCTAATACACCGGAAATACTTTTTTATCCTTACCCAATTAAGCTTGTAAGTGAGATGTAACTCAACATTTTAAGTAGTCATTGGTTTTTCTCTTTTTCTTTTTGGTTTGATAGAAATAATATTTATGTATATGTCTAGTTACACACTTAAAATGAAAAATCGAACGAAAATAAGTTTGCACTCTAAGGTTGATTTCGGCCTTTCTTTCAAACTGAGTATAGCAATAGAAACGTGAAGGGGAAATAAAATAAATTGATATGCAAAAGTCATTTGACAATCAAAAATAGTGACAAACCAATTAAGCTCAAGTTGTTCAGTTTTTGTGAAAAAAGTTTGTCAAGTCTTACAAAGTCTAACTTGACTAATTTGCTTAGATCTTAATTACTTAAAAGAGTTTTTACATACATACTCACACAAACAAGCGCATTGATGCAGATGTACATATCATGTACCGTAAGTATACGATGTATGTGCATACACAGACATCGTATACTTATAAGTATATACGTACACATGTACATGTGCTACATATGGAAGTCTAGGTGACCTTTTTCTTAGGGTACATATAGGTAGCATTCAAAATCAAATGATTAATGGTGGGTGTTTTATTCCTGAAATTGATTCTTTGTTTAATTCCTAAAATTGATGGTGGGTAATTAATGCACTCGTGATTATGTAAAAAGCGGCCACACCACATTCAAAGTCAATATGACAATTTACTTCTTGCAGGAATACCAATTATAAGTTCATAACAAATACCTACAATGCATATGGAAACAGTCAGGCTTCACAATGTCCAAGACCAAGAAGCCACAAAGAATAAAAGATGATCAAAGTTCAACCAACTAGAGTTTTGCTCCATGAGACTAGCACAGTAGGACTCTGGAACAAGGGAGCCTTTTGCTCTAAAAATGATAGAACCAAGAGGGCAGTAGACTCAGCAAATTCTGCAAAAGCATTTCGAGTACTCCTTCCAATTGACATGTCCTTTACATGTCAGCCGGAATGCCAAATACGTACTATACATAAGCATGATCTTGTTGCCTCTATTGGGTTGAGCATAAACTTGAAAATACTACTACAACAACAACATTACCCCGTTGCCTTATAAGCTCCCGCATATGGTGGGGTATGAGAGGTCAGATGTACGAAATCATACCTATGTGTTAGAAACACACAGAGGTTGTTTCCCGATGACCTGATGCATGGTAATTTCAAGGGTGAACCTAATGGTCCATGAACTGATTATTCCAAGAGAAGGCATTCTAACATGACCAGCATAGCCAACGATGTTCACCAAAATACCAGTACAATAATATTTAAATGGCTATAGCCAATGACCACAGGCAAGAAAAGGGCAAATATATCCCATGATAGCATTATGAAAGACAGAAGATGTGCATATACTTTCCAAATGGGAATCGAATATAGATGCTTGATGCCAGCAGTAATGCTCTTCCAGCTGAAAATAAACCATAAAGAAATATTAGCTATTATTGCCTCTCCTGAGATGCTTTTCCAGGAAGAATCCATTCACAAAACCACCAGGAGTGGTTGGCATTGACTTAGTCACTATAGCGCCTATCCACTTCCTACATACAACCTAGTACGTTCTGTCACAGCACACGTAAATAAAGTACTACACAAAAACATATGATGACTATAACTTCTTATTTCCCCACTGAAAAATTAAAGGACCATGATACCAAATCCAAGAGAAATACAACATCATGACAGTGGTGAATCCACCACAATTGTCTAAGATATAACAGGAATCGATTGATATAGACACACGCGCGCACATCTTGTAACGCCCCGTCCCGAGTGTTAGGACTTGAAACGTTGCACCCTGTCGTATTCTGCTACGAAAAATACGAGACGTCGATACAAATCACGTATACGTCATCAAGATGACGATGGCGGAAACTTTACAAATTTAATTCCTCGATAAATAATTCCAAATTCAAATACGAAACAATAAAGTCGAGGACCGACTGGGCCCATACATAGTCAACCAAACGGGATGAGATCTTCTCACCGCAAGTGGGGTGCGGTGACGCATGACCGCGCGACACGTGGCAGCAAGAGGGGGTGGTGAGGCTAGATGAGGGTCACCCTCATCTAGCCTCACCACCCTCCCTTGTTGCCACGTGTCGCGTGGTCACAAATGGGGTGAGGAAAGTGAGGTGAGGAGATCTCAACCCCAACCAAACATATAAGTTTCGACAAAACTACACAATCCAAAACATGATAAACAAACATAGAGATAATCTCACTTATTAGCCTAATATTTGGCGCATTACTCAGTTAGCAGCCTAACGTTGATGAAACTCATTTAACACTCAGTCTTTGTCGATAATGACTCACTTGTACCCGGTCACCGGAAGATTGACTTACTACCGCAGGTTTTCTCTTTTTTTAAAAAATTTCATTTCTAAAAAATGTTATTATTATTTTAAATTAATTCCCTCCCCTTCATCTCCTTCATCTCTATTCTCCTCCTCCTTCCATGCCGCACCACAGGCAAGACCAAACTATTACCGCTTTACATAGTTCGATTCGGTTTCCTCAAATATGTAGACTATTGTAACTATCATTAATCATCAACTCCATTGCTCTTCTCTAGTGGTCTATCTCAAATCTCTCTTAGCATGGTTCCCTAGTGTCAGGTTTGAAGGCGCACGGGCGCGATGGAAGTCGATTACCATGATGTGAAGCCCTGAACTTTTCAGGCCAGCACGTCAGAGGCGGCAACTTTGGTTTTAAATGAACTGCTATATCATCAATGTTAGATGCTTCCGGTGTTTGCTGCTCCTTGCTGCTGATCACAATCTTGTTATCCCATGGAAATGATGGTAAAGTCTTTTCTTCGTTGATGTTATTCATGTTGATATGATAGAGAATATGAGTGAGAAGAAATGAGGAAAATTTGGATAAAGTTTGTTTGTGAGTTCATGTAATTGATGTTTTATAAGTGTAAATGTGGATTTAGTTACGCGAAAAAAGCAGCAGCAGAAGAATGGGAAGAAAAGTAGTTGATGATATTCTATACCTCTTGGTGCTTTCTAGGGCTGTCTCTTGGTGGTTCTTTAATATCAAAGCAAAGAAGGCAGTGAAAGTGGCGAAAATTTTTATTCAAAAACTTTAATCTTTTATTTCCACAGAAAACTATGTAAGACTGGGTTGAGTAATTTGATGTGGCGAGATCTTAGTGGTGAATGGCGGAGGGGGCGGCATGGAAGGAGGAGGAGAATAGGGATGAAGAAGATGAAGTGGAGGGTAATATTGTCTTTTTATTAATTTAAAATAATAATAACATTTTTTAGAAATAAAATTTAAAAAAAAAAGAGAGAGAAAACATGCTGTAGTAAGTCATCTTCCGGTGACCGGCTACAAGTGAGCCATTATCGACAAAGACTGGGTGTTAAGTGAGTTTCATTAACGTTAGGCTGCTAACTGAGTAATGCGTCAAACGTTAGACTAATAAGTGAGATTCCCTCAAACAAACATATATTCCCAAAGTTCTTCAGGAAATCGTCACATCCCCTTTTTAGGGCCCTTACTGCGCCCACTCAGCCGCATCCTCGATATAAATCATATCATACCTTGGATCCTCTGTAAAAATATAAACTTCTTGTGAGCGAATTTAGTCGCACGTAAATACATACTGCATCCGCTATGGAATCATATATGAGAGGACAAGTGTAAATAATACAAATTAAATAAGGAACATATCATGTCCCCTTTTCGCAAGTATTTATCAAAATAATCCTAACACTCGACAAGACAATAGAGATCAACACTCCAACGAAATAATGTCACAATCACGTGATGCATGCTTTTACAAAACCATGTCATGTGCAATCCCACAATCACACTTCATGCGATGCATTTCTTTTAAAACGATGCTATGCATGTCGGCCGATAATCTTACACAAAAGTGCTTCTACCCCGTACGATACATAGCACTCCACAACGACACATGCACCCCGTACGATACACTGTACTTAGGTCAAATGGTGTTTGTACCCCGTACAATACATAGCGCTCCACAACGGTACTTGCACCTTGTACGATACATAGTACTCAAATTACAACGATACTTGTACCCCGTACAATACATAGTACTCATGCAATGCACGTGCCGTGATGTATAATGTCACAAACACTCGTAATCCGGTGCATCCTACTCATGCATATGCTCACGCTCATACACGTGCATATATATGTGCATACATACCCCCACACATCTATATACCAACAATCACTTTAAAACACCCATTTAAATCATTCATAAAACTATACTCACATCAAAATACAATTTTCTATACGAAAAATCGTTCCAAACAGTTTACTCACCAATATATATATTTTTAATTCCGTAAATAATAAAAATAAATATATACTATACAATTTCGACCCAAAACAATTTATTCACCAATATATATTTTTAATTCTGAAAATAAAATAAATAAGTATATAATATATAATTTCAGCCCAAAACAGTTATTCATTAACATATATTTTTAACTCCGTAAGTAAATAAATAAATATATAAATTTGTCCAAAAACAGATAGTATAATTATATATATTCTTAAATCTGAAAATAATGTAAATAAATTTACAAAACCATCCAAAATAGTTTCCATAATTATATATATATATATATATATATATATATATATATATATATATATATATATATATATGCGGTAAAAACATAATATATATATATATATTTAACTTCATTCAAATAATTTAAATAATTATACATATATTTAAATATGACAACCATTATATGTGTGTGTGTGTGTAATTCTGCCGGAACAGTTTATATTATTTTACAAATATTAAATACCAAAATAACTTAAATATATATATAACTCTATTGAGAATCAGTTTACAATTATATATACACAATCTGTCTCAGAAATATATACGTATATATATACATGTGTAAATCTTTATATTATACAAAACAGTTTGTACTTATATATGTATAATTTAATACGGTATATATATCTACGTAATTTGTACAAAACACTTTTTCCGTATATATATAATCAAATCCGAAAATGGCATATATAAATCCTTATAATTTATACAAATTAGTTTATTATTGTATACTTATAATTTAATACGAAAATAATATTTAGACTCATGTTTTCTATAAAAGCAATTTATAAACCTATATAGATACATACATATATATATATATATATACACGAAAATTAACAGCTTATACTCATATTTTTGTCACTTACACATACATACATTCATGTATACACAAATATAACAAATCACGTACAAACTATATTACAAATTTATTTACTTGAAACAAAATTTATAGAATTACACAAAGAACCAATCTTTACATACTTTATGGCCAAAATATACATATTTATACATACATAAACATACCAGCATATACATACATACATAGATATATATATACATACATAGATATATATATATATATATATATATATATATATATATAACATATAGTATATATATAAACACATATAAAGGTATATAAAACAAAAAATGGAATGCACATATACACATACATACCACACGGTATACATACACACACACACACACATACAACATACATACACACGGGGTGCGTGTGTGTGTGTATTTGCACATACATCATACTTTTTGTATACACATCTATAAAATCGAAGACACTTATATATGATCCAATTTGCAAATTAAAAATAAGGCAAATTCTTAGATAATAACATAAAATGCACATGAGGGTACTAACCTCTTCGTGGAGTAGATGTAACGCTAAAAATTAGCATCGATTGCTTCCTAGGTTACCTTCTTCCTCCTCTTGTTTTTTCTTTTTTTTCCTTCTCCCTCACTTCCTCTCTTTTCTCTTTTTTTCCTCCGGTTGTGAGTGGGTGAATTATGACCGATTTGTGTGTGTGATGAGGGAGAAAAGGGAAGTTTTTATTATTTGCCTAAGGGAATTAGGGAGGGGCGGTTATGGGAGGGGAATGGGGGAGGTTATAGGGAGTTATGGATGGGGAGCTAATGGTCGGGTTATGACTATTAACATTTTTTTTACCAAGTGTATATATCTGTTTTTTTTATAGAAGGGTATATTTATTATTAAAGGAAGCCCTCACTTATGGCGGAGGAATACCATATTACAAAATCATCGTAAGAGGATAAATGGAATAGAAAGCTGATGATCGTCAGCCGCCAATCGTATATGATATGCTGCATTAAAACCTTGCTAAGTAAAACCACCCTTGTGAATAAAACCTTGGCGAAGGAAAAAGCGTACATATTTATACGATTGGAATAGTGACCAAATACATGAAAATGCAAATGATGAAGAATCATCCATGAAGCGGGAAAAACCATTGAGCGTAGCTGGCAATGAAGCGGGTTCGAAATGAAATAGCCGTCCGTCCAAATTCCAAGTGTATATATCTATATTTATATATGTTTATATTTTTCCTTTTAATGTAACGGTTATAACATACTCCCCCCATACAATAAGTTTCGTCTTTGAAACTTGCGTACTTAACTAAAGAGATGGGGATAATTCTTCCGCATATGCTCCTCGAGCTCACAACTCGCTTCGCGTTCCGTGTGATTACTTTATTGAACCTTGACATAAGGAATCACTCGGCATCTTAGTACTTGGTTGGTCCTTCCGATCCATAATCTTCAGTGGAGTATCAACATACGTCGCATCCTCTTATCTTTAGGGGTCGTGCCTCAAGCACGTGACTGAGATCAGATATGAATCTCCTCAACTGAGATACGTGAAATACGTCATGCACCTAAGCTAACTTAGGAGGTAATGCAAGCCAGTACATTAATGTCTCAATCCTCTCGAGTATCTCATACAGACCAATGTATCAAATGCTTTGTAGCGTCCTGCTCCCAAACCCTAGCATCGGAAATAGTGCATCCATCGTACTACTACGAGAACTACAAGGCGGCATTCAAACTTCTTACACGTCAGAAATAACATAGAAATTTTTCGCGAAAACGATAAATAAAAATCCAAATTCAATTCATAAATAATCTCATCATAAAAATAAATCAGAGTTGGGGCTGAAGAAACCCGATACGTCAAATGTAATACTAAAAAAATCTGATAAAAATGAAACAAATGTAAAAACCATAAAGTCATGTCCCAACAGAAATATCTCCAAGCTCACCGCCCTAGCTCGTACAGTCACACTCATCCTCTACGAAAATATATTCGAACTCGGGCTCACCTGTGGAAGGATAAGTAGAGGGTGATTGATTGGGGAATCACCCGTAAGTTACTCTTTTCTCAGAAAGGAACTATACTTACAAAATACATAAGCATGTAAGGAAAATAACAACAAATGTGTAAATAAATAAAGAACAACAATAATCGGAACATAAAATAACCACACACTCGTCCAATCAAATGTAATACGCAACTTCATGATGCATTTTCCTTCTCACTATCGTGTTGCACGCAGCAACATCATTATCACACACAAGATGTTCATTTCTTTTCAATGATATGCTATGCATGACCCGGTTCCTACTCAACGCTCCGTAACGTGGAGTAAGTGGTCATCGCTCCGTAACGTGGAGTCAACGCCTCGAAGGGATGCAATACAATGCACGTATCATGAATGTTCCACACAATCCATGATCTGACGTATCCATGGTCCTATATATACCCGCGCACATACACGTGCATATATACTTACATATATACCCCCATTTTATTACGGTGTATCCATACTCATATATATACCTGCGCCCATATACGTGCATATACACTTACATATATACCTCTATTTTATTACGGTGTATGCATACTCATATATATACCCGCGCTCATACACGTGCACATATACTAGTAGGAATACCCTCATTTTATTAGTATTATTTTTATCTATTTAAAAATATTTTTCTTATATTTTTCTAGTATTTATTTATTATTAATACATATTTTTTCCTTATTTATCTATTTGTTTATTACTAATATATTATTCTTTTATTCTTTTTTTCAGCCTACTTACGTAACTTTTTTCCGTTTGAATTTTATTTTAATAAATCACTAAATTTCTTACCTAATAATTAATTTTAATATTATATTAATTAATCTACCCATTCTTTTATTTTTTTAATAACAAACATGCCCCCCTTTTTCTTTCCTGGCCTGCGGCCCGCCCAGCATTCAACTCCTCTTTCTTTTTATTTTTTTAATTTTCGTTATCGGCCCCTTTTTTGAATTCCAGCCTGGCCCTTTCTGTTCCAACAAGCCTGACCTTTTCTGTTCCAATCGGTCTGGCCTTTTCTGATTTCTAGCCCGCTGGCCTACATTTTCCCCCATTAATTCTTAAATTCTAATTTTATTCAAAAATTCAGAACTTCTTCGTTTTAACTCCGATTTACCTCAAACCAGTTGCATTTGACTCATTATAATGCGACGCACACAACAGCACTGAACACGTCAGCGCATGTCCGGAACACGCCATCAGGGGCACGCCCCCACGCGCCACCCATGAAACGCGCGTGTGTTACGCACGCGCCGCCGCCCAGACCCAGTTTTCGATTTCCATTTTAGTTCCGACCTAATTTCTGGGCTATGTGACCTATTTCTAAGGCTATTCGTACAATTTTCCTCCTAATCGCATAAAGATTCAACCTTTTAAATTTATTTCGACACGTACGATCAACACCTTTCGCACACATACATATACTCGATCATACAACGTCAAAGAGCATGCATTTATATATAAAAGCAAAATGAAAATAAAATAAAAATAAATTAAAATCAAAGCAAACACGATTCACACACGAGGTGCGGACAATCCAAAGGAAAAAAGTAACCTATCTTGTTTGGCGAATTATTTCCTATACGCAAATTCTTCTTCCACCCTTTTTTCCTTCCTACACCTCGGCTACTAAGCTTTAGAGGTTAAAAATAATTTTTTTTTTTGTGTAAAGGGGCTGCCAACTATGGCTTGGGGGTATATTTTTCTTTACCCTTTGTTAATGTTGCTGGCGGCAGCAACTTGGAGGGGAGAAAAAGGGGAGGGGGGTTTCGGCTGGCTGAAAGGAAAAGGAGTAGGGTTTTTTTTGTGTATTGTGTGTATATTTAGGTTATATAGGTAGTATATATAATTATATTTAGATAGAGTTTAGGTCGGATAAGTTAGACATATTGCAATTAGATTTAAGATTTCTTTCCATGCAAAACTCTATCTAATTTCCTAATTCAGTTTTAGAATAGGATTCTATCCTATTTCTTTTTTTCCCAATTTAAATAATGTTTATTTGTTAAAAACAAAAAAAAGCGGACGTTACACTCCTCTCTCCTTACAAAAAAAAAAATTCGTCCTCGAAACTTGCGTACCTTATTCGAAGTCTCTTCTCGCTCCGTATGGTTGGTCCATTGAACTTTCAGATAAAGAATAACCTGGTGCCTCAACACTTGATCCTTACGGTCTACAATGCGAACAGGAGTCTCCTCATACGTAGTATCAGCACGCACCTTCAAGGGTCTAACATCCAGCACATGACTCGGTCCGAGACATATCTCCTTAACTGCGATACGTGAAAGACGTTGTGCACTTGGGCCAAGGCAGATGGTAATGCCAAACGGTAGGCCAAAATGCCAACTCGATCAAGTATCTCATATGGACCCACATAACGCGGACTTAGTTTATCTTTCTCTCCAAATTGCATCACTTCTTTAGTGGGCGACACTTTAAGGTAAACCTTTTCTCCAACTTCAAATTCCAAGGGACGTCTTTTAGAATCTGTCTAACTCTTGCTTCTGTCATGTGCTGTCTTGAGTCTATCACGGATAATCTTCACTTTTTCTTTGGTCTGCTCAACTAATTCCAGTCCAGAGATAGCTTGCTCTCCAATTTCATCCCAGCAGATAAGAGATCTATACTTCCGTTAATAGAGAGCCTCGAATGGTGCCATGTCGATGGCACTGTGTTGACTGTTATTATAAGAGAACTTGATCAACTTAACCATGCCGTCCCAATTCCCTTTGAAATCCAAAGCGCACACTCTCAACGTGTATTCTAATGTCTAGATCGTCCTCTCTGACTGACCGTCAGTTTGGGGATGGAACGTCGTGCTCAACCGTAATTCAGTCTCCATTCTCTTCTGACATGCTGACCAAAATCTCGAAGTAAACCTCGGGCCGCAATCCAAGACAATACTTAGTGGAACTCCATGTAGGTTGACGATATTATCAATATAGAGTGTCACCAATCTCTCCATGGTGGTATCACTCGGAATGGGCAGAAAATGAGCCGACTTGATCAATCGATCCACAATAACCCAGATATTGTCATTGCTGTATCTTGTTCTCGGGAGCCCATTACAAAGTCCATAGTCACATGCCCTCACTTCTACTCAGGTATCTCCAACGACAACAATAAACCTCCTGGTCTCTGATGCTCTGCTTTAACCTGCTGGCATACTAGGCATCTCTAGATAAACTCGGCTATATGTCTCTTCATACCACTCCACCAGTAGTGCTTCTTCAAGTCATTATACATCTTCGTGGCACTAGGATGGATCGACATCTTTGAGTTGTGTGCCTCCTTCAATACTTCTTTTCTGAGGTCCTCAACATCCGGCATACATAATCTTCCTTGGTACCAAATACTACAGTCATCGTGAATTTGAAACCCATTAATCTGACTCGTCATCATCTCGCGAATGTCTCTAAGGGTTGCGTCATCTCTCTGAGACACTTTAATCTGATCAATTAGGGAAGGTGAAATAATTAATGTCGCCAGAATATTTGTCGCATCATCCACAACATCCAATCCAAACTCGGCAATCTCTCTCTCCAAAGGTGTTTGCCTGGCGTGGCTCGATTTTCTACCCAGTACATCAGCGACTCGGTTTGCTTTCTCTGGATGATAACTAATGGTCAGGTCATAATCTTTCAATAGCTCCAGCCATCTCCTCTGGCGCATATTTAGCTCTCTCTGCGTAAATATACTTCAAACTCTTGTGATCAGTAAATACTTCGCACTTTTCTCCATATAGATAGTGACGCCATATCTTAAGTGCGAACACCACTGCAACTAGCTCAAGATCATGAGTTAGATAGTTATGTTCGTAAGGCTTCAACTGGCGCAAGGCATATGCAATGACTCTATCTCCTTGCATAAGGACACAACTTGAAACAAAGAAATTAGGCCACAGTTGTAATGTATATCAAATCGCATTGAAGTCATATACATTTACTTAGTGCACTCTTGGACGCGTCACTGTAGATGACGAACCCTTCAGAATCTGAGGGCCGCGCTAATACGGGGGCGGTGGTCAATCTCTTCTTCAGTTCATTGAAGCTCTTCTCGCAATCTGTGGTCCACTCCAATTTTGTCTTCTTATGCGTCAACCTGCTTAGTGGCACCGCAATGGTAGAAAATCCCTCGACAAACTTCCTGTAGTAGCCAGCCAACCTAAGAAAACTTCTTACTTCGGTCACATTGGTTGGTCTGTGCCACTCAGTGATAGCTTCAATCTTCTTCGGATCCACTGAGATCCCCTCCTCCGAGACTACATGGCCCAAGAAAGCCACGCTCTTCAGCCAGAATTCACACCTACTGAATTTGGCGTAAAACTTCTTCTGCCTGAGTGTCCCTAGAACTTCCCTCAATTGCTCAGCGTGCGTCTCTTCGTTGGGAGAATAGATCAATATGTCGTCGATGAAGACCACCACAGACTTATCCAACTGATCTCTGAATATTGTATTAATCAAATCCATGAAGGCGGATGGAGCATTTGTCAGTCCAAACGGCATCACTAGGAACTCATAGTGGCAGTATCTGGTGCAAAAGGCAGTCTTCAGAATATCTTCTTCTTTGATCCTTAGCTTATGGTATCCGGATCGAAGGTCTATTTTGGAATATACTTTTGCACCATGTAGTGATGCAAATTTTCACGATTAGTCCGGGTTTACACATTACTAAATATCAATGACATTATTTAAAAGAATTACCTTCAACTGGTCGAAAAGGTCCTCGATCCGATTCTTGATTGTGATCTTATTTATCTCACAATAGTCGATACACAATCTCATGCTCCCATATTTCTTCTTCACGAATAAGACAGGAGCTCCCCATGGTGAGACGCTAGGACGGATGAATTTACGATCTAGCAGTTCTTGCAGTTGCTCCTTCAACTCCTTAAGCTCTGTCGGTGCCAGCTAAGCACCTAGGATCAAATTTATTGCAGACTCCACCTCACGGCTCTGTGGTAAACCTGGTAATTCGTCGGGGAAGACATCCTTGAATTCATTTACCACTGGGATCTGGTCAATAGTGGGTACTTGCTGTTCAGCTTCTACATCCATAGCATAGACCAGAAAACCTTCACTACCCTTCCTCAACGCCTAATGCGCCTGACCTACCGTCAAATATACCCCTTTCGGCTCCTTTTTCAGCTTAGAGTTTCCCTGAACGATGATCTCCTTCATATCAGAACCTCTGATGGTGACACGCTTCATCCGACAGTCAATGGTCGCCCGATATTCTGATAGCCAATCCATGCCGAGAATTATATCAAAGTCTCTCATCTGAATAGGGATAAAGGTCGCAGTGAACTTATGCTCATCAATCTCAAGTTCGCATCCTCTATACTGATGATAGGATATTATCACCTGGTCGCCGGCTGCCTGAAGTCGGTATGGTGTCTCAAGCCATTCAAGGCAATGGCTCAGGTTCTTGGCGAATCTCTTAGATATAAAAGAGTGGCTTGCGTCACTATCGAATAGTACGTTGGCAGGGAATTTGTCTACTAGGATCGCACCTATCACATTTCAGGTTATTCACAACATTAATATATTCATCAAATATAAAATTTAATTGAAAAATAAATTTACTGCTTAATTAAAGGTGACCTGTCACGACGTCGCCAGCTATCTCGACGTCTGCATCAGTCATAACATGGACCCTGGCATTGGTCTTGGGACTCCCTTTCTGATGACCTCCCTGCTGATGCGGTGCCTGTGGGGCTACCTTCTCCTCAGTACACTCCTTCACATAATGGCCGGTCTTGCCACACCTGTAACAAACAATCGCCTTTCTCCAGCACTCACCAGGATGTGTGCGTCCACAGTGCACACACGGCTGTAGCGGTCAGTGCTCCTCGGTGGTTGTGGTCGTGTATCATCCCCTGGACCCTGTGGCTAGGGTGGTCTAAATGGTTGTCTACCAAACTGTCGCCTGGATACCTTAATCCAACGTCCTAATCGACCAGCGTTATTCTCATCGCGGGGCCACTTGCCCCCCACCTCAGCGACGACTCTCCAAAAATCGCCCTCAACCTCTCGACAGACCTCTAGCAGCACATCGAACGTCCTAGGTCTGGCAGTGAGAATCCCTGACTGTATCTGTGATCTCAGGCTGGTCATAAACTTCAGCATCTTCAACTTCTCATCTGCCATCGTGGATAGAACATACTTACCCAAGGTATAGAACCTATCAGCATACTCAGTCACTGTCATGTTGCCCTGGGTCAGGGCCTGAAACTTTGTCATTCTCTGGAGAATCACACTGTTTGGCACATTAAACTTCTAGAACTCATCACGGAACTGAGTCCAAGTAATAGGCGGCGCCAATCGTATCTCCACGCTCCTCAACCATTCCTCTGCATCACCTAACAAAAAAGGAACAATAACATCTACCTTGAGCTCATCTGGCACCTGAAGTAGTCTGAGATGATCTGATATCGCCTTTAGCCAGATCTCGGCCTCCTTTGGCTTCGAGGTCCCTTTGAATGTGGGAGCCCGAGCATTCTGTATCTCTCTATAGAAAAACCTCAATCCCGGCTGCGGTGGAGGCAGAGGTTGTGCCTGCTGATTATTATCTGCTGCTGTTGCGCCAACAGCTGTGTCATAGTGGACATCGCATCGGCAAGTACCTGGGGAATAGCCCCCTGCCCTTGGTGGTTGTCACCACCGTTACCTCCGTTTCCTGCTTGATTGCATCTAGGCGGCACTTTCTGGAATTTCAAAGCAATCAAACATATGCATTTATCAAATTCAGGCTAAGTTAGAGGGGTATTTTGGGAATTTCAAACCACTTAAAGGTTGCATGCAAGGGTTTAGAGGTAAAACGGTAAATAATTAATAGAACTCGAAATAACGCTCACACTCCCCTTAACTCAATCATAGCTTAAGTCTAAGATCATCTCTAAAGTCTACTTTATTCATTAGGGGTAAAATCGTCATTTTCAAAAAAGATCATAGCTTAAGTCTAAGTGATCTAGTTAATCCTTCGTTTCCAAGGCAGATCTGGAGAGTGGAGCCTTGACTCTGATACCACCTGTAGCGCCCTGCTCCCGAACCCTAGCATCGGAAACAGTGCACCTGCCGTAGTCTACTACGAGAACTACAAGACGTTGTTCAAACGTCTTACACGTCAGAAATAATGTAGAAATTTTTCGCGGAAACAATATATAAAAATCCAAATTCAATTCATAAATAATCTCATCATAAAAAAATCAGAGTTACGGCTGAAGAAACCCGATACGTCAAATGTAATACTAAAAAAATCTGATAAAAACAAAATAAATGTGGAAACCATAAAGTCATGTACCAATAGAAATATCTCCAAGCTCACTCGCCCCAGCTCGCACAGTAAGACTCGTCTTCTACAAAAATATATTCGAACTCGGGCTCACCTGTGGAAGAATAAGTAGGGGGTGAGTGATTGGGAAATCACCCGTAGGTTACCCGTCTTTTCTAAGAAAGGAACCATACTTACAAAATACATAAGCATGTAAGGAAAATAACAACAAATATGTAAATAAATAAAAAACAACAATAATCAGAACATAAAATAACCACACACTCGTCCAATCAAATGTAATGCACAACTTCATGATGCAAGTACTTTCTCACTATCGTGTCACACGCAGCAACATCATTATCACACACAAGATGTTCCTTTCTTTTCCATAATATGCTATGCATGATCCCGGTCCTACTCATCGCTCCGTGGCGTGACGTCACCGGTCATCGCTCCGTCACGTGGAGTCAAAGCGCCCCGAAGGGGTGCAATGCAATACACGTGTCATGAATACTCCACACACATAATTCATAATCCGACGCATCCATGCTCCTATATATACCCGCGCCTGTACACGTGCATATATACTTATATGTATCCACTCATTTTATTACGGTACATTCATACTCATACATATACCCGCGCCCATACACGTGCATATATACTTGTAGGAATACCTCCATTTTATTAGTATTATTTTTATCTATTCAAAAATATTTTTCTTATATTTTTCTAGAATTTATTATTAATACATATTTTTCCTTATTTATCTATTTGTTTACGTAACTTTTTTTCCTTTTTAATTTTATTTTATTTTATTTTAATAAATTACAAAATTTCTTACTTAATAATTAATATTAATATCATATGAATTAATTTACCCCTTATTTTATTTTTTAATAACAAACCAGACCCCTTTTTCTTTTCCTGGCCCCTCTTTCTTTTATTTTTTTTAATTTTCGTTCTGGGCCCCTTTTTTAATTCCAGCCTGGCCCTTTCTGTTCCAGCAGACCTGACCTTTTCTGTTCCAACAGGTCTGGCATTTTCTGATTTCTACCCTGCGGCCCACCAGACTATTCTGGCATGCTGGTCTACATTTTCCCCCCTTAATTCTTAAATTCTAATTTTATTCAAAAATTCATAACTTCTTCGTTTTAACTTTGATTTACCTCAAACCAGTTGCATTTGACTCACTATAACACGACGCACACAACAGCACCAGACACGTCAGCGCGTGTCCGGAACACGACGTCAGGGGAGCGCGTGGGCCCCACACGGCACCCCTGAAACGCGCGCATGTTGCGCACATGCCGTCACCTAGACCTAGTTTTCGATATCTAGTTTAATTCTGACCTAATTTCCGGGCTATGTGACCTATTTCCAAGACTATTCGTGCAATTTTCCTCCTAATCACATAAAGATTCAACCTTTTAAATTTATTTCGACACGTACGATCAACACCTTTCGCACACATACATATACTCGAACATACAACATCAAAGAGCATGCATTTATATATAAAAGAAAAATAAAAATAAATTAAAATCAAAGCAAGCATGATTCACACACGAGGTGCGGGCAATCCGAGAAGAGGGAAAGGTAACCTACCTTGTTTGGCGAATTATTTCCTACACGTAAATTCTTCTTCCACCCTTTTTCCTTCCTACACCTCGGCTACTAAGCTTTGGAGGTTAAAAATAAAATTTTTTTTTTGGTAAAGGGGCTGCCAACTATGGCTTGGGGGTATATTTTTCTTTTCCCTTTGTTAATGTTGCTGGCGGCAGCAACTTGGAGGGGAGAAAAAGGGGAGGGGGGTTTCGGCTGGTTAAAAGGAAAAGGAGAGAGTAGGGTTTTTTGTGTGTATTGCGTATATATTAAGGTGATACAGGTAGTATATATAATTATATTTAGATAGAGTTTAGTTGAATAAGTTATGCATATTCTAATTAGATTTAAGATTTCTTTTCATGCAAAACTCTATCTAATTTCCTAATTCAATTTTAGAATAGGATTCTACCCTGTTTCCTTTATTTTCAATTTAACTAATGTTTATTTGTTTAAAAAAAACAGCGGACGTTACAGGCTTAGCTTACCCTTCTCACCAAAGCTTATCACACCCTTCATGGGGTGACACCTTCAAATAGACCTTTTCACCAACTGTGAACTCGAGGGGTAGCCTCCTAGAATCTGCCCAACTTTTGCTATGGTCTTGAGCTGTCTTGAGTCTTTCACGGATGATTTTCACTTTCTCCAGGGTCTGCTCAACTAACTCAGGTCCATTGATGGCTCTTTCTCCAACTTCCATCCAATACACTGGGGACCTGCACTTCTGTCCATACAAAGCCTCGAACGGTGTCATCCCAATCGCGTTGTGGTAACTGTTATTACAGGAGAATTCGATCAACTTCACGATGCTTTCCCAGTTCCCCTTGAAATCCAGTGCGCATGCTCTCAACATATCCTCCAATGACTGAATAGTCCTCTCTGACTGTCCATCGGTCGAGAGGTGAAAAGCAGTGCTCAGTCTGAACTCTGTCCCTATGACCCTCTAATAAGCTGTCCAAGACCTAGAAATGAGCGTCGGATCTCGATTACATACTATACTCACTGGCACGCCATGCAGACTCACGATGTTATCCACGTACAGCGTCACTAGCTTCTCTATCGTGGCCTCACTAAATACTGGCAAGAAGTGTGCCGACTTTGTCAAGCGGTCAACAATCACCCAAATAACATCGTTGCACTTCCTGGTCTTAGGGAGTCCTACAACAAAGTCCATAGCGATGTACTCCCATTTCCATTCTTCTGTCTCACAACATTAATCCTCCAGGTCGCTAATGTTCCGCTTTCACTTGCTGACATACGAGGCATCTCTCAACGTATTCAGCTAAATGTCTCTTCATCCCGCTCCAATAATCCTTTTTCAAGTCATTGTACACTTTGGTGGCTCTTGGGTGAATCGACAACTTAAAACTATGTTGTGCCTCTTTTAGTACCTCTTTTATGAGCTCTTCCACGTCAGGCACACAAAATCTTCCCTGAAACCATAGGCTCTCACCCTCGAGCATCTGAAATCCCTCTATCTGTTTGGTCTTCAGTTTCTTTTGGATACCTTGTAGCGTCTCATCATCTTTCTGCGCTTCTTTGATCTGATCCACTAATGCCAGGGTAATAATCAGATTCACTAAAACATTGACCGTGGAATCGACCATTCAAATCAAACTCCTCCATCTCTCTCTACAATGGTGTCTGCATCGCGTGGTTTGATTTCTGGCCCAGTGCATCTGCCACCCTGTTTTCTTTACCTGGGTGGTAGCTGATAGTTAGATCATAGTCCTTTATGGACTCCAACCACCTTCTTTGTCTCGTGTTGAGCTCGTTCTGGGTGAATAGATATTTCAGAATCTTATTATCAGTAAACACCTCGCACTTTTTCCCATAATAGTGTCGCCATCTCTTCAATGTGAACACTAATGCTGTCAACTTTAGATTCTGCTTCAGGTAGTTCTGCTCATAACGCTTCAACTGTCCAGAGGCATAGGCGATCACCCTTCCACTTTGCATCAAAACACACCCTACAATAAGAAAGTTAGACCACAGTTGATATGTACATCAAATCACAACTATGAAATTATACACATATTCTTGGATGCGTCAATGTAAATCACAAACCTGTTCGTACCTGAGGGTTGTGCCAATACTAAAACTGTAGTTGATCTCCTCTTCATTTCACAAGAACTCCTCTCACAGTCTGCTATACACTCAAACTTTGTTTTCTTCTAGGTCAATCTACTCAGTGGCACAATGATTGTTGAGAACCCCTCGACAAACTTCCAAAAATAACCTGCCAGACCTAGAAAGCTCCTTACCTCAATGATGTTGGTAGGTCTCGACCATTAGGTGATCGCCTCTATCTTTTTTGGATCCACTTATATGCCTTCCTCCGGAACTACATGACCCAAGAAGGTCAAGCTCTTCAGCCAAAATTTGCATTTGTTGAACTTTGCATACAACTTCTTTTGTCTCAGGATCTCTAGTACCTCTTAAATGTTCAGCATGAGTCTCTTTGTCATGAGAGTACACCAGGATATCATCGATAAATACCACCACAAACTTATCCAACTGCTCTCTGTATACTGTGTTCATTAGATCCATGAACGCTATGGAGACATTAGTCAATCTAAATGGCATCACCAAAAACTCATAGTGTCCGTATATAGTTCGGGATGCCGTCTTTGCCACATCTTCTGTCTTGATTCTCAATTGATGATATCCTGATATGAGGTCGATCTTGAAGAATATCTTTGCACCATGTACAGATGCAAATGGTTCACAATTACGTAGTATATAATGTGTAATAGGTTAAACGTTAACAAAACCTTTATCTTCAATTGAACGAATAAGTCCTCGATTCTGGGCAGAGGATACTTGTTCATAACGGTGATTTTGTTCAATTCTCTGTAATTGATGCACAGTCTCGTACTACCATCTTTCTTCTTTACAAACAGCACAGATGCTCCCCAGGGTGATACACTGGGTCGAATAAACTTTCTGTCCAGTAGCTCCTGCAGTTGCTCTTTCAGTTCTTTGAGTTCGGCTGGTTCCATCCTATATAGTGCTTTTGATATTAGTTCAGTCTCTGGTATAAGATTTATCTCGAACTCCACTTCACGACTGGGTGGTAGCCCAAGCAATTCATCGGGAACACATCCTTATACTCCTTCACCACTGATATCATGTCAATAGAGGGCACTTCCTGCTATGCATCCATGGCATACACGATGAGTTCTTCGTCGCCCTTCCATAGTGCTTTATATGCTTGTGCTGCAGTCAAATAAATCTTTTGGGATAACTTCCTCAGTTTAGAGTTCCCCTGGAACGTGAACTCTTTCAGGGTAGGGTCCTTGATCACCAATTGCTTTTGACAACAGTCAATGTTTGCATGATGTTTCGCCAGGCAGTCCATTCCCAGAATGATGTCAAAATCGCTCATCTGAATCGGAGTCCGCGTAGCAGTGAAGGTCTAATCCTCAATCTCTAACTCACAGTTCTTGTATTGATGGTATGAGATTATCACTTAATCTCCTACGGCTAGGACATAGTACGGGATGTCTAACCATTCTGGAGGTTCTTGACAAACCTCTGGGCGATGAAGGACTGGCTCGCGCTACTATCAAATAATACGTTAGCTAGAACCTTATTTACAAGTATTGCACCTAACATATTCAGGGATCGATTAAGGGGTCACACAAGTACATAACATCATGATCAACTTAAAACATTAAATTTAAAGGTACCTGTCACCACTTCGTTGGATTCCTCAACAGCTGCATCAGTCATAACGTGCACCCTCGCGTTGGTCTTGGGCTTGTTCCTCTGCTGTGGACTCGCACTCTGCTGGGGTACCTGTTTCAGATCCGGGCAATCTTTCCCCATGTGTCCCGGCTTGCCACACGTGAAGCAAGCATTAGTCCTACTCCAACATTCTCCTGCGTGTGAACAATTACACAGAAGACATAGAGAAATCGTCTGCTGATTAATCCTGGGTGGTTGCTGCTGTCGCGACGGCTGCCATAATTGTCCTCTTCTTGGCACTTTGATCCAATGTTCGGGTCGTCTACCGCTGCTTTCTTCTCTCGGCCTCTTGCCCTGGTTCTCCTCTTCTCGTCTCCATAGATCGCTCTCTACCCGGAGACATGCATCAAATAGTTCTCCAAAATTCTTGGCATTCGCATTCACTATCCCTGAGCGAATGCACGTATCTAGTCCTCCCTTGAATTTCAGCATCTTCAGCCTCATGTCTGCCATGATGGACGGAACGAACCTTCCCAGATCATTAAATCTGTCTGCATATGATGCCACTGTCATACTACCCTGTCTCAACTCTTCGAACGCTCTCATCTTCTGCATAATAGCTGTGGCTGGAACATAATACTTCTTGAATTCTTCTCGGAAATTAACCCACATCACTGGCTGGGGTAGATTCAACACTGTGACATTCCACCAATGGCTCGCATCGCCAATCAGGAATGGTAAAATTAGATCCACCTTTATCTCTTCTGGTACTTGTAGCAGCCTGAAATTAGTTTCCACCTTATCCAACCATCCCTCAGCCACGTCCAAGTCATGACTCCCTCCAAAAGTGGGGAAATGAACCTTCATCATCTCCCTGTAGAAAAAGCGTGTGTCGTGCTGTGGCGGTAGTGGAGGAGGTGGAGTCTGGTACAAGTTGGCCACTGCTTGACCAATCAGTGTCAGAGCGTCAACCAAAGCTTGCGAAAATATCCCCTGACTCATATTCTCACCGTCGTTTCCGTCGTTTCCGGTGTTGTCTGTTCGGGAAGGCGTTTTCCTGTAAGATACGTGTTATTAAATTCAATAAGGTAATAAAGGTATTTCAAGATTTGACTAAAACATACCTAGGGGATCATGCAAAGGTGTGGGGTAAATAAATGATAAATAAATAAACTTGAAGAAAAGCCACGTACTCCCTACCCGATTGTCCCTTACTTCTAAAATCATGACTTATAATGATACGAAGAAAAACAAATTGAAGCAGATATCTCGAAAAATGTATAATCCGTCAATTATTTAGTGCTGCCAGCAATCAATAGGATGAAGAAGCATCCCTGTTCTATGCCAAAATGCTGTCCAGATTTTTATAATCAAAGCTTTTGGTACAAATATGTTTTACTAGATAAAAAAAGGATATAGACCAGATGCTGGACATGCTTCATGGCTCTATCAGCCTACTACATAATTCAAGATTTAGATTTTCAAAAGGGCCAACTTTTGGTTTTATCAGAGAGATATGGGAAACGGTTCGGTCATATCATGGAGTCCCTACAACCACCTTTTGTAGGTTCTACAAGACACTAGAGAAATATAGAAGGATATAACGAATAAGCAGACTTATAAGCATCTTGTTTGTTTCATATGTTTGTCTGCCTAGCTTAGAAACAGATACATACTTGATATCACGCATTCACTGTTGAAAGACGCTAGTGAATACCCAGGAAAACGATAAACAGACAAGCATGGAAACTTTAATGTACTAGAACACCACCAGGCACCAGCCACATATCCTTTGCAAAAGTATAACTCATCTTTGAGAGAAAATTATAAGGTTCACATGGTGATCTTATGTCTTAAACACACTATAAAGAAAACAAAGACCAAACCTGCAGGTAAAAGTTCACATCGTGATCTTATGCCTTATACACACTGTAAAGAAAACAAAGACTAAAGCTCCAAAAAGTAACAAGTTCCTGAAGGATCCGTTCCAAAATTCCACCAAAAACACAAGAAACAACAAAGATTCAGATACAGTTATTAACATATAACCGAAGAAACACTCTAGGGTGGGGTCTGCTATATGGATCTTGCATCTCTAATGCTACCTATCACAGAATATCCTCTCAAAAGTCGTATAAATTATCCTCTCTAGTTGTGTCCTCCGCGTCATCCTCTCTAGTTGTCCAATTCAAAATTGTTCTCTAACCAGTGTAACACTACACGACATATAGAGGGGACGCTAAAACAACAGATTCACAACCTCCAAATCACCCTATATAAGACGCTGATAAGGCCTTATCTCCAAAACTACGATTGAGCTTAAAGGTCTAGTGGTTTTATGCATACTCTGTATTTGTGGTTTTCATTACACGATAATTAAAGATAAATCAATGAGATAGCTTCCCAAAATCGACTTGCATGCAATCAAACCAGTCAATTTACTCATTGGCCATAGCGGAAATCATGGCACAAAGGGGTGTGTATCCACATCATCATTAACAAAAGAAAATCTCTAGGCGAATGAAAAGTAAAACAATAAAATAAAATAAAATAAACAACAGAAACAAGATAGATACAAACTCACGTTCGAAATAATGAAAAAAGACCAACACATAACGACATCCATATCCATATCACTTTTTCACAAAAAATACAGTAACAGCAACAAGCAACAATTGCGGGGGGCAATACTATTATCTAAACCACCACACTTATTGTCCATTCATATTAAAACGATTAACAATAGAAATATTACTGCTTGGGCTTGTTCGGATCGACAGAGGCGGCACCAGCAGGACCACCAGAAGCATGAAGATTACTGTGCTTGGACTCATCGAAAGGGAGCGTGGGGTGACGAGCGTCATGGTGAATCTGCATCGTTTTGATATCAGGAGCAGTGATCTTGCAGTGAGGACACTCCAGCTCCGCGTGCCCGCCCTTTTCCGCACCCAATCTATCGGATTGACCAGCCTTTCCTCCGCCCCTGTTGGTGGTTGCAGCGTCGATCTTGGCTTGAATTTCGTTGACTGTGTGCTTCTTTGGCTTCGCCTTTCCGGTCATACTTACTTGATTATCGAGTGGAAATTTGTAGAAGACAGATAGAAAAGGTTTGAAATCAGAGCCGAGGAGGATGAAGGAACCCTAGATATCCATTGGATGCCTTGGTGCTCTTTAAACAAAACAAGAAAAAAGAGCAGCCCTTTTCCTCCGCTGCTTATAAAAAATTACTAAAACTAATTGAATAATATATATATATATATATATATATATATATATATATACCTTCTTCTAAAAATTATTTTTATTTGATTTTTTAACATATAATTTACACGTAAGAATATTTTTAAAACAAAAAAAATATTATATATAGAACTAGTCGAATATTATTTGTTCAGATGATTTAATCAAAAAGTTCAAAATTAAATATATTTCAAATATTCTAGCATCATTGTTTTATCATAAGAAAGTAATATTTGTACAAGATAGTTATATTATTCGATAAATTTAATTGTTTCATTCATATTGATATTATTGTATCAACTTTGTGAAATCAGATAATTTTAATCGAATATAATCTCAACGTGATTTACTCATATACTTCAAATCATGATTATAATTGATAGGGTTGTACATTGGTCTTTATGAGCCTAACTTTTTTTTGTTACAAAAAAAAAAAAAAAAAAGGCTAAGAGGAGGCTTGATGGGTGAAGACATACCGTCAACCTCATCGAGATCTTACAATAGAATTTACATATTGTCTACTGAAGAGATTATTGGTAGTGGAATTTCAACATAAGACTTTACAAGTCGAAGTAGATGAATCTTACCACATGTACCAACCATCGTTGACTTGTGAGCCTAATTTTGCCAAACACAATCTCAACTCACAATAAAACTCTTGGTTCATGATCCAGCTGCATTTAGCTCTTTTATGGTTTCGCATAATAGACGACACACCTTATATAGTTTGTTATTATACATTTACCTCCCATGTTGTTTTAGACCTAGGGGTACCGACCTTTTTCAGAAGAAAAAAACCACATGGGTCGGTCCTAAACGCACCCAAATTCTTCCAAAAAAAAACATTGCGTCGGTAAAAAAACATCATTTTTCTATCAGAAATACCCTTAAATCATATTCTTCTCCTTGCTAGTTCACCTCCACATAGTTCTCTCTCCTCCATTACCCCTTTCTTCTCCATGCTCGTCCTGAACCCACTTATGTGACAGGTACTTGGTAAGTATATCCCTTGTCCAACTTCGTCTCTTATAATAATTTTTCACAATCTTAAAAGGTTTATTTGGTGGCCATCTCCACACACGATGATCCAAAATTCTTTCATCAAGCTGTTGAAGATCAAGGTGGTGTGATGATATGAAACAGAGATTGATGCACTTGAGAAGAATGAGACTTGGAGCTTGACCGAATTGCCCATTGGAAAGAAGCCAATTGATTCCAAATGGGTTTAAGTATAAGCCTAATGGTGATGTTGAGCATTTTAAGGATCGTTTGGTGGCAAAAAGATTCATGCAAATAAAAGAATTAATTTTTATGAGGCTTTTGTGTATGTTGCAAAGTTAGTCACTGTTCGAACTCTGTTAGCTGTTGTAGTTAAGAAACAGTTGATCATTCACCAACTCGACGTAAACAATATCTTTTTAATGGTTGCATGGTAAATTAGACGACGAAGTCTACATGAGGATTCCTCAAGGGTTTTCCAAGGTTGGAAAGACGTGTGTGCAAGTTGGACAAGTCCATTTATGGTCTGAAACAGGCACTAGTATCACAAGTTCACGAAAGTGTTGGACTATAACGCCTACACAAACACCACTACATTGGGCGAATAGTGGTTAGGAGAAAATTCAATATTTTTAGACTCTTTAGAAAATCCCTCTAATTTGAAAATTTTTAGAATTAGTATCCGTTTTTGAAAAATTTGTAACTCCAAAAATTACGAAACTTTTCAGAAATGAACTTCACTATATGTTAAACATAGTCTGTCCAAAACTGAACAAAAAATTAAAACGTTTGGCTCTTCAAACAAGTACAAGCTTTCAAGTGCTCAGACAGAACAAAATTTGACATAAAGTTAGTAAACTTTGAAAGACTTTAAATTTTTGTGTACTCATCAAAAAGATTGACTCTTGTGTTAAACTAAAGCTTGAGATGTCTAGTTCATGTTTCCAAAAGTCCTTGAGCAGAAACTATGTTTAAGTAAATTAAAAATTTTTGAAAATTGGTAAATCTATTGGCAGAATGGAGCAACAATCTTTCAAAGACTGAATGACTAACTTTTCTTTACTCAAATTCGATGATTCTTGTTGCACATGAAAGCTAACAGTCTGGAGTTTATTGTCCCCAAAAATCAAACACTTTAACAATAATTTTCTAGTCCAAACTGACGTGCAAAGTTAAACTCTGAAACTGTCAAAAACAGGAAAGTAAAGAAGAATACAAGAATACCGAAGATTTATCCTAGTTTGGTCAATGTGACCTACTCAAGTCCCTATGAACTTATTTCCTTGGATTTTCAATATAAAATAGTCATTTTTCACTTTACATAGTACTTGATTCTTGGATTATACACCAACCCTAATAAAAGACTTAAAAACAGCACCTTAACACAATAATCAATCAAACACCTTATCACCTATTTATGTATCATTATAAAATGGCTAAACAATTACAATTTTTATGAACAAAAGAGGTGTAATTATAGCAAAATAAAAACTCACAACAATATAACCGAGCTGCAAGAATGAAAAAAAGGAATGGGGAAGAAAAAAAAGAAGAAGAAAAGAGTTCAAGGTGCATCTTCCTTCTTCAATTCCACCCCTATTTGGCTCGGAACGGATCGGTACAGATATAATCTAAAATACAGTGTTCAAGAAATTGTTTTATTATTGGCTAATTTGTCTATCTTGGGTTGGTCAATTTTTATTTTTATTTTTTTACAATTGAACAGTGTCTAAAATTTGATATTTAGTTACGTTAGATATAAAGAAACATAGTCAAATCCAAATAAAATAAATTCATACTAGCTGGAGTCGTCCAACCCAAATAAGTTATATGATCTACACAAGTACACATGCATTTGCATGACAATCTTTACATTTTTTAGTTCTAGAAAATATGCGGAAGAAGAGAGAAAAAAGAAACAAGTACCTATTTTACAGGAAAAACATATACAAAAACATAAAATCTGTGTACTCTACTAGAGGAGATGAGAATAAACAACGACAATAACACATTATCCTATTGTGTTAGGATTCCTGTCTATGACGGAGTATGTAGGGTCGGATGTACGCAACCGTACCCATGTGTTAGAAACACATATATATTGTTTCCCGATGACCCTGTAACGCCCCGCTCCCGAGCCCTAACATCGGGAACAGTGCACCCGCCGTATCTCACTAAGGAGAATACAAAGCGTCGAATCAATCTCTTACTTGTCAAAAAAATGACGTAGAAATTTTTCGCGGAAACGTAAACCATGACATAAATTAAACTCCAAAATTGTCATTACATTGCTGAATAGAAATCCTAGAAATAAACTAATAAAGTATTATGTGGAAAAATCCTCAAAGTGTAACAAGAGCAAAACGGCTGCAGAATTCCCTCATATCCTAGCTGCAGCTCTCAATCGGCCCATTCCGCTACGTCCGACCCGTCCTCAACAAAAATGTGCTCGTAGTCCTCATCCGGCTCACCTGGGAAGTAGGGGTGAGTGACAGAAATCACCCAGTAGATGCCCGCCTCAAACAAATACAAAACGTACATACCGAAATGATATAGCCACATAGCACATAGACATGATATAATCACATAGCACATGAATATAAAATAACATGCATAAGATAAAGTAAATGCGGTAAGTAAAACACTCCACATAGACAATGCGCAAGTACGTGATGCATGCTCAAATAACGTGTCACACGCAACAAGAATCATGTCATGCAATATGCCCTAGACCTATATGCAATGCATGATCCCGGGATTGACTGGATGCCTATAGCCCGTACACTACAATCCACCCTTACCGATGCCCGCGGCCCGTACACCACGATCCACCTTAACCGATGCCCATGGCTCGTACACCATGATCCACCATGACCGAGTACCCATGGCCCGTACACCATGATCCACTCCAAATGCAATGCACGTGCCATGAATGCAACAACAAAGTCGCCTGGGGCCCGTACGCCCATCCTCACCAACTCCGGCACTCAATATTTGGTTGTGCAAATTTTTCGAGTATGGGAAAGTTATTATTTAACATCCCTTTTATTTTCCCTTACCTTGTATAAATTTTCTAGAATTTTCTACTATTTTCCCCTAATTTTATTTTATTTAATTCTATTTATTACTAATTATTCTTAATTACTTAAATTTACCAAAACTCAGAAATTAAGTGGAATTAGTCTAATTTAACCTTTTTATATTTTCTGGAATTTATTTAGAATTTTCTGATTATTGAATATATTTTTCTGGAATTTAAAATAATTTATTTACCCTTTTTCTAATTTCCAGAATTTTAAATAATTAATTAAATTTCATTTTCTCCTTTTTTTTTCCTGGCGGGCCGGCTCTAACTAATTCCCCCAGCCCGGCCCGTGTTCGCAGCTCCAGCCCAGCCCGATTCTTCTTTCCTTTTTTTTTTATTATTCGGTATTAATTTTTGGGCCGACCAGCCACGGCCCGGTCCGCTGGCCATCCGGCCCAGTCCAGAAACCAGCCAGCCCCTTTTTTTTATATATATATATTTCATTTGGGCCTGGCCCTGCAGCCCCCAGCACCGGCCCGTTAGGGGTCCGGTCCGCTGGCGCGAGCCGCAGGCCGGCCCTTTATAAATTTTTTTTTATAATTCTCGGATTTTCACCAGGAAGGCGCGTGCTGTGCCACGCGCGGCCCTTTCGGCGGCGCGTGAAGCACACGCGCTGCCTTCCCGACCCGTTTTTCGAAGCCAAAACGAATTTCTTCCTGTTCCCAACCTATATGAACCTAAACTAAGGCCAAAACACAATTATTTTTATGACTTCTAGAATAAAAGTCCCACCTTTTCGATTCTTTCAATGGTATTTTTGATTCAATTCAATGCCACCAACAATTCCATACACATACATGCACTTAACAACAATCAATAGACCAAAAACAATCCTTTCATGCTTCTTCCAATATAAAACGAATATAAAACAATATATATATATATAAACACATACAACTTTATATTTTAAACGAATAAAAAAAACAAGGAATCACACAAAATATATCATCAAAGCATGTATGAATCGTACCCATTTGAGGGGGGAAGAGGCACCTACCTTGATTAACGATACCAATAAATTCGACGGACTAAGATTTGGGTTCGGGGCCTCGCCTTCCTTCTTCTTCTTCTCTCTTTTCTTCTCTCTTTTTTTTCTCTCTTGGACGTGCGTGTGTGTGTTGGGCGTGGGTGGGGGGTTCTTGGTTTGTGTTATGCGTATGTGGTGTATATATGGTGGAGGTGTTTTTGATTTTTTCCCATTTGGTTTTGGTTTAGGTTTCCTAATGTAACTCAATCTTTATCTAGTTTATACTTATCTTTATTATTATCATTATTATCATTATTATTATCACTATTATTATTACTATTGTTATTTAATTATTACCTTTTATTTAACGTTATTAATACATGTATATATATATAATTTTTTTTTCGGCCATAACATCTTACCCACCTTACAAGAAGTTTCGTCCTCGAAACTTGACGTACCTTATTCGAAAAGATGTGGATATCTTTCTCGCATTTGCTCCTCAAGCTCCCAAGTCGCCTCGCGCTCGGTGTGATTGGTCCACTGCACTTTGACATAAGGGATGACTCGGTGTCTCAACACTTGGTCCTTGCGATCCACTATCCTGATGGGGGTCTCCTCATATGTAACGTCCGGTCGAATCCTCAACGGTGGCGCATCTAGAACATGGCTTGGGTCCGGAACATATTTCCTCAACTGAGAAACATGAAATATGTTATGAACCTGGGCCAAGGCAGGGGGTAATGCTAGTCGGTAGGCCAGCGTACCAACCCTCTCGAGTACCTCATAAGGACCAATATAGCGAGGCTTCAGTTTACCCTTTATACCGAATCGCGAAACCCCCTTCGTAGGTGACACTCTCAAGTAAACCTTCTCGCCCACGTCAAATTCTAGTGGACGTCGTTTCGAATCGGCCCAGCTCTTGCTTCTGTCTTGAGCAACCTTTAGTCTATCTCGTATCAACTTTACTTTCTCTCTAGTCTGCTCAACCAACTCAGGGCCGGTAATAACGCGCTCACCGACCTCATCCCAATGCACAGGGGACCTGCACTTACGTCCATAGAACGCCTCAAAGGGTGCTATGCCGATGGCACTGTGATGACTGTTGTTGTAAGAGAATTCAATGAGCTTGATCATACCGTCCCAGTTCCCCTTGAAGTCCAATGCGCACGCTCTCAACATGTCCTCTAAGGTCTGAATGGTCCTCTCAGACTGCCCGTCTGTCTGTGGATGGAAAGTGGTACTCAGTCGCAGTTCCGTCCCCAACCTTTTTTGACAAGCTGACCAGAAGCGAGAGGTGAACTTCGAATCACGGTCTGAGACGATACTGACTGGGACTCCGTGTAGGCTAACAACATCATCAATATATAACGTCACTAGTCTTTCTACGGTCACATCACTAGGCACGGGTAGGAAGTGAGCAGTCTTCGTCAATCGATAACAATCACCCAGATCATGTCGTTACCGTTTCTTGTTTTAGGAAGTCCTGCTACAAAGTCCATCGTCACATGCTCCCACTTCTACTCCGGTATCTCTAACGGTAACATCAAACCTCCCGGCCTCTGATGCTCTGCCTTAACCTGCTGACAAACGAGGCATCTCTCAGTGAACTCAGCAATGTGTCTTTTCATCCCACTCCACCAGTAGTGTTTCTTTAGATCACTATACATCTTCGTAGCACCGGGGTGGATCGACAACTTCGAATTGTGTGCCTCCTTCAGCAATTCCCTTCTTAGCTCCTCATCATCAGGCACGCACAACCTTCCTTGGTACCAAATACTGCCATCGTCATGTATTTGGAAGCCCTCAATTAGATTGGTCAACATTCTATCTCGGATATCTCTAAGCGTCACATCCTCCTTTTGCGCCTCTTTGATTCGCTCAACCAGAGATGGTGTAATGACTAAGGCCGCCAGAACGTTAGCAGTGGATTCAACAATGTCGAGATCAAACTCTGCCATCTCTTTCTCTAGTGGTGTCTGTATGGCGTGATTAGACTTTCTACTCAAGGCATCAGCAACTCGGTTTGCCTTCACCGGATGATAACTAATTGTTAGGTCGTAGTCCTTCAGTAGCTCAAGCCATCTCCTCTGACGCATATTTAATTCTTTCTGTGTGAACAAATATTTCAAACTCTTATGATCGGTAAAGACCTCGCACTTCACACCATATAGGTAATGACGCCAAATCTTTAGCGCAAATACCACCGCTGCTAACTCCAGATCATGGGTCGGGTAATTTTGTTCATATTGCGTCAACTGTCTCGATGCGTATGCGATAACCCTACTTCCTTGCATTAACACGCATCCTGCGACGAAAGTGTTAGGCTAAAGTTATTATGTACTTGAGGGTAATTTAAAATTTTATATACATATACCTAGCCCATTCTTCGAGGCGTCGCTGTAGATGACAAATCCTTCAGTGCCGGAGGGTTGTGCCAACACTGGTGCAGTCGTCAATTTCTGCTTCAACTCTGCAAAGCTTTTCTCACACTCGGAGGTCCATACAAACTTAGTCTTCTTCTGAGTCAGTCGACTCAGTGGTGCTGCAATCCTCGAAAATCCCTCGACAAACTTGCGATAATAACCGGCAAGGCCAAGAAAGCTGCGTACCTCAGTGACGTTAGTAGGTCGTGGCCATTCTGTGATCGCCTCTATCTTCTTTGGGTCAACCGAAATACCTTCCTCGGAAATTACGTGGCCCAGGAAGGTCACACTCTTCAACCAGAATTCGCACTTACTGAACTTAGCATACAACTTCTTCTTTCTGAGAGTCTCCAGTACCTCCTGCAAGTGTTCAGCATGAGTCTCCTCATTAGGCGAGTACACCAAGATGTCGTCGATGAACACCACCACAAAATGGTCCAATTGCTCCCTGAATACTGTGTTCATCAGATCCATGAAAGCCGCAGGCGCATTCGTTAGTCCAAAGGGCATTACAAGAAACTCGTAGTGCCCATATCGAGTGCGGAACGCAGTCTTTGCTATGTCTTCTGCCTTAATCCTTAGCTGATGGTAGCCTGATCGCAGGTCAATCTTCGAGAATACCCTGGCACCCTGCACACAATTTTCGTTGTACACCAGTTGATATACCAAGTAACCGAATCCACAATAATTTATTAAAGACATTACCTTCAATTGATCAAATAGGTCGTCGATCCTTGGTAGTGGGTATTTATTCTTTATTGTGATCTTGTTCAGCTCTCGATAATCGATACATAGTCTCATAGTACCGTCTTTTTTCTTCACGAATAATACTGGTGCTCCCCAGGGCGAAACACTAGGCCTAATAAATTTTCTGTCCAGTAGCTCCTGCAACTGCTCCTTAAGTTCTTTTAACTCTGCTGGTGCCATCCTATATGGTGCCTTCGAGATCGGCTCGGCTCCAGGTATGAGATCGATCTCGAACTCCACTTCTCTGCTCGGTGGCAAACCTGGTAACTCGTCGGGAAAGACATCCTTAAAATCTCGTACCACTGGAATATCCTCAATCGATGGCGTCTCAGCACTGGCATTTAGAGCATACACAAGAAAACCCTCGGCTCCTTTCTTTAACGCCCGAGAAGCCTGTGCTGCGGTAATATAGATTTTCCTGGAGGACTTCTTCAATTTGACATCCCCCTGGAAGATGGTCTCTCTCTTATCTAGTGTCTGCATACTGACCTGTCTCTGGCGGCAGTCGATGTTAGCACTGTATTTCGCCATGAAGTCCATGCCCAGAATGATGTCAAAATCTTGCATCTGGATCGGAATCAGAGTGGCGAAGAACTCAAGCTCATTAATCTCCAACGGGCAATCCTTGTACTGATAATGAGATACTAACACTTGATCCCCTGCGGCTTGAACACGGTATGGAATCTCTAGCCGTTCTGGTAGGATACCTAGGTTCTTGGCAAATCTCCTAGCAACGAATGAGTGGCTAGCACCACTATCGAATAGAACGTATGCTGGAACTTGGTTAATTAATATTTCCCCTAACAGGTTCGTAGTTATTCACATAGCACAAATCATCAAAACAAGGAGAAAATATATGTTCAAGATTTTAAAATAATAATTGCTTAAATTTAAACGTACCGGTGACTACGTCTCCGACCTCCTGTAGCTCAGCGTCTGTCATGACATGCACTCGAGCGTTGGTCTTTCCTTTTCCTCTCTGCTGCGTCTGACCCTGTGGCAGAGGTGCTTGTGCCGGTGTAGGGCACTCTCTAGCATAATGTCCTTGTTTGCCACAATTGTAGCAACCTTGCTGAGCTCTCCAACATGGTCCTGTATGAGAACGACCACACTGTGCACATACCGGAGGTGGCGGTCCAACCGCCCTGAGTGGCTGCGCTGCCGTCGCTGTAGGACCCTCAATCATCAGTGGTCGAGTCGCCGATCCCTGCCCCTGCTGCGGTGGCCCAGAGAATCGTCCAGTCGGGTGTCGGCGTGGAATCTTTAACCATCTCCCTGATCTCCCTGAACGGAACTCTTCTCGCGGTCTCTTGGCCCTGTCGGCCGCTGCAACCCGCACGAGGTCGCCCTCGACCTTACGACACACCTCCAACAATCCCTCAAAAGTGGTAGGCTGGGCGCATATGATCAATGACTGGATGCGTGAGCTCAAACCCGTCTCGAACTTCAACATCTTTGTCCTCTCGTCGTCCATGACGGCGGGCATATATCTCCCGAGTGCATGAAATTTCTCAGAATATTGATCAACGGTCATGGACCCCTGTGTCAGTAGCTGAAACTCGGTCATTCTTCTCTGAATCGCACTCTCAGGAACGTAGTGCCTCTGGTACTCCTCCCTAAACTGGGTTGCCACCATCGCTCTGCATCGCCTTCCAAGAATGGTACCACCACATCCACCTTCAGGTCATCCGGAACCTCTAACAACCTCAACTGCTCTGATACGTTCTTGAGCCAAATCTCTGCTTCCTCTGGTCGGGTGGTACCCCTGAACATAGGTATCCGGGAGTGCTGCATCTCCCGGTAAAAGAATCGAAGCCCCTGGGGTGGTGGCGGTGGTGGTGGTGGTGATGGTGGTGTTTGTGGCGGTTGCTGCTGCTGTTGCTGCAGTTGTTCCTGCTGTTGTTGCAGGTGAGCCATCTGCACCTGCTGCTGGGCCACCAAGGCAGTCAGAGTGGCCAGCGTATCTGCCAGTACTTGGGGAATGGCCCCCTGACCCTGCTGATCATCGCCGTTGTTACCAGCCGGATCACGTCGTGGAGGCATTTTCTGAAATCCAAGTTCATGAGACGAAATCGAATTAGTCACTAGGAAGTTGAATGGTGGGATGCGGATAAGTCGAATATTTAAACAAGAAAAGCTCACCATCGGCACACACCTCCCATAACCCGATCATAACTTAGGTCTAAAATGATTCCTTAAGTCTACTTTGTTTATTAGGGATAAAATCGTAGCTTATGTCTAAGTGTTCTAATTAATCTTGCGTTTCCGAGGCGGATTTGAAGCCTGGTCTCTGATACCACCTGTAGCGCCCCGCTCCCGAGCCCTAACATCGGGAACAGTGCACACGCCGTATCTCACTAAGGAGAATACAAAGCGTCGAATCAATCTCTTACTTGTCAAAAAAATGACGTAGAAATTTTTCGCGGAAACGTAAACCATGACATAAATTAAACTCCAAAATTGTCATTACATTGCTGAATAGAAATCCTGGAAATAAACTAATAAAGTATTATGTGGAAAAATCCTCAAAGTGTAACAAGAGCAAAACGGCTGCAGAATTCCCTCATATCCTAGCTGCAGCTCTCAATCGGCCCATTCCGCTACGTCCGACCCGTCCTCAACAAAAATGTACTCGTAGTCCTCATCCGGCTCACCTGGGAAGTAGGGGTGAGTGACAGAAATCACCCAGTAGATGCCCGCCTCAAACAAATACAAAACGTACATACCGAAATGATATAGCCACATAGCACATAGACATGATATAATCACATAGCACATGAATATAAAATAACATGCATAAGATAAAGTAAATGCGGTAAGTAAAACACTTCACATAGACAATGCGCAAGTACGTGATGCATGCTCAAATAACGTGTCACACGCAACAAGAATCATGTCATGCAATATGCCCTAGACCTATATGCAATGCATGATCCCGGGATTGACTGGATGCCTGTAGCCCGTACACTACAATCCACCCTTACCGATGCCCGCGGCCCGTACACCACGATCCACCTTAACCGATGCCCATGGCCCGTACACCATGATCCACCATGACCGAGTACCCATGGACCGTACACCATGATCCACTCCAAATGCAATGCACGTGCCATGAATGCAACAACAAAGTCGCCTGGGGCCCGTACGCCCATCCTCACCAGCTCCGGCACTCAATATTTGGTTGTACAAATTTTTCGAGTATGGGAAAGTTATTATTTAACATCCCTTTTATTTTCCCTTACCTTGTATAAATTTTCTAGAATTTTCTACTATTTTTCCCTAATTTTATTTTATTTAATTCTATTTATTACTAATTATTCTTAATTACTTAAATTTACCAAAACTCAGAAATTAAGTGGAATTAGTCTAATTTAACCTTTTTATATTTTCTGGAATTTATTTAGAATTTTCTGATTATTGAATATATTTTTCTGGAATTTAAAATAATTTATTTACCCTTTTTCTAATTTCCAGAATTTTAAATAATTAATTAAATTTCATTTTTTCCTTTTTTTTTCCTGGCGGGCCGGCTCTAACTAATTCCCCCAGCCCGGCCCGTGTTCGCAGCTCCAGCCCAGCCCGATTCTTCTTTCCTTTTTTTTTATTATTCGGTATTAATTTTTGGGCCGACCAGCCACGGCCCGGTCCGCTGGCCATCCGGCCCAGTCCAGAAACCAGCCAGCCCTTTTTTATATATATATATATATTTCATTTGGGCCTGGCCCTGCAGCCCCCAGCACCGGCCCGTTAGGGGTCCGGTCCGCTGGCGCGAGCCGCAGGCCGGCCCTTTATAACTTTTTTTTTTATAATTCTCGGATTTTCACCAGGAAGGCGCGTGCTGTGCCACGCGCGCGCGTGGGGCCACGCGCGGCCCTTTCGGCGGCGCGTGAAGCACACGCGCTGCCTTCCCGACCCGTTTTTCGAAGCCAAAACGAATTTCTTCCTGTTCCCAACCTATATGAACCTAAACTAAGGCCAAAACACAATTATTTTTATGACTTCTAGAATAAAAGTCCCACCTTTTCGATTCTTTCAATGGTATTTTTGATTCAATTCAGTGCCACCAACAATTCCATACACATACATGCACTTAACAACAATCAATAGACCAAAAACAATCCTTTCATGCTTCTTCCAATATAAAACGAATATAAAACAATATATATATATAAACACATACAACTTTATATTTTAAACGAATAAAAAAAACAAGGAATCACACAAAATATATCATCAAAGCATGCATGAATCGTACCCATTTGAGGGGGGAAGAGGCACCTACCTTGATTAACGATACCAATAAATTCGACAGACTAAGATTTGGGTTCGGGGCCTCGCCTTCCTTCTTCTTCTTCTCTCTTTTCTTCTCTCTTTTTTTTTCTCTCTTGGACGTGCGTGTGTGCGTTGGGCGTGGGTGGGGGGTTCTTGGTTTGTGTTATGCGTATGTGGTGTATATATGGTGGAGGTGTTTTTGATTTTTTTTCCCATTTGGTTTTGGTGTAGGTTTCCTAATGTAACTCAATCTTTATCTAGTTTATACTTATCTTTATTATTATCATTATTATCATTATTATTATCACTATTATTATTACTATTATTGTTATTTAATTATTACCTTTTATTTAACGTTATTAATACATGTATATATATATAATTTTTTTTTCGTCCATAACAGACCCATCATGAAAATTGCGTCAAATTGTGTCGATAAACTGCTACTTCCCCAATATAAGAAGCACAGCCAATTTAGTGGGTCATTTTGCTTTATTTCATCATATTTCAAAGTCAAAGAAGAAAACGTGTTTGACTTCATTGAAAATGGAAATAATAAGATGAGAATAAAGAATCCTTTAATTGAACTTTCATTCTGCCGATTCTAATATCTTTGAGAGAGAAAAAATCAGAAGTAAAATAAAATATAAGATTCTTTCTATTACATAATCATTTTGGCCTAACGTAACCAAGAAAGGTAGCAGTTCTCCCCATGAATTGCCAACATCTTTAAACTGATAGTTATATGTACAACGTAATACACACACCATGCGAAAAACCTTTAAGTGTAGCGGTTGAGTAGCATTTATCTCATTCTCGACTCTCGAGTTCGATTCTCCTACCTATTTTTATAAAAAAAACAATACACACACCATATATATATATATATATATATTGTATATGTATTTAATCTTCTCCAATTAACCCTCTTTCCCTAGAGTTGTGAAAGTGCATCACAAGTTGATTTTTATCCATCATCGGTAAGATAACAAGTATCAGGACGAAACACATTAAGCTCCATCTCACAATCAAGATCATGAAACATAGAGACCTGATGGGTTACTTGATCATCATCAAACATCTCCATCTGTGTCGTCTCAGTATAATCTTCTCTCTCTTGTCTTAAAACCGTTAGATCATATAAATTTGCAGGCTTACAGACTATGCGATATCTTTTCAAAGAACCAGTGCGCCCTTTTCGAAGGAGAAAATCCGCAGCTTCTTCGTCAAGAAAAGAAAGCATCTCATATCTTAGACGCCTGTGAACAACTCGATAATCAATCAGATAAACCAAGAATTTTGCAGTGGAAACTAATTTATCTTTCTTGTCATTGAGCAGAGCGATTCGGAACTGATTCAAAGCCCTTTTAACCATGAGAAATCCCACGTCGGGGAATTTGGAGTTGACTATTGAAGCCATGTATGCAAGAACATCAGCAGAATCTGATCTGGATTCAAAAATTGATCTCAAAACAGCATTGCAGAATAAACCTCTGCCCCATAAAAGATTTAGAGATAACAATTGCTGTGTAATGTCAAGAAAATTGGAGACGTTGACTTTGTTGACCAGATATCTTATGTTCTTGGTTAAATCATCCCACATCACACGTTGGTTGATCAACCGATCTTTGCGTCTCATTGGTTGGTTCTCTGAAGACCAAATCATTTCTTGTCCTTTCTTGATTAATTCTTGCATTCTCCCTGCTGGATCGTCGTTCTTCATGATCTAATGCGTTTTCTTCTCCTTTATGAACTTTTTTTATTGCCCCTTTATAATAGACCCGGGGGGGGGGGGGGGGGATATATCGAGAGAATTAGTGTTGGCAGTTAATTAAGCTCTAGTTTCAGAAAAGGCAATAGATAGAATAGATATAGGCGGAGGGAGATTACCATATCTATTTAGTCGGTCAGTCTTAGTTAGTTGCTTGGGATTCAAGTTTGTGCCTGCTTGCTCCCCACGCCTAACCAATTTGTTATAGAAGGAAAATAAATCTTTTAAACGTTAGATAGGGCGAAGGACTTTGAATTTATTTATATATATATGTATGTATGTATCTATATATATATATGTATATATATATATATATGTATATATATATATATATATATCCGGAGGTCTCATTGGAAGGAGACTCTCTATTCCTTGGGACAGAGGTATTGTCTACCTACCAATTACCCTCCCCAGACCCTAACGATAGCTTTTGCCGTCGTTGGGATATACTGGGTACGCATGATGATATATATATATATATATATATATATATATATATATATATATATATATATATATATAAACATATTTAGCTACCGTTGTAACCATATAGTTACATTTATATCATATAAGTAAAGTCGTGTTTAGATTCATGTGTTTTAAATTATGCCTTAATAAGCTTACGACAATCGTGTGTTTTAAATTGCTTAATAAACTACTACAATTGTGTTAAAGAGAGTAAAAAATATTTTTAATCTTTTAATTGCTTTCTCTAATATATGGTTATTGGTTTTTACAAATACTCATGATGTGAGAATTAAATCCAAAAAGAACATTTTGCATAGAATCCAAATCTTTTCCACATTAAAAATCTACTCCCTTCTTGACCGGGAAAAAATTCTCAAAGATGGGAAAACTCTTTGTCAGTTCCTTTTTTTTTGTGGAGGAAATAGATCTTTATTGAAAAACTTGCAAATAAAGTACATCATTGTTTACGTTAACTAATAGGGTCACTGCTGGAAGCTACCCTACCACTATTTATACACATATTTACAAGATTCAAATGATTAACTCATTCAAGAACTTCGCTTTGAACGTGATAAGGAGAAGACAACGTCGTTACACGGCCGTGCGAAAACTGATTACGCCAAAACTAAAGACTGGAAACCACCTGACGAAATAGATACAAGATGGCCCTATATTCTCCATGATCCAATCCCGTGGGTTAGACGAGCGAAAAAAGTTATCCATACTGCTGGATTCAACAAAACTGCGCCAAACCTGTTTGGCCCAAGAACAATCGCGAATGGCATGTAGGTTGTCATCATCCGGATGTCCACAAATAATACAGCTGCTTGTAGGCGTAATATGTCGTCGGTGAAGGGGAGAGCCAGTAGGGAGTACCGAATAACATGCTTGCCACAACAACAAGTTTAACCGTTTGGGCCCCTTCAACCTCCATAGAGTGTTCCAGCGTTTGGAAGCCGTGTTAGAGTCTTCTGATACCTGCAAATTATAGGCGCTAGATACGGTAAAGTGGCCAGAGCCCGTTCCTTTCCATCGAAGAACCCCACCTGCATCATGTGTATTCCATGTTTCCAGGCCTGCACGTAATAATGGTATAGTGCAGCGAATAGACCGCCAAAGGGAGGAAGCACTACTGGGCGAACGATGGGACAGCAGGTCACCATATTTGCATCGAAGAATTTGGACCCAGAGCGTATCATGTCGTGTGAGTAATTGCCAATCCAATTTTACAAGCATAGCTATATTCATCTCACGCAAACATTTAATCCCCAAACCTCCATTACTCACCGGCTGGCAAATCGTTTTCCATGAACACCAATGGAGCTTGGTTTGGTCGTTTATTTCGCCCCAGAAAAAACGTCGCGAGATCTTATCAATCTCATCAAGTAAACTACCAGGGAGTCGCACAGTTTGCATTGCATATGTGGACATTAAGGAAATAACACTCTATATCAATAAGCCTCGCGCCGCCTGCGATAGTAGTTTAGACTGCCAAACTGCTAATTTCTTCCTGACTTTATCAATGATAAATGCATACATGCGTTTACTGTAGCGGCCATGCACTAAAGGCATCCACAAATAGTTACCCAAGTTAGTTGTGCATACAAAGCCTTGAGAGGAAAATATAGTGGGATTAAAATGACCTGCCACATTATTTGATATCAATATTTGAGACTTGTGTAAACTTACACTCTGGCCGGACCTGCTGCAAAAGTCGGCCAGTATATGCTCCATCACCATAGCCTGTTTTGTGGACGCCTCACCAAATAGTAACAGATCGTCCGCAAAGAACAAATGGGTAAAGTCGGTCCATGGCGAGGTGTACGCAATGGTATCCACCGTTTTTCGTCCGCCGCACAACTAATCTTCTGGCTGAGAACTTCCATGCACAATAAGAACAGATACGGGACTAACGGGTCACCTTGACGAATACCTCTTTGGGGTCGAAAGGGTTCAAGGCACCTCCCATTCCATATAACCGATAGAGAAGCCGATGTTATAGTATACATAATTAGCTCCACAATGTGTGTATTAAATCCGATCATGCCAAGAAACTTTTGGAGAAAAGACCATCGGACTTTGTCATATGTTTTTTCAAGGTCTATCTTCATTGCCATATATCCTTTCCTTTCCCGTTTGATCCGCATTGTATGCATTGCTTCTTGCGAAATGATGATGTTATCCGAGGCGTGTCTTCCTGGGATAAAGGCATATTGAGATGGAGAAATCAACTTAGTAATGACAGATTTTAGACGATTCGCGATCATTTTGCTTATCAATTTCACCACCACATTAGTAAGCGCAATGGGCCGAAAATTAGAAACAGTCTCTGGGTTGGCCGGCTTAAGGTATCAATGTAATAAGTGATCTATTAAGCTCTGATGGGAAGGACCTATTTCGAAAAGCCTCAACAACGAATTCAATCACTGACTTTCCAACAGTATTCCAATTCTTCTGAAAAAATATTGGCGGAAAACCATCTGGACCGGGTGCTTTGTAAGAGCCCATCTGAAAAATGGCGTTTTCAATTTCAGTAGGTGTCACCGCCCTATTAAGCAAATATTTATCCGAGTGAGTCAATGTTGGGAAGATAACATCATCCTCTAATATGCTGAATTCTGGTGAAGCAGTGTAGAGATTCTTATAGTGATTTAGGACCATCGCCTGTAATACACTGTCATCCTCAACCCATGCCCCATTGTCATCTCTGAGTTTAAGTATAGTTGTCGCATGACGACGTAGCTTGAGTGATTGATGAAAAAACCAGGTGTTACGCTCACCATCTGACAACCATTGTAGTTTATGTTTTTGGTGCCAATAGGTCTCTTCCTGTTGCAGTATTTCTTCGTACTCTTGTCGAAGTTCCTTGTCAAGCCGTGTAAGAAATGTGGATGGTTTGTTCGATAAGACTCGTTGCACTCCTTCAATTCTAGCGAGACAACGTCTCCTTCGGTTTCCAAGATTACCAAATACCTCTTGTTGCCAAATTTTAGCTTTCTCAGCAAAATCCATTAACGTACGACCCAAGTCTCCACTGTTTGGTTGCCACGAGGTCTGCAGAAAAGTGTCGAAGGATTTATGTTATAACCAGCAAGCTTGGAACTTAAAGGGACGACTACCATTAAATGTGGGCATCCGACCCTCAAGTGCGAGAAGAAGCGGGTGACGATCAGAATTGAGTTTAGGAAGATGATGTAGAGTATTATGTTAAGATCTGGAATGACATCCCATATTTGCCCATGCTTGATCTAATCTTTGTTCGATTAATAACCTGCCTAATTGCCTATTCGACCATGTAAAACGCGAGCCAGTAAAATGAAGTTCCTCCAAAGCACAAGAAGCAATCATTTGCTGCATGCGGCTGGCCCCATATCCCTGTACTATTCTCCCTCCACGTTTGTCTTCTTGCCTTAAAACTTAATTAAAATCACCTATTAATAGCCACGGGATATGGATATATGGCGACATAGACTCAACGTATTCGTGAAAAGTATCACGGGTCGGTTGATGTGGTGATGCATACACCAATGATAATAACCATGACACCGAATCATCAACCACAATACCAACATTCATGATTTGGGCTGTATAAGAAATGATACGAAGAGAGATTGCATTCACATCCCACAAACGCCATAAGCCTCCAGAAAAACCTCTGGATTCAATCACAACTATGTTAGTGAAATAGGTATTTTTCATAATTTGTCTTGCCCTGTAACTTGGCACACGTGTCTCCATTAGAAAAAGTACAGAAGGGGTGTGATCTCGTACTAAACGGATAATGGTTCTAATAGTGGCAGGAGAACCTACACCACGACAGTTCCATGCAATAACTTTCATTGGAAACAACTTAAATGATAGGCACATCCTCAGTACCATGATCACCCAGGGTAGTCGGCCCAACTTCCATAGGAGCATTATGTTCCTCAGCATCTAGTGCCATACTGGAGTCTATAGCAGCATTTGGAGGATGACATTTGATATGGTCACTGCTGGGAACTACAGCCTTCACCCATCCGGATTTATCTCCTTGAAGTGATTTGGCTTGGTGGCAGGAAAGGTAGCCACGGTGCCATTCGTATTAGTAATGTCAAGGAGAGGGCTAGAAACGTCCATGTTAGTATTCCCCTCAGCTGGCTACACACTAGGAGGCTGGGGTGCCCTCTCCACAGTAGCAGAATTACGTCCAGCAACTTCGTTTGTCTTCTTCAGCAGTTGTGGTAATGGCTCTTTCTTTTTACTGCCGCGTGTTGGCTGAATTTTCACTCTAGAGTTGTCTCTCACTGGTATACCCTTAGCCTTATGATCTCTAGCATTTAGAAATCTGTCCTTATTTGTTGTCCTGAATATGGCTTGCGGCCCCATGTCAGATATACGCTGTATGTTCGTCTCAAGGGAATTAGGTGGTATGGGGGTTTCGTCTTTTTCATCTGCAGAGATTGGGGCAAATCTAGATCCTTGGTAACCGGCTAGAGATCTAGTAGACTTCGTGTTAGTTTTACCTGCAGCCCTACTGGACTCGCCTGATGTACCTTGAATATCCACATGTGTGTCAATGTTCGTCCGTGGAACTACTGTCCGTCGTCTGTTGGTATTCTTGGCAAGCATCCAAGGCCCAAAAGGATCAGTTGGTGTGGAGGGAACATGGGGTCGTGGAGAGGCCAACGCTGGGCCGTGATCATCATTCATACGCTGGCTATGGCAGTCTTACTGTCGGTGCCCATACTTCCCAGATTTAAAACACACTTGGTGCAGATTTTCATATTCAGCCGTAAATGAGGATCCATTCACAAACACCATTGAAGTAAGAGGTCGGTCAAGCTCGATTTCCACACATACTCGCACATATTTGCCACGTGAAACACTCATGGTATTATTGTCGATCTTAATCGCCTTCCCAAGAGAATCACCAATTCGCATAAGGACGTTTTCATTAAAGAACTCGAGGGGAAGTCGTGGAATTCTGATCCACACTAATATGGATGATAGTTTCTCTGCTGACGGGCAGAACCCAGGCCAGAACTTCGAGACGGTGAGATAATGGCCTTGTATAGTCCAAGGTCCGTTTTCAAGAGCACAAAAATAATCATCTTTCGATACAAAACGGACCACAAAAAATCCATCTTCAAGATCGACAATCTCCAACTTTCGATTTAGTGACCACATGTCTGTCAAACGTTGGGACAAAACGCGATATGATATGGTTCGTCCAAGGAGTTTAATCACAAGCGCGCGTCGCCATGGTGCCCATAATTGCTTGCATTCCTCTAACGGTATGTCAATCGCTGCTTTCCCGACTCCGACCTCTGTACAGTCGTGATCCCCAGAGGTGTTCATGCCAAATACATACTCATCAAAAGAATCATCATCCTCTCCTTCCCCTTTGTAAATAGTATCCTCTTGAAGTACATTGGATGGAAGAGGTTGGCGAAGTAAATCAACCCAGGATCGAGTAGAGGGCGAAATCTGCGGCTCAGTTGGAAGGGGAGCATCAGTTGCTGGACGTTTATATTTTTTCACACTCCTGTGATATTGATCAGATTCCTCCGTAGACTTCAAAGGATGTTGGTTCTCCATCAGATGGCCGGACGATCGCCGTTTAGAGGCGGTTCCGATGGCGGTTACTCGGTGCAAAGATTGTGGAAGTTACGTAAACATAAGGACGTGCGAAAATTTCGGAGCTCTTCAGACGTATCACGAGGGATCAATCCGCTTTGTCAGTTCCTCTTTTCTTCTACGAGGGGAAAGAAACTGATTCCCCAATTTTTATCCTTTCTTCTTTTATCTAAATAATACACAATAGTAATAAAAACTAATTAGGGAAAGAATTCACTAGCTTGCCTTTGAAATTAAAATTAATTTTCATTATCCTCACAAAAATTGCTGGTCTTAAACTGTAAATAAAGTCATTTCATCTAGGGCATCAATCTCATACACGATACAAACCTGACACGCTCTTTACGGGTTTGGATATAGCCTTGGCGGATTTCGTATACAAATCGGGTAAGACCTGAAACTTACCTGTTAAGAGTGAGTCGTGTCCAGGTATACCTACGGGTTATCCATTTAAACTTTCCATACTCGAATCTTTTTAAATATATTCCAAATATCAAAGTAAAAATGGTAAAATATTGGAAACCATAAAATCTAAATCGTGCGCCCCTACCCAACTCCTACTCATTCAGTCATTCTCTGAACTCTCTGGAAATAGAAAAGGAAAACCGAAACCCTTCTTCGTTTTTTCACCTTTTACAGCCGCCTCCCTCCGCCTCCGCTCCCACCTTTTACAGCCGTCGCCCTCAGCATCCGCTCCAACCTCTTACAACCGTCACCCTCCGCCTTCGCTCACATATTTTACAGCTGCCGCCCTGTCTCTCCTCTCTTCCACACTCGTGTTCAATAGTCAATATACGAAATGATCCGAACACGATCTGAAATATTTGTACTTATCAAGTTTGTGGGTAAACCTGATACACGACACGAAACTTGACATGTACATGTTTAGGTATATATTTTCGTACATGGGAAGAAAACATGTCAGTTATAGGTTTGACACTTTGATACTCGAAACCCGAAAAACGCAAAATATGAAACATAAAACACTACCTGGTTGTCGTCTCTAATTTCGTGAAACTATAAAGAGTAGGGTAATTTTCTAATTATTAAAGGGTGTTCGACTACAGAAAGAAGCTAGCCCAAAATGAAACCGGCCACCATGGTCTGTTTTAACAATTGTTCGGGGATTAGGTTCATGGCTCAACTAGGCTACCTGGGTCTAGGTTTGGGCCCATGTGGAACCTAGGATCAATTACAACGGTATTATCGAACAATATGTGTATATATGTGTTTATGTATATAAATGTGTAGATGTATACAAGTACATATGTACGTATGTGTATCTGTATGTGTACATAGCATGTAAATATATAATAAACACACATAATCATGTATGTGTGTATCTGTATGCATACATATGTATGTAAACATATAATAAAAACACAAATAATCATATACAAATATATAGGTTTATATTATGATATGTTAAGTATGAGCTGTAATCGATTTTTATTACTATGAATCTCATTGCAAACCTCGTGCCCCTTAGTAATATAGTGCAAACCTGATACCGACGTTGACTATTGATGCAATCAATCGACATCAAGAGGGTAGTAACAAACATAAGCTACCAAAACAGTTCTGTGATGTTCTCTTCAATTTTAACTTGTTCGTTATTAAAATTTACACTAGATTAAGTAATGTGAATTCTTATAAATAATTTACTCTAAAAATACAAAATTTGATTTAGTCGAGGACATGTACAACGTTTACTAGAATAAAGTTTGTTGTCATTCTCAAAAGAACGACTATAAATATCAAGCATTTGGTATCTTACTTATATAAGAATCACTAGTAGGGCTGACCGTACAGTTGCATGCACGGACAAGGCCCGCCTTGTTTTGTAGCGGATAAGATCCGACAAGGCAAAATATGAGGTAAAATATGAGGCATCCAATCACGCGACGTCACGTGTACAGAAGGGCATGCTATTTATTTTTTTTAAAAAAAACTCTTTTGTACACGTGGCGTCGCGTGATTGGAGGCCTCATATTTTGCCTTGTCAGATCTCATCCGGTTTTGTAGTTCGGATGTATGAGAAACAAAAGAAAACATCATAAAGAAAACTTTATAAAGTAATATTAACAAACATCATAAAGAAAAGAATAAAGAAGTATTGATTTACACCATAAACTAAACATTCAGCATGAACCAGTTTCAACTCGTTTATCTTTCGCCATTCAGCATAACATACATCATCCTAGTCATTACAAAATATTACGGGTTCCAACTACAGAAATGGCCACTCACACAAAGTGTAAGGTAAGCCTGCATACATCAGATCGCGAAACGATCCGGTCTTTCTCTGAACCCTGTACAAACAAAATAGCCTAGTGCACCGAAAACGTCATTTTCATCAGATTGCGAAACGATTCGGCATCTCTCCTACACCAAGAACGCCCTTTTATCTTTTAAAATTTTTGTACAAAGATATGCACCGCAATAGAAGACAGCACTAAACAAACATCTTAAGGGTGAAATGTGTTTTCTACCATAAATGATACTTTCTTTAGTAACTATCCTAAAAATATTATCATATTTGACTTTTTGGCATCAACGTGAACTATATAAAAAATTACTTGAAACTGATAGAGTAAGAAAATTTTGAACAATTAGATCTGCTGGGTTGTTTTTGCTGTTGGTACCTTTCTTATTTGTTTGTCCTTAGATGAGAAAGTAATTGTTTTTCCACAGCTATCGGATTTCTCATACCTCCTCCCTTTCCTGCCTCAGTTCCCTACCCACCCACTGTAAGAAAATGAGTAAGAATATGGAAACCAAATGAACAACAAAGATAATAAACAGCCGAGACGTGACTAGAAGGTCACTGTCTTTAAAGCAATTTTGTCTGTAGCGCCCCGCTCCCGAGCCCTAACATCGGGAACAGTGCACCCGCCGTATCTCACTAAGGAGAATACAAAGCGTTGAATCAATCTCTTACTTGTCAAAGATGACGTAGAATTTTTTTCGCGGAAACGTAACCCATTAGCATATATTAAAATTCAATAACCGTCATTACATTGCTAAATAAAACCCTGGAAATAAAATAGTAAAGTAATGTGTGGAAATCCCCAAAATATAAATAAGAACAAAACAGCTGCAGCGTCCCCTCATATCCTAGCCGCAGCTCTCAACCAGCCCACTCTGCTATGTCCGTCCCGTCCTCAATGAAGATATGCTCGTAGTCCTCATCCGGCTCACCTGGGAAGTAGGGGTGAGTGACAGAAATCATCCAGTAGATGCCCGCCTCAAACAAATACAAAACGTACATACCGAAATGATATAGCCACATAGCACAAAAACATGATATAACACATAGCACACAAATATAAGATAACTGCATAAGATAAAGTAAATGCGGTAAGTAAAGCACTCCACATAAAAATGCGCAAGTACGTGATGCATGCTCAATTAAAGTGTCACACGCAACAAGAATCATGTCATGCAATATGCCCTAGACCTATATGCAATGCATGATCCCAGGATTGACTGGATGCCCGTAGCCCGTGCACTACAATCCACCCTTGCGGATGCCCGTGGCCCGTGCACCACGATCCACCCCAACCGATGCCCGTGGCCCGTGCACCACGATCCATCATAACCAAATATCCATGGCCCGTACACCATGATCAACCATAATCACATACTCATGGCCCGTACACCATGGTCCTCTTCACTCGAGCGTCTGAGACCCGTACATCTCAGCCCACTCCCAATGCAATGCACGTGCCATGAATGCAACAATAAAATCGCCTGGGGCCCGTACGCCCATCCTCACCAACTCCGTCACTCAACACTAGTCGTCTGGGGCCCGTACGCCCATCCTCACCAACTCCGGCACTCAATATTTGGCTTCATAAAATTTACGAATATTGGAAAGTGGTTATTTAGCATTCCTTTTATTTTTCCTTAGCTTGTACTAATTTTCTAGAATTTTCTACTAATTTTCCCTTATTTAATTCTATTTATTATTAATTATTTTTAATTACTTACATTTGTCAAAATTCAGGAACTAAGTGAAAATAATTTAATTTTAACCTTTTATATTTTTCGGAATTTATTTGGAATTTTCTGATATTTAAATATATTTTTCTGATATTTAAAATAATTTATTTATTATTTTCTAATTTCCAGAAATCATTTAATTAAATTTAAAATATTTTTTATTATTATTATTATTATTATCGGCCGGGTCAGACCCGGCCCGCTGTTATCCTCCGGCCCGGCCTGCGGTTCCAGGCCCGCTCCGTTTCCCCCTTCATTTAGTTTTTTTTTTATATATATATATATTACGTTGTTTGGCCGGCCTGCCTTCGGGTCCGGCCCGGCCCGTTAGCCCGCCGCCCTTTTTTTTAATATATGCAAATTGGGCCTGGTCCTGCAGCCGCGGCCCGTTAAGCTTCGGCCCGCTGGCGCTGGCAGGCCAGTCCGTCCGCCTCACCCCTTTTCTCCCCCTTTTTTTTATCCAGCGGCGCGTGGACTGCACGCTACGCGCGTGGTGCCCACTTTCAGCCGCTTCCAGCGGCGCGTGTGGCCCACGCGCCACCTCTCTGGCCTTTTTTTTTCAGATTCGAAATATTTCTTATTCCCATGCTATATGAGTCTATTACAAGGCCAAAACGAAATTTGTTAAACATTCCTAACTATGTAATTCCCTAGTCTCTTGAGTAGATTCAAAGTATTTCCACCCTAATCCAATCATACCATAAATTCATAATCATACGAGCACATAGAGCAATTAAACAGTTACCTCATGCTTTCCTAAATATAAACGAATACAAATCAATATCTTAAGCAAATAAAAACAAAGAATCACATAACATATATCATCTAAGCATGCAAGGATCGTATCCATTTGAGGGGGGAAGAGGCACCTACTTCGATTGACGATAACACCACAAATCTGACGGAGTAACACTTGGGTTCGGGGCCTCGCCTCCCTTCTTCTTCTCTTTTTTTCTCTTCTCTCTCTCTCTCTCTCTTACTATGCGTGCGTTTTTTTTTCTTTGTGTGTGTGGCTATGCGTATAAGCGTATATATGGTGAGGGGTTATGGTAGATTTATTTGGTTTTCCCATTTGGTTTTGGTTTAGGTTTCCTAATGTGATTCTAACACTATTAGTTTATAATTATCTTTATTATCATCATCACCTTTTCATTATTATCATTATTATTATTATCTTATTTGGTAACATTTATGTATATATATCTACTATATTTATACATATATATCTATATCTATATATATATATATATCTATATATATAATATACATATATATATATATATATATTTTTCGGCCATAACATTGTCTCTACCGGTGAGCAAGATAGTCTTCAAGCAAATGCTTCACAGGATATAACGGCTTTTTCTCTTTCTTTTGCTCTAAGAGAGATTGAACTTGCTTATAGAAGTGATTGTTGTGGATGAAGAAGAAGTTGGAGGAAGAAAGGTGCTGAAAATTTTCAGATTTTTCAAAGGTTTTCTTCTATACTTTAAGGTAGCAAGACCTATTATTTATAGGCTTTGGGTTGTGTGCAACCACTTTGAAAACATATTTCAGCAGTTTAATTGACCTCCATATCAATTGCATAACGTTCATGTATGAAGGGAGATGATTCTTGGATCAAAAGATGCAATTCAAAGTGAAAAGTCCTAACTTCTGGCACATCGATTGATCGATGTTAGATATAGAGCTCCAACTTTTCATCTTGACCACATCGATCGATCGATGTCATCGATCTATGTTGGACAGAGAGCTCTAACTTTGCATCCATACCACATTGATCGATCGATATCACATCGATCTATGTCCAACAAAATATTCAACTTCATTTCAGCTTTTACTTGGTTCGGTCTAACTTACACATGGATCGGTCCAAGTGATTTCTTACATGTTTAAAGTGTTCAAATCATCTTTCAATCTCCCAAAAAAACATCATACATGTTTTTATATAAGTTTTGAGCACATTTTAAAGTACTTTGACGTACTTTTCCAACACCCACCACACCACTACCCAAGCTCCCCTTTCACTTTTGATTCTTCTACTTGCAAAAGATCAAATCTCTTCAGAGTTCTCACTGTTTTAGCCTATTGAGCAGTGTAAATGATGTAAATTAGGAAGTTAGTTGTTATGCCCCGCACCCCTCGTAGAATAATTAAAGGATAAAAGGAAATTAAATGAGATTAATGGCAATTAATGCTAATGAAGTAAGAATTAAAGTTTAAATTTATTGGTATTTATGGAGAGATTAAATATTAGAATTAATTAGTATTTAATTTTGAAATTAAATATTAGAATTTAATCCTTTAAGATAAATGAGATACTAGGATATAATTTAGAAAACTCAAATTTCACCCTTCCCATATTAAAACTGACAGAACGTCAGTTTTCTCATTCATTCAGAGAAAACCGACGCCTCCTTCACTCCCTTAGGCGATTCCTTGGCACCTTGCAACCCTAGGAGAAGAACTTCTTCAGGAATCAATGCGTTCTTCGTTTGTTCTTCGATTCTTCTACGAGTAATCACAGGCAAGTAATCATCTTATAAGTTTCAACGATTTGTGAAAGAGAAAAGGCCCTATTTTTGTATCAAAATTGGATCACCATGCAGTATTATGCCCTTGTTTATCCTTTGTGAATTCTGTGCAATTTCTGTGTTGCAGTTTCGTTGTTTTGGCCATTGTATATTGCAAATCTAATTTGATGTTGGTAAATATGTGGTTTCCTGCAAATCCCCACCCTTGAATCCCCTTTGTTGTGATTGAACTGCTATGAGAGTTGTTAACGGTGAAAAGAGGGATCTTTGGATTCGCGGGTTGAAATCGCTGAGATCTAGGCTTGAATCTTTGTTTGGAATGTGTGTAGCGTTCAATCTATAGTTTAAGCATGAGATTATAGCAGTGATTAGGTCTGGATTGTTTGGGTTCATCCGGAGTCATGGTTCTGCAGTTTCTGTAGAAATCGTATAATTTCTTTTCTGGAATCGTAGACATCGATCGATCGATGTGAGGGGATGAAGTACTTCGATCGGTCGATGTAGGGTATGATGTTAGACAGTAAGTTTTCTGATGGACATCGATCGATCGATGTGAGGGGATGAAGTACTTCGATCGATCGATGTATGGTATGATGTTAGACAGTAAGTTTTCTGATGGACATCAATCGATCGATGTGAGGGGATGAAGTACTTCGATCAATCGATGTAGGGTATGATGTTAGACAGTAAGTTTTCTGATGGACATCGATCGATCGATGTGAGGGGATGAAGTACTTCGATCGATCGATGTAGGGCATGATGTTTGACAGTAAGTTTTCTGATGGACATTAATCGATCGATGTGAGGGGATGAAGTACTTCGATCAATCGATGTAGGGTATGATGTTAGACAGTAAGTATTCTGATGGACATCGATCGATCGATGTGAGGGTATGAAGTGACATCGATCGATCAATGTAGGGGATGATGTCAACCAGTTTTGTGGTAAAATAGAGGAAGGAAAAGGGAAGCTAGAGGACCAACTTGGGGGACGCTAGAGGCTTCTTAGGACCTGTTTGAGGTAGTGTAAGTCATGTGAACACGACCTAGGATGATGAATCAATGGTGAGCACTTCGTAGGGTATTTGAATCGGACTTCAGCGTAAATGATCTAAGGGGTTAAGGATGAATGTTTGAGGAGTTGATAAGGTCCAAATGGAACGTGTGAGGAGGGTCTACTACATTCCTCGTATCCTTAGTATGAACGTTTATGTGAGATAGGCCTGAGCATGTGAGGCTACATTTTAAAGTGAGAATGTGATTAAAGCTTGTGATTAAAGAATGTGATTGAATGATGAGAAGTTGTGCATTTTTGCATTATGGCACTTGCATTTGCATTATGATTTGATAAGAGCTGTGCCTCGGCACAGGGTATAAAGTTTGCGAAATGAGTTGTGATGCGTTACAGGGTATAAAGACAAGCTTTAACCATCACAGGGTATAAAGTGAGCTGTAATGTGTCATAGGGTATAAAGACAAGCTGTGGCACATTACAGGGTATAAAGTTGAGCTGTGGTGCGTCACAGGGTATAAAGACAAGCTGCGGCCCATCACAGGGTATAAAGTTATATGACCGGACATTGTGACATGCATTGCACTGTTTTGAAAAGGATTGCATAAGCATTTGTGACTGTGTACTGTAGTGCATATTTTGTCATGCATTACGTGAGTCGCTACGGTATGATTGATTGGTAACTTGATTGTTATTGAACTGTTGAATGTTTATGAGTTACTGCTCTTATGCTGTTATGCTATTAATCAATGCTCTTGAAAGTATACAAGACATGTGCCCCATCAACCCCTTGATTTTTAAATATTACTCATGTCTTGCCATGCGTTGATCCCGTATGTCTTATAAGCGGGTTACTTGATAGCGTTTTCGCTAAGGGTACTACCTTTGTTTTGCAGATGAGCCTAGTTATGACATGATTTTCATAGAAGACGATGACGAGTGGACAGAATGGGACGTTTAGAGCTTATCTTGGGATTTGTTTCAGATGTTTCTTATTACCTTAGCTTTCTTTCGTTCATTGAGGATGTAGATTGCTGCGTCCATAACCAATTTTAATTACTTATGTTTTTGGGAATACAAAGTTAAAGGTTTTAGACTTTATTTTATACATGTTTCCGTGCTTATTTCTCTTACGTCATTGATGATGTGTATTCGAGAGATGAGACGTCTTGTAGTCTTCTCAGTAAGCTACGACGGGTGCACCGGTTCGGATCCGCTGTCCGGGTCGGGGCGCTACATTAGTAGCCTCCTTTATTAGTAAGACGTAGTTAAAAACCTACATAAGACGCTAAATGCAAACTAGACCAATAATCTTTTAATCCAATTTGGTAGGATACGATATCCTAAGCCATTAATGATCTAGATAACAATATTGTATCTACGATGCACATGTTCTAGTTCGAACCTGAGACTTATTAGTTGTTATTTGTTTTCTTTCTTCGGCCATGTTAGTTAGGACATCTCCAATGCAAAACACCATATTTTACCCAAAAACCATAATTTTAGGTTTGTTACAGTAAATTCTGCTCCAACCCAAAACAGCAAATTCTGCACCATAAGAATATTCCTTAAAGATTCTTCTAGCATTCTATATTTAAATCATTATTAAGACATTTATACAGATTCTTTAATTAATTTGTTGAATAATTTATTGAATTATTTATACTTAATAATTTAATAAATATTAATTTTATTTAAATAGCTTATGTTATTTTTATATTATGTAATATCTTTACGTTTAAAATAAAGTTTAATATAAAATTATAAACTAAAGTGTGTAACAATAAAAACATAAGTGTGGTTTATTTAGCTTTTATTACGCAAACAAACATATAAAAACATGAAAAACATAAGTGCGTTTAAAGATGATGTGGTTACACCAAGACCGATGCCTCGAAAGCACGTGTGGGATTTCTATCCTCGGAATCAGATAATGCTACATCTGAATCTAAGACTTCTGGGCTGTCTCAATTTTCAATTAACATAGACGATGATGTTGATAGAACTTCTTCACCACGTCCCGATAGTGTTAAAAAAGCAAAATCCAAGAGAAAAAATGATGTGGCCGTTGTAGTAGCACTGGAAAAAGTGCAACAAGATAATCAATAACTTATGTAGATTTTGAAAAAATCAATGGAAATGAAAGAAATAAAAGGCCGGACTCGGTTCATACCCACTGCGTGAGTGTTCGGGGAGGGAAGACCTACACTGCCTTACCCACTTTGTGTGGAGACAGTTTTGAAACCTCGACCTAGCACATCACGGCAAGCAAGCTTACCGCTGAGCTAAGTCCGGCCCTCAATGGAAATGAAAGAAATGAAAGAAGAAAACAAGATTTTGACTAAACAAAACAAAACACCTTACCACAAGGGTTGCTGGATTTACACACCAACTCCACACTTTCACAAACAATACAATCAATCAAACGGATCACGGACACCACCACCGAACGAATGAAGATTTGATCACACCTTGATCAACCTTTTACAACAAAAGAAACGTGTATGGTGAGGCCTCCTATCAGCAGTCGTCACTTGTTAAAATTTTCAAGGGATTGAAATTTTTTTTAGTAAATGATTTTTTTAACACGTGGCGGCTGTTGATAGGAGGCTTCACAAATGACATCACTTTTGCCCTTATGTGATCTCGTCCGAAAAATATTGACCACCAAAGATTAAGTGATGCCTAACTACCATACCATTCTTACAATTGTCATTAATTTAGGCGCAAGCAACACGTTTTCATGAAGAATAATACTATGACTATCAGATCACGAAACGAACCACTTTTTCACTAGACTCTACGCAAATATTGGACTTTAACACATGAGAAACTTAATTTTATGTCTTCGTGAGAAGGGACTGATGTGATGGTGGTGTGAGAAAAGTAACAGTGCACACGCGCCGAGAGTGGGGGGAGTCGATAGCGTCGGTTATACATAAAACGCGGGGTATGCGAACAAAGCAACGCCACTCCCTCATGTCCTCCATCGTGGAATGGTTTGTTGGTTCTTATTTTTTCTCCCTCCCTCCCTGCCTTTTTCTCTCTCTCCCACATACTTCACACATTCTTCCTCACTCTCACTCCTCTTTTTTCCTTTTCCTTTTCTGTGGAGGGGAGAGAACCTTACTCTTCTCCCTCCCTCTCCTTCTAAACCTTTCGTTAATTGTCATCTCCTTGATTCACTTCTCTCTTTTTGGTTTATTTGAAGGCGAGCCGGGGGGAGGGGTTGGGTTGGGAGGGAGGGACTGCAACGAATTTTTTGGAGCTTTGACAGATAGAGAGAGAGGGAGGAATAAATTATGGAATTTCCGGCTGCTGTCGTCCGTGCTAAAGTTGCATATTGGTGATGGAAGTCATCGCGACAGTTTATTTATCTCAATGGATTTCGATGCCGGAATTCCGATTTCCCGAGCCACTGTTACTGAAGGCCCTTCCTCTCTCGACCAAGGTACGTGTTACTTGATCATCGCAGTTCAAGTAAAGGAACTTACTGTGGTGAATATTAGCGAGATCACAAGTCTACTGCAGTTTTAGGTGTTGTGGCTGCATGTGGGTGAAAGTTTTTGAATTGTATTACTTATTAGTTTGAGGATTGGGTTTCATCCATTATACGTGGCTCACATGCAGCTGGGTTTTTTTTGTTGGAAATTTTGTGCGTATGAACTTATTTCTTTGCGATAGGCTAGCGGGGTTGTGATCATAACTTAGCATGCCCGTGAATTTGGACATTATTATTTTTTACTGAGATTTCATGAATTCCCTGCTTGGGTATTATGGTTACAAAATCTTATCTTTTTAAATTCCTTTGCATATTTGAAGAAGGTAAACGGTTGTGGTGGTTGTCTTAACCTTTAAGGGTTAAGAATGATGAGTTGGCCATGGGCCTCTGTTTCGATGAAACCCGTCTGAGACAGGTAGGAGCTGCAGTAGGCTTGACCTTGGTCAAGTGATTGACACTAAAGAGAATGACCTAAGTAGTTGATCTTTCTCACGTTTTCATTTTATGCAACTCTCAAGCCTTAGAGTTGTTTGGTAAGAGAATTTCTTCAAGTCTCAGACTCAATTGTTTGCTCAGATAGCGTAATTGGAAGTTTCAAAAACATTGATCTTTGGAATATAGGGAATTATAGAAGGTCGGTATAGACTGAGAAACAGGACTGTGAACTGGGACCGATTTGTTTTTCTGGAAACTTAAAGCATAATTAAATGTTCTCTAATCACTGAAAGTAAGTTGCCGGAAAAGTAAAACATCTATGTTTTCTGCTTCTTCAGAGACTCTCTGGGAGATGAACTTGAGATCCGGGGAGGCCATTGACTCTGGAGCTTATCCTGTCCGGGAAGGTGAACCTGATTGCTCTTACTATATCAGAACAGGCCTATGCAGATATGGAGCTACATGCCGTTTCAATCACCCCCCGAACAGGAAACTGGTATGCACTGCAGCAATATTGGGAGTTGTGGATATGTTGCATAAGTATACTTTATTTGCACATGTCCATCAGTTGTAGAACTAAGGGTCCTTTTATAGGATATATTCGAATATGATGGAATAAAGCAAAATGACTCAGTAAATTGGCTGCGCTTCTTATATTGTGAAGTAGCAGTTGATCGACACAGCTTGACGCAATTTTTATTATGAGTCATCGGGTAACAACCTCTGTGTGTTTCTAATACATGGTATGTTTGCGTACATCCAACCCCCTATACCACGCCATTGGCGCGAGCCTTTAAGGCAATGGAGTAATGTTGTTGTTGTTGTTATTACATTCGAATAAAATTGAGATTGGCTTCATATTTGACCTGTATTTATGATGGATTCTTCCTGCTTTCGAGCAATGTTTATAATATAATGGACAAAAGGATATTAAGAACTTGCACCTTTTCCTCTCTCGGCCTTTTCAAAAGTAGTAGCTTATGGTTGGGTTAAATTTGACTGATGAAATTAGATGCTCCTCACTCTGTGACCAAATTTTCTGAGTTTTCTTGATTTTATTTGGCGGTTTCCTTCTAAGAAGCATGAATCTCATTTCAAGTTAATTGAATTGTTAGGCTATTGCCACAACAAGGATGAGAGGAGAATATCCTGAAAGAATAGGACAGCCGGAATGTCAGGTATACGGATGATCTCAATATCACGGATAGTAACTTTTTCTTTTGGTTATGGCATCAATATAATAATAATAATATTTATAATGAAAAAACAGTAGTAATAGCAGCAGCAATAGTAATAGTAATAGTAGTAGTAATTGTTGTTATTATTGTTGTTGTTGTTATTATTATTGTAAATTCACAACTTGTGATAGATACGTCATTCGTTGCTGTTGAGAAGTCTTGATGCTTTGGTATTGAGTTATCCTCTCTATCATTTTATTCTTTATGTTCATTCTCAGTTGGGTCTTTGATTGTTGGGTTGTCTTGGAGTGGGCGATCTGGGAGGGGTCGGCAAAAGGTAGAAATAAATTTGGTTGCTTGTACATGGACTATATTGAAATCAGTAGCTGTATTCAGATAAATTGCTACTTAGTCAAAGAAAAAGCAGCTAATGTTTTCTCTTGTTATAAATATGCATCTTTTTAACTCACATATGCTTGTTCCCCCCCCCCCCCCCCAAAAAAAAAAAAACAAACAAACTCATGTATGCTTCTATATCTTTTCAACTCATGTTTGCCTTTTTCCCTCGTTCCTAGAGTCTGCGGCATCTCCTTCATTTTCTACATGATTCACCCTTTACAAGTTCTAAATTCGACTCTGCATGTGGTGACTGCAGGGAAGGGTCTTGATCCTCTGCTCCGTTCATATTTCTCTTTCCTATCCCCCTGGAAACAAAAAGAAAAAGAAATAAAAGAAAGAAAATAGGGAGTATTGGTAGAGATAGAAGAGTAGAACTATTTCAATGTTTTAATCTGATTGAAGGTTTTTTTTTTAATTTCATTATTTGTGGGTCAACAGGTGTGGAAGACTACCGTCAGTAATGTTTTGAATATGGTCCTATAAGTAATACAGTTGTCTTCGACAGTAGATGTGAAAGTTGGTTGACTTCGTTAGAGGAAAACTAGATTTCTTTTCATTTTCTGCTGAGTTTTTGCCAATTCATGTTCAAATTCTTGTGCTATGAATTCCCTTTTTAAAGGCCATGGTTTTAACAGTTTTATGACTTGGAATTTTTCTTGTTGACAGCTGAAACTATTGAGTATTTACTTTCACCTAGTTTGACATGTTGAAATTCCCTGGAGTTTATTTGAGTTAGCTGCTGCTGAAATTGGATTTATCTTTAGAGACATGTTTTTAGTCCTTTATTAATGCCATGGCTCCCTTGTTCATCAGAATGCAGAACCTGAATTACCTTGGAAATGTTTTTAATTCCTGTTTACTCTTCATAAGAAAAGTTGTACTGTATTAAGTGTGAAATCAGCCAAAGGTAGATGTTTGATACTCCATTATTGCTCTTTTAAGGAGTTCAAAGATTAGTCATGCTGCAGGTTTCATGTGAACTGGTTATATAGATTTCCTGTTACTAGAAAGAATATCATGTAGACAAGGTCTAAATTTCGCTTTACACACTGGTCTGATCATTTTATTCATGAAGACTAAGCGGGTAGTGTTTCTTCAGATCGCACTGTTCTTTTTTTAATTTTTATTTTTTTGTGCGCCTCAATTATCTCCTTAATCGAAGAGAAAGTTTCTGCTGGAATTGCTTAAGTGATTTATTTACCGCTACTACTTTTTTATTGGGTCCTATGTGCCTCCATAAGTGTATGGGCAAATTTCTTTTCGCACTCTGATCTTGGATCTGAATTACTCTCCAGTATTATTTGAAGACTGGAACTTGTAAATTTGGAGCAACATGCAAGTTTCATCACCCTAGAGAGAAAGCGGGGATAGAGGGAAGAGTTACGCTAAATATTTTAGGCTACCCGCTCCGACCGGTTAGAAATTTTACTTATTTTACTGTGGTTTTGCTTACTTATGCTTGTCATGATATTAATGATGGCAGCGAAGCAATATTGTTGCTGCATGCTTTATAACAAGATACTTCTGTCGGCCTTTGTCACTACTAATCTTGCTTGTCAACACTTCACATGATCTTTGAATCAATTACACATTCTCATTAACGTGATTTTCATGCCCGTCCCTCAAAAAGTTTCTTCTCGCAGAATATGAGAGAGCAGTTCTAATGGCAATCAAATCTCATCATCTGCACCATTGTTAGGCGCCAACCATGTTTTGAACTCAATCTGGACAACCATTGATCTATTCCAATCACATTGAGTCTGTACCAAAATTTGGAGAACGCTTTTTTAGTCACATTGAGTATCATAAACGTGTAGTATGAAGATATCAACCTATGCATGTTATTGACTTGCTGTTGCTTGTATACATAGATGCACTTCTTAATACAGTATAATTTTGTGCATTGTTTTCCTTTCCTTTTCTCCTTTTCATGGAATCCTTAAGAATCTTTTTCCGAAGGATTTGTCACCATTTTCCTATGTCTTTTTGAAACTAGATAGACATCGCCCTAGTCTTTATCAAATCCCATGATTGTAGGGGTTGGATATCAACATCTTAACCTCCTTGATTCTATCTTATCCAAGGAGATTCTAGGATATTGTCCTAATCAAAGTAGTAAATCCTATATTACATTATAGCCGTATAAACATATATTCTAGCAATATATTCTAACAACAAACATATATTCTAACACTTTTACTTTGATTTTTGCCTGGATGTAACTGGGTTTAACATTTTGTGTTTCTACTGACCTTTTGGGAGATTAAGGCTTAAATGAAGTCAATATGCATTTCTTTTCTGTTAATACAAGACAGAGGTTTACTTTACAGGCTTTGTCCGACTTCATTTGTCATGTTGTCTCTAAATATGCAGAATGAGATTGATTGTGCTTACTATTTAAGAACTGGACATTGCAAATTCGGCAATACTTGTAAGTTTCATCATCCTCAACCAGCAAACATGATGGTCTCTGTTCGTGGGTCTCCTGTTTATCCTCCAGTCACTTCTCCAACAAATCCTGCACAGCTCTCATATCCCATGTCAAGAACTTCTTTTGTTCCCAGTCCACGATGGCAGGGTCCACCAAATTATGCTCCCATGCTTCTGCCTCAAGGCATGGTTTCTGTTCCTGGGTGGAATGCATATAGTGTAAGTTGTCATATTTTTTGTCTATGCAAGGTGAACTGGCTATTTATTTATTTATTTGTGTGTGTGTGTGTGTGTGTGTGTGTTTTCATTTGATTAGTCAGCTTGGCTATGTTAAATCTGTTTATTCTTCTACCTTGATGAATTTGATGATGTGATTTCATATATATGATCTCTTTGTTTCAAATGTTGAAGGCTATGGCCTTCTGTGTTGAGCCAAAATCTGTAAGTACTCTGTTTCCTTTCCTATCTATCGCGCACCGTTGTTATTTTCCCGTGGAGGACTGAGTTGTGTGCAGGAACATGTCTCTTACTAATTTTTTTTGTGAGCTTTGGAGAAACTTGTAAGCCAGTCTAGAAAATACTTTCTTTGACTGAAGAATATAACAGTTTCTCTGGGTGCTCGCTAGAATGACAATGACATCTGCTGGAAAAAAAAATGAACGTTAAATAAGCTTTCTTCCTTGAATATAACTGGAATTTATTAAGTGGCCTTTGATTTCATACATGATGCTTTTTAAGGTTTTTTCTTCAAGGTTTCATGTGTAATGATTCCATACAACCTTTTTACTGTATGCTGTAAACTTGATCAAGTTGCTGTACTCATTCCCTTGGCTCTGATGCGACTTAACTGCTGAAACGTGTGGAATAGAACCTGTTTAAGAAGTTCGTGTGACAGGAAAAGAAAAGGAACAAATAAAGAAGTGAATTAGAAGAAGGTCCTTTCTACTTCATCGTGGGGGAATCGCTAGACTAGTTTTTCTCAACGTGTACTTTTGATATCTATCCGGTTATTATGCATTTCAGTTCGAAGAGGTCCCCAAGTTTATAGACACATTTTCAGCCTAAGAAGTGAATACCCCATGAATTGGTGTAGTTTGTCAACTGCAACGGGAGAAAGATTTATAGTGGTTCAATTAATAGGTAACCCTCTAGCAGATATGATGGAAAATGCCTCTCTTTTGCGTTATTGTATTGTTGATAGCTGACGGCATGATGTAAGGTATAATGGGGATTTTTATCTTGGTGATTTTAACCAAAAGGACTAAAGGGACGTTGCTAAAGATGAAAGGTAGGACTAGTTATGTGCTTAAATGTAGGAGCACATTGGTCTAGGATTCTTCTCTTCTTCTTTCTTCTCCGTTTCTCTTTTTCTCCCGCTTTCCAAGCATAAAGTTTCTCTTCTGTCCCAGTATGCTTCTCTCACTTCGTCATCTACTGTCTTCTCTCTTTCCTTTTGGGTGCACTTCTCTCACTTCGTCATCTACGTTTTTGTTGAATCTCTGCCATAAATGTTTATAACTGAAGACATCATAGGAACTATGTGGATTTGTGAATTTAGCATATCTGGTTGAAGGCTAAACCTTATGAGCTTATTCAACTCCAAATGATTTATAGTTGTGCAGGGGCTTTGAAATCATTTACTTAAATCTTTGTCCATGTTTTTTAACTCTGAGTACTAAGGGAGCTTCATTTGTTTTTCTTTTTTCCTCTTAGTTTCTGAAGACTATGGGAGAATATTCCTGGCAAGCTTTTCACTGTATATATTGGCGAATGATATTCATGACAGTAGCTACAGTAACTCTACCACCAAACATGAGTGGCTTTTGAGTCCAAACTTATACCTTGGTTTTTCTGATCACTGAATGTGAAACTAAGGGTTCAGTAAATTTAGGTGATTGTTACCACCTTTAATGATTATATTTCTATGAAGTAGAAGCTTTTTGATCTTGTTATCATGCAATCCTGAGAAGATGCCCAGAGAACTATGCTAGGTATTAGCCATAGGCAGAATTGTAGTTTGTAGCTCCACAATACTTGTTTTTGTTTGTTCTGTTATTTGATCTTCATTTTCTGTTTAGCTCTTTACATTGATACCCTGATTAATGAGTTATCAGAAAATTTTCTGCTTAAAACCGTGGAGTTTTCAGCATTTGAATGTTTTGTAAAATGCATTTCCCTTTTTTATGTGGAGATTTTGGCTTTTGAATGATTTATAAAATGCCTGTCCCTTTTTTTTCCTCTCTCTTTTTCCCCAGGGTCAGATAGGTTCAGGTTCCTCAAATGGAAGTCAGCAGAAAACAGCAGTAAATGATCAAACTCATGGAAGTTTGCACCAGTCTGAAGGTGCAATTATGGAATCACAAGGGTTATATTCTTCATACCGTTCTGCTTCTTTGCCTGTGGGGTACTATGCACTGCAGAGTGAGACAGTGTTTCCTGAGAGGCCTGGGGAGCCAGAATGCCAATTCTACATGAAGACTGGAGACTGTAAGTTTGGTGCTGTTTGCAAGTTCCATCACCCAAGAGAAAGAATAATTCCTGCTCCAGACTGTGTCTTGAGTCCTATTGGACTTCCATTACGCCCTGTAAGTCAAAGAAAAAGTTGCCATATTATCTCGTAATGCAGATTTTCTTTCTTTTGTACTTCTTTGCTTTTTTTTTTCCCTCCAGAAAAAGTGAAAAAATACTTGAAAATTGTTCCTTCCTGCAACAGTGATCAGCATAATGCATTATCTTGGAGTGGAATAATGTTTCGAACTTCTTTTTTTCCCCTGTACTTGAATTTTGGGTTAGATGTAAAGTGTATGGATGTGTGTTATGTATCTAACATGTATGTACATATGTACATGTTTCTATCTGTCTATGTATGTACGTAAATATGCATGTATATGTATACATGTATATGTGTATACATCTATATATTGATGACGTAAAAAAATTATACATCTACATATATAGATGCACCAACAGGTACACGCAAAACATTATATTATGTAGAGAGTGGAAATTTTCTCAATTCGGTTAGCAGTGACTTTTTATCTAAGCTTTGGTTGGGTGCGGTGGAACCATTGATTACATAGAAATATATGTATTTCAGCCAGAAAAAGATGGGTGATACCGTGATGGGACCATTATGCTTGGTAGAGGTAGAATGTTTATTGAAATCAAATGTTGGGTACTCCCTAGAATTAGGGAGTTACGTAGAATAAGGAAATTGGTAACGTTTGTCTAAAGCCTGATTACACATGGTCTGGAAGAATAGAAACTTGAATATGATAGTTCTAATGAAAAAAGAGAAGGAAAGCGAAGGCAAAAAAAAAGAGAAAAGAAAATAGCTGTGCATCTCCTGCTGTACATTAGATGGATCCAATGTAGTTTCGTTTCCAAGAACTGGATTAAATTAGGAACTGTTATAAGAGCCTTAAAGTTGATTAATTCCCTCATTTTTGAAAAAGATCACTGTGAACTAGGGATATTCAAAGGATCATTTATTATAAGTTTTATTTTATTTTATATGTGTGTGTGTGTGTATATAATGGGTATAAGGGGGATTTCTTTTAGGGCTGGCAATTTCGGACATGGCCCATCAACCCAATATGAACCTAAACTGATTTTCTCGCTAGTTCCTGTCAGAATCAGGTCAAAGCGCAAAACTCGTTAAACCTAGACAGGAACTCGACCTACCAAAATAGAAAATTACCTGTCAATCCGTTAAACCCGACACGAACCCGACCCATCAAATCCAAAAGTAACCCGTCAACCCGACAAACTCTAACTTTCAAACCCATCAACCCTCAGATCCAATCCGGCGCACTCAACAAGCTCAAAAATCAGGTTAGCGAGTTAACCCCATGAAACCCACACCCTGACCTATTTGCCACCCCTTTCTTTTCCCTTTTGGTTTCTCTTCTCCTTTGATGAAAGTTGATAAGTAACTCTAAGACAGCATGGCCTAGGGTAATAAAAGAAACTCCACTAACAAGCCTCTATATCTGGCTATTTCACTTTATCTGAAGTATGGTTTCCAGCAATAATGACTCTGTTCTTTAAGGTTCATTTCTCTATCTCTCCTGATTTCTTTTGATCTATTATTGACATGTTGGCTTCAATAATATCCTTCTGTATTTGATATCGATCTCTTATCTTTTATCTTTTCCCGCTTCTCTTGTTTGTTCATTCTAGTAAAGAGTATCATGATTGTAAGGGTGAGATATGACAGATGTGACTAATGCTCGAATATATGCTTTCTTAGAGTGAGAAAGGCAACGTTGCTTGAAATATTTATCAAATCAATTATGTTGAGCTTGTCCGCAAAGCTCTAGTTTAAGGTAAGCCGTTTATTTTTGCAGGGTGAGCTTTGCAATAGTCTTTTCTAGGTTCTATTGCATTGGCCTTGAGAGTATAATTGTGATCTAGTGGTTTTTTCTCCCAAGAAAGGCACTTATTGTTAAACGCTTGTTTTTCTGTAGATCTTTGTTTTCTTTGGGATACTGGATAAACCCTGAATATTATTATATATTGCTTGCAGGGAGAGCCTTTGTGCATTTTCTACTCCCGTTATGGGATCTGTAAGTTTGGTCCAAGCTGCAAATTTGACCATCCAATGGGTGTGTTTACATACAACCTTCCATCAACTTCAGCTGAAGCTTCTGCTGCTCGAAATTTATTGGGTTCATCATCTTCAGCATCTGGTGCATTAACTTTGGCATCAGAAGGCCTTGTTGAAGCTACCACCACAAGTACTAGACTACTGGGTCATGGTGATTCCAGCATTGAGCCAAAGGACTGAATGTCCCTCTGAAATAAAGCCGTTTCCATCTTTTAGAGGATAAGAGCATTTGCCTGTCCAACTTCATTGCTGGAGATGTACAGAATCAGTTGAAGTCAATATATTCTTCTGAAATATGCTTCAGTCGTCAAAATTGACTTCCCTGAACTTTGCTTTGGGGGCATTGTATAAATTGCAGATATTGTCACTTTTGGTGAAACCAACTGTGAACACCACTTCTTCTCTAACTATCCCTCTTCTGCCTTATGTGAATCCCTTTAACCCCAAAATTTTTGTATCTACAGTTCTAAATAAATTTGGGCAATGGTTCTCTTATGGTTAGTTATTCCATCTCCTAAAATCATATTGGCTTCTGCTGAAATAATGTGAAATGATATCTTTTCAACCAATGTAGTTCCGCTAATTGTTTTCGGCTTGTAGGTGTTCGTTTGGTTCATAATTGATGGCACTATGGATGCACGGTGCTAATTCATTTGTTCCTTTTCTTTCGCTTCTTAATGAAAATAATATTGCTAACTTGATGATTCTGTCATTCCACGTGGTTCTAGTTAATTGTAATTTTCATTGTCATTGCAATTTTTTAGTACCACTGTTGTCAAACTTGTGCTTTATCTGGCATTGTGCAAGCTAGTTATTCATGCTATCACAATGATATTAGTCACTGAAACTGCTGAAATACGTTACAATTAGCTGAAGACGTTGCTTTTACAACCCATCAATTTAGCTGAGGTGCTTGATCAATGTAGTTGTAATATTATTGATTTTGACACTCTCAATCTTTGCTCTATGTACCTGATTACTTTCGTGTGAAACATAAGTCTGGGTATTTGATATAGAAAGATATTTTTTGGGCTAAAATTATCCTTCTTTCTTGAACTTGAAGAAATATATTCATTTCCATGCAACTCCTCTGTGTTTGGGGTATGTTTGGTTCCAAGTCATTATTAGATGTGATAGTGGCTATTTTCTTCTTCCATATGCTCAAATGGCTATGCAGCTAGATTGTGATATAATATCGGTTGGTGCCTCCTGGAAGCTTAAGATACCTGTCGCTCAACTTTGAGCCACTTGACAATCTACATTTACTAATTAAGACTTTGAAAGTGGTTCATGTTTGCTTAAAATACGTACTACTTATCGAACCATCTCGTAAGACTTCTGCTGTAGAAGTAGCAGTTACATATGCTTGTTTCAATATATCATTTGCAACCGGACAACTTAATCTTTTAGGTGAGATGGTAATCTATCAACTGTGTCGGTGAGGCTAAATTTTCGAACTTGAGTTTTTGTGATTTGATTTTCATGTCATGCTAATGTATGCATTCTAAAGCAACGTGCTCATTCAAATGAGGCTTGAGTGACAGATCTTGCTGGTTCTTTGCTATGCTTCGCGTAAGAGGCTTATTTAGTATGGTGCACCTCTTCCATCACGATGCTGTTTCAGAAACAAAGTAATATTATTAGTAGAAAGCTCGGAAGGTACTTCTTGGAACTTTGGCATCTTTGTTTGTTTTTTCTATTTGCATCTCATAAAGATGAAATCTTTATGTGACATGGTGGAAGAGCATCTTAAGTGCCATGCAGTAATGCCCTTATGCAAGTCTCCGTAAAGACCTTGTTTAACCATCCATATCTTGCAAGGGGGAGGGAAGGATGTTTTTACCTTTTCCTTTTTCCTTGGCATGGGGGCTTGGCGGAGGAAGAGTGATGTACCGTCATTATTAACAGCTGCTTCTGTATGTCGTTTAGTAGACATGACCCATTGAAATAGATGAAGGTCTGTTGCACTAAGCCATGCATAGTGCAGCCTACTTTTTTGATGAGATGGTAAAGGAACAAAGGAAGTTACTTGCATATTTGATTCCGGTACTAATGGATTATTACTCTTCGTATTGAATGCTTGTGGTTGCTAAGTTGGTATATTTTGTTTATCTTTATTTTTGGTTAAGTGTGCTTGATAGGAGAAAAAGGTAAAATGCTTGGATGGCATATTTGAGCCATTTTCTACATGCACCTCTGGTGTCCCTCTGCAGGAGGAGTACTGGGCCAATATTGCAAAGCATGCAACCTTTTGGAGCGAGACTTTTCGTGGTTGAGGTTGGTGACAGGAAACAATGCTTCCCCTGTCTTTTTTTTTTCTTCTATTTTTTCTATTTCTGGTTTCCCTCTCTTCCCTAAGCATCTCCCAGTATTTGCTTTAGTGTGCATGCTCTACGGGTTGAAATGGTGGAATTGATATTTTAGCATAGAGGTGGTGGATTGATTGAAATACATATGGCCATTTGAATCTGAAAATGATAGATGGATGTTGATTAAACTAGAAAGTTAGCGCGTGATCACTAGCAAATACAATCAGCTACAGAGTTCAATGAATTTAAGATGAATCTCCATCAAATCCATTGATATCGGTTTACGAAGAAAATAACTATCGACTCAATTCTATTATTTCGAGCTCCAATTCCGTCAAATTTGACGTGCGCATTTGGCACATAAGTTGATGGGAAGCATTGGGGAACATCCTAAGGTCCGAGGGGCTGTCATTTTAAAGGAAGATATTGCTGTTCTTTGTTTCTTTGAAGGAAAGTATAATCACCAAGTTAAATTCAAAATTTACTATTATGATGATGATGATGATGATGATGATGATGATGATGATGATGTTCTTGTTCTTTCATGTTGCATATTGACTCGAGGTTAGACCAGCCGTTTTTCTTTTTTATCAAATCCTTTTCTTCTTTTGAGGTGCACATCAACTCCTTTGATCAGCCGTTTTTAGCTCACCCACTTTACCAGTGGTGACAAATTTGTTAATGTAAGTAAGAGAGTATGGGAATGGTTATAACCAAATGGAAGGTAAATGGATAAACAGATTATAGGCTTATCCATTGACTCCATCTGCTTTATATCCATCCGTGTAGATCCATGCATCTGATGGATTTAAATGGGCTGATTCAGTTTTGGTCCAATTATTTTTTAAGTAAATTTATGAGATCATCCATTGTGTCTATTTTGCCACTTCTACTGAGGGATTTATTGGGAAAGCCTAAAGACTGGAACTGGTTATGACTTACGCATTAGAAATCGTATTGAGGAAGGACAGTGACACTTCTGGCAGACTGAAAAAAAGCTCGAGCAACTGCTTATAAATAAGCAAAGACATGCAATAGAGAGGAGACCACTTTCCAAGGGAACAGAAAAAAAAATTACCAGACTCTTGCTTATGTTCTAAGATATTCTCATAATGCAATAGAACATTTTCGGCTCCGGAAAGAGTTGTGTTATTTAAAGAGTATGAGTTGCACTTCTTTACATTCTTGATGTTTCCTGTTTACTGTATCTACCTAGATCAATGAAGTCACATCACATCATTCTGACATGCTGGTTAGAAACCCTTCCTTCTATTATATGAATCTTCTTTTTAGGTCATGTTTGACAGGGGAAATGGCTTGCGCAATGTTCTTAGTGGTTAAAAGGTCAAGGCATTGTTGCTGATCATTAGTCTGGCCACAATATATATTTGGAAATAATTTAGTTAAGGCTGTAGTTCTAGGTATTCGAGATGGTATTAGGGTAGGTATGTTAGTAACATGAATTCTGTTAAATGGAATGGGTGCAGGATGATTTTTGAATGTGCTTGTGTGGTGGCTTGATTATTCATTCTGTTTAGATATTTGTAGTAAGTTTGTTATTCGCTTTCAATCATTGTTGTATATTTGACTAGGCCTGAAGTTAGATTCTCTCAACTAATTTTTCATGAGCGTCCCTGCTGCTCTTTTTGTACTTATCCTTTTTGCTGAAGGTTCACAGAGAAGAAATTTATTGTCCATAAGCTAATTGATTAGACCCTAACTGATTTTTCTTGCCAAGTTCCTTGACTTCTTACCTGTTATGCTGGTTACAAGCTGCTGCTGGATTTTAAGGTTGGGAAGTGCAATGAAAATACTGTAGTTACAGGGTCCTGAAGTGCCACTGCAGCACATGATTCAGTATGATAAGCTCATTTTCTTTCAGTTATTTGGTTTTTTTTGGAGCTGATGCTTTTTGTTTTTGTTATCATAAAATCTTCGGACAGAGGAATGAGAGTGGAGGTTGATGATAGGGATGCACTATGAGGAAGGAGATAGGATTCTCACGAGCCGCTTTTGTTTACTGCAATTTTTATGCAAATGTTTGGGATGGGGAACTAAAGCTGTTAGGTAAGTTGAGCAACTTCATGACGTAAAAGGATTTAAAGGATATAATTTCATTAGTTAATCGACTTATTGGCCTGGTTCTTTACCTGTATCAGAGGATTTTTGTCCTTTTAGATGAGACTTGGTTATTTACTGTGTGATTCTTCGTTAATTATAGTTCCTGATTGAAGATAAAAGGATACTTCTCTTCTTCTTTCTTAAGCATCAATGATAAAACTGTTACCCTTTGATGCTCTGCACCTGGAACTACACCACATTTTAGGCTTCTCGAAGGAAATAAAGGATGAACTAGCTTCAGTCTTGGCTTTTTCTGGGAAGCAAGTAGTTCTTGCCTAAGACAGGAAGGAAAATATCATTCACCTTTTCAGTATACTGAATATGCTTAGGCTGGATAATGTCGCCTACTTCTTTTGTATTGGAGCTTGGAATTTAAGCTAGTTTTCTTGGCTGCAAGTCTTGATAGGTAGTCCGATCTATAATATATGAAAGGAACCCCTCCCACAAGAAGAGAGATAAAAAGTTGATGAACTTCAGGAGGAAGCTTTTTTTTGCTACATTTTAGCTGTTTTCACAATGAATTAACTTGAGTCTCGATCGCGCCTTAATGAAAGTGTGTTCTTTTCTATTGGTTAATGAAAGTGTGTTCTTTTGTATTGGTACTTAATAGTTACTTCAAGATTTACATCTATTTATGAATTGTCTGGCATTTTTTGGCCACTTGTACTCTCTCTCTCTCTCTCTCTCTCTCTCTCTCTCTTGTGGGTTCGACCTTAATGCATTTGCGTCATATCATCTGCAGTACTTGAGAAACAACATGAAAATTTTCTTTCCAGCTTTTACTAAATGGTACTGTTTCAAATATTGTTCAATGTGACTGTGAACTTCCACACCAGTATGTTTCCTTCCAGCATTTGCGTCTAATCCTTTGCCTGTGTCGCACAAACAAGTGCAGTTATTGGCTGGTGGCTCTACTAGAATTATTATAGCTCGAGAAGCTTTATATGAACAGTGTGTCCAAGTCCTTAAGGGCGCGGTGCGTGTTCCAAATTGTGCATGGGTATTGACGACAGAGGAGTTATAATTTGAGTGGTGCTGTGTATGAACAATGTCTCCAGTTTCATATGGGGTACTCGCGCTAGTCAGAATAGAGGTTATCTCTGTAGCTGCCCGCTAGGCAACCTGTGCCCTTCTGGTTTTTGGATCATTCCCCCCTCCCACAACACCCTCCCACCCCCATTCCTAGTTTTAGGTGTATCCCATCTGCATAAACAACAACCACCACAATCATACCCAATATATCCTAACGACAGCAAAAGCTATCGCTAGGGTCTGGGGAGGGTGAGAGACAGACAAACAATACCTCCATCTCAAAGGATAGAGAGTTTGCTTCCAGTGAGACTCCCGGATCTATATGTACATGCCTAGATAGTACAATAATAGAAATATATATTATTGAAGGGATTTTATTAAACATAAATAGATAGCTTCCGATATTAAAATTGTCATAACAGATTTTGTAAGTGTAGAAGATTAACACAAATTCCGGAGGCATTTGTTGCCGGTGTTTACCCTTACCTTTTTTTGGCCTTTGTAAAGCAAACGCCCACCCAAAACAGGCACTGTGCAAGTTTCGGCAAGTTGGCCATTAGGGGAACAACCGGAGTACTGTCCAAACACTAAAGCAAACGCCCACCCAAAGCAGTCAAATCACAGATCTAAAGAGCAGAACATTTTGTTGCTGAATTGATAAACTTATGGGGTGGGATCCGTTCGCCCCTTTTCTTACCGCGCGAAGGAGAGCGTGGTGAGACTAGATGAGGAGATGGGCAGCAATAGGTGTATGAGGGCAGGTGGAGGACACATGTCACGTGGTGAAGAAAGAGGTGAGGGAATTGTGGGTGAAGGGATTAAACTGATGCCCAAAATGTACGAGAGAAGAAACCCCTGTTTGTGGCTTCGCAATATATGAAAGTCAATTATTTCCTTGCAAAAATATTTCGCCCAAAGCAACTGCCTGAGCAAGTCACATACTAAATTTAACCATAAAAGCATTCATACACTCACTCGACCCTTTACACTAATTTGAAAAAGTAGAATGAAAGAGAAGCAACTGAAGTGAATTATTATTTTGAAAATCTTTTAGTAACCAACGGCTACTACATCCAAAATGAGGGGCTGTTTTGAGTTTGAATTGTTCAAGTCATACATGGCTATTCTTAAGCAAGAAGTTGAGATATTTTGGTGCATTATCTTCTTCTTATTATCTACATTTTGCAAAGGATAAATGAGACTATCCTAGGTGGAAAAAATCGGCCAACAAGGAGTTGCCAAGGTGGACCAATCATTGTGTTTTATTTTGCCAAGTATACAAAGCCAACCAATGATGAGAAGACATTTGGAGTTGCCAAGGTCAACCAATCATTGTGTTTTATTTTGCCAAATGTACAAAGCCAACCAAGATGAAGATGATGACACATTGGAATTCTTATCTTCAAGGCTCAAATCACACTATAAATAGAGGCAATGGTGAAGAAGATGAAACACACTTGAAGCTCACAAGCATTCTATAGCTTTCATATTCATCTTCTTGTTCTTGTTGTTGTATTTTGTTGTAGCAAAGGTGTTCTTGATATTTTGGTGAGCTACAAGCCTCTTGAGCTTCATTTGTAAGATTGATTAGCCATCTTTATAAGGATACATCAATAAGTGTTGGAGGTATTGCAACTAAGTGTTGCTTATAAGGTGTTTATCCAAGTCTTGAGTAGGGTTGGTGTAAAACCCAAGGATCAAGCTTGGCTCTTGTTGTAAGGTGTTCATTTCATAGTGAAATCCAAGGAAAGGTGTTCCTTGGGACTGGAGTAGGTCACATTGACCGATCCTCGGTGTTCTTCTCTTGTTTCTTTATTTCTGTTTTCTGCCCGTTTTTCACTGCAGTTTTCACCCAACTTCACACAATTTGGAAAAATAGCTTAACATTTTCAAAATTCATGATTTTTGGTGGAGTTATACTTCAGACTGTTAGCTTTCATTTGAAACAAGAATCACTTGATTTGAGCAAGTAAAAATTAGTCTTTCAGTCTTTGCAAGATAATTGCTCCAATCTGGCTGCAATCTGACCAGTTTTGAGAAAAGTTAAATTCTGTATTTTTCAAGAATTGTTTGAGGTCAGAGCCTTTTGGAAACTTTATCTACACATCCTAAGGAGTGTTTTGATATAAAGATCAACCTATTTGGTTGAGTATTCAAAGAGAAACACGTTTTGCAAAATCAGAAACATTCTGTCCAATTCTGTCCAGATTGACCATCTGAATCTTTTTATTTGTTTGAAGGGTCAAACGATCTTATGTTTGTCTGATTTTTGGACAAAATCTTGTTAACTCATTGAAGTTCAATTCTAGAAAGTTTCATAATTTTTGGAGTTGTGTACAATTATTTGTGAATTTTTGAAAAACGGGTTCTGAATCTGAGTTGGTCTGAGATTATGTTTTCAAGGGGATTTTAGCAAAGGGTTGTAGTGTAATTTCCGCTAACCACTATTCACCCCCCCTCTAGTGGTGTTCATTGCAGGTGCACGGTCCAACATTTGGTATCAGAGCCAGACCAACACCACTCAAAAGAAGCAAGATTCAACACCGTACGAACATTACAAGGCCAAGAAACAACAATTCATCATATACTGCTTGTCTCAAATCCAAGGTATATTCAATGGCTATTGTTTCTCACAAAGGTGAGTTGGAAGATATGTCTACGCAACGTTCTCCTCTTTTTAATGGCAATAATTTTGTTCATTGGAAACTAAGAATGATGATATTCTTAATGGCTATAGACATCGATTTATGGTCTATAGTTGAAGATGGGCCATACATTCCAATGAAAGTTGTACAAGTTAGTGGAGTAACTCAAGAGGTTGAAAAATATAAAAGTGAATGGTCATCGGATGATAAAAAGAAAATGTCCATGAATGCTAAAGCTATGCAATTACTTTTAAATGGACTTACAACTTCTGAAGCAGGATATGTGTCGAATTGCAAAAGCGCACACGACATGTGGAAATCACTTGTAGTAAAGCATGAAGGTACTAGTGGTGTTAAAGAGTCAAAAATAAACATGCTTATGACTGAATTAGAGACTTTCAAAATGTTGCCAAACGAATCCATAACATCTATGGATTTGAGGATTACTAATATTTTCAATGTCCTTGAAGCTTTAGGGAAGTCATTTTCGAACAATGAAAAGGTTCAAAAGGTGCTACGAAGTCTCCATGCTGAATGGGATCCAAAGGTGACTGCAATCGAGGAGACAAAGTCAATCACCAAGATGGATGAATTGATCGGGTCTCTTAAAGTCTATGAGGTAAAACTGAACCAACGAAAGTCTGAATCGTCTAAGTCATCCGGTAAGTCAATAGCCTTCAAAACAACCAAAACATATGCTAATAACGATGATAGTAATAGTGATACTGAATTAGACGATGACTTGATATTGATCGCTAGAAAACTTAGAAAGTTTTTGAAACGTCCAAATAGGAATAGACAACGTAATTCTTCTTCTTCTTCTTCTTTTTCTCAATCTAAGAAAAATAACACAAACAAATGGTATAATAAAGAATTAAAGTGTTATGAATGCGGTCAAAAAGGACATATTTCATACGATTGTCCAACAAAGAAAAATAATAATAACAACAACAATAATAAACAAGCCAAGGACAAGGAAGCTCAAACGTCAAAGACAAAGGAGTCTAAGGCAAGAAAAGGAAAACGAGCAATGAAGGTGAGCACATGGACCGACTCATCCGACTCAGAATCCGAAACTAAGGAAGCTCAAGTGTGCTTCGTATCCAACGAGGTATGTTCTTCTTCTGATAGTGATTCTGATAGTGACATGACATTTGATGAAATGTATGAAGAATTCCTACGAATGCATGCTCACTATAAGAGGCTCTCTAAAGAAAAGAAGAAATTAGTTGAAGAAAATGACAAGTTGAAGACGTCCAACTTGGAATTTTCCGATCAACTAGAATCTCTTAAACAAGAGTCTTCTAATACTCTTGATTCTTTAGAGAATAAAATTGAATCATATAGGAAAGATGAACAAAAGCTACAAATAAAAAATAAAATAATAAAGTCCAAGTTAGAAAGTTGTGAAAATGAAATAGTGCAACGTAAGTCTTCTAAATTTACCTTAGAAAAAATGATAGAACAAAAAAAATCGGGTGCAAATATGTTAGATACACTTATCTCATCACAAAAGTATGGCAATGATAAAACCGGTTTAGGCTATAAAGAAGAAAACGAAAAAGTAAATAAAAAGACTAAGTTTGTTTCATCTAGTACAAAGTTGCCATATAATACAAAATCATCTTTGCCTGCTACATCTTCTTCTACACCTTCTTCTACTCATATCAAGGCAAAAATACAACACAAACCCACCAATATGCACACGCATAAACATACATCTAGGCCAAACTTTGCATCTAGACAACCTAGAAATTATGCCTACATGTATACAAATGCAACTAGACCAAATAAAATGCATCCAACTTTTTATGAACCTAAGCATAAGCAACGGTCATACAAGTCTTATAGAAATACACATGAATATACATATAGAGCACCATATAAGAAACAAAATCGTTAATCGCATGCCTTATACACATTATAAGGTTCAGCCATCCTATAATGATTATCAACCATGGCGCAACATGTATAACAATGCATCCTCACTTATGTGGAATAATCATCTATATGCTTATCCTTCTTACTTTAACCATGCTAAAAATGTGCCTAGAAAGTATATTCAAGTTTGGATACCTAAGGGTTATCTAAACAAGAATAATGCCCCTAACATTCAAGGACCCAAATAAAGGGTACCTAAAACTTTGTCTCCATTGTAAGAAAAACGCAAGGAAATAGAGATAGAAATATTTATACCCTTATCTTAGATAACATGTTAGATGCTAAGATTAAGTGTCTGATATCACATGACTTAGATGTGAATTTATGGCATAGAAGATTAGGCCATATAGGAATTTCAACCATTAGAAAATTATCTAAAAAGAATTTAATTAGAGGTATGCCTAAGTTAGACTTAGATAATTTTCAAATGTGTGAAACATGTATTAAGGGAAAACACATTAAAGAAACCTTAAAACCGAAACATGAAGTAAGTACTAGTCATGTACTAGAATTGCTTCACTTAGACTTATTTGGTCCAAGTATGACAAGAAGTCTAGGTGGACACTACTATGTGTGTATCATAGTAGACGATTACTCACGCTACACATGGACATTGTTCTTAACACACAAAGACGATGCTCCATTAGCAATCGAAACCCTTATCAAGCAACTTGAAAACATTTACGAAGAAAATGTCAAAAGAATTAGAAGCGATAGAGGTGGAGAATTTAAAAATAAAGACGTAATCAAATTTTGTGAACTTTATGGAATAAAACATGAATTCTCACCACCTAGAACACCACAACTCAATAGAGTTGTTGAACGTAAAAATAGAACGATTCAAGAAGTTGCTAGGACAGTGCTGTGTGAAAATAAATTACCTAAGTATTTATGGGCTGAAGCTGTTAGTTGTGCATGTTATATTATAAATAGGCTCACTATTAGAAAGAAATTAAATAAAACGTCATATGAATTGCTAAACAATAGACAACCTAAAATAGATTATCTTAAAGTATTTGGATGTTCATGTTTTGTACTAAACACTAAGGATAATCTAGATAAATTTGAACAAAAGTCTATTGAATGCATACTTGTTAGATATTCAACTAACTCAAGAGCATATAGGTGTTATAATCCTGCATCTAGAAAAATAATTGAATCCATACATGTGAAATTCAATGAAAATGCATGCTTTGAAGTTAGTAATAAACATCAACATAAACAACAAACAAATGTTGAAAATATGTTTGATGATGATGTATTACTTGAGTCTATACTTGATCATCTAGAACCAACTCCCCCTGAATAAGACATGCATGAACCCTTAGATGAAATAAATCAAGAGAATTTGCAATTGGAAGATGATACAACTAATGATCCAATTACATATGATAACGTTCACACTAATGAAACATTTGAACAATATGAGGGTGAACCTAGTCAATCTAGGAATTGGTGGCACCCTAAAGAATTAATCATTGGGGATCCAAGTGTTGGAGTTAGAACACGTAGAAACATAAGTCAACTTGAAGGACATAGCTTAGTCTCACACATAGAACCTAAGAATGTTAAGGAAGCCTTAGGTGACATATCATAGATATATGCTATGCATGAGGAATTAAATCAATTCACAAGGAACAACGTGTGGGACTTAGTACCTAAACCGGAAGACAAGTCTATCATAGGAACTAAATGGGTCTTTAGGAATAAAATGGATGAACAAGAAAATATTACAAGAAACAAGGCTAGACTAGTCGCACAAGGTTATAATCAACAAGAAAGAATAAATTATGAGGAAACCTTTGCACCCGTTGCACGACTAGAAGCAATTAGATTGTTACTTGCGATTGCGAGCCTAAGTAACATTAAACTCTTCCAAATGGATGTCAAGAGTGCATTCTTGAATGGATACATCCAAGAAGAGGTGTTTGTCAAACAACCCCCTGGATTTGAAGATCCAAAGAATCCTAACCATGTTTACAAGCTAAAGAAAGCTTTATATGGTTTGAAACAAGCTCCAAGAGCTTGGTATGATAGATTTGCAAACTTTCTTATTACAAATAATTATCAAAGGGGAACCATCGACAACACATTATTCCTAAGAAGAAAAGGTAATGATTTGTTAATAGTTCAAATATACGTAGACGATATTATCTTTGGTTCAACTAACCCTACCTTAGTAAAAGACTTCGAAGAATGTATGAAGTCAGAGTTTGAAATGTCAATGGTAGGAGAGTTGAATTATTTCTTAGGACTCCAAATCAAACAAACCCCTCAAGGAATTCACATTAGCCAACTTAAGTATGTCAATGATATGATTAAGAAGTTTGGCTTTGAAGATTTGAAACCTACAACTACCCCCATGAGTATTAGTACCAAACTTGATAAGGATGAAAATGGTAAACCTTTTGATGACATACTTTATAGGTCTATGATTGGCTCATTGTTATACTTAACTGCATCAAGACCTGATATTATGTTTAGTGTGTGTATGTGTGCTAGGTTTCAATCTTGTCCTAAGGTATCACATTACAATGCAGTGAAAAAGATATTTAGATATCTTAAGCATACACCTCACTTAGGTCTATGGTATGATAGAAACGCTAAGTTGGAATTACACGCATATAGTGATGCTGATTATGGTGGTTGCAAGTTAGATAGAAAATCCACTAGCGGCACATGTCAATTCATAGAAACCAATTTGATCTCTTGGTTTTCTAAAAAGCAAGCTAGTGTAGCTCTTTCTACCACTGAAGCCGAGTATATTGATTTGAGTTTATGTACTACCCAAATACTTTGACTCAAACAGCAACTTAGTGATTTTGGCATTAAAATGAAAAAGATTCCAATTTTCTGCGATAGCACAAGTGCAATCAATCTTTCCCGGAATCCGGTACTTCATTCTAAGGCCAAACACATTGAGGTGCGATACCACTTTCTTCGTGATCATGTTCAAAATGAGGACATAGTGATAAACCATATAAGAACTGATCACCAAATTGCCGATATCTTTACCAAACCCCTTAATCAAGCCACGTTTGAAAACTTGCGTGCCAAGTTAGGTATGATGACGTATGATACCATTATATAGTTCTATCTTTTGCATGATTTGCAAAATAAAAGAGGAGATAGAATAAGCACATGATTTTAGTTGGTAAGTCATCATTTGGTATGAAATAATAAGTTTCAATTGGTTACGAATTTTAGTTGGTAAGTCATGGTAAGTCATCATTTGGTATGAAATAATAAGTTTCAATTGGTTACGAGTTGAGTATATGTTAAGGGGGAGAGTATGAGTTGAGGGGGAGCAACATACTATTTAAAAGTTGAAAACATTTGGTTAAACTTTTGGTTATGAGTTGTGACATTAAAGAGTTGTGACATTAAAATCATGTTAGGTTATTTTGAAAATCATCCAAAAGGGGGAGAATGTTGAAAAATATGTTTGGATAATTTTCAAAGTCATGATTTTAAGTGGTGAATACTTAAAAATGTCACACATGGTGTTATATGTGTAAAAGTTGAAAAAGTTGACATCGATCTCTCAGGTTGTTGCACATCGATCGATGTCTAGAGTTTTTAGAAATATTTTTCTAAATTGTGATAAAATGGTTGTTTTTATCTGTATATGATTTATACATGTTTATTTTGTGATTATTATGTGTTTTTGGTGATTATTTTTGTCTTGTGACTAACGTGCCTTGGAAGTGTCTACAACTTACCAAAAAGGACAAAATTGGTATTTTGAGTTTTGTAGGAACATGATATGATGAAAATATTTCAAGGATGTATTCTTATCCTTTTTATCATGACAAAGGTGATATCATGAGTATTTATGACCATCCGGGTCATTTCTGGAGTTTTCTCACACCAGGGGGATTTGGGCATTTCACCCCAAGGGTATTTTTGGTATTTTCACTCAAGGAATCTCTTGAGTATATTATTATCTTCATTCTGGAGCTGTGTTATTATTATTTTGAAGATAATATGTTGATCATATATCTTATTCTCTCAACCGATGATACTATTGACTATAGCTGGATATATGACGATTTGAGATGTCACATTCTATTTTTTCTTGAAGACACTCTTATATATGTTATAAGAGAACATTTATCATCATTATTTAGAGATATTAGAGGTGTCGAAGGTGTGGAAATGATCTCAACATATAAGAAGATATATTGGGGAATTTCGGTGTTACACGTTGACATAATCTTGTCAAGTGTTATCTATTTATTTCTTCTTCAAAAATTTGAGTTGCTACACATATATATCTTATGAAAAATGTGAATATGCTGGTGGATATGATGTGGAGTTCATTTTATGGCTTGGTGACAAGTGGACCAACCAAAAAGGAGGTAGTTGACAAAATTGCCAACTTGGACTTTTTCTAAATATAGCCAACGGCTATATGGGTATGGTTGGCAGATTTTTTGAGTTAAGTTGAAGACTTCACATGCCCTATTATTGTGCTTGAAGTTGAGGATAATTTGGTGTATTATCCTTTCTCATTTTATTAAGGAAAAACAAAATTATTATTTTGAAAATCTTTTAGTAGCCAACGGCTACTACATCCAAAATGAGGGGCTGTTTTGAGTTTGAATTGTTCAAGTCATACATGGCTATTCTTAAGCAAGAAGTTGAGATATTTTGATGCATTATCTTCTTCTTATTATCTACATTTTGCAAAGGATAAATGAGACTATCCTAGGTGGAAAAAATCGGCCAACAAGGAGTTGCCAAGGTGGACCAATCATTGTGTTTTATTTTGCCAAGTGTACAAAGCCAACCAATGATGAGAAGACATTTGGAGTTGCCAAGGTCAACCAATCATTGTGTTTTATTTTGCCAAATGTACAAAGCCAACCAAGATGAAGATGATGACACATTGGAATTCTTATCTTCAAGGCTCAAATCACACTATAAATAGAGGCAATGGTGAAGAAGATGAAACACACTTGAAGCTCACAAGCATTCTATAGCTTTCATATTCATCTTCTTGTTCTTGTTGTTGTATTTTGTTGTAGCAAAGGTGTTCTTGATATTTAGGTGAGCTACAAGCCTCTTGAGCTTCATTTGTAAGATTGATTAGCCATCTTTATAAGGCTACATCAATAAGTGTTAGAGGTATTGCAACTAAGTGTTGCTTAGAAGGTGTTTATCCAAGTCTTGAGTAGGGTTGGTGTAAAACCCAAGGATCAAGCTTGGCTCTTGTTGTAAGGTGTTCATTTTATAGTAAAATCCAAGGAAAGGTGTTCCTTGGGACTGAAGTAGGTCACATTGACTGAACCAGGATAAATCCTCGGTGTTCTTCTCTTGTTTCTTTATTTCTGTTTTCTGCCCGTTTTTGATTGCAGTTTTCACCCAACTTCACACAATTTGGAAAAATAGCTTAACATTTTCAAAATTTGTGATTTTTGGTGGAGTTATAATTCAGACTGTTAGCTTTCATTTGAAACAAGAATCACTTGATTTGAGCAAGTAAAAGTTAGCCTTTCAGTCTTTGCAAGATAATTGCTCCAATCTGGCTGCAATCTGACCAGTTTTGAGAAAAGTTAAATTCTGTATTTTTAAAGAATTGTTTGAGGTCAGAGCCTTTTGGAAACTTTATCTACACATCCTAAGGAGTGTTTTAATATAAAGATCAACCTATTTGGTTGAGTATTCAAAGAGAAACACGTTTTGCAAAATCAGCAACATTTTGTCCAATTCTGTGCAGATTGACCATCTGAATCTTTTTATTTGTTTGAAGGACCAAACGATCTTATTTTTGTCTGATTTTTGGACACAATCTTATTAACTCATTGAAGTTCAATTCTGGAAAGTTTCATAATTTTTGGAGTTGTGTAGAATTATTTGTGAATTTGTGAAAAACGGGTTCTGAATCCGAGTTGGTCTCAGATTCTGTTTTCAAGGGGATTTTCGCAAAGGGTTGTAGTGTAATTTCCGCTAACCACTATTCATCCCCCTTCTAGTGATGTTCATTGCAGGTGTACGGTCCAACATTTACCATTGGATCTTGAGGATTATTCAAGTACAAAAGAACAAAGCATTTTTGGCACAAGGTCATTGATTTTATAGGCAAAAACTCCAAGAGTTATGCAAGCATATACATTGGATAGATAGATTTCAACTGGAAACAACTCTTACAGACTTCATAAAGATATAATCCTTCAATGGCTGACAGTAACTTACACAACAATTTCATTCAACAGCGCTTCTGAGCTGGATAAAAACTACCATTGTTGAACAGAAACAATCTATCTGCTCAAGTTTCACAACCAATCTCCCCCTGCAATTTAGGACATGTTTGAAAATGTGGACTCACACCTTGCCTGACCTATGGTTGGCTATTTATTGTCTCACCTCACCTAAGTTCAGATGTTCATACCTGGCTTGTCGTTTATGATTGAGGATGAGCTCTAAAACGCGTTTGTATGTCAAACGACATTGCCACGTGAGGACGAGTGTTGAGATTGACGCGTGTTACCACGTAAGGACGGGCGTTGACATAATTGTCCCACATCGACCACTTTGAGAAAAATATATAGGTTACATGATGATGAAGTACCAACACCTATTGTTTTAAGATTTTGAGTAGATTTACATCTCTCCTCATGTAAGCCTATGTTTTAACATTAACATGGTCGAAATTTATCTTGAAGTCTCTTCTGGAGAAGGTAAAATCGTTAACAAATGTTTGCTTGAGTAAGAGATCACGAGGAGTCTGTCATAAATATCCGAACAAGAAGTGTTTCTTCTCATAATAGCGTGACAAGAAAGATGGATCATGTATGGGTTTGTTCCAAGTTTTTACAAACTGATTTACATATATCTAAAGAGTTGATTTGGCGTCGCGTAAGGGCATATCCAATGGGTACACATAATCACCCATTTGGTGCAAAATTCTTCTCCACCCAAACACCAAATTGTGCACCTAATAGGTGAAAATAAATAGTGTTGTACTATAATGGGTGTTTGGTGCAACACTATTCATTACAGAAATCACTATTCATCCGCCACATCACCATTTTAATTACCTAAAGAAAATTTTAATTTCGTTATAAGAATTCCGTTAATTTTGTTATAATTTTAATTTTGTTAATTTTGTTATAAAAAGAATTTTGTTAACTTTGTTAATTTCATTAAATTAATAAATAATGAATTAATATGTACTTATGTTAAATTTATATGAATGTTAAATTTGTGTTAAATTATTTATAATAATGAATTAAAAATATAATGATAGAAGAATCTTTTAAGAATATTTTTATTTGGCGTTGGATTTGATGTTTCTGGTTAGAGTATTTTTTACTGTTTTTACACCAAATAAACAATTTGCTGTAAAATTTAAAACACGGAAATAGTTCCAAAAGGAAACACGATATACAATTTTAGGGAATAATTGTGCTAAAATTCTTGTTTGGAATTACTTGAGTTCCCCCTAACATCGTACATGGTCGTGAATTTTTATTGTTTGGTTCAAATTAACATTCCTTATCTACGTTATATGCATGATCATGATTGGTTATTTGGTTCAGATTAGCATTCCTTATGGGACGTGGTAACATACTTATCCTAATTATATTATCTCATGACAGGGCGGGACTTAGAACTAGGGTGTTAACGAACCGAACCGGGACAAGCCAAATACTAAGTTTTCGAATTTGGATTCGTTTAGATAAACAAACTATTTGGCTCGGTTTGTTTAGCTAAACGACCTTTAAAATTGGTTTGAGTTCGGCTCGATAACACTATAATTGTTTAAACGAGTCAAACAGTTCGCGAGTAGTTCGTCTCGTTTAACTAAATGAACCCAAATAGGTGTTTGAATTTGACTCGTCTAAGTAAAATTAATGAACAAACTCAAACCAAATACGAATCGAACTCGAACAGTTCGTGAGCTGTTCGATCCGCTTAACACCCATACTTAGAGCACTGGTAAGGTTGGTGTTTTGTGATCTTGAGGTCACAGGTTCGAGCCGCAGAAACAGCCTCTTGCACAAAGTATAGGGTAAGGCTGTATTAGATCGCGGAACGATTCAGCCTCTTCCCAGATCCTTCGTAAACGTGGAAGACTAAGCTGTTGGATCGAAATCCCTGCACAAACACCACTAGAGGGGGGGTGAATAGTGGTTAGCGGAAATTACACTATTTTAAACCCTTTTCAAAACCCCTCAGTTCTGAAATCTGAAACTCAGAAAACAGAAACTGTTTTTGAAAATATTTTTCCGACTTTGAAAACACTTCCAAAAATTATGAAACTTTCCAGGAACACACTTCAAGATGTTTTCTAACTCCTGTAAAAATATCAAGTCAAAATAAAATCTTTAAAACGTTCAACTAATCAAAAACTTTTTGTCTACACAGAATTCCAGAACAGAGTTCAGAAAATGACTCAACTTCACAAATTTCTTCCCGTCAATCCCCAAGTCCAAAACCTTTGAAAATTTAACACAATAACCCTTAAGATATGTATAATAATGGGTTGAAACAGTTTTGTAAAATTCGTTTGGGAAGTTAGTCAACCAAGTCACGTTTCTCAACTTTTGCAAATCTGAAAAACAGATTGTAGCAGTTGCAGAACTTTGGACTTTTGATTAACCTAAACTTATCCAAATTGAGTCAAACTGGTTTCAAATGAAAGCTAAGAGACTAAAGTATGTCTCTGCAAAATTTTAGCAATTTTGAAAACCGTTTACTATTTTTTCAGAATTTATAAAACGTGTTAACAAAACAGAGAATAGAAAACTGAAAGTATAAAGTACGGAAAGTAAAGAACACCAAGAATTTTATACTGGTTCGGCCAAATGTGCCTACTCCAGTCTTCGAGGACACCTTCCTCGGTATTCACTATCACCAGTGTCAGAGAATTACACCTTAGCTCGATCCTTGGGCTTCACACCAACCCTATTCAAGCTATTCACAACACCTTTACAGAATTTCAGCACTATCACACCTCATACACCTTTTCACCTTTTGATTAAGCCTTATAAACTTGGCTTATCAATTACAACAATTCTACCACAATAAGGTGTATCTAAGCAGCACTAGAATGCTTCAAAAATTTCACCACAAGCTGCACAATAAGAGTAGAGAAGAAGAAGAAGATAGCATGAGAGGTGTGTCTTCAACTCTTCACTTCAACCTCTATTTATAGTGTGAGGCATCCCTTGTTGATAAGATTGCCATTTGTCACCTTGAATGTCATCAAACACACTTGTCTTTACACCATTGGTTCTTGTCTTCAAGACATTGCACACTTGGCACCTTCAAGCAATGTGATTTGTCCATCTATGTCACCAACTTTTTCAGCATTATATGACATGGAAATTTCAGATTTAAAGGAGATAAGTGATGAGATAAATCATGAGATAAATGATGAGTAAATCTCTCAAAAGTTAACCAAGTTTGTTCCATCATAATAGCACATGTGGGAGAAGAAATCTCTGCAGAAATTTGAATTCTATTCAGCCATAAAAACCGCCCATATGGCCATGTGTGTGCCATGTTGACAACTCTTTGCCATCAAGCATAATCCTTGATTTTTGATTGGTTCTAGCATAATTTCCTTGTACACTTGTCATCACATGAGATAGTCTTCTTGTACACATGTAAATGTATCATTTTGATGAGAAAAATAGAAGTTAATCTCAGCCCTTGAATTCAAAATGAATGGCTAGATTTAAGTAGAAAATAGTCAAAACTATCTCCACCTTTCTCTCCTTGAAAGTTGTAACCATTTACCATGTCAAATGTGATATGAAATTACTGCACAATAATCTGAGAATAAGTCTTATAATGATATCATAAGATGACCATATAGTGTGACAAAATAAATGTCACATAACAAGAAATCCCGAGAATACCGAAAACCAAATATAGCATTAATAATCTTGATGTTGATACTTCAAGAATACCATAAGGAGTCCATAATGATGATAATAATATCCTTGAGAAATAATCATAGTGAAGTCGTCGCGATATGCTCCGAGAATAAAAAGACGATAATTCCCTTGATAACATTTTTTGAGAAAAATAGTCTTGTCTTGAAATAATTATGACGAATGTCATAGAGATAGTCTTGAGATGATAATATCATGTTACATAGTAACACATTATAGAATATGTGAAGACAATATACCTGCAAGACTTAAAATTCCACTTTTTGCCCTTTTTGGTAAGTCGTATAACTTCCACGGCATATTAGTTACAAGACATAATAATATTCATAAAAATCAAATAATAAACTCACCAAAATCATATATGAAACATTAAGAACATATATGTAAATGAAAACAACTATTTATCACATTTGTAACACATAACAATATTTTTTCATAGATTAAGTGCTGTATGTAGTGCTTCATGTTGTCATCAGAACTCTCTGTTCAGAATTTCCAAATGAATAAAGCGCTTAGTGTAGCGCTCATAAACTCTCTGATCTCAGTTTTTCATATTGGATAAAGCGCTTGGTGTAGCGCACATAAACTCTCTGATCCCAGTTTTTCTATTGAATAAAGCGCTTGGTGTAGCGCTCATAAACTCTCTGATCCCAGTTTTTCTATTGAATAAAGCGCTTTATAAAGCGTTCAATGTTTGAACTAAAGTTTCTGTTTAAACTTTCTGAAAGATAAAGCGCTTTATGAAGCGCTCAATGTTCTCTGTTCAAACTTTCTCACATGTTTAATATATTTCATCTTTTTATCATATGTGTGACACTTCCTTAAGTAATCAACACTTAAAATCATAACTTTGAAAATTATCCAAACACATTTTTCAACATTCTCCCCCTTTTGGATGATTTTCAAAATAACTCTACATGATTTTAATGTCACAACTCTTTATCAACTGTTATCACATACTTACCAATTGTTTTGAAAAACGCACCAATTTTATACCAATTACCAATTGTTTTCAAATTCTTTTTAAATACATGTTTTAACATATGTGCTCCCCCTCAACTTATATTCTCCCCCTTAACCTTTGCTCCTAACTAATTGAACACAAATCCAAATTTATACAAATTGAAAACTTATCATTCAACCTTAGAATCATGACTTAACAACTAAAATCAACTTATCATTCAACCTTAGAATCATGACTTAACAACTAAAATCATGTTCTTATATCTATCTCCCCCTTTATTTTGCAAATCATGCAAAAGATAGAATCATGCAATTGTATCGTAGGCCATCATACCTAACTTGGCTCGTAAGTTTTCAAAAGTTGCTTGACTAAGGGGTTTAGTAAATATATCAGCAACCTGATGATCACTTCTTACATGGTTTATGACTATATCCTCATTTTGAACATGGTCACGGAGGAAATGATATTTAACTTCTATGTGTTTGGCCTTAGAATGAAGTACCGGATTCCGAGAAAGATTGATCGCACTCGTGCTATCACAGAAAATTGGAATCTTATTCATTATAATGCCAAAGTCACTAAGTTGTTGTTTAAGCCAAAGTATTTGGGTAGTGCATAAACTTAAGGCTATATACTCGGCTTCAGTGGTAGAAAGAGCTACACTAGCTTGTTTCTTAGAAAACCAAGAGATTAAGTTGGTTCCTATGAATTGACACGTACCGCTAGTGGATTTTCTATCTATTTTGCAACCACCGTAATCAGCATCACTAAATGCGTATAATTCCAACTTAGCATTTCTATCGTACCAAAGTCCTAAATGAGGTGTATGTTTAATGTATCTAAATATCTTTTTCACCACATTATAATGTGACACTTTAGGACAAGATTGAAACCTAGCACACATACACACACTAAACATTATATCAGGTCTTGATGCAGTTAAATACAACAATGATCCAATCATAGACCTATATAGTGTGTCATCAAAAGGTTTTCCATTTTCATCCTTGTCTAGTTTGGTACTAACACTCATGGGGGTAGTTGATGGTTTCAACTCTTCAAATCCAAACTTCTTAATCATATCATTAATATACTTAAGTTGGCTAATGTGGATTCCTTGAGGGGTTTGTTTGATTTGTAACCCTAAGAAGTAGTTCAATTCTCCTACCATTGACATCTCAAATTCAGACTTCATACACTCTTCGAAGTCTTTTACTAAGGTAGGGTTAGTTGAACCAAAGATAATGTCATCTACATAGATTTGGACTATTAATAAATCATTATCTTTCCTTTTAAGAAACAACGTGTTATCTATGGTTCCCCTTTGATAGTTATTTGCAATAAGAAAATTTGCAAATCTATCATACCAAGCTCTTGGAGCTTGTTTTAACCCATACAAAGCTTTTTTAAGCTTATATACATGGTCGGGGTATTTTGGATCTTCAAATCCTGGGGGTTGTTTTACAAAAACTTCTTCTTGAATAAAACCATTCAAAAATGCACATTTAACATCCATTTGAAATAATTTAATACTACTCAAACTAGCAATAGCAAGCAATAATCTTATAGCTTCAAGACGTGCAACGGGCGCAAAAGTTTCTTCATAATCAATTCCTTCCTGTTGATTATATCCTTGTGCAACAAGTCTAGCTTTATTTCGAGTAATATTACCTTGTTCATCCATTTTATTTCTAAACACCCATTTTGTACCAATAATAGATTTATTTTCAGGTTTAGGCATCAAATCCCACACATCATTTCTAGTAAATTCATTCAATTCTTCATGCATTGCATTTACCCAAGATGAATCATTCAATGCTTCCTTAACATTCTTAGGTTCCAAATGTGAGATTAATGCATGTCCCTCGTCATGATCCAATTGTTTGATACTTCTACGAGTTTTAATTCCTTCATTTATATCTCCAATAATTAATTCTTTAGGATGTTTATGTTTGTCTTTTATGTGCCACCAATTTCTAGGTTGACTAGGTTCACCTTCATCTAGTTCAAATGTTTATTAGTGTGAACATAATCATATACAATTGGAACATCTTGTAAATTAGATGAATTATCTTCCAATTGCAAAATCTCTTGATTTACTTCACCTAAAGGTTCATGCATATCTTGTTCAGGGGGAATAGAATCTAGATGATCACATACAGGCTCAAGTAACAAGTCATCATCATCAAACTTATTTTCAACATTATCATTTTGTTCTTTTTGAACTTTATCATACATGTTAATATGAGCATTTTCATTAAACTTTACATGTATTGATTCAATTATTTTTCTAGATACAGGATTATAACACCTATATGCCTTAGAATTTGTAGAATAACCAACAAATATGCATTCAATAGACTTTTGCTCAAATTTATCTAGGTTATCTTTTGTGTTGAGAACAAAACATTTGCAACCGAAAACTCTTAGATAATCAATCTTTGGTTTTCTATTATTCAACAATTCATAAGGAGTTTTGTTTAATTTCTTTCTAATAGATAGTCGATTAATGATATAAGATGCACAATTTACGGCTTCCGCCCACAAAAATCTTGGAACTTTATTTTCACATAACATTGTTCTAGCAATTTCTTGAACTGTTCTATTTTTCCTTTCAACAACACCATTAAGTTGTGGGGTTCTAGGTGGTGAAAACTCATGTTTAATTCCATTTAATTCACAAAATTTAATCACAACTTTATTTTTAAATTCTCCACCACGATCACTCCTAATTCTTTTAACATTTTCTTCATAAAGATTTTCAAGTTGTTTAACAAGTTTCTCAAGTTCTAATGCAGCATCATCTTTATGAGATAAAAATAATGTCCATGTAAATCGTGAATAATCATCAACAATAACACATACATAATAATGACCACCAAGACTTCTTGTTCTACTTGGACCAAACAAGTCAATGTGAAGAAGTTCTAAAATATGACAAGTACTCACATCATGTTTTGATTTTAATGATTCTTTACATTGTTTTCCTTTAATGCAAGTTTCACATACTTGAAAGTTATGCAAATCTAATTTAGGAAAACCTCTTATTAAGTTCATTTTAGACAATTTTTCAATGGTAGAAATTCCAATATGTCCTAAGCGTCTATGCCACAAATTAATATCAAAATCATACGACATAAAACATTTAATTTTGGCATCTAACATATTGTTAATGGATAACGTATAAACATTTCCATCTCTATCTCCTTTTAACACAGTTTCACCCTTTTTATTTGTAATATCGCAAGAAGTGAGATGAAAAGAGACATCAAAACCATTGTCAATAAATTGTGAAATACTTAATAAATTATAAGAAAGATTACTTACCAACAGCACATTCTCGATTTGAAAATTATTTGGACCACCAACTATGCCTTTTCCAATTACCTTGCCATAAGTATCATCACCAAATGTAACATTTGCTCCATTCTTAATTTCTTTTAACGTGATGAATAATGATGGATTTCCGGTCATGTGTCTTGAACATCCACTATCTAAAAACCATTTGTTCTTCAAATCTTCTTTCTTTATCCTCTTCTTTAATTCTTTATGAATATTGACCTGCAAAGAAGATAAAGTTTAGGTACCCTTTAGATGGGTCCTTAGACGTTAGTAACATCCTTGTTTATATACCCTTTGGGTATCTAAACTTGGATGTACCTTTTTGGCACATACTTGGCATTTTCATGGTTTGAAAAATATAAAGAATTATTATACATTTGACCATGCCATTTAAATGTAGATGAATTGTTTCCATATGAATTTTTCTTTGGCATAGAAGAAACATTTTTAGCCCAAGATGAATGATTTATAGAATATGAATAATCATGTCTTGTTGATTTCTTTCTATATGAGACATAATTATTTTTATTTTGTTTAGGCAAATTTGTATACATGTATGCATAATTTCTATATGCAAAATTTTGCCTAGGAACATGTTGTGCAACTCTTGTTTTAGAAGGAGGAGTAGGAAGAATTGGCACATTGTTCTTTACAACATAAGGCAATTTAGAAATAGAAGAAACAAAGTTTGTCTTTTTGCTTAATTTATCATGCTCTTCTTTATATCCTAATCCAGTTTTGTCATTTCCATATTTTTGTGATGCAATTAATGAATCCAACTTGTTTGTTCCAGATTTAAATTGTTCCAACGTTTTTTCTAAGTCAAGTTTGCATGCCTTTAACAAGGAAATTTCATTTTCATATGCATTTAGTTTTGATTTTAGCAGGCAATTTTCAGAACTAAGTTTTTGTTCATTATTTTTATGCAAACCTATTTTGGTTTCTAATGAATTAAGAATACTAGATGATTCTTCTTTCAAAGACTCTAATTGAGTCGAAACTTCCAAGTTGGACGTCTTCAACTTGTTGTTTTCCTCAATTAGTTTCTTTTTTTCTTTAGACAGCTTTTTACAATGAGCATGCATTTTCATAAACTCAATATGCATTTCATCAAGAGACATGTCATTTTCAGAATCTAAATCAGAAGAAGATGTTACCTCTTTTGAAACAAAGCATACTTGTGCTTCTTCATCTTCGGATTGCTCGGATTCTGAGTCTGATGAGTCACTCCAAGTACTAGCCTTCATTGCTCTTTTACCTTTCCTTGGCTTTGACTCCTTTTGCTTATTCCTTTGAGTCTCTTTTGTTTGCTTGTTCTTGTTTGGACAATCATAAGAAATATGTCCCTTTTGTCCACATTCATAGCATTTCAACTCTTTGTTATACCATTTTTCATTATTCTCATTCTTAGAAGAATTATTTCTTTTAAGTTGAGAAGGAGTAGAAGAAGATTGTTTTCTATTTGTACGTTTAAAAAATCTTCTCAATTTTCTCGCTACTAAAATTAAATCATCATCTAACTCACTATCATCATTTTCTTCATCAATGCTCACATGTGAAGATTCGACAGTTTTGAAAGCAATAGCCTTACCGGACTGTTTTGAAGACTCAGATTTTCTTTGATTCATTTTTGCTTCATATACCTTGAGTGAGCCAATCAATTCATCCATTTTGGTGATTGATTTCATTTCTTCAATCGCAGTAACCTTTGCATCCCATTCAGCAGGCAGGCTTCGAAGGACCTTTTGTACCTTCTCTTTATTTGTAAAAGTCTTTCCTAATGACTCAAGAGCATTAAACACATTAGTAAGCCTTAAATCCATAGAAACTATGGATTCGTTGGGCAGCATTTTAAAGCATTCTAATTCAGTCATAAGCATATTAATTTTTGAATCTTTAACATCGCTTGTACCTTCATGCTTTAATTCCAAAGATTTCCACATATCATGAGCACTATTGCAATTAGAAACATAACCTGCTTCGGAACTAGTAAGACCATTCAAGAGTAATTGCATAGCTTTAGCATTCATAGACATCTTTTTCTTATCATCACTAGTCCATTCGCTTTTGTATTTTTCTACCTCTTGTGTCACATCATTTACTTTAACAACTTTGGTAGGAATATACGGACCATCCTCAACTATTGACCATAAATCAATATCTATAGCCATCAAGAATAATTTCATTCTCAACTTCCAATGAACAAAGTTATTACCATCAAAAAGAGGAGGGCGTTGAGTAGACATACCTTCTAACTCACCTTTGTGAGGAACTATGGCCATTTTGTGAAAGTAGCTAAGGTACCTTGTTTTTGTCTCGTGTTCTTAGAGTGGTGTAACCTGGCTCTGATACCAATTGTTGGATCTCAGGCGCTACCATCTCTCCCAAAACCAATTGGTGACAGGAGATGCGCATACCCTAGCCTTATAGTGCATTCAGCACACAAGCGCCCACGACATTCGACTGTGACTTGGCCCACACGGCCTACGCCCACCGGCCTACGCCACGGGACAATTGATGCACCCAACATAAGCCACTGTGAACATCTTTTGTATTATATCATGCGTCACAAGGTTTATATGTGCCAGTAAATACTTTTGCAATTATAAAAATAGATTAGAATGTCAATGGATAAAAATATTTTATGAAATTAGTAGTTTCATATATACATGTTACATGTTTAAAATTTAAAAATTCTAACAATGTATGACTTTGATCAAGTATGTCATACGGAGTAACAAATTTTAGAAACTAACCAGTTTATGATTATTTTTGTATCATCAAAAAAAATACTAGTTTTACGTTAGACTATCACTGTTTTTCTATCGTGTATACTATACATGGCAATCTCAGGTTCCAAATTACATTTAAAAAAAGAGTAGTTTGTATTGTTATAACATGTCGATTTATCCCATAAGATAAAAAAGAAAAGCTAATAAATTGTATGTTTGGTTGGTTAGCCCACATATTTTAAGTGGCTGTATATCATGCCCGTAAGAGTATTGTGGAAGATGAAAATGAGAAGCCCAGCAGCCTTCTAAGTTATGTGAGGACTTACGGAGTGACGCATACAAGATGTCTCCATGTAAACTAGGCCGAAGTGGAGCAATCATATTGTGCGTGTCTCTGGATTCGAACTCTTAACCTCTTAGAACAAATCTCTGCCCGAATAATAACTTGACTATATCTTGATGCCCTAAAAACGAACTTGATTTGGTGAATGGAACAGACTACACACTATTTATGCATACACATATTTTAACTCAATAAAATGATGACAAATAAATTTTATCTACATGCAATCAAGGAGGCGATTGACCAAAACAATAGACCTATAAATATTCTACATATTTCATTGGTCATAGATCAAGTAATCATAATTATTCCTTCAACATTTTAAAATTTGTGTTTGAAATTAACGGGCTCATAATCAGAGCGGAAGGGAAAGATTTGGTCAAAACCAATTACTCCAACACCAACATCAATATCCACTTCTTTGAAGGATGAACTCTTAATTCTGTAAAACATCATCCGACAAGGATTAGAAAGAACTGCAACGTCCGAACTATAGAATGCGTCCGCCGCAGATGGTGGCGCCGTTGTCTCAGGACACTGAACACCGAAGGCGTGAATCCTTCTCCAAAAACCACTCTCCCAATTTCCTAACACCCATAATTCAAATTGTTCGCTGTCGTCTTTAAACACGTACCCTAGTTTTCCTTCGTACTCAATTATTCTCCGGCAATGAGCCTCCCGTGCAGCTTCCGGCATTGCCAATATACGATGATTTTCTCCGTTGGTTTCGAAAGATAGGACGTCGCCTTTGAAAGTGAGCCAAGATATATGTCCACCGGCGTGAACGGCCGGTCGGTTCACCAAATATGTTTCCGATGGTAGCAACAGATCATCCACTTCCTTCCAACTCCATCTCTTTGAGTCGAATATTTCACATCGATAACATCTGTATGCAAGTAGCCTAAACAAACGAGCAACTCGTTAGTCAACCACTCCCAAGATTTTTTAGTAATTTTAAAATGTTACGCTACGTGACATACAACAACAACATTACCACATTGTCTTAGAGGTTCCTGCCTATGACAAGGTATGAGGACGGATATATACAACCATACTCATGCGTTAGAAAAACGTTGAGGTTGTTTGCCGATGACCCATAGTGATCAAGCTGTGTCAATCAATTGCTACTTCACTAATATAAGAAGCGCAACCAATTTAATGACTCATTTTGTTTTATTCCATCATATTCCAAAGCCAAAAAAAGTGTATCATTGACTCCATTAGAAATGGAAACAACCTCTAAGGGTCCCTGTCACCTCCGGTTCCATAGGAAGTGTCATAATGTAAATCAGAAACTGATAGATTCAGACAAAGAGCATAATATATACACAAGTATCGTAACATCAAGCATCTCAAGATTAAGCCATGGTTAATCCCTTCCACGGTTCCCCCTTCCGCCATTTCCAAAATCCAAATCTCATTCCCAAATCAAAATCTCATTTTTCCCTTCGCTAATCTGTAACATTTCGTTATGTACTTATTGTTGTTTCATACATTATAACATTAGTCGTTTAAGTACATGAAACCTAAAAAATACACGAAACCTGAAAATAACTAAAAAATACATAAAATGGTCTGTACATGACTTGAAATATTTGTACTTGTCAAGTTCGTGGGTATACACGATACACGACACGAAACCTGACATGTGCGGGTTTGGGTATCTACATCCTTACACGCGAAACAAAAGGATAAGGTATGTTTATGACACTTTGATACACAAAACTCGAAAAACACGATGCACGACTTATTTGATACCACTAGTCAAGATTAAGCCATGGCTACCTAAAGATAAATACAAAAAGGAAAAACAAAGAATTGCTTACTTTCTGCAAAACCCTTTCTTTGATTTAGATATACGGATGATTGTGAAACGCAACGGCTTCGACCTCAGGACGGCAAATCCAATGTACTCGAATAATGCAGCAAAATAACGCGTCTTCGGATTCGGCAATGGCTGCCACTGTTCCGTCCTAGGTTTACAAACGTAAAATCGAAACATCCTATTATATGATCTATATCTTACCACGCAGCACACAATCCCCTGCAAGGACGAGCCCACAATCTGAATATCATCGAATTTTATCTTCAACTCTCTTGGGGGAAAAGTAAAGCTTTTATCTGATTCGTTAATAGAGATGAATGATTGCTTGAACTCCAATCTAAGGTGAGACTGTAACAAGTAGCCGTTAACGTTATCTTCCTTCTCATAATACCCATCAATGAACGATGGATCATAAACAATGTTTTTGAAGTCCTTAGAAACCGCCTTTAACACGTCCAGAGTGTTGATATCACATCGATTAAAGATTTCATATAGCATATCATGTGGAGGGCAATTTATGATGGCTGTTGCTGATGAAACCGCCATTGAAGAACATAAGAAAAAGAAGGAGGAGATTTACTTGTAAAAAGGAGAAGAGGATTATCTGAGAAAGGCGAAGTTGCTATGGAAATAAGACCTGGTACTGCCGAGTACTTGCATGTATATATATAGTAGTAGAGGTCGGAGTTAATTATTTGGAAAGAAAATCGAATTACTGAGTTATGGTTCCATAAGGAAAGCAGAGAGTTATTAGAAATAATAGACTTCTAAAGCAAGTAAAACGTATTTTCCAAATCCAATTAGGAAAGGGATCAAATTCCAAAAACATTATTAGCTACGTGATCATCATGATTCCAAAAACATTCCTTACCGCACGTGCATGGCAATTTGGTTTAGGTTAGGATTCCTTGGAGCAAAGGCCATTTCATGGTCCTCATCAACTCCAATGTCTAAGCGTATTATGAAAAAGTTAAATCATAAGCTCAACGGTTTTTTCAGGTTTAGATTTCTAATGGTAGTGGTAACGTGCATAACATTGTTATATGCATGATTAATTTAGATAATAATAATTTAAGTATTAAAACGTTACTTATATTAGTCTGTACAGGGTTTAGATCAGCCACTGCAGTAAATAGGTTTTGCAATCATATAAATAAAGGGGAATGTCTACGGATAAAAAATACTTTCTGAAATAATTAGTTTTCAATTTACGTTTCATATGTGTAAGTATTTTCTTTTGTTTTTTCTTTTGGTTTTTTTTTGTCTGTATGTTTTATTATTTCTGCATATATATGTTTACGGCTATTTTAATATCAAAATCTTTCTATTTGTATTTACTAAATTTCTTCACATACACACTAGCACACCGTATTACTATTAGTGTATCATTTATGCAGGTGAATATAAAGCTAGTGGTCTCATTAGAAGCAAATTATCTATCCATTGCAATGAAGATATTATTTGTCTGCCTCTCACCCTTCCAATACCCTAACGATAGCTTTTGTTATCGTTGGAATATATTGGGTATGTGTTTTGTTGTTGTTGTTGCTATGTTGTTGTTGTTGATGTGTAAACCATACTTGAGCTTATCTAAACAAGAATTTGTACGTTAAGATTTTACCAGGTTACACATAAAATTTAACACTAGTGCATAATTTACTTTGTTAATTATTTTACTAGAAAATATTTATTTTATGGCTTATATGTCTGCAACATAAGTTGAACTATATTAAGTTTAACTGATCATTATTGTATCTCCAAACCTGTTGCTTGAACAAAATTAGTACATTACATACTTCTACTCTATGTTGTTTTTTTCGACTTGATTGTGCAGTCAATTTTTATTGTTATTTCATCGTATGAAATGAATATAATGAAAATTGATAAATATTTCAAATTTATATTTCTACATATAAGGAATTAGCGCACAATTTAATGAATCAGTTCTCTTAAAAAAAATTAATGAAGCACTCTAATATTTTCACATAACCTGTTGCTTGAACAAAATTAGTACATTACATACTTCTACTCTATGTTGTTTTTTTCGACTTGATTGTGCAGTCAATTTTTATTGTTATTTCATCGTATGAAATGAATATAATGAAAATTGATAAATATTTCAAATTTATATTTCTACATATAAGGAATTAGCGCACAATTTAATGAATCAGTTCTCTTAAAAAAAATTAATGAAGCACTCTAATATTTTCACATATTCTTTCTAAACCATAAGAAAATTAAACCAGAGTACAATTCATGCAAGGAAGCAAAAATATTTTCTTACTACATGCAAAATATAAGCTAATGATTACATGCTCCTTTTGTTTCTCCAAATTTTAATTCTTATATGTCTTATATTATTAACGGATAATTCAAAATCCAAGTCCATGATTATCTATAAGTTTGTAATGTTTTAACATTTTACTTTAGATGAGAATAAATATTGATATTAGGGGCGATAATCTTAGACATGACACAAAAATACGAACTGAATCTGACAAGCTCTTCGCAGGTATGGGTATAACCTTGGCAGGTTTCATGTAGAAATCAAATAAGACCTAAAACATACCTGCTAAGAGCTGGTCCTATCCAAATACATCCGCAGATTACCCATGTAAATCCATCATACCTGATTTTTAAATATATTCCAAATATAAAAATTAATTATTAAAGTTAAACTATAAAATAGAAAATCCTAAAACCTAATCTCTTACCCTATATCCCCTTGTGCCCTTACCCCTGGCAACCCATAACCCATCACCACCTATCTTATCATTTGCCCACCCCCTGGCCATACTCCTGACGACTCATCATTATCTCTTCTCTTTAAACTGTGAACTTTTGGCCCCTCTCTCTTGTCCGACCACCCTTTACCTCCATCTAGCCTCCGCTCCCTCTATCTCCTCTTACATCTTTAACAGCAGCCGCCACCGTCCTCATTCTTTGCAGTTTGTCTGTGCGTCATCCCTACCCTTGATAAATATATGAAACCTGAAAAATACACGAAATGACCCAAACACGACATAAAATATTTGTATTTGTCAAGTTCGTGGGTAAACCTGATATATTACATAAAACTTGACATGTACAGGTTTGGGTATCATTTCCGTACATGCGAAGAAAACGAGTCATGTATGAGTTTGGTACTTGGATACCCAAAATCCAAGAAGCACCAAACACATAACGCGACTTGTTTGCAACCCCTAATTTATATGAACAAAAGAATCTGTATTAAAATTTTCAGTATTGTACGATATTCATACTCAAGTTGACCTAACCAAGATTTTGTAGATTTGAGCCACCTTTGGAATTAGTTTGGATTTCAATTTTCTTGATTGAAAGTTTTGTAAGTTGTTTTCCCTTGACCTGATATTTCAGTTAACAATCCTGTAGAATCAAAACATCAAAATTTTTTTTTTGATTCGTTGTTTTGATGCTTGCTTTAGCTTATCATGCTACTGAGATTACGGTTTGGAAAATGCACTTAAGGGCTTGTACTTTTATTAATTAAGATTTCGTGTTATTTATTTGAAGTTATTTACCCTGCCATCTTTGAACGATTTGGTTTAATTCTGGAGCTCCTGCAGTTTGCCCCAGTCTTTCATTCTGGATTTACTTTCTTATTGAGTTGATAGCTTGAGTTATTCCTGGTGATCATAAGGGTTTGTGTTATGGCCGAATATATATATATATATATATATATATATATATATATAGATATAGATATATATGTATATATATAGTAGATATATGTATACATAAATGTTACCAAATAAGATAATAATAATGATAATAATGAAAAGGTGATGATGATAATAAAGATAATTATAAACTAATAGTGTTAGAATCACATTAGGAAACCTAAACCAAAACCAAATGGGAAAACCAAATAAACCTACCCTAACTCCCCCACCATATATACGTACACACGCATAGCCACACACACACGCACAAAGAAAACGTACGGCAGAAAAAAAAAGAAAGAGAGAGGGAGAGAGAGAGAAGAGAGAAAAGAGAGAAGAAGAAGGGAGGCGAGGCTCCGAACCCAAGTGTTACTCCGTCGTATTTGTTGTGTCATCGTCAATCGAGGTAGGTGCCTCTTCCTCTTCAAATGGGTACGATCCATGCATGCTTCGATGATATATTTTATGTGATTCTTTGTTTTTCTTTTATTTTATTTGTTAAAATATTGATTTGTATTCGTTTATATTTGGAAAAGCATGAGGTATTTGTATATTTTGCTACTATGTACTCGTATGAATATGAATTTGATGGTTTGATTGGATTAGGGTGGAAATACTTTTGAATCAACTCAAAAGATTAGGGTTTTACATAGTTAGGAATGTTTAAAATTTCGTTTTGGCCTTGGAATAATTTCATATAGCCTGGAAATAGAGAAAAAATTGAATCGGAGAACAAAAACGCCGCCGGGAGGGTGGCACGTGGGCCTCACGCGCCGCCGGAAGCGGTGGAGAGTGGGCCTCACGCGCCGGACGTGTGTTACACGTGCCGGTTGAGGAAAAAAGAAGAAGAGTGTAGCGGATCGGGCTGGCCTGTAGCGCAGCGGACCGGGCCGCGGCTGCAGGACCAGGCCCAATATGTATTTATATATAAAAAAATAATAATATAACGGGCGGCCGGCCAACGGGCCGGGCCAAATGGCCAGCGGGCCGGACCCGAAGGCAGGCCGGCCTAACAACGCAATATATTAAAAAAAATATATAAATAAAGGGGGGAAACGGACCAGGCCTGGAACCGCAGGCCGGGCCGGAGAGATATAGCGGGCCGGGTCTGACCCGGCCAATAATGAAAAATAATATTTTAATTTTAATTAAATGATTTCTGGAAATTAAAAAATAATAAATAAATCATTTTAAATATAATTAAATATCAGAAAATTCCAAATAAATTCCAGAAAATATAAAAGAGCAAAAATAAATTATTTTCACTTAATTTCTGAATTTTGATAAATGTTAGTAATTAATAATAAATATTAAATAGAAATAAATAAGAGAAAAATAGTAGAAAATTCTAGAAAATTAGCACAAGCTAACGAAAAATAAAAGGAATGCTAAATAACCACTTTCCAATATTTGTAAATTTTATGAAGCTAAATATTGAGTGTCGGAGATGGTGAGGATGGGCGTACGGGCCCTAGACGACTAGTGTTGAGTGCCGGAGTTGGTGAGGATAAGCGTACGGGCCCCAGACGATTTTGTTGTTGCATTCATAGCACGTGCATTGCATTGGGAGTGGGCTGAGATGTACGGGTCTCAGACGCTCGAGTAGAGAAGACCATGGTGTACGGGCCATGAGTATGTGATTACGATGGATCATGGTGTACGGACCATAGATACTTGGTTATGGTGGATCGTGGTGCACGAGCCACGAGCATCGGTTGGGGTGGATCGTGGTGTACGGGCCACGGGCATCCGCAAGGGTAGATTGTAGTGCACGGGCTACAGGCATCAAGTCAATCCCGGGATCATGCATTGCATATAGGTCTAGGGCATATTGCATGACATGATTCTTGTTGCGTGTGACACGTTAATTGAGCATGCATCACGTACTTGCGCATTTTTATGTGTAGTGCTTTACTTACCGCATTTACTTTATCTTATGCATGTTATCTTATATTTATGTGCTATGTGTGATATCATGTTTATGTGCTATGTGGCTATATCACTTCGGTATGTACGTTTTGTATTTGTTTGAGGCGACAATTAGTTATCATCCTGGGAAGGCAAACCGAGTTGCGGATGCCTTGAGTAGAAAGTCTAATCATGCCAGACAGACACCACTAGAGAAAGAGATGGTGGAGTTTGATCTCGACATTGTTGATTCCACTGCTAACGTTCTGGCGGCCTTAGTCATTACACCATCTCTAGTTGAGCGAATCAAAGAGGCACAAAAGGAGGATGTGACGCTTAGTGACATCCGAGATAGGATGTTGACCAATCTAATTGAAGGCTTCCAAATACATGACGATGTCAGTATTTGGCACCAAGGAAGGTTGTGCGTGCCTGATGATGAGGAGCTAAGGAGGGAATTGCTGAAGGAGGCACACAATACGAAGTTGTCGATTCACCCTGGTGCTACGAAGATGTATAATGATCTAAAGAAACACTACTGGTGGAGTGGAATGAAAAGACACATTGCTGAGTTCATTGAAAGATGCCTCGTTTGTCAGCAGGTTAAGGCAGAGCATCAGAGGCCTGGAGGTTTGATGTTGCCGTTAGAGATACCGGAGTGGAAGTGGGAGCATGTGACGATGGACTTTGTAGCAGGACTTCCTAAAACAAGAAACGGTAACGACATGATCTGGGTGATTGTTGATCGATTGACGAAGACTGCTCACTTCCTACCCGTGCCTAGTAATGTGACCGTAGAAAGACTGGTGACGTTATATATTGATGATGTTGTTAGCCTACATGGAGTCCCAGTCAGTATCGTCTCAGACTGTGACTCGAAGTTCACCTCTCGCTTTTGGTCAGCTTGTCAAAAAAGGTTGGGGACAGAGCTGCGACTGAGTACCGCTTTCCATCCACAGACAGACGGGCAGTCTGAGAGGACCATTCAGACCTTAGAGGACATGTTGAGAGCGTGCGCATTGGACTTCAAGGGGAACTAGGACGGTATGATCAAGGTAATCGAGTTCTCTTACAACAACAGTCACCACAGTGCCATCGGTATGGCACCTTTTGAGGCGCTCTATGGACGTAAGTGCAGGTCTCCCGTTCATTGGGACGAGGTTGGCGAGCGTGTTATTACCGGCCCTGAGTTGGTTGAGCAGACTAGAGAGAAAGTAAAATTAATACGAGATAGACTAAAGGTTGCTCAAGACAGAAGCAAGAGCTGGGCCGATTCGAAACGACGTCCACTAGAATTCGACGTGGGCGAGAAGGTTTACTTGAGAGTGTCACCTACGAAGGGGGTTTCGCGATTCGGTATAAAAGGTAAACTGAAGCCTCGCTACATTGGTCCATACGAGGTGCTCGAGAAGGTCGGTACCTTGGCCTACCGATTGGCATTATCCCCCGCCTTGGCTCAGGTTCACATCATATTTCACGTTTCTCAATTGAAGAAATATGTTCCGGACCCGAGCCATGTTTTGGATGCGCCACCGTTGTGGATCCGACCGGACATTATGTATGAGGAGACTCCTATCAGGATAGTGGATCGTAAGGACCAAGTGTTGAGACACCGAGCCATCCCTTATATCAAAGTGTAGTGGACCAATCACACCGAGCGCGAGGCGACTTGGGAGCTTGAGGAGCAAATGCGAGAGAGATATCCACAGCTTTTCGAATAAGGTACGTCAAGTTTCGAGGACGAAACTTTTTGTAAGGTGGGTAGGATGTTATGGCCGAATATATATATATATATATATAGATATATATGTATATATATAGTAGACATATGTATACATAAATGTTGCCAAATAAGATAATAATAATAATGATAATAATGAAAAGGTGATGATGATAATAAAGATAATTATAAACTAATAGTGTTAGAATCACATTAGGAAACCTAAACCAAAACCAAATGGGAAAACCAAATAAACCTACCCTAATTCCCCCACCATATATACGTACACACGCATAGCCACACACACACGCACAAAGAAAACGTATGCAGAAAAAAAAAGAAAGAGAGAGGGAGAGAGAGAGAGAAGAGAGAAAAGAGAGAAGAAGAAGGGAGGCGAGGCTCCGAACCCAAGTGTTACTCCGTCGTATTTGTTGTGTCATCGTCAATCGAGGTAGGTGCCTCTTCCCCCTCAAATGGGTACGATCCATGCATGCTTCGATGATATATTTTATGTGATTCTTTGTTTTTCTTTTATTTTATTTGTTAAAATATTGATTTGTATTCGTTTATATTTGGAAAAGCATGAGGTATTTGTATATTTTGCTGCTATGTACTCGTATGAATATGAATTTGATGGTATGATTGGATTAGGGCGGAAATACTTTTGAATCAACTCAAAAGATTAGGGTTTTACATAGTTAGGAATGTTTAAAATTTCGTTTTGGCTTTGAAATAATTTCATATAGCCTGGAAATAGAGAAAAAATTGAATCGGGGAACAAAAACGCCGCCGGGAGGGTGGCGCGTGGGCCTCACGCGCCGCCGGAAGCAGCCGAGAGTGGGCCTCACGCGCCGGACGCGTGTTACACGCGCTGGCTGAGGAAAAAAAAAAGAGTGTAGCGGATCGGGCTGGCCTGTAACGCAGCGGACCGGGCCGGGTCTTAACGGGCTGCGGCTGCAGAACCAGGCCCAATATGTATTTATATAAATAATAATAATAATAATAATAATATAACAGGTGGCTGGCCAACGGGCCGGGCCGGATGGCCAGCAGGTCGGACCCGAAGGCAGGCCGGCCCAACAACGCAATATATTAAAAAAATATAAATAAAGGGGGGAACGGACCAGGCCTGGAACCGCAGGCCGGGCCGGAGAGATATAGCTGAAAAATAATATTTTAATTTTAATTAAATGATTTCTGGAAATTAGAAAATAGTAAATAAATCATTTTAAATATAATTAAATATCAGAAAATTCCAAATAAGTTCCAAAAAATATAAAAGAGCAAAAATAAATTATTTTCACTTAATTTCTGAATTTTGATAAATGTAAGTAATTAAAAATAATTAATAATAAATAGAATTAAATAAGGGAAAATTAGTAGAAAATTCTAGAAAATTAGCACAAGCTAAGGAAAAATAAAAGGAATGCTAAATAACCACTTTTCAATATTTGTAAATTTTATGAAGCTAAATATTGAGTGTCGAAGATGGTGAGGATGGGCGTACGGGCCCCAGACGATTAGGGTTGAGTGCCGGAGTTGGTGAGGATGGGCGTACGGGCCCCAGGCGATTTTGTTGTTGCATTCATGGCACGTGCATTGCATTGGGAGTGGGCTGAGGTGTACGGGTCTCAGACGCTCGAGTGGAGAGGACCATGGTGTACGGGCCATGAGTATGTGATTACGATGGATCATGGTGTACGGGCCATGGATACTTGGTTATGGTGGATCGTGGTGCATGAGCCACGGGCATCGGTTGGGGTGGATCGTGGTGTACAGGCCACAGGCATCCGCAAGGGTGGATTGTAGTGCACGGGCTACAGGCATCCAGTCAATCCCGGGATCATGCATTGCATATAGGTCTAGGGCATATTGCATGACATGATTCTTGTGCGTGTGACACGTTAATTGAGCATGCATCACGTACTTGCGCATTTTTATGTGGAGTGCTTTACTTACCGCATTTACTTTATCTTATGCATGTTATCTTATATTTATGTGCTATGTGTGATATCATGTTTATGTGCTATGTGGCTATATCACTTCGGTATGTACGTTTTGTATTTGTTTGAGGCGGGCATCTACTGGGTGATTTCTGTCACTCACCCCTACTTCCCAGGTGAACCGGATGAGTACTACGAGCACATCTTCATTGAGGACGGGGCGAACATAGCAGAGTGGGCTGGTTGAGAGCTGCGGCTAGGATATGAGGGGACGCTGCAGCTGTTTTGTTATTATTTATATTTTGAGGATTTCCACACACTACTTTACTATTTTATTTCCAGAGTTTTATTTAGCAATGTAATGACGGTTATTGAAGTTTAATATATGCTATGGTTTACGTTTCCGCAAAAAAAATTTCTACGTCATTTTGACAAGTAAGAGATGGATTCGACGCTTTGTATTCTCCTTAGTGAGATACGGCGGGTGCACTGTTCTCGATGTTAGGGCTCGGGAGCGGGACGCTACAGTTTGTGTGTTAGACTAAGAATTTGGAATCTTGTAGAATAGGCTATGAGCTGTTTGATTATACATTGGGCTTGTCGAGGGCTTTACCGGTAGATCAATTTCATACTTTCCTTACCATCAGTGTTTTTGGATCTGGTTGACAGGGAGTGTTTCGATGACCAGCGATGTTCATAGTGTAAAGAAAGAAACATATGAGGATGAGGATGTTCGCAATGCAGCCTTAGACGGGAAGTCTAATTTTAGAGACAGAGAATGAGGATCAAAGTTATAGGGACGGCATTGAGTTGCAAGTCCATAGATTCCCGCCTGTATAGCAGCAGCACTTTCAAGAGGCTGCAGTCTTTGGGAGAGTTTTCTGAACATTAGATCCATTAAGGTTCTGCTGGTGGAGAGTGATGACTCTACTCATGCATATTGTGGCTGCACTGCTTTGCAATTTTAACTATGAAGGTGAGGGATTTATATATTCTAATCAGCATTATTTGTGTTTCCATTTCCAACGGAGTCAAAGACATACCTTTTTTTGACTACTAAATTAGGTGCACTTCTTATACTGTAAAGTACCAGTTGATCGACACAACTTGGCACAATTTTCATTATGGGTCATCGAAAAATAACCTCTGTATGTTTCTAACACATTTGTATAGTTTCATACATCTGATCCTTATACCCGTCATAGACAGGAGCCTCTAAAACAAAAGGGTAATGTTGATGTTGTAATAAGCATTATTTGTCAACTTAACATCAAGATATTGGATGGTGTTCCAAGTTTTCATGGACTAAAGTAGCTTGTTAGGTGATTCCACATTTATACATGTCTTATGTTGCGTTAGTCTTTTCCATGAATAAGAAGAAAATGATAAGGAGCCAGATAATTAGAGTTATTTATACATGTCTTATAGTTGAAGGGTCCAGACAAATTAGAAAAGAAGAAAAAATAGAAGACTTCTTTGTTGTGTTTTTCTATGGCAGGTGGCATATCAATTTTGACAAATACAAAGTAGCCACCATATGAATAGTTTAAACACATGGTTTATTCATCTTTGTTTGCATATAAATAGGCATGTTTAGTAGATGGAAAATCACACCAAAAATCAAAAGAAGAAGAAATTTGAGAGCTTTTTGAGAGAGAAGCGAGTGAAACAAAATAGAGAGAGGAAAAAAGAGTTGTGAGATTATACCAATCCGGTATAAGAAAATATTGAGTGTTTCAATTCTCTTATATTTCTCATGTTCAAGTCTAAACTTGAGTTGTCTCTTGTATTCCCATTATTTCGAATACTGGAAGTTGTTCTCAGTGCCCGTGGTTTTTTTCCTTCCACAGAGAGAGGGTTTCTACGTAAATCTCGGTGTTCCTATTTTATATGGCATTTACGGTGAATTGTGATCTTTGCTGGGTATCACCGAATCGGTTCACTTTTACTGGTATTTATCTCGATGTCATACTGGAAGATTCTAGTGAGTAATAAATTATTATCCACTGTTTTATTCCGCTTAGATACAGGTCGTTATTCCCAACAAGTGGTATCAGAGCCACGTTATTCAGTTCTTGATTTTCTCGAATATGGTAGAGATGAAATTCAATGTGGCAAAATTCAATAGAGACGATGGATTTTCCACATGGCAGAAACGGATGAAGGATTACCTTATACAACAAGGTGTTCATAAAGCTCTTTATGGCAAAGAGAAAAAGCCAGAATCCATGAAAGATAATGATTGACAAGACATGGATGATAAAGCCGCAAGCGCAATCCGCTTGCACTTGTCCGACGAAGTCCTAAACAATGTAGACGGAAACGACTCAGCCATGGAGATTCGGACAAAGCAAAAAAGCTTGTACATGTCTAAAACGATGACAAATATATTGTATCTTAAGAAGTAACTCTACACACTCCAAATGATCGAAGGTACAAATTTTTTGTCTCATCTGAATAATTTCAAAGGCATCATATCCTAAATGGCGAGTCTTGGTATTACTATAGAGGACGAAAATAAGACGATCATGCTCTTGAGTTTACTTCCACCTTCATTCAATGGTTTGACGACCACTTTACTTCATGGTAAAGAAACAATCACATTGAAAGAGGTCACATCATCTTTGTTGCTGCATATTAAGATGATGCAACCATAAAAGTAAGGACATGCTCTTCTTACACAAGAAAGAGGAAGGAGCCGAAATAGAAACTTCAACAGTCATGATAAATCAAAAGACTATAACAAGTCCAGACGCCGTTCCAAATCAAAAAATTGAGTGAAGTGCTTGAACTTTGGTAAGAATAGCCACCTTAAAAGAAACTGTAGGTCTTTGATGCAAGACAAAGATTGAGGTCAAAAGCAAGTGGGAGATAACAACGCAGCAGCAATAGTCAAGTGATGACGGAGAGACAACGTTGGTTTGTCACCAAAATGAATGTTATCATGTCTCAAACATAGACCTTGAATGAATTGTGGATACAGGTGCTTCGTATCACTGTGCTACCAGCAAGGAATACTTCTCCACATACAAAGCTGGAGACTTTGATGTGTTGAAGATGGGAACTAAAATCACCTCATCGATCATGGGAATATGTGATATTACTGTGGAAGCTTCACTTGGTTACACATTCACATTACGAAATGTGCTACATGTTCCAGATATGAGATTCAATCTTTTATTTTGCAACTCCGTTATGCTGTGGAGTACCAGGAACTGTCTTCTCATATCTTATACCATGTTTTGTGCAGTACTCTTCAAATTCTATTTATATGTACTAGTCTCTATTGTCAATGCGAAGACATTTCAACTTTTCTCCAATCTCTCTTTCCACCATTCCATGAAACTTCTGAAAACATTGAAATACTTGACTTTTATTTCTTATCAAGTAGATCCATATTTTTCTAGAAGAATCATCAATGAAAGTAACAAAGTATTTGTTTCCACCTAGAGATTCTACTTCAATGGGACCACACACGTCAGAGTGAAACAACTCCAATTTGTTTTCTTTTATCTTGGAGTTCTTATGAAAAGAAACACGGTGTTGTTTTCCAAATAAGAAGTAAACACATGGGTCTAGTGATTTACCTTTGTCTAACGGTATCAAGGATCGCTTTGCCAGTAACTGCAATCCTTTCTGCCCAATGTGTCCCAAACGTCCGTGCCATACATTTGGGGAATCACCGTCTTCTATTGCATTTCTTTGACCTTCACATACTTTAAAGTGTGTCTTGTACAAATTGCAACATAATTTTCTTTTTGCTACCACCAGAGAACCTTTGATTAGTTTCCATATCACATTACCAAAAAAATGCTCATAACCTTCCTTGTCTAGTGCGGTTGAAGATAAAAGATTAAATCTCATATCTGGAACATGTCGCACATTTTGTAATGTGAATGTGAAACCAAGTGAAGTTTCCACAGTGATATCACCTATTCCCATGATCGATGAGGTGATCTTGTTTCCCACCTTCAACACACCAAAGTCTCCAACTTTGTATGTGGAAAAGTATTCTGGTAGCACAGTGATACGAAGCACCTGTATCCACGATCTATTCAAGGTCTATGTCTGAAATATGACAACATTAATTTTGGTGACAAACCAATGTTGTCTCTTCATTACTGCTTGGCAGTATTGCGGCTGTGTGGTTATCTCTCACCTGCTTTTGACATTGATCTTTGTCTTGCTTCAAAGATCTGCAATTTCTTTTAAGGTGGCCATTCTTACCACAGTTCCAGCACTTCACTCCGCTTTTCGATTTGGAACGACCTCTGGACTTGTCATAATCTTTTGATTTATCATGACTGTTGAAGTTTCCATTTCGGCTCCTTCCTCTTTCTTGTGTAAGAAGAGCATGTCCTTGCTTCTCTGGTTGCACCATATTAATATGCAGCAACAAAGATGATGTGACCTTTTTCAATGTGATTGTTTCTTTACCATGAGGTAAAGTGGTCGTCAAACCATTAAATGAGGGTGGAAGTGAAGTCAAGAGCATGATCGCCTTATCCTTGTCCTCTATATTAATACCAAGACTCGCCATTTGGGATATGATGCCATTGAAATCATTCAAATGGGACAAAAAATTTGAACATTCGCTCATTTGGAGTGTGTAGAGCTGCTTCTTAAGATACAATTTATTTGTCATCGTTTTGGACATATACAAGCTTTCTAGCTTTGTCCAAATCTCCATAGCTGAGTCGCTTCCATCTACATTGTTCATGACTTTGTCGGACAAGTACAAGCGGATTGCACTTGTGGATTTATCATCCATGTCTTACCAATCATCATTTTTCATGGCTTTTGGCTTTTTCTCTTTGCCATAAAGAGTTTTGTGAACACCTTGTTGTATAAGATAATCATTCATCATTTTCTGCCACGTAGAAAATCCGTCATCTCCGTTGAATTTTGCCACATTAAATTTCATCTCTGCCATATTCAAGAAAATCAAGAACCGAATGACCAAGCTCTGATACCACTTATTGGGAATAACGACCCGGTTCTAAGCGGAATAAAACACTGGATAGTAATTTACTACTCACTAGAATCTTCAAGTATGACAGCTAGATAAATACCAGTAAAAGTGAACCGATTCGTTTATACCCAGAAAAGATCACAATTCACCGTAAATACCAGATAAAATAGGAACACCGAGATTTACGTGGAAACCCTCTCTCTATGGAAGGAAAAAAACCACAGGCAGTGAGAACAACTTCCACTATTTGAAATAATGGGAATACAAGAGATAACTCAAGTTTAGACTTAAACTTGAGAAATACAAGAGAATTGAAACACTCGATATTTTCTTATACTGGATTGGTATAATCTCACAACTCTATTTTCCTTTCTCTATTTTCTTCCACTTACTTCTCTCTCAAGAAGCTCTCAAATTGCTTCTTCTTTTGATTTTTTTTGTTTGATGTGTCTTCCTTTGTAGAACACTTGCCAAGTAAGGATCACTATATTCAGCAATAACCATCATTGAATACATAAAAGCCAGCTAATGAGGTTTTCAGAAGCCTTTTGAGATTTGGAACCCATGTTAAATACGATACAATGCTTCCGCTAGAACGTGTCTGGTACTTTCTGCTGCTGGTCTGTACTATGATCACAAAATTGTCACTAGGGTACACATGCGGGAGATCTAACTGCTTCAACGCAAATGAAAGAAATATCCAATATAACAGAAGGAAACTACCCATCCAGTTCATCCCTTCCTGCTTGTGTTTTTTTTCTTTCACTGCTAGATTAATGATTTAACCTGGCATCCACGTGGAATGAGAAAAAACAGTTTAATGGCTTAAACTGGTTTTGTAATGACTCATCGCCATAATAACACTTTGCCCTTGGTCATGACACCTACCCAGAACAACATTACCTTCACTAAGTTCTCATCCGATTATCCATTCTGCGAGTATATCGATATAGAAGACATGAAGGTACCGTTTAAGGCTCACCAAAAGGCATTTTCTTCAGGCATCATATGTCAAAATCCGTATCAAAATCAAAACTAATGATCAAACTGATCAGAATGTAACGAACAAAGAAACAATTTGCAGTAAAGAAATTCAAACTATGCGGAAGAGCGTTATGGCGCCAAAGCACGACCTCAGCTTGAGGAAGAAGAAAGAAAAATTCTGAAATTTTATTTTGCTTGATGCTTTATTGTACAGCTAACACATGTATTTATACTAATCCAAAGAACTATCTAGAAACCGAAAATGACACGTGAGAAATGAGCTGGCTTGCTATTGCACCAGCAGCCTCTGCAACACAAATCCTAGACCAACTGCCGTGTGTCACCCATGCCAATCTTATGAAGTCCTGCGGTCCCAGCGTGCCAAGCATGCCATCCGTGCTATACGCGCCAAGACTCAGTTTTGTTCCCCTAGCCAAGCATGCCAACCGTGCCGTACGAGCCAAGACTTAAGTTTCGTGCTGCCACCCGTGCCAAGACTCAAGCACCGTGCCAACTATTCATGCCAAGCACAGATCATGACTAGCCATCAACCAAAGCCTTCAGACTGTGTCACAACCTGCTTCTTCTTGTCACTTCCTTTTTCCTTGCACCACTGTATCCACATCTTTAACACCCCCCTCAATTCTGACTTCTTGCAAATGTTACAGACTCCTAGTGCAGAAGTCAGAAATTGCAACCTTTGAGAACTCAATGCCTTAGTAAACAGATCAGCCACTTGAAACTCAGTTTTGACTGGCATTGGCTTAATCACCCCCTCTTGAAACTTATCTCTGACCACATGACAATCCACCTCTATATGTTTTGTTCTCTCATGGAAAACTGGATTTTCCACAATATATATAGCACTCTTATTATCACAAAACAGCTCCACAGGTTCTTTCTGTTCTATGCCCAGGTCTTTCAACAAATACAACAACCACTGTACTTCACAAGTAGCTGCAGCAAGTGACCTGTATTCAGCCTCTGAAGAGGACCTTGAGACTGTAGTCTGTTTTTTTGCTTTTTAGGATACTAAAGCATTACCAAAGAACATACAATATCCTGTAATAGACCTTCTGGTTTCAGTACATCCACCCCAGTCTGAATCTGAATATGCCTTAAGCAATTTTGAACCTGTGCTGGGAAACAATAATCCCTGACCAGGATTACCTTTCAGATACCTAAGTAACCTGTGAACAGCCTTCATGTGCATTTCTGTAGGACAATCTAGGAACTGACTTAATTGTTGTACAGCATATGAAATGTCAGGTTTTGTAATGGTAAGGGGCAATAATTTTCCAATAATTCTCTTGTAACAAGAGACATCTAAAAACAAAGGTGAATCATTATGTTCCAGTTTTAAGTTTTGTTCCATGGGTGTCAAGGCAGGTTTAGCAGCCAAAAAACCTGTTTCTTCTAATAGTTCCATTGCATATTTTCTTTGACAAGTCATAATCCCCCCCTGAGACCTTGCCACCTCAAGCCCCAGAAAATACCTCAAAACACCTAAGTCTTTGATTTGAAATGTGGAATGTAAATGATCTTTCAGATTCTGAATATGAGACAAAGAATCACTAGCTACAATAATGTCATCAACGTAAATGAGCAAAGCTATGAAAGAATCTGAGGTTCTTTTAGTAAACAAGGTGTAATCATTTTTGGACTGTTTATAACCCTGAGATAGCAAGTACACAGTAAGCTTCTCATTCCATTGTCTACTGGCTTGTTTAAGCCCATAAAGAGATTTCTAAAGCTTGCAAACTGCATTAGGGATGGAAGACTTAACTCCTTGAGGGAACTCCATATAAATTTCCTGATACAAATCACCATGAAGAAAGGCATTATTTATATCTAACTGATGCACATGCCAATGATTCACAGATGCCAAAGCCAAAAGGAGACACACAGAATTCATTTTTGCCACAGGTGAGAAGGTGTCAACATAATCTATACCTGGTTGCTGGGTGTATACCTTATCCACAAGCCTTGCTTTATATCTTTCAACTGACCCATCAGCCTTACGTTTAACCTTATACACCCACTTACAGCCAATGGGCTGCTTACCAGGTGGCAAGGGAACAATGTTCCAGGTATATGTGGCCTCTAAAGCTGCCAATTCAACCTGCATAGCTTGCTGCCAGGCTGCTGATGCAGCAGCCTGCTGATAAGTCACAGGTTCCTGCTCAGTACTGATGCTAAGGATGTAGGATTTGTATTCAGGAGCCAAAGCTTCAAGAGAATGAAATGACTGTATAGGATATGGCACATAACCAGATGATTCTAAAGCAGTAGAGGAGTGACTGAGATTGCAATAATAATCCTGCAAATAGGATGGAGCATGTCTCTGCCTAACATGTCTGCGATCAGAGTCCGATACGGGAGGCAAGTGAACCTCCAGCTGAGTTATGTGTATCTGATCACTTGGAAGGGATACTGACCCTTTTGAGGATGAAGGAGGAGATGAAGACACTGAAGGCACTGTGACACTGAGGACGACTTATTTTCATCTGAATGAAGAGCATCAGGAGAAGTTGGTAACTGATGTAAATGATGTACTTGAGGAGGTGATGGACACGGAGGCAGAGGAGCATCAGCCACAGCATGAGGAACTGGGACTGATGCTGATGGCAGGGAAGATCCATTAGAGAATGGGAAAGAATTTTCATGAAACTAGACATCTCTAGACACAATAACAGACTTGTCTTCCAGTTTTTGGAGAATGTACCCCTTGGTATTCATGGGAAAACCAAGAAAAACACAAAGCAAAGCTCTGGGTGCAAACTTAGCCTTATGAGGGGTGTTGTCACAGGCAAAAGCTAAACACCCAAACACTCTGAGATGAGTGTATACAGGCTGATTCTGATGCAAAATCTCATAAGGAGTTTTACACCGAAGTACAGGGGATGGCATCAAATTTATTAGATAAGTGGCATGCTGAAGACAGAATCCCCAATAATCAATGGGCAATGAAGCATGAAATCTAAATGCTCTAGCTACAACCAAAAGATGTTGATGCTTCCTTTCAACTACCCCATTGTGTTGAGGGGTATGGTTACATGTTGTTTGATGGACTACCCCATGTTGCATATAAAACTCAGTCATTTTAAATTCAAGTCCATTATCACTTCTGACAACCTTGATATGAACATTAAACTGGGTAAACACATAATGAAAGAAGCTCTTCAAAACCTGTCTAACCTCAGATTTTTCCTTAAGCAGATATATCCAGGTATACCTTGAACAGTCATCAACTATAGTTAAAAAATATTTTTGATTGTACATTGTAGGGTGCCTATAAGGGCCTCATATATCAACATGAATGACGTCAAAAGGAAACTTAGAGGCTATAACAGATGTGGAAAACGGTGATCTTTTCAATTTTGCCAAGGGACAAACTGTACAGATATTATTCTGATCAAAAGAAGGTATTTATGGATGCAACCTATGTAATTCTTGTATTTTAGTTGATGAGGCATGCCCAAGTCTGGCATGCCACAGATATGAATCAGAGTTAAGACTAGAAGAAGAAAAAGCAAAAGGCAAAAGGCATGTACTGTAGTCTCCATACTGCAGAGGCAAGCTGGAATCATGTATGTAATAAAGCCCATGATGCTTCCTAGCTGAACCAATCATCCTCCTGGACAACTGATCCTGAATTAAACAACCAGAATCATGAAATGAAACAAGCAGATGAGGGGAGTCAGTAAGCTTGCTTAGAGAGACAAGGTTGATGGAGAATGAAGGAACATATAACACATCCTTCAGGACCAGACCACTGTGTAATGTAACCACTCCTTTGTGAGTTGATTCAACTATGACATTGTTAGGAAGCTTAATAGAGACATGATCAATGGGATTATAAGACTGGAACAATGCTAAGGAACATGAAATGTGGTCAGTGGCTCCTGAATCTAAGATCCACACACAATCAGTACGTACAGAACGCTTACCTGTGGACATACCAGTCTGTGCCGTCATGATAGCTCCTTGCATTTCCTTATTTCCACTGCTTCCTGAAACAAGATCATCAATATCCAACAATTTCAAAAATTTTAGTAAATTGTTTTTGAGTAAGAGACTGCGTGGACTGTGGAAATAAACCAGACAAAGGCAGCTCAACATCACAGTTTTGAGATTTCTCTTCAACCACTTCAGCTGCATTTACTTGATTCTTAAACTTGAATCCAGGGGGAAATCCATGCTTTCTGTAGCATCTATCGCTTGTATGCCCTATCATACCACAGTGGTTACATTGCAAACGTTTATTTCCTTCCTGATAAAATCTTCCATTTCCTCTTCTATATGTCTGCCCTTGCTTCTTATTAACATATGTATTCGCTACAAAGCTCTCATGATCATCACAATTCGAAACCAATGCCGTAGGTGCATTATTAAAACCAGTTGACACAGCATTGTTAGTAATTTTCCTTTCAAACTTCAGTGCCATTGCAAAAACCGTTTTAATATCCGGCAGAGGAGTCATCACGAAAACTTGTGATCTCACTGGATCGAACTCCTCATTTAAGCCTTTGACAAATTTTATAACGTAATCACTCTCAATGAACTCATTCACCTTCTTAGTTATGTCACACACACAACGAAGACAATCACATTTTGGTATGGATCTTAGAGAAGCCTATTCTTCCCATAGTACTTTTAGTTTCGTAAAGTAATCGTTTACGCTAAGATTCTCTTGTTTCACAGCATAAAATTCATACAGTAAATCAGATAATCTGAGAGGATCACCACTTCCATACCTCATAGCTAGATCATTCCACACATCTAGAGCACTATCGTACCACATTACACTTTGCGCAATTGAAGGAGAGACACAGTTCATGATCCAGGATTGGATCATGGTGTTTACCTGCCTTCATGCCTGAAATTGAGGATCATTCTGTGCAGGCTTAGGCATAGATCCATCTATGAAGCAGGTTTTGTTCTTCACTAACAACGCCATTTGAAATGTTCTGCTCCAAGAGTGAAAATTATGCGGATTGAGTGGAGGTTGAACCAAAACAATCGCTGGACTGTCATTGGATGCAAGTAGTACGGGCTACTTGCTGGATTCTCATTGTTTACATGATTGCTTCGTGAGCTAGATGAGGCAGCACTCGTATTCGCCATGTCTATACTTCAGTTACAGTAATTCGTAAGAAAAATGTTGCGATGTAGCGTTTGATCATGAACATACGATGAATCAGTATCGAATTGTCATGGCTCTGATACCATGTCAAAATCCGTATCAAAATCAAAACTAATGATCAAACTGATCAGAATGTAACGAACAAAGAAACAATTTGCAGTAAAGAAATTCAAACTATGCGGAAGAGCGCTATGGCGCCAAAGCACGACCTCAGCTTGAGGAAGAAGAAAGAAAAATTCTGAAATTTTATTTTGCTTAATGCTTTATTGTACAGCTAATACATGTATTTATACTAATCCAAAGAACTATCTAGAAACCGAAAATGACACGTGAGAAATGAGCTGGCTTGCTATTGCACCAGCAGCCTCTGCAACACAAATCCTAGACCAACTGCCGTGTGTCACCCGTGCCAATCTTATGAAGTCCTGCGGTCCCAGCGTGCCAAGCGTGCCATCCGTGCTATACGCGCCAAGACTCAGTTTCGTTCCCCTAGCCAAGAATGCCAACCGTGCCGTACGAGCCAAGACTTAAGTTTCGTGCTGCCACCCATGCCAAGACTCAAGCACTGTGCCAACTATTCATACCAAGCACAGATCATGACTAGCCATCAACCAAAGTCTTCAGACTGTGTCACAACCTACTTCTTCTTGTCACTTCCTTTTTCCTTGCACCACTGTATCCACATCTTTAACATCATAAGCAGTAGTAATCCAGCAAAAAAATTCATAGCCTGCAAAAGTGTATTAATCAAAACGGCATAAATCACTCACTCTTTGCTATTAGCAATACCTGCCTAAAGATGAGGTAATACAAAAAGATCATGAATGCATTCTGAAAGCAAATTAAATTACTGTATAACGAAAAATAGACTATAGTTGAAAATTTGCAAATGACATGGGTCATTGTAATGAAGGTCTACTGACTCCTTTACACACTCTTATTCCCCCTGAACCCTCCAACTCCATATCCATATAATCATTTCAAATCTTACTGTTTATTTAAGAAGTCGAACACATCCTTTTCAACTTGTACCCTAAATCCTCAAACCCGCTCGCATCCGAGGATAAAAATCGGAACTAGAAGTTAAGGTTGATTTCATTGTTATTCCTTTCCTGTTTGTGAATGAGAAATTATATTAAAAAATTAACACAGAGGTATAGCACCAAGTCTATATACAAAGTGGAGCAAAAGTCTCTCCCGAAAACCAACCAAAACATCCTATCTTTACACCAGTCCCTGTACGAAAATATCAAATCAAAACAGTTCTTGTAGTCTTTAAACCAAAAATGGTTTGTTTTGATTTAAGAGGGTATACTGATTCCGATTTCGCCGGAAATCTAGTAGATAGAAAAAGCACCTCAAGGACATGCCAATTCCTTGGAGATTGCTTAGTTTCTTGGTTCTCCAAGAAACAAAATAGTGTGTCACTTTCAACGGCGGAATCCGAATATGTATCGGCCGCTTCATGTTGTACACAATTACTTTGGATGATCAACACCTTAAATGATTATAATGTTAAGTTTGATAAAGTCCCCATCTTATCTGATAACACATCAGCATTAAGTATAGCACAAAACCCGATTCACCATAGTAGGACCAAATATATTGAAGTGAGGCATCACTTTATAAGGGATTGCATTCAACAAAGGTTGGTATGCAGTTGAGTTTGTTCCAACCAATGATCAACTAGCAGATATATTTACGAAATCCCTTCCTACTAAGACATTCGAGTCCATTAGAACGAGATTAAGGATGATAAACAATGTTTAGAGGGTTAAAATTACAAATTTCAAAAATGGGTATTTATGGATCGATCCATGTATTAAAAGGAGAGATTCATGTACGTCGATGGATCGATGTCATCATTTTCTGCACTTCTAATTCCAGTCAGAAACGCATTCTTCTCATTTTCCAATATTTACAATCGACCGAAGCCTCTCAAAAACCCTACGTCTCCCTCTTCAAAAACCTTCCCTCTCTTAAAATTCATCTCACAATCAAAGTTCAATCATCCCCACACTTGATTCTCACCTTATCACTTTATCTTTCTCAAATCTCCTCTAGAAAAATTCTCACTCAAGTGCCCTAATTTTATACACCATGTCTTCAAGAATTAAAAACACCACAAAAAGACCAAGATCAACTAGGAGTAGAGGAGAAGGGTCAAGCAATCCTCCCCATGGACAATCTTCTCAATCTCGAACTCAACCTAGGAGGAAACAATCAATAGATGAAAGTCAAGCCCAAGTGTTGGCCGAAATTAGAAGTGGGCTGAACTTCTCTATTTTCCTTTGGATCAAAACTAGAGAAGCCAAAAATGCTTTGAAGGAGCCTCACCCACCCGGACATGTGAGGTACATTACTAGACATTCACAAATGTTATATGACAAATGGGATAGAGAAGAGAGGGCAACTATTCCACTCAAATTGCTTAATATCAATAACATTATAAGCAATAATGAGTTGAGCCCTATCATTGAATGGTTGGATGTCCAACAATGGAGCAGTATTTGGCTTGAAATAGAGATAGACAAAATGTCCACTAAGTATACTAGGCTATTCTATGCAAATTTATGGATTCATTATATAGATGATCTTCCTCTAGCTTTGCACACTATCATTGATGGAAATCACATCGAATGGGATGTTGGAAATATTTGTGAATTGATTGGAGTACCTAATGAAGGGTTCTATGTATTTGATGTGTGGGAGTGGGATACTACATGTTGAAGAGTCACTGAGGATGAAGTAAAAAACGTTCTTTGGTTATCACCCAACCAAGAACACAAATGACATGCCCTTGGTATACCGCACCCTCCTTTCCATTGTAACCTTTTTTATAAATGGCAAGTCCTCTAAAGGGCCTAGTAACTTGGATTTCTACATTGCCTACTGAATAGCTAATCGTGAGAAAGTCAACTTTGGAGAGCTATTTATGACGAATGCTATCGAGGATGCAACGAAGCAAAACAAAGCTCTCCCCTATAGTCGTTAGGATATACTGGGTATGATGATGATGATGAGGATGATGAGGATACTTGTGAAGTCTGAGGTATATGTAGACGACACGGATGTTGACCAAATCACAAATAAGGATTTCTATGATAAAGTCAACATCCAAAAAGTGCTAAAAGCTCAGAAAGAAGCAATGAAAGGACGGGCACAAGAAATTGACGCTCTGGATGAGGCACCTATTCGTAAACCCGACACCCAAGAAGCACCTAGTGGCTTGAGCTCTAATGTCTCGAAACTCCAAGCTCAAGTTACTAGTCTTCAACAAGAGGTCGGTGAGCTTCAAGGCAAAATGACCTTGCACGAGTCAAGGTTTGCCAAGCTCAAAGCAAAGATTAAAGCATGCATCCTTGGAATCACATTCTCATCTGATGAAGACTACGACTCTTTATAGCTCGCTTCCCATTTATCCCTGTTTTTGATTCTAGCTTAGACTTTATTGACTTATGTATTTGCTAAACTTGGTTGTGTTTTGAAGTTTAATGAAGTAGTATGTTTCTGTCTAATCATTGTTTTTAATGCTTCCAAAAAGGGGGAGAAAGTGTGTGTGTGGCTTGGTGTTTATTGCTTGCATATGAATCTTGATGGAAAAACAAAATGCTTACTTGATGTTTGATGACTTTGATGGCTTTGATATTAATTTTGTTGATGGCTAGTGAAAAGAGTCAATTTGGTAATTGATGCATATTTGGTTGAGGGGGAGTAATTGATGCATGAAATTTGGAAATTGATGCATGTTTGGTTGAGGGAGAGTCTTTTGGTGCATAATTGGTTACAGGGAAGCATTTTGATATATTCATTGGAGTTGTAAGATCATGTTCACATTGGTTATTACATAAAGTATAAAATGCATATAATAAGAGGGAGATTGAAAATTTCAAGTCTGAAACACCTAGTTAGTTCAAATGAAGCAAAAACATCTTTTAAAATCTTGGTTTTGAAATCATCAAAAAGGGAGAGATTGTTGGAATATGGAATATTTTGATGATGTTAAAAGATGTTTTGAATGGGCTAAAATAGAAATTCACACTTGGAGTTTGAAGCAAAATGAGAAAAACACACTCGCAGACTTCAATCTCTCACATGGATTGATTGATATATACATCAGTCCCTCAGGAAGAGACATGGATCGATCCATGTGGAGATTGTACGATTTTGGAACTTTCTGTCCAACGTCGATCCCTCAACCAGGAGGACATCGATTGGTCGACGTCACGTGAGTCTCTCAGGAAGAGACGTCGATCGATCGACGTAAGGCAGTGTCAAAACCAGAAAGCTTCTGGAAGACATCAATCTCTCAGGTCAGAGACATCGATCGATCGATGTATATCAGTCTCTCAAAGGAGAGACATCGATCGATCGATGTGCTGCAGTTTTTCAAAACTGCAGACTTCCTAGAGGACGTCAATCTCTCAGCACAGACACATAGATCGATCGACGTCCCTAGAATTCAAAATTTTTTGAACGTTGAAACAAAATCCAAAGGAGACATTATGATGTTTTCTCACTACAATCTTGCTCAAATTTCTTGTGAACTTTACTCTAACATAATACATGCTTCCTTGACTATTTTATCCATGTCTAAGATTCTCTAGGGTGGCTATTGAATATCAAATCACTCCATAGGGTGGCTAAAGGCTATTTTCAATTTTTCAAGACTTGGAGATTGACTTGAAGACAAGGTGAAGGCTTCAAAACGTGGTGAACTCCTTTTATAAATGGATGAAGCTTAGATGAGGCAAAAACACACTTTTTCTATCATCAAGCTTCATTATTCATTGTTGTATAGTTCTCTCATATTTGTAAAAGTGCTTAAAACTTTTTAAGCCTTTCTTTGTTCTTCATAGTTGTATATTAAGAGATAGAGAGTCTAACACAAGAGGAACCATAAATATTTGATCTCTTACTTGTGTTTAGACTAGTGAGAAAGTGTGAACCCTACTATTTCCTTCAACCCACTGTGAGAAAGTTCTTGAGGGAACTTTGTTGAAGTTGTGAGGTAGCAAGAAGTTGTTCTTGCTTAGAGCTATAGTTACTGTTGTTGCACAAGTGTATTTTGTGCAAGAATTTGTTGTTGTGGTTGCTTACACCAAGGTGTTAGTGTAAGTGTTACTGTGGTTGTTCTTATTATCTTTAATAAGAAGAGTAGTTGTTGAAAATCCTCTTTGGCAACAAAGCGGTAGTGGAGTAGAATCATTTATGATTCGAACCACTCTATATCCGGTGTATTCATTCTTTGTTTCTCATCTTCCATTCTTGCTTTGATTTCGAATTCATTTTGAGTTGACCCAAATAAGAAAATTTTGCAAAAATTACGAAACACTCTATTCACTCCCTCTAGAGTGTGTTACAGATATGTTTCTCCTCTGCCAAAGAATAGAGTTCTTCATTCCCACTATTCCCCTCGTGGTTATAGGATATGGTTTAGAAGTTGAGTTTTATGTCAAACTTCATATTCTAATAATGATGTTTTTAGCCTTCCTTTTCTTGGCTCTTGCTATTTTGTTGATGCTTTCAAAAAGGGGGAGAAATTGGTACATAGCATTATGCTTAATTGGCATGAGATGCTTGGTATTGACATTGCTTGCTTGGTATATAGCATTTGATATAGGTTGTTGAAGTTGCTTGGTATTGATATTGCTTTCTTACATGGTATATAGTATATGATATTGGTATGCTTGGAAAACGGTATGGTATATGCGTGGCATGGTTATAAGTAATGTTGCATGGAATGAAGTTGATATTGGTATATGCTTGTTTAGAATGATTGACATTGGTATAAGTACTTTGGTATGCTTGTTGATAGTTCACATGTTGAAAGTTGAAAATATGAAATTTGATGCATGGTTTGGTTGAGGGGGAGTATTTTGGTATCTTTATCATAATCATTAATTTTGGAAAGATTACATGTTGAGGGGGAGTTTTTTTGATATGTTCATATGATTTATGTAGTAAGGGAGCATGGACTAAGGGAGGAGTTGTAAAATGTCAAGTTTAGCTAGTTCAAATGTAAATTTTTTCAAGTGAAAACATCTTTTGAATCATGGTTTTGAAATCATCAAAAAGGGAGAGATTTTTAGGATATAAAATGTTTTGATAATGTAAAGATGTTTTAAATGAGTTAAATTTACATTTGAGATTTGATGCAAAATGAGAAAAATACAGTATGTCAAAATGGTTGAGATTGAACTCTACTGTCCAACATCAATCTTTTAGACTGAGGACTAAGATCGATTGATTTCACTTCAGTCTCTCAAAGAGAGACTTCGATCGATCGATGTCAAGCCAGAAAGTTTCTGTCCAACATCGATCTCTCAGGCTGAGGAATTTGATCGATCGATGTAACTTAAGTCTCTCAAAGAGAGACTTCGATTGATCATTGTCAGGCTAGAAAGTTTCTGTCCAACATCGATCTTTCAGTTCAGAGGACATCGATCGGTCAATGTCATATTAGTCTCTCCAGAGGAGACTTTCATCGATCGATGTCAAGCAGATTCAAAACTGAAAACTCTTTGGAGGACATCGATCTCTCACCCCAGGCTCTTCGATTGATCGATGTCCCCCAGAATTCAAATTTTTATGAATGTTAGAACAAAATCCAAGAGAGATTCATGGTGTTTTCTCTTTTCAATCTTGCTCAAATTCCTTGTGGACTTTACTCTAACCTCACACATCTTCCTTGATTATTATATCCATGTCTAATTCATTCTAGTTGGCTATTGAGGATCAAATCACTCTATAAGGCGGCTAAACACTATTTGGACATTATCTTGACATTTGATGGAGATGAAGACATGGTGGGGGCTTCTAAAACATGGTGAACATCTTCTATAAATGTATGAAGCTTGGATGAGGCAAATACATACTTTTACCATCATCAAGCTTCATTCTTCATTGTTGTATATTTCTCTCATATGTGTAAAACTGCTTAAAGCTTGTTAAACCTTTCTTTGTTATTCATTGTTGTATATTGAGAGAGTGAGTCTAACACAAGAGGAACCATAAATATTTGATCTCTTGTTTGTGTTTAGACTAGTGAGAATGTGTGATCCCCACTACTTCTTTTTAAACCTACTATGAGAAAGTTCTTGAGAGAACTTTATTGAAGTTGTGAGGTAGCAAGAAGTTGTTCTTGCTTAGAGCTGTAGTTGCTGTAGTTGCACAAAAGTGTTTGTGCAAGAAGTTGTTGTGGTTACTTACACTAAGTTGTTATTGTAAGTATTTTTGTGGTTGTTCTTATTTGCTTTAATAAGAATAGTAGTTGAAAATCCACTTTGGCGACAAAGTGGTAGTGAAGTAGAATCATTTATGATTCGAACCACTATGTATCCGGTGTACTCATTCATTGTCTGTCATCTCCCATTCTTGCTTTAATTTTGAATTCTATTTGAGTTAAGCCAAACGAAAAAATTCTGCAAAATTGCCAAACATTCTATTCATCTGCCTCTCTAGAATGTATTTCGGAGCTAACAAAACCCATGAACTTATACTGCAGGAATATAGTCAATAATTTGGCCAAGCACTAAGAATAGAAAGCAGCAATTTACTTTTGCCTCTGCAATCACTTTGGATATATAATTCCTCATTCTTTCGCTTCTATCAACAGGCAGATCATTCCATTTAAGATTTATGGTACCTTATAGAAAATTATGAAGGAATGTGTGTGGTTTCATGAAATGTGGTTCCCATGAAACATGCAAGAACAACCTCGAAGCTCCAAAAAGAAACATCAGCCAACCTGCGATGCAAAAAAGTTTTGTTTCTAATTGTTGCATACTCGATAGGATGCGAACCACATGGAGCCACACGCTCGATCAGGATGCAATTCACGTAGGATGTTAGCCACAGACGCTCTCTATGCCGAACCATATCGGAATACACTCATGTATGTCTTAGCTTCACTTTTGACATGACATAAACAATATAAAAGAAAAATCACCTCTCCAACCGATCCAGAACCATGGAAGGTGTGCAAGGTTGTGTCTCTTGTAACGTTTTGGTTATATGATTTATAATTAACTCTTAATTGGTTATTTACGAAGAGTTATCTTGAAGTGTTATGTCTTTAAGTTAAGAGACACGATTCTTCATTAAAGGTACATGTTTATTTATCAAAAGGGTGTTATACCAAAGGTTGTAATGGAAGTACCTATTGGTTGCCTATAAATATGGATGAAGGTCCTCTCTTCACCATGTTCACTTGGTTATACTTATCCATCAAAGTAGATATTAAAGTAAGGGCTATTGGAAAGAAACTTCCGTTCAAGTTCGGGATTGTCTGCATCAATGTTGAAGTTTCCATCATCAAAGAAAGGATTGTCTGCATCAATGTTGAAGTTTCCATCATCAAAGATGTTTCTGCGCATCGAACAATGGAGAAAAGTAAGCTTCCGCTAAACATCCTCTTATGATTGTGAAATGATTGTGTATGTGAAAGCATAGATTTCTAGATCCTGAAGGCTTTTAATACTTACAAGGCGGTCACCACTTGATCTAGCATTTGAACATTAACTCGCACGACCACGGCGGAGCAACAAATCAAAAACGCCCTAGGCGTGGAATTGATTACAAAGACAGACTGGAGGGAAATTTTACATGTATGATCACCCACCCACACAAACATATATGTATATATTATAATTACGTAAATATGTACTTATAGTTTATTTACATACATGAATATATACACACACAAGTATGTGTGTGTATACACATATATGTACATGTGAAGAAATTGATACTACAAACCAATTGAACATACTACAATCAATCAAGAATCATCAACGAAAAAATTTATTGATCAAATGATCTTTAAAGGAGAGGAATTGCAGAGAACAAAAATGAGAGGAAGAAGAAACGCTGTTATTGTTGCGGGGAAGGAGATAACCGCCAACATTTAAACAAAACAGCATTAATACAAAATGACCAAACTACCCCTAACTAAATGACCCCCTTCAGTTGTCACTTAAGGGCAAAATGGACAATTCTCCTCATTTAAACCATTGGCACTATCCTTCATCTTCTCCCCTTTGCTGCCTACGATCCTCAACAGAACCTCCCCTGGATCTTGAGTGCTGCGGCGTGCCAAGCCGGTTATTTTCCTGTTTGGGCTCACCACGTATCATCCAGACCCTTTAATCTCCAACTGCACATCTCAATTCAACGATTGCACCTCTCATTTGTGTGAATTCCCTTCATCACCTTCCTACCCTTCATCACCTTCCTGGCCTATTACTTTAACACCCCCCTCAAGCTACGCTTGGCATAGATGTTTTGAATCCAGAGCAACTTCATAATCTCTTCCAGCCTTTTATTATCAAAAGCCATGGTGAAAATATCCGCTAACTGCAAACTGGTTCTGACGGGCATTAATTTCAGCACTCCCTCTTGTACTTTGTCCCTTACTACATGACAATCAATCTCAATGTGTTTCGTTCTCTCATGAAACATAGGATTCTCTTCAAATTTAGATGGCACTCGTACAATCACAAAACAACTCTACTGGCCTCTGATCACCTACACCCAAGTCCTTCAACAAATACAACAACCACTGCAGCTCACAAGTTACCATAGCCATGACCCTATATTCAGTCTTAGCTGAAGATCTTGATACTGTTAATTGCTTCTTAGCTTTCCAAGATATTAATGCATCTCTTAGAAATACAGAGTACCTAGTGACTGACCTTCGTGTCTTATTATATCCACGCCATTCTGCATCTACAGGGAAGATTAATCCTTGTCCAGTAGTTCCTTTCAGATACCTAAGTACCATGTGTTCTGCTTTAAGACGATTTTCTGTTGGACAATCCAGAAATTGAATTAATTGTAGAACAGCAAATGCAATATCAGGCCTTATGATGGCAAAATATACAAACTTCCCAATCAACCTTCTATACTGTGTCACATCAGGTAACAAGTCAGAATCATTGTGAGTCAAGGCTGTATGTGCTCCCATAGGACTCCTGGCAGGTTTGGAGTTCAAGAAGCCTGCTTGCTCTAAGAGCTCTAGAGTATACTTCCTCTGATTGATATATATGCCCCCCTCAGCCATGGCAACCTCAATGCCAAGAAAAAATTTTAAATCACCAAGATCTTTGATTTGAAATTCATGATGTAGTGCCATTTTGATGTCCTGAATGAGCTCTACATTGTCACAAGTAACAATGATGTCATCTACATAAACAAGCAATATGATCAAGGAAGTATCAACTGACTTGGTAAACAAAGTATAGTCACACTTGGACTGTGTGAACCCCTGGCTTAACAGAAAGGCAGTAAGAATGACATTCCACTCTCTGCTTGTCTGCTTTAACCCATAAAGTGATTTCTTCAATTTGTATACCATATCTGCCTTAAGGAGATCTAGTCTAGGGGGTGGAGACATGCAGATCTCTTCGTGGAGATCTGCATGTAGGAAAGCATTATTGGCATCCATCTGATGAATGTACCACCTCCTTCTAGCTGCAAGTTCTAAAACTATCCTTACTGTTGTCATCGTGGCAACAGGAGAAAAATTATCCTGGTAATCAATCCCATACTCGTGAGTGTAACCCTTGGCTACAAGTCTAGCCTTGTACCTGTCTATACATCTATCCGGCCTGTACTTAATTTTATACACCCATTTGTTAGACCGTGCACCTGCAATAAACACCACTAAAGGGGGGAGTGAATAGTGGTTAGCGGAAATTACACTACTACCCTTGAAAAAATCCCCTTTGAAAACAGAATCTGAAACTACCTCAGATTAAGAACCCGTTTTTGCGAAATTCAAAAATCCTTATACACAACTCCAAAGATTATGAAAAGTTTCAAAACTTAACTTCAATGTGTTAACAAGACTCTGTCCAAATATCAGATAAAAATAAGATCGTTTGTCTCTTCAAACAAATAAAAAAATTCAGATGGTCAATCTTGACAGAATTGAATAAAATGTTGCTGAAATTAAAACACGTGTTTCTCTTTGAATACTAAACCAAAAAGGTTGAAATTTATATCAAAACATTCCTTATGATGTCTAGTTTATATTTCCAAAAGGCCCTGACCTTAAATAATTCTTGATTAATACAGAATTCAAGTTTTCTCAAAACTGGTCAGGTTGCAGCCAGATTGGAGCAGTTACCTTGCAAAGACTGAGAGACCAACTTTTCCTTGCTCAAATCAAGTGATTCTTTTTGAAAATGAAATTTAACAGTCTGAAGTAATAACTCCACCAAAAATCATGAATTTTGAAAGTGTTTAGATATTTTTTCAAATCATGAGAAGTTGTGTGAAAACTGTAGTAAAGACGGACAGAAAACAGAAATGTAGAAACAAGACAAGAACACCGAGGATTTATACTGGTTCGGTCAATGTGACCTACTTCAGTCCCAAGAAACACCTTTGCTTGGATTTCACTATGGTATGAATCAAATTACAACAATAACCATGCTTGATCATTGAGCTATACACCAACCCTATTCAAGACTAGGATGAACAACTTCTATACAACACTTAGTTGCAACCCCTCTACCACCTATTGATGTAGCCTTATAGAATTGGCTAATCAATCTTGCAAATGAAGCTCAAGAGGCTTGTAGCTTTAACAAATATAACAAGAACACTTTGCTACAAAGAATGAAACAAGAACAACAAGAAGAAGATGATAGCTAGACAAATCAACAAATGCTTTCAAGTGAGCTTCAGTGTGTTCTATCTTCTTCACCTTTGCCTCCTATTTATAGTGTGAAGTGAGCCTTGGAGATAAGAATGCACATGTGTCACCATCTTCATCATAAATCTTAAGTGTCTTCACATCATTGGTTGGCCTTGTACACTTGGCAACATAAAACAAAATAATTGGTCCACCTTGCATCAACATGTTGGCCGAAATTTACACCTTGGCATGTCATAATTATCTTTTGCAAAATGAAGATAATAAGAGGGATAATGCCACAAGAATACCTCAACTCTAGGCTTGAAAATAGGGCATGTGAAGGCTGAAAGTTTGTGTAGGATCTGCAAGGCACCACTAGAAGGGGGGGTTGAATAGTGGGTGCGGAAAATGTGGTTTTTAAAATAGTTTTAAACCAAAAACCCAACTTCTGAAAACAATTTCTGTTTTCAGGACCAGTTTTAAAACGTTTTTGTAACTAGGTTGCAGGTCTTCAAAAATTCTGAAATTTTGAGAGAACTTATCCTCAAATGTTATGAGTGTCTCCTAAATATTTCAGATTTAAATTCAACCTCTAACTTCTTCAAAATTTGTTGGTGGTCAGATTGTGAGAATCTGCCAAAAACGGTAGACTATTTTCAAAAATTTATTCCTATTTTTTCGTAACTCCAAATTCTCTGAAATTTTAACCAATAACCCCTTATATGTTATATTCAAATGGGTTGAAACAGTTTTGAAAAAGTCTTTTGGGAAGTTAGTCAATAACTATCAAAGTCTCAACCTTTGCAAGCCTGAAAATTAGACTGCACTAGTCTCAGAACTTTGAACGTTTGAGTGACATATACTTGTCCAAAAGGGTAGAAACTTGTGCCAAATTAACCTTAAGACGTGCGGCTATTATTCTGGAAAGGTTCATAATTTTTGAACAGCGTTTACTATTTTTACGAACGTAATCAAAAAGGATAAAAAGTGCTGAAACAGAATATAAGTGCTGAAAGTAAATGACACCGAGAATTTTATACTGGTTCGGTTATAAACAACCTACTCTAGTCTTCGAGGAACACCTTCCTCTGTTCACACTAATCACACAATACAAAAACACCTTACCACAGGGTTGATGGAGTTAAACACCAACTCCAACCCTTTACAAACCTTGTACGTGAATACAATTGTCACGAACACCACCACCTTGTACGATTGAAGATTGATCACACCTTGATCAATCCTTTACAAAGATAAAGAATATGTGGTGGTCTAAGATAAGCCTATTCAAGAATATGAATGTAAGTACAATAGGCTTTTGGAAAGAAGAAAGAAAGAGAGTGTAGAAGGCTAGAACACTTCTGATCTTTGAATTTGCAACTCTTGTTCTTATCTTTGTTTTGCTCTTCTTCCTTCTTTTTAACAAGTCTTGGCCGCCCCCTTTGGTGTCTTCCCCTCTTGAAAATTATCTTCTAAGTCATTGGGAGAATGTGTGGCATCATTGTGACATGATCTTGCTTGCTTGACACCTCCTCATTGGATGATCATTTAACTTTTGCTTACTTGGCACTCATTGATTGGTTGAATATTGTCATCATTTGATGATTAGGAAAATCTGAGAATTCCACTAAAAAATATGCCAAAATCATCATAAAACAATTACCATAACTTCCAAGATCATCACATAAATTAAGCAAGATAATTTCCTCACAAAATTGATGATAAAATCGGCCATTACTAGACTTGACATGCTGAAATTTCAGCATGTGACACATGGATGTTTATTTCAAATTGTTGCCAAATTTTCTTTGATTTTTCTATTAAAAATAAATCACCAATTAGTAGACAATATTATCAACAATTTTGGCAATAACATTTGACAATAACATGGCCAAAATTCGGCCTAGATACATTCATACATATGTTGAAATTTTTCAGCATGTGTGATATTCAAAATATCACAATTTACGAATTCATATCTTATTCAAATTACTTCCAATTTTCCTTCAATTAATCACATATTTCAAGACATAAAATATAGGCTCATCAATGGTAGAAATTTCGGCCACCACATTAGTGCACATGCTTAATTTTCAGCATGTGTTACAATTGTGACAAAATTCGAAACATTACCTTTTGTAGCTTCTTTCTTTAAGTCACCAATTTTGTATGCTTCATTCTTGACCAATCATTATGCCAACTAGGCTCCACATATGCTCCATTTCAGCCGGAATAGCTGTGTATGATTGTATATGCATGTGCTGAATTTTATTTTTGCAAACTTTGTAAATAGTGCACCTTTAATAATACACACATGGTATATTCCAATCAGCCCTTAACTTAATTTTCAAGAACACTTTAAGATGTATTACATATGTAAAAAAAAGTCTAGATACATGTTGTATGATGTGCCAAAAACATTCCATGTGTTGTGCTCGTAGAAAACCGAATTTTCGATGTTTATCGATTACCCGATTTTTCTCGAATTAAATTCCAAATTTTTGCACATGATATATATATTATGTTACACATAATATACATAACATAAACTTAAATATTCAGCTTATAAGGCTGATTAAAGTGGCGCCATTTACATGTGACAAAATTGACATTGGAATCTCCATAATTTGGCCTTAATGTGAGGTGATTTGTGTGTGTCAAAATGGAATGATTTTATGGCTGGAAATAACATCATATGCACGAAAATTATAATGATTTTTGAGGTGTAGGGGCTGTCCATCTATTTATGGCAAGTACGTGACACGTCAGCGAAGTTTCGGTATTCGCCCGATACGACAATTTTCGGTTTAGAACCTTTTAATGTGTCGTATTTAATTGGTCATCACCATGACTTATATCATATAATATAAGACCTGAGTATACTCATAAATATGAGTTAAGTATGGTGGTGTGACGTTAATGTACGTACGTAAAATATATAACGTGTCGGTAGTATGTTGGAATACATGTGTATGTGCCTTTTTCAAAAAATCGGAAAATGTATATATTTATGTATATATGGCCGTGTATATGTGTGGTGAGAGGAGGAGGAGACTTTCCTTTCTTAGTCTTGTTGCCTTTGTGCCTTGTCCAAATGTAGCTTCCTTTAGTGAACTACTTAGTTTAATTAACTAAGTACTTCACTTAATGAACTAGTTTAGTTCATTAATGGTGGCACCTGAAAATAGTATAAACACAACAAATGTTTTCCATTTGATGTAAGCTTTAAAGCTTCATGGCTCGTCAGTACGGTAACATTATATATGAACTATATAAGGCAAGTAATATGCAATATATCATGCACATTTATCTCACACACGTTGTTAAGCTCATTTAAATATATATTTTGAAATCACTCAAACCCCTTTTTCTCTACAGTTTGACCCCAAAATCAGCCATTTTCAACCATGTGGCCGTTGGCTACATATTCAAAATTTCCAATCCAAGTTAGCAACTTTTGCCAGCTAGCCTCTTTTTGATTTGTCCACTTGTCACCAAGCCATAAAATGAATAATATATCACCTCCGCCTGAATATGGACGTTTTTGAGCATATAAAGAAGAATATCAACTCAGATTTTTGAAGAAGAAATCACCAAATAATAATTTACAAGATTATGTCAACATGTAACACCAAAATTCTCAATATTTCTTGTATGTTGTGATCATTTGCACACCTTTAACATCACTGAATTCTATGCAAAATGGTGACAAAAATACTCCAATAATATATAGAAGAGAGCCTTCAAGAAAGAAATAGAATGTGACATCACAACTCGTCACATATCCCGCTATAGTCAATAATATCATCATGTGAGAGAAATAAAATAAGGCCAGCATATAGTCTTCAAAATAATCACATCTCCACTCCAGAATGATGATAAGGATATACTCGAGAGATTCCTTGAGTAAAAATACCAAAAATACCCTCAGGGGTGAAATGACCAAAATGCCTCTAGTGAGAGAAAACTTCATAAATGACCTTGACGGTCAAAAATGACTATTATAACACCTTTTTCATGATGAATAAGATAAGAATATGTCCTTGAAGTATTTCCACCATACCATGTTCCTACAAAACTCAAAATACTAATTTTGTCCTTTTTGTAAGTTGTAGAAACTTCCAAAGCACATTAGTCACAATGTATTTATAAACATCAAAAACATATAATATCCATATAATGAACATGTATAAATCATGTACAAATGTAAACAACCACTTTATCACACTTTAGAAAAATATTCCTAAAAACCCTAGACATCGATTGCTCGATGCCTCACAGTGAGTTTCAGAATTTTTCTCCGACCTACATCGATCGATTAAAGTGAGGGACCGATGTACATCGATGTGTCTCAGGTTTAGAGATCGATGTCTCACAGTAAGGTCTTGAACTTTCAATGCCTTACATAGATTGATTGATGTGAGAGATCGAAGTACATCGATCGATCGAAGTACAACAACCTAAGAGATCGATGTCAACTTTTCAATTTTTAATCACATATAACACCGTGTATGATATTTTTAAGTATTTACCAATTAAAATCATGATTTTGAAAATTACCCAAACATATTTCTCAACATTCTCCCCCTTTTGAATGATTTTCAAAATAACCTAACATGATTTTAATGTCACAACTCTTTACCCATTGTTTATCATAAATCTACTAAATACCTCACCAATTACTAAATGTTTCACCAAATTTGTACCAATTGTTTTAAAAACCAATTACCAACTAGTTACCAATTGTTTTCATCAATTCTCATGTATTCATGTGATCCTCCTCAAATTATACTCTCCCATTTAACTTATGCACCAAAACGTATACCAATTGAATCTTAGCATATTATTCAACCAAATCATGACTCACCTACTAAAATCATGTTCTTATTCTATCTCCCCATTTATTTTGCAAGTCATGCAAAAGATAAAACTATGCAATGGTATCGTAAGTCATCATACCTAACTTGGCTCGTAAGTTTTCAAAATTGGCTTGATTAAGGGGTTGGGTGAAGATGTCAGCTATTTGATGATCAGTTCTTATATGGTTTATACTATATCCTCATTTTGAACATGACCTCAAAGGAAGTGGTATCGCACCTCAATGTATTTGGTCTTAGAATGAAGTACCAGATTCCGTGAAAGATTGATCACACTTGTGCTATCACAGAAAATTGGAATCTTATTCATTTTAATGCCAAAATCACTAAGTTGTTGTTTAAACCAAAGTATTCGGGTAGTGCATAAACTCAAGGCTATATACTCAGCCTCAGTTGTAGAAAGAGCTACACTAGCTTGCTTTTTAGAAAACCAAGAGATCAAGTTGGTTCCTATGAATTGAATCGTACCGCTAGTAGATTTTCTATCTAATATGCAACCACCATAATCAGCATCACTATATGCATGTAATTCCAACTTAGCGTTTCTATCATACCAAAGTTCTAAGTGAGGTGTGTGTTTAAGATCTTTTTCACTGCATGGTAATGAGATACCTTAGGACAAGATGGAAACCTAGCACACATACACACATTAAACATGATATCAGGTCTTGACGCGGTAGTATGACAATGATCCAATCATAGACCTATATAGTGAGTCATCAAAAGGTTTACCATTTTCATCCTTATCTAGTTTGATGCTAACACTCATGGGTGCAGGTGTAGGTTTCAACTCTTCAATGTCAAACTTCTTAATCATATCATTGGCATACTTAAGTTGGCGAATGTGAATTCCTTGAGGGGTTTTTTTGATTTGAAGTCCTAAGAAATAATTCAACTCTTCCACCATTGACATTTCATATTCTGACTTCACACACTCTTCGAAATCTTTTACTAAGGTAGGGTTGTTTGAACCAAAGATTATATCATCTACGTATTTTGAACTATTAATAAATTATTATCTTTTCTTCTTAGAAATAATGTGTTGTCTATGGTTCCCTTTGATAATTATTTGCAATAAGAAAGTTTGCAAATCTATCATACCAAGCTCTTGGAGCTTGTTTCAAACCATATAAAGCTTTTTTAAGCTTGTACACATGGTTAGGATTCTTTGGATCTTCGAATCTAGGGGGTTGTTTGACAAACACCTCTTATAGGATGTATCCATTCAAAAACACACTCATGACATCCATTTGGAAGAGTTTAATGTTGATTACACTTGCAATGGCAAGTAACAATCTAATTGCTTCTAGTCGTGCAACGGGTGCAAAGGTTTCTTCATAATTTATTCCTTCTTGTTGATTATAACCTTGTGCGACTAGTCTAGCCTTGTTTTATGCGATGTTTCCTTGTTCATCCAGTTTATTTCTAAACACCCATTTTGTTCATGTTACAGACTTATTTCCGTGTTTAGGTACTAAATCCCACACGTCGTTCCTTGTGAATCAGTTCAATTCCTGATGCATGGCATCTATCCAATATATATCATCTAAGGATTCCTTTACATTCTTAGGTTCTAAGTGTGAGATTAAACTATGTCCTTCAAGTTGACTTAATTTTCTACGTAATCTAACCCCAACACTTGGATCCCCAATGATTAACTTTTTAAGGTGCCACCAATTTCTAGATTGACTAGGTTCACCCTCATCTTGTTCAAATGTTTCATTTGTATGAACATTATCGTATGTAACTGGATCATTAGTAGTATTATCTCCCAATTGCAAAGTTTCTTCATTTATTTCATCTAAGGGTTCATGCATATCTTGTTCAAGGAGAGTTGATTCTAGATGATCAAGTACATGCTCAAGTAATATATCATCATCATCAAACATATTTTCAACATTATTCTGATGTTTATGCTGACTTTTATCACTAACTTCAAATCATGCATTTTCATTGAATTTCACATGTATAGATTCAATTATTTTTCTAGATGCAAGATTATAACACATATATGCTCTTGAATTAGTTGAATAACCAACAAATGCATTCAATAGACTTTTGTTCAAACTTATCTAGATTATCCTTAGTGTTCAACACAAAACTTTTACAACCAAAAACTTTAAGATAATCTACTTTAGGTTGTCTATTTTTTAACAATTCATAAGGTGTTTTATTCAATTTCTTTCTAATAGAAAGCCTATTTATAATATAGCATGCACAACTGACAGCTTCAGCCCATAAATATTTGGTAATTTATTTTCACATAACATTGTTCTAGCAACTTCTTGAATCGTTCTATTTTTACGTTCAACAACTCCATTGAGTTGTGGTGTTCTAGGTGGTCAGAATTCGTGTTTAATTCCATATAATTCATAAAACTTGATTACATCTTTGTTTAGAAGTCCTCCACCTCTTTCACTTCTAATTCTTTTAACATTTTCTTCCAATATATTTTCAAGTTGCTTAATAAGAGTTTCGATTGCTAATGGAGCATCGTCTTTGTGTGTTAAGAACAATGTCCATGTGTAGCGTGAGTGATCATCTACTATGACACACACATAGTAGTGTCCACCTAGACTTCTTGTCCTACTTGGACTAAATAAGTCTAAGTGAAGCAATTCTAGTACATGACTAGTACTCACTTCATGTTTCAGTTTTAATGTTTCTTTAATGTGTTTTCCTTTAATGCATGTTTCACACATTTGAAAATTATCTAAGTCTAACTTAGGCATTCCTCTAATTAAATTCTTCTTAGATAATTTCTTAATGGTTGAAATTTCTATATGGCATAATCTTCTATGCCATAAATTCACATCTAAGTCATGTTATATTAAAAAATTAACCTTAGCATCTAACATGTTATCTAAGGTAAGCGTATAAATTTTGACATCCCTATTTCCCTTTAAAACAATTTCTCCTTTTTTATTTATTATATCACAAGAATTAGGAAGAAAAGAAACAGTATATCCACCATCTATAAGTTGAGAAATACTTAATAAATTATAATAAAGATTACTTACTAACAACACATTTTGTATTTGAAATGTGTTAGGGTCCCCAATTGTTCTTTTTCCAACAACTTGTCCTTTGTTGTTGTCGCCGAATGTTACCTTTCCTCCATTCTTTATATGTTTCAACTCGGTGAACAGTTTGGGGTTGGTTGTCATATGCCGTGAACATCCACTATCTAAAAACCATTTAGTTTTTAGATTCTTTGACTTTGCCTCCCTCTTGCATTCCTTGCGATTTTCCTACAATGGAGACAAAGTTTTAGGTACCCTTTACTTGGGTCTTTGAATGTTAGGGACACCATCCTTGTTTATATATCCTTTGGGTATCCAAACTTGGATGTACCTTTTTGGCACATTTTTAGCATAGTTATAATTTGAAAAATAAGGAGAATTAGCATATTCATTCCATGAAGATGCATTGTTATACATGTTGTACCTTGGTTTATAATTTTTATAGGATAGCTGAATTTGATAGTGTGTATAAGGCATGTGATTTTGTTTCTTGAATGGTGTCATGTATGTATGTTCATATGCATTTCTATACGACTTATATGAGTGTTGGATATACTTAGGTTCATAATAAGTTGGATGCATTTTATTATGTGTAGTTGATTTGTATACATGTAGGCACAATTTCTAGGTTATCTAGATGCAAATTTTTGCCTAGTTGCACGTTTATATGTGTGTACATTTGTGGATGCTTGTTGTATATTTGCCTTAGAATAAACAGAAGGAGTAGAAGAAGATGCAGCAGGCAAAGTTGATTTCGTTGTATTATATGGCATTTTTGTACTAGATGAGACAAACTTAGCCTTTTTATCTACTTCGGCATTTTCTTCTTCATATCCTAACCTAGTTTTATTATTTCCATATTTTTGTGATGATATAAGTGTATCTAACATATTTGCACCGGTTTTAAATTGTTCAAACATTTTTTCTAAGGTAAGTTTGGAAGGTTTAAGTTGTACTATTTCATTTTCACAACTTTCTACCTTAGATTTCAACATGCTATTTTCAGTTTTTAGTGTATGTTCATTTTTCCTATATAATTCAATTTTAACTTCTAAAGAATCAAGAGTATTAGTAGACTCTTGTTTAAAAGGTTCTAATTGATCAGAAAGCTCCAAGTTGGATGTCTTCGACTTGTCGTTTTCTTTAATTAGTATCTTCTTTTCTTTAGATAGCCTCTTAAAGTGAGCATCCATTCTTAAAAATTCTTCATACATTTCATCAAATGTCATGTCACTATCAGAATCATCATCAGAAGAAGAACTTACCTCGTTGCATATGAAACAGACTTGAGCTTCCTCAGTGTCAGATTCTGAGTTGGATGAGTCACTCCATGTGCTCACCTTCATTGCTCATTTGCCTTTCCTTGGTTTAGTCTCCTTTGCCTTTGATTTTTGCGTCTCCTTTTCTTGTTTTTTGTTGTTGTTGTTATTATTATTATTATTATTATTATTATTATTATTATTATTATTATTATTATTATTATTATTATTATTATTATTATTATTATTATTATTATTATTATTATTATTATTATTATTATTATTATTCTTGTTGTTGTTGTTAGCATTTTTCTTTGTCAGAAAATCATAAGAGATGTATCCTTTTTGACCACATTTATAACACTTTAACTCTTTATTATACCATTGGTTGTTATTAGCGTTATTTTTCTTAGGTTGAGAAGAAGAAGAAGAAGATCGTTGTCTATTCTTATTAGGACGTTTAAAAAACTTTCTAAGGTTTCTAGCTATCAATATCAAGTCATCATCTAATTCAGTATCACAATTACTATCATCATTATTTGTATGTGATTTAGTTGATTTGAAAGCTATTGACTTACCAGATGATTTAGATGACTCGGACTTCCGTTGTTTTAGTTTTACCTCGTATACTCTTAGTGAGCCTATCAATTCGTCCATTTTTGTGATCGATTTCGTTTCTTCAATTGACGTGACCATTGGATCCTATTCAGTAGGAAGGCTTCGCAGCACCTTTTGAATCTTTTCATTGTTCGTGAATGATTTTCCTAAAGCTTCAAGGGCATTAAAAATGTCAGTAATCCTCAAATCCATAGATGTTATGGATTCGTTTGGCAACATTTTGAAAGATTCAAGCTCAGTCATAAGCATGTCTATTTTTGATTCTTTTATACATCGCTTGTACCTTCATGCTTTAATACAAGTGATTTCCACATGTCGTGTGCACTTATGTAATTTGAAATATCTGCTTCAAAAGTCGTAAGTCCATTCAAAAGTAATTGCATAGCTTTAGCATTTATAGACATTTTCTTTTATCTTCTGATGACCATTCACTTGTATATTTTTCAACCTCTTGTGTGACTCCACTAACTTGTACAATTTTCATTGGAATGTACAGCTCATCTTCAACTATAGACCATAAATCGATGTCTATAGCCATAAAGAATAGTCTCATTCTTAGTTTCCAATGAACAAAATTATTACCATCGAAAAGAGAAGGACGTTGTGTGGACATACCTTCCAACTCACCTTTGTGAGAAACTATGGCCATTGTATGTACTTTTGTTTTGAGATTAGCAGGCTACTTTGAAATATTGTTTCTTGGCCTTATGTTGTTTGCACAGTGTTGAATCTTGCTTCTTTGAGTGGTGTAGACCTGGCTCTGATACCAATTGTTGGATCATGCACCTGCAATAAACACCACTAGAGGGGGGTAAATAGTGGTTAGCAGAAATTACACTACTACCCTTGATAAAAATCCTCTTTGAAAACAGAATCTGAGACTACCTCAGATTCGGAACCTGTTTTTGAAAAATTCAAAAATCAATTTTCAGAACTTAACTTCAATGTGTTAACAAGACTATGTCCAAATATCAGATCATTTGACCTTTCAAACAAATAAAAAGATTCAGATGGTCAATCTGGACAGAATTGAAAAAAATGTTGCTGAAATTGAAAAACGTGTTTCTCTTTGAATACTTAACCAAAAATGTTGAAATTTATGTCAAAACACTCCTTAGGATGTCTAGTTTATATTTCTAAAAGGCCCTGACCTTGAGCAATTCTTGATTATACATAATTCAAGTTTTCTCAAAACTGGTCAGGTTACAGCCAAATTTGAGCATTTACCTTGCAAAGACTCAAAGACCAACTTTTCCTTTCTCAAATCAAGTGATTCCTGTTGCAAATGAAAGCTAACAACATGAAGTATAACTCCACCAAAAATTACAAATTTTGAAAGTGTTTAGCTATTTTTTCAAATCGTGAGAAGTTGTGTGAAAACTGTAGTAAAAACGGACATAAACACCTTTCCTTGGATTTCACTATGGTATGAATGAACTTACAACAATAACCAAGCTTGATCCTTGTGTTATACACCAACCCTATTCAAGAATTGGATGAACACCTTCTATGCAACACTTAGTTGCAACTCCTCTACCACCTATTGATGTAGCCTTATAGAATTAGCTAATCAATCTTGCAAATGAAACTCAAGAGGCTTGTAGCTTCAACAAATACAACAAGAACATCTTTGCTACAAAGAATGAAACAAGAACAACAACAAGAAGATGATAGCTAGACAAATCAACAAATGCTTTCAAGTGAGCTTCAAGTGTGTTTCATCTTCTTCACCATTGCCTCCTATTTGTAGTGTGAAGTGAGCCTTGGAGATAAGAATACACATGTGTCACCATATTCATCATCAAGCTTAAGTGTCTTCATATCATTGGTTGGCCTTGTACACTTGGCAACATAAAGCAAAATAATTGGTCTACCTTGGCATCAACATATTGGCCGAAATTTACACCTTGGCATGTCATAATTATCCTTTGCAAAATGAAGATAATAAGAGGGATAATGCCACAAGAATACCTCAACTTATAAGCTTGAAAATAAGGCATGTGAAGGCTGAAAGTTTGACCCCAAAATCAGCCATTTTCAACCATGTAGCTATTCAAAATTTTCAATTTTTCCAAGTTGGCAACTTTTGCCAACTAGCCTCTTTTTGATTTGTCCACTTGTCACCAAGCCATAAAATGAATAATATATCATCTCCACCTGAATATGGACGTTTTTGAGCATACATAGAAGTATATCAACTCAGATTTTTGAAGAAGAAATCACCAAATAATAATTGACAAGATTATGTCAACATGTAAAACCAAAATTCCCAATAATTCTTCTTGTATGTTGTGATTATTTGCACACCTTGAACATCACTAAATTCTCTGTAAAATGATGATAAATATACTCCAATAATATATAGAAGAGATCCTTCAAGAAAGAAATAGAGTGTGACATCACAACTCATCACATATCCCGTTATAGTCAATAATATCATCATGTGAGAGATAATATAAGGCCACCATATAGTCTTCAAAATAATCACATGTCAACTCCATAATGATGATAATAATATACTCAAGAGATTCTTTGAGTAGAAGTACCAGAAATACCCTCAGGGGTGAAATGACCAAATTGCCCCTGGTGAGAGAAAACTCCAGTAATGACCCTGACGGTCAGAAATGAATATTATAACACCTTTTTCATGATGAATAAGATAAGAATATGTTCTTGAAGTATTTCCACCATACCATACTCCTAAAAACTCAAAATACCAATTTTGCCCTTTTTGGTAAGTTGTAGAAACGAGTTAATTGCACCTGGTATCCATTCTTTTCCACAAAGTTTTAAGTAGCATCCAATGTTTCATGAAACACACTTGCCATCCAGACTTATAGGGTTAATAGACACCTGGCATCCAGATGACCTGCTTGTCGACCGTTGACCGCAGAAATCGACCTTTGACCGGATTTAACCCTACTTTTAACCTGACTTTAACCAAGGTTTAGGATCAATAAAATAATAAATTCAAAAAAAATTAAAAGTTTAAGAAAAAATAATTCAAAAATAAAAAAGAAAACCCCCACTCCCGCCATCCACCCCCCAGCCCCCGCCCCACCCCATCCCCCCACAATCGACCTCACTCCCCTATCTTCCTCCATCTTGGGGTGAAAGACCGACGGATCCCGATCAAGCTGTGATCTTGGCAAATGGGTTCTTGAAAAAAATCTCCGGTTCTTGTTCCAATTTACCGGAATTTCTACATTCCTGCGTCTCCAATTTTGGCGGGAAACGGGAGTGGTAGAGTGAAAAAGGAGAGAGGCCGGTGTTTTAGCAGGATGAAATTTGCAGTTGCTGATACATGTGTTCATATTTGACATCAGAGTTCCAAAAAGAGATCCAAATACGTGACCCAAAAGAACCAGTTTTATTACATCTTACCATGATTGCCAACAAGAATTCAAAGGGTTCACCGAATAGTCAAAGATAGCAAAACAGAAACATAAAGATGAAGATCCAGCCACTTCCGATCAGCACCTTTACGCATCATTGCTAGTTGAAAAACCTCTACTGGTAACCTCCGCCAACGGCATTATAATCTTCTTCGACTTTCGCAATCAGGTAAGGCGTAGGGAAATCACCTACTCCAAAAGATTTTTCCTTCATCATCTTCTCCACGTCAGCTTTCTTCAACACGGTCCGCGTAATCGGGGGGCGATTGCGGCGCTGATCCCTAGAGAAGTACTTGATGTCATAAACTGTCTCAGGATTGGAAGTGGGTATGATAGCCCCAGCGGTGATGGTGGCTGGGCAGTGGACACGATACTCCGTCGCCTTGGGAACTGCTTCTTTGTACTCCAGAGATGCGCAAGGTCCGGTGATCTCCCATGGCTTCTTAATGTATCGTTTTACTGATTGGATGAAAGATTTGGCTGCTGAGGCCATCAAGGTGGTTTTATCTGAGAGATCTCCGGAGGAAACACGGATGGTAGAGACGGGAAATATAGAAGCACGAGAGGCCGGTGTTTTTCGTGAACGGAAGTGATGGTTGAAAGAAAGTGGAATTAACCATGGTTTGAAAATTTTGGGCCCCAAGTGGGTGAAAAGTGAAAAATAAAAGGAAAATTGCTAAAAACCGCCTATAGTAGGTGATTTCCCGGTTGCCGGATGCCAGGTGTCTATTAACCCTATAAGTCTGGATGGCAAGTGTGTTTCATGAAACATTGGATGCTACTTAAAACTTTGTGGAAAAGAATGGATACCAGGTGCAATTAACTCTTGTAGAAACTTCCAAGGCATATTAGTCACAATGTATTTATAAACATCAAAAACACATAATATCCATATAATGAACATGTATAAATCATGTACAAATGTAAACAACCACTTTATCACGTTTTAGAAAAATATTCCTAAAAACCCTAGACATCGATCGATCGAAGTGCCTCAGCTTCAGAGGTCGATGACTCACAGTGAGTTTCAGAATTTGTCTCTGATCTAAATCGATCGATCAAAGTGAGGGTCCGATGTACATCGATCGATCGATGTGTCTCAGGTTTAGAGATCGATGTCTCACAGTAAGGTCTTGAACTTTCATTGCCTTACATAGATTGATCGATATGAGAGATCGAAGTACATCGATCGATCAAAGTACATCGATCGATCGAAGTACAACAACCTGAGAGATCGATGTCAACATTTTCAATTTATAATCACATATAACACTACGTATGATATTTTTAAGTATTTACCACTTAAATTCATGACTTTGAAAATTATCCAAACATATTTTTCAACACCATTTACAGCCAATAGGTGTCTTGCCCTTAGGAAGTGGCATGAGATCCAAGGTATGATTGCTTTCCAATGCTGCTAACTCCTTGGCCATAGTTGCCTGCCATTTAGGTGAACTAACTGCCTATGCATAAGATTTAGGTTATACATGTTGACCAATTAATGCAAATGCTTTGTACTGTGGAGCTAGCAAATCATAAGACATGTAGTTATGAAAAGAATGTGGTGAGTGAACTTATATGTGGGAAAAACATTGGAAGAGGATACTTGATTAAACTGGTAGTCTTGTAAATAAGATGGGGGTTGTTTGGCTCGCTGAGGTCTTAGAGATGCTGGCAAGGGAGAATTTAATTTGGAGTATTGAACATGCCTTATAAGGAAATAGGCAGGTCAATCACTATATTACCAAGCGTTGGTTGTGATGTAATCATGGGGCTACCTTGTAGAGGAGTTGTTGGACTGTGGGTTGCTGTGCATTGATTGGGTGCTTGATCAGGTGGAGCATTATGAGGTGATAGAGATACTGGAGGAATCGTATCAGGTACATATGATGTAGCTGGGTCATATGGTATTGAGGACGTGAAATTATAGGTGTTTGAAGGGTAAATTGGAGAAGGAGGTAGAGCATGCTGAGAGTTTGGATGTGAGATAGGTGTTGATGATGAGGAAAGGGAAATGTACCTTCAAAAAGGTAACATCTCTAGAAATATACACAGACTTGGTTTGAAGGTCTGGTAATATAAAGCCTTTTGTTGTATGTCAGAGTCCCAGAAACACACTCTTCTTGCCCCTAGGAGCAAACTTATCTTTGTGGGGTTGGTTATCTGTCCCAAAGGCTAAGCATCCAAACACTTTGAGGTTATCATAAGCAGGAGGAGCATTATGTAAAAGCTCATGGGGTGTTTTCTGATGGAGGATAGGAGAAGGAGTTATATTTATAAGATACACTGAGTGTTGGACGCAAAAGCCCCAGTAAGGAAAAGGCAAGTTAGACTGAAACCTTAAAGCCCTTGCCACTAATAAGATGTGCTGATGCTTTCACTCAACAATGTCATTTTGTTGAGGAGTATGAGGACAATATGTCTGATGTACAATGCCAAGAGATGAATAAAATGAAGGCATATTAAATTCTTGCCCATTGTCTGTTCTTATAACTTTGATATGTGTATTAAACTTGACAGAAACATAATGACAAAAACTTTGAACAATAGATCTAGCTTGTGACTTTGACTTCTTCAAATAAATCTAACAGTATCTGCTGTAATCATCAACAACTGTGAGAAAATTTTACTGTTTATATATGGTACAATATTTGTAAGGTCCCTATATGTCTATGTGTACAACAGCAAAGGGTGAAGTATGGGAAAGGGGACCTTTTTTGCTTAGCTAAAAGACAAATGGTACATTGATATTCTTGGTTTGGGATTAGTACATTAGGATGAACTTTATGTATTTCTTTGATTCTTGATGCTGACATATGACCAAGTCTTGAATGCCACGTCATAGACTCAGAAAGCTGAACAGATAAGGGTTTGAAAGATGTAAGGTGAGGGTGAGAGGAAGAAACAGCTGTAACTTTCAATGTCCCTTGAAAATGGTATAGTCCTTGACAAGCTTCAGCTGAACCAATCATCTTCTTGGTCTTTAGATCTTGAATCATACACATGTTTGAGTAGAAAGAAATCTGAATGGTATGGAATTGTGTCAATTTACTCAAAGAAATCAGATTAAATGTAAACGTAGGGACATGGAATGTGTCATTGAGGGTCAGATCATTGTTTACCCTTACAGTACCAATGTGGGTGATAGAGGCAATGGATTTATCAGAGAGTTTGACAGAAATATTAGAGACTGGTGAGTAAGAATCAAAGAGATGTATACATGAGCATATATGGTCACTAGCTCCAGAGTCCAAAATCTAAATGTTTAAGTTTTGTAAAACAGCAATACGTGACAACTTACCAGGGTCAATAGCCATCTGAGCTGACATCACAGCATGGGAGGAGTTAGCCATGCTGGCTACATCACTGATGTTCTTGCCTCCTTTACTAATATGTTACTGTAACATGTTCACAATTTGTGCAAACTGCTCTGGGTAAACACAGGCTGGGACAACACAGACCCTGACTCTTGATCACAAGAATTGCAAGATTCATGATAACTCAGTTCTCCTTGACCAGCTACTTCATTAAACTGCTGGTCTCCACCTTCAACGTTCACCATATTCACATGTCCTATGGGCTTAAACCCTGGTGGATATCCATGTTTTTTATAACATCTATCTATTGTGTGACCAGGCATATTACAAAATGTACAGAATGGAACTCTAGTATTATTCTTTCCTATCTTGGAGTCTCTCTCCTAATTCCTCTGCCTGCACTTCTTGATGCAACCATATTCATTCCTTTATTACCTGAACCTCTATAGCCATTTGAGTTAAGCTCAGACCCGTAATTGACATTCATAATAGCAGAAGAATTGTTAACAAATGGAATTTGAGAATGAGTTCCAAAATACAATAGCTTCCTCTCAAGTTTAACATCCATGGCAAAAGCAGTTTTTAAGTCAGGAAGGGGTGCTGTCAACATGATTTGAGACTTAACTTCTTCGAAGTCATTGTTCAACCTTTTCAAAAACTTAATGACACAATCATCCTCTATAAATTTGCTAATAGAACCACTAACATTACAGGTGCACCTTCTGCAAGTGCATACGGGAATTGATTTCAGAACCGACAACTCCTCCGAAATCCCCTTCAATTTCGTATAATATTCTGTTACCGTCATATTATTCTGCTTAACTCCATAAAATTCTTCTTACAAATCAAACAAACGAAATGTATCTATATTACCAAATCTAAACTTCAAATCACTCCATATGTCAGCTGCATTATCCAACCATACTACACTTTGTGCAATGCTAGGAATTAAAGAGTTAACTAACCTAGAAACAACCATTTTATTTGCTTTAATCGAGGCATTGAACCTTCTTGCTCCTTCAGGAGGCCTTTCAATTGAAGCATCCACAAATCCAACATTGTTCTTCGATTCAAGTGCTCTCTTAATCGACCTACTCCAGCCATGGTAGTTATTACCATCCAACAGTGGTTGAACCAAAATCATCGAAAGATTATCACTAGGATAAATATAAAATGGATGCTTAGAAGAATTAGTAGCTATGGAGTGCATATTCACTCCAGAAGGAGAAGCATTTCAACTAGACGCCATGAACGATCCAAAGTTAATTTACAAACTCTCTTATACCAAGTGAAGAAATTGATGCTACAAACCAATTGAACATACTACAATCAATCAAGAATCTTCAAAGTGAGCAGCGAAAAAATTTATTGATCAAATGAGCTTTAGAGGATAGGAATTGCATAGAACAAAAATGAGAGGAAGAAGAAATGCTATTACTGTTGCTGGGAAGAAGATAACCTCCAACATTTAAATAAAACAGCATTAATACAAAATAACCAAACTACACCTAACTAAACGACCCCCTTCAGTTGTCCTTTAAGGGCAAAATGAACAATTCTCCTCTTTTAAACCATTGGTGTCATCCTTCATCTTATCCCCTTCGCTGCCTGCGATCCTCAACAGAACCTCCTCTGGATCTTGAGTGCTACTACGGGCCAAGCCGGTTATTTCCCTATTTAGGCCCACCATGTATCATCCAGCCCTTTAATCTCTAACTACACATCTCAATTCAATGATTGCACCTCTCATTTATGCGAATCTCCTTCATCACCATCCTGCCCTTCATCACCTTCTTGGCCTATTACTTTAACAGTACATACATGTACATTTATGTTTATTTGCAGATATATAGTATGTGACGATTGTGTTTGTATCATTGCTACATTTGGTGCTACAGATTCGGAGCCGCCAACTTGCATATAAATGTTTATAGAATTTAGGAACAGCCACAAAAACAAAAGGACGTAAATCTGCATAAGCAATCCGATTTGTGATATAAACACTAAATTCTATAAACAATTCGATTTTCAAGTCTGCTGTTAAGACTGAAAAACAATAAAATTATCCCATTGTCTGCTCGGAAAAATTCGCGGCTGAAAAGTTAGTTTTGTTACCGATCGCATTAGTGTAAAACTGCAAAATTGTGTAATAAGCAACCAACACTGGTAGGTGACCATCATGCAGAAGATGGTCCAGATATATTTAAACAAGAAAATGAGTTACTGATAGTGTTGAAGTTTCGCATGAAGGATTGGTTGCCAAGAAGGACAGTTCAAGGTGCAGGAAAGTTAATTGTGCAGTTGCTGTTGCTTGTGGCCGTGAGTTGAGATTCAGGGAATCATTGGTTGAGCTGGCAGCTAGCTAAGGGTGGTGTAGGTGCTGGATCACGTGGTAGGAGTTGTGGTGAGCCCGCGCAAGAGGTAGAGGTAGTTGGGGGAAGAAGGTGAAGGTGCAGGCGGGAAAGTTTTAAAAGGCGTGAAATGACCTTTTTATCCTTGTTATAATTTTAGGAGTAGCAGTTAAGTAGAGGGAAGTTTAGTCATTTTAAATTTCTGTTTTCTTCTTCCTCAGCGGTTGTATAAATACCGAATGATAGCTTTGAGCTCGAAATGTGATGAATAAAAAAGGTTTTGGATAACCGTTTCTTCCTTCATTCGTATTCCATCTCAGTGTTGTTCCGTGCGAATTTTTCGCTTATTTTGTTTGATCCTTGTTGCTCAGCAAAAGTTGACATGGTATCAGAGCTTTCCTTTTTAATTGGTTGATCATTGATATCGATCATTTCCATCTGAAATCTGTAACTTCTGATTTTGATTGAATTCGAAGATAGCGATTATACAATGGCCTCATCGTCTGGATCTCAAAGGACTGGAGGATCACAGTCAATAGAGAATCCTACCAGTAGTCCGTACTACCTCCATCCAAGCGATAGTCCGGCCATAATTTTGGCGCAGCCTCCATTGAATCCGCACAATTTTCACTCGTGGAGTAGGATGTTTCAAATGGCGTTAATAGTGAAGAATAAGATCGGGTTTATTGACGGTACCATACCTCAACCAGCAGAAAATGATCCACAGTTTCCAATCTGGAGGCAGGTAAATTCTATGGTACACTCTTGGATAATGAATAGTGTTATGCCTACGATTGCGCAGAGCGTTATGTGGTATGATAGTGCTTTTGAGGTGTGGAATGATTTGAAGCGTAGATATGGAACTGGAGATGCATTTAGATTATCAGATTTGCTTGAAACATTCTATGCAATTAAGCAAGACAGTGATTCGGTAAATGACTATTTTACTAAAGTTAAGGTACTATGGGAAGAGATGATGGCGTTGAGACCTGTACCTGTTTGTACTTGTAATGGTTGCAGATGTGATGTAAGAAATAGAATGCATAGCTTCGTTGAAACGGAATATGTTGTAAAGTTCCTAAAAGGTTTGAATGAGGATTATGATCCAGTAAAATCACAGGTGTTTGTAATGATGCCTTTGCCTAAAATTGATGTGGTGTTTGCAATGGCATTGAAATATGAAAGGAAATTAAACGGTTTACATAATCAGAATTCCTTTAGTAATAATCCTACGGCGCTTATAGTTGATAACGCAGAAGTTGTGAATGTTGCTGCTAGTGCCAGCACGTACAGTGGCAGAGGTGGAACTGGTGGCTTTCGTAGGGGAAGTGGAAGATTCTTCCCTGATAACTCAAGGAGGCCAATATGTACGCACTGTGGGATGATTGGGCATATTGAGCAAAGGTGTTATAAGAAACACGGTTATCCTCCTGGATTTAAGCCTAGAAGCCAAGTGAATCTAACTGAAGTTGCAATGGAAGACACTGGCGTGGTGCAGATGGATCATGGAGGTGGAATGTGTCAAGCACCTTTGCTGACGCCTGAGCAAATGCAAAGACTCATGACTATGCTGAATGTTAATGATGGAAGTCAGTCAACAGCCAATCCTGCTGGCATTTCTGGAAACCAAGGGGCAGTTATGTCTGCCCTCCTTGATAAAGACCAAGGTAACTATCATTCTAGTAATTTGAACATATGGATTTTAGATTCAGGTGCTACAGATCATATAACATGTAATCTCAGTTTATTCCATTCTTATAAACCAATTGAGTCTCTGCCTATTAAATTGCCCAACAACATGTCAGTTGAAGCCACGCATGTTGGTTCAGTCATAATAAATCCTTCTCTGTCCATTCACAATGTTCTATATGTGCCTTCGTTTACATACAATCTTCTGTCACTTGGTAGACTTCTGTCCAACTCCTCCATACTTATACAGTTCTTTGGAAAATCTTGTATTATTCAGGAACGTACATACCTGAAGACGATTGGTTCAGCTGAGCTATACAAGGGATTATACTATCTTCATGGAAATCAGATTCAGTTAGATAACATCTCTAAATGTTTGTTAGCTCATTCTCAGTTTTCAGATCCCTCTGTACTGTGGCACTATAGATTAGGCCATGCTTCGTTACCCAGAATAAAAGAGGTGCACATTCTTGATCAATCTGTGTCTGTACTTGATAGTGCATATAAGTGTACTGTGTGTCCCTTGGCCAAGTTGAAAAGAAACTCTTTCCCTATGTCTGATTCTATATCCAAGTTTGCTTTTGATCTTCTTCATATTGACATATGGGGTCCCTACAGACATCCCACTGTATATGGTCAGCGTTATTTTTTGACGATTGTTGATGATCACACACGTTATACGTGGATTTACCTTCTTAGACAGAAGTCTCAAACTAGACAAGTTATTGTTAGCTTCTGTCAGTATGCTATTAATCAGTTTGATAGGTCTGTCAAGTGTGTGAGAACCGATAACGGCCAAGAGTTTAGAATGGATCAGTTCTTTATGAGCAAAGATATAATTCATCAGACGAGTTGCGTCAACACTCCTCAGCAAAACGGAGTTGTTGAACGCAAGCACCAGCATATACTCAATGTAGCCCGAGCCATTAAGTTACAAGCCAATATCCCTGTTGAGTATTGGGGCTTTTGTGCTCAGTACGCAGTATTCCTCATCAACCTCTTGCCTACACCCTTGTTGAAGCAACAGACTCCCTATTTTTGCCTTTTCAGTAAGCATCCATCATATCAAGATCTCAAAGTCTTTGGGTGTCTAGCCTTTGCTGTTAACAGTTCACCTCATCGTGCCAAGTTTGAACCAAGAGCCGTGCCATGTGCTTACCTTGGCCTACCTTATCACACCAAAGGCTATCTTCTTCTCAATCTTGCTACCAAGAACATTTTTATTTCCAGAGATGTGCAGTTTCATGAGCATACTTTTCCTTTTGCATCTAATTCGACCTTGTCACCTTGTGCCTCATCCTTCCCTAACCACTGTCCATCTGATGTTTCCAATGGTGTCTCAGAGGTTTCTATTCCCCACTCTTCTCAGTCCTTGCAGCCTTCTTCCATGGCTTCATCTACTAATTCTGTTCCAACATCAACGCCAAATGTTTCAGTTGCTAACCCCATGCAAGATTCGAGTGCTGATGCTAGTTCTTCTGAAACCTCTCTCCCTCACCACAGTCCTCAGCCATGTACTGGTCTTGAGGTCCATTTGCCATTCTCCGCAAGTCCAAATGATTCTGTTCGGCCTATAAGATCCAAACATCCGCCTAGTTACTTGAAAGATTACTACTGTGGCCTTCTTTCCTCTCAGTCTCAGTCTCCTTCTTCTGTTCTTCCCTCATCTTCTTCCCTTCATTCATGCACTTCTTATCCTATTGAGCATTACATGTCATTTGATTTCTTAGCACCTAAATATAAAACATATGCTCTTAGTATTAGTGTGTTACAGGAGCCAAAGTCCTATCAAGAGGCAGCCACATCTGTTCATTGGCAGAAGGCAATGCACGCAGAGCTGGCTGCATTGGAAGCTAATAATACATGGAGCTTGGTTACTCTTCCTGCTGGTAAGAAACCCATTGGGTGTAGATGGGTATATAAGATCAAGTATAAGTCTGATGGCAGTGTAGAACGTTATAAAGCCCGGCTGGTTACCAAGGGCTTTACTCAACAGTTGGGTGTTGACTATACGGATACGTTCTCACCTGTTGCTAAGCTGACCACCATCAGGTTATTGTTGGCTGTGTCTGCCTTAAAGCACTGGCATGTGCACCAGCTCGATGTAAATAACGCTTTTCTCCATGGTGACCTTAGCCAAGACATTTACATGACCTTACCTGAGGGTATTTCTAGTCCTGCCCCTAATACAGTGTGTAAGTTACATAAATCCCTTTATGGCTTGAAGCAGGCAAGCAGGGAATGGAACCTTAGACTTACAAATTTCCTTCTGCAGAAAGGATATACGCAGTCCAAACATGATTACACTATGTTTCTTAAGCATGTTGACTCTGTTTGTCTGGTGCTTGTGGTGTATGTTGATGACATTATCGTGGCTAGTAATTCTTTGGATCACATCACCATCCTTAAGCGGTCATTAGATCAGGAGTTTCACATTAAGGATTTGGGCTTACTTAAATATTTTTTGGGCATCGAAGTGGCTAGGTCACAGGGGGGATCATGATCTCTCAAAGGAAATATGCGTTGGAGCTGGTTGAACAAGCTGGTTTTTTGGGATCAAAACCAGCCAAGAGTCCTATGGAGCAGAATTTAAAGCTTGCACATAATGATTCACAGCTTATATGTGAAGTGTCTGAATACAGGAGGCTCATTGGAAAGTTGCTGTATCTTACAATCACAAGGCCGGATGTTTCGTATACGGTTCAGCAGTTAAGTCAATTTCTGGATGTTCCCACAGAATCACATCTCAAGGCAACACACAGGCTATTGAGATATATAAAAGGTACAGCAGGACAAGGATTGTTTTATCCTAGCACTGGGCAGTTAGAGTTAAAGGCCTTTGCTGATTCTGATTGGGGAGGCTGCGTTGAAACCAGAAAGTCTATCACGGGCTTTTGTGTATTCTTTGGGGGAGCATTGGTTTCATGGAAGGCAAAGAAACAAAGCACGGTCTCTAAGTCCTCGTCTGAGGCAGAATATAGAGCTTTGGCCATGGCCACATACGAAGTGCAATGGCTTTTATATCTCCTTGATGATTTGGGAATCAGGCAGGTAAAACCGGTGGAGTTGTCTTGTGACAATAAGAGTGCCATTTACATTGTAGAAAATCCTGTGTTCCACGAGAGGACGAAACACATCGAGATTGACTGCCATATCGTTAGAGAAAAATACCAGCAGGGTGTGATCCATCCCATGCCAGTCAGGTCCGAATTTCAATTGGCTGATGCGTTCACGAAGGCGTTGGATTCCGTTACATTACGAAAGCTGACTGAAGCTATGGGAGTGTGTAACATATTTGGCCAGTCAGTTTCGAGGGGGGGTGTTGAAGTTTCGCATGAAGGATTGGTTGCCAAGAAGGACAGTTCAAGGTGCAGGAAAGTTAATTGTGCAGTTGCTGTTGCTTGTGGCCGTGAGTTGAGATTCAGGGAATCATTGGTTGAGCTGGCAGCTAGCTAAGGGTGGTGTAGGTGCTGGATCACGTGGTAGGAGTTGTGGTGAGCCCGCGCAAGAGGTAGAGGTAGTTGGGGGAAGAAGGTGAAGGTGCAGGCGGGAAAGTTTTAAAAGGCGTGAAATGACCTTTTTATCCTTGTTATAATTTTAGGAGTAGCAGTTAAGTAGAGGGCAGTTTAGTCATTTTAAATTTCTGTTTTCTTCTTCCTCAGCGGTTGTATAAATACCGAATGATAGCTTTGAGCTCGAAATGTGATGAATAAAAAAGGTTTTGGATAACCGTTTCTTCCTTCATTCGTATTCCATCTCAGTGTTGTTCCGTGCGAATTTTTCGCTTATTTTGTTTGATCCTTGTTGCTCAGCAAAAGTTGACAGATAGATCAAATTTGACCTCATCCATTACTATATGATATTTAATAATTTTTCATGGATTGACCAAGAAATTTAAAAATTAGTTAGTTTTGGGTACTTGTTCATTTTTATGGAGGAAACGGAGCCGGTTGGTATCATCAGCTGCCCAAGAAGGCATAAGTGGAACATCGATTTTGTTTTTTCCTTTCCAATTTTCAATTAGTTTGATATAAGTGAACACGATACGCTCATCAAGATGTTATGTGTATTTGTCTAAATTTCGTACAAAATCCCAGTTATAAGATTTTAAAACTAAAAGAGTTCACAACCTATGAATTATTAGTTATTAGAATTAAATATAAAACAGGCCTGACATAGATGATTTGACGCTGTGTGTTGGAAGAAAACCACGATAACACATCGGAATAGAAAATAATTTTTCCCTAAATACAGCAACTATGTGGCAACAATCAAACAGCAACGAACAAGAACACCAACAATTTTTAGCGCAGAAAACCTTTCAAATCGGGAGTAGAAACCACGAGATCTGTAGGCCACTTAAACGATCTCCGGAATAATCAATAATGGGTATAACCAAGTCTCTCTAGGCACATCTAAAAGAATACAACATCATCAAGATCAATCAAACAATCTTAAGACACAACAAGATACAAGAGAAGAATAAAACACAACGTTGAAATTTTGAGGTATAAAATTTCTGTCTCGGGAATGCAGTAATTTTGGTTTTACCGAAACAAAATTAGCATTCAAGTTGAGTTGGTAGATGTTATGTTCACTTTAAATTCTTCTTTTATAACTTATACCAACCTTGCTTACATGATCTTATACTTAAAAAATTTTGAGTTTAGTATGTGAGACCATACACTAAATCACAGTTTGGTCAAGATCTACTCTGAATCTGAGTTCGGTCTCTGAGTATGGTCTAGATCATACTCTGAATACAAGTTTGGTCTTTGCATTTGGTCTGATTCTGAAATACTCGTTGGTATTCCGAACCTCGTTGTAGTAGGTGGACCGAATGTTCCAGAGTTTGGTCTCAAGTATTCAGTTTCAACGTTCAAATCACTCAAATTCATACCAGACGTTTGGTCTGCTACAAGAAAGTAGGAAATTTTTGTCGTCCTTTCATGAAATTATGCAATGTTTGTAACTTGGAACATCTCTTTTCAATCATGAATGATTATAAACTACTTTTGAAAGTTGTATTCTATAGGGAGATGTTAAAATAACCTTCTATTTTGAAAAATTAAAGCATTTAAACACACAAAACTTAAGAGTTTCCTGGATATAGACTTTGCAAAAGTTCTGCAGAATCAATTCTCATGTTTCTTCTTCTTTCTCTGGTATTATAAACTTCTTGTTAGAATATGTTTGGTTTTGATGATTTGCACAAGGTTGGCACTTGGATAATCAGATTAGGCCCTTCATGTTATGTGTTTGAAGTCAGTGTACTTCAAACACTCACTTCAGGCGCTTAATGTACCTTGGTGGAGTCCAGTACACTTCGAACGCCCACATTAGGCGCTTCATGTGAAGTGTATGGAAGTCAGCACACTTCGAACGCCTACATTAGGCACTTCATGTGAAGTGTATGGAAGTCAGTACACTTCGAACGCCTACATTAGGCGCTTCATGTGAAGTGTATGAAAGTCAGTACACTTCGAACGCCTACATTAGGCGCTTCAAGTGTTTCACCAAGTCAAAAGTACTTTTCTCTGAATGGACACGTACTCCCAAGTACCTTTTTCTGAAAAAATGTCAGTTTCAGTTCGAACAAGCATGAAGAGTTACATTAGGCGCTTCATGTGACTTCGAACGCCTTCAGATGCCAACATAAGGCGCTTAATGTGACTTCGAACGACTGTTCTTTTTCACATTAAGCGCTCAATGTCACTTCACACGACTATTCATTAGACACATTAGGCGCTTCATATGACCAACGGTTTAAAAGTTTTTTTGCCTCACTTTCTAACCAGTTGACTCTTTGTACCCTCTTCTTTTAGTGATATTTTCACAGGTTTTCCCTCATACCTGAAGTTGCCAGTTTTCCATTCTTAGCTATGGTTTTGGATTTTCTCCAAAGAATTTTGCTACATGCCAAGAGAAGATCTCCAAGGATGATAAGGTACTATCACAAACTGCCAAAGCCCATTATTGGCTGTGCAGAGGCTTTCAAACGGGAAGAATTTTGAAGGTTGATAAAAGAAGGGTTTCTTCTCCATCTCCTCCAACTTTCTACTTGGCAAGCTCTCAAATTTTCTATCAAGCTCAAACTCTCAAAATACTTGTAAACATTGTACATTTTACTTTATTGTTGAGAGTAACTACTTTAAGAGGAAGAAGAGTCTTCTTCATGGTGAGATTCTATTGTGAGAGATTGGGTAGATTGTTGGTCAAGGAGAAAGGGTGCTTCTTGTTTGAGATTTCTAAACTTTGAAGGGTTAGTTGATAGTGTGTCGTGCACTATTCTCCCTACAAGATTTCTTTGAGGGCAAAGAAGATCTTTGGAGGCTAGACTTCAAAGGGTTAGATCTCTAGGTTGTGGTCTAGGCAAGTTGCCTAGTTTTTCATTGTTTGGATTTTGTTCTTTGATTGTTGTTTCCGTCATAGAAATAACAATCCCTTTTTCAAAATCCTTCTTGTGAAAAATCAAGAAGGTAGAGGAGTAGAGTCATTTGACTTGAACCTCTATACATCCTTGTGTTCTTTACTTCTTTGCAAGTTTTTATTCTTTCTAAAGAACACACCCAAGTATTGGTTTCATCCACCACAAAAAAGGCCTATAGCGACAGACAAAAGTCGTCGCAATTTCGTTGCTAAAGGCATATAGCGACGAAATTGCGAAGAAAATTGTAGGTCGTTATACGGCCTGTCGCAAAGTGATTTTTGTCGGTGAAGCGTCGCTATATTGCAACGGAAAAAAATTCGTCGGTGTTTCGTCGCATAGTTGCGACGAATATCTGTCAGGTCTGTGGCCTTTTGTTGCCGTCGTTGTTTTGTCGGTATTTTTATGTCGTTGCTATTTTATAATTTTTTATTTTTTTATTTCCCTTCTGCGACACTTTTTTCGTCGCAAATTTGCGTCGGTATATATTTTGTCGTCGCTATTTTAAAACTTTTGATTTTTTTATTACTGGTCTGCGACATACCGGTTTTGTCGCCGATTCGTCGAACTAACTCTGACTTTTTCTCAGAGAAAGTACTTAGGAGTACGTGCCCATTCAGGGAAAAAGTACTTTTGGCTTGGTGGACTATATAAAGCGCCTAAAGAGGCGTTCAAAGTGTTCGCACTTTTCAACAGGCCACATGAAGCGCCTAATCAGGCGTTCAAAGTGTCCTGATTTTCAAACACACACATGAAGCGCCTAATCTAGGCGTTCGAAGTGTACGCACATCCAGACACTTCACATAAAGCGCCTAATCTAGGCGTTCGAAGTGTACTGGACTCCACCAAGGTACATTGAGCGCCTAATGTAGGCGTTCGAAGTATACTGACTTCAAACGACATACATGAAGTGCCCAATCCCTTGTTCAAAGTGCCAAAATGTGCAAATCATCAAAACTCAACATATTCTAACAGACATAAACCTGGTGCTACTATGAAAATTGTAACATGTATATATAGGGGGGTTCATGGCGATGGAGTCATATTAACTAGAAGTAAATAAAGTTTTAAAGCAAGTAAAAAAAACTTTCCAAGTTCTACTAGGAAGGGGAGTAAATTCTCAGATACAATATTGTTTCCATGTTTTGCTCATTTAAAACAAGGAAATAGTGTTAAGATTGATGGAAGATAATGTTGTAGATAATGTTATAGATAATGTTTGTTATAGTTGTTGAGGATAGAGTTGTTAGCATATTGTATTGATTGGGATATCCCACATTATAGGCAGTCAGTTTTTGGTGTATATATCCACACGTAAACAATGTACGACATCTGAGAAATACGAATATCAAAACACACGTTTCTTCATCGTATCAGGATTTGATTTAATCAAATTTGTTGTCGCTTCTCTTGCCGTCGTTTGAAGCAGGTCGTTTTTTTTCTTTTCCATTTCGTCTGCCTGTTTTCAAGTCGCATTACTGTTTTCAAGTCGCAGGCTATTGTTTTGGTTTTTTTGTGGCGACTTTTCACCGCCGTTTTTTTTATTCGTCGTCTCTGTGTTGTCAATCCAACAGAGTTACCCCTTTTGTTTTGTCATACCAACTTGCTATCCAGTGCACACCTCCTCCTTGTTTTTCCGTGACCCAGGAATCTTTCGTTCCTATTTTTTTGTTTGTTTTTCTTCGGTTTATTGCACGTCATGCCAGCGCAAGCAGATGTTTCAGTTACACCGGTTTTTGCGGGACTCACTCTCGCACAACAGCAACAATTGGGACAGTTCGTTGAAAACTTGAATGGAGGTAATTTCGGATCAAACATTCAATGGCAGGCAAAGGCAACACGGGTATGGTGCCTTTTATTCCTTCTCTGTCCTCTGCTTGGCTTTTCGACAGTGGCGCCAATGCACATGTCATCAATAATTTGTCTCTCTTTACTACTGTTGTTACTGATACGATCGCAACAACTGTCCAAATTCCTGATGGTAGGCATGTGCCTGTTCGAGCCATGGGACTATTAGGCTTTCAGATTCGTTGGTCCTGCATGATGTTCTGGGGGTTTCCGAATTCGCCTTTAATTTGATTTCTGTGAGTCGTTTGGTGAAGGATTTGAACTGTGCGCTGACTTTTAATCCGGACTTTTGTGTTCTGCAGGAAGTGCCATCGAGGAAGCTGATTGGAGTGGGTAGGCAGTACGATGGCCTCTATCGTTTTCTTCCCTGTTCGGCTAACCTCCCTTCGGCGAGTCTTAGTCTTGCCGCAATAACAGATGATCAGTTTGTCTGACATCATCGCATGGGTCCTCTTCCTATTTCTAAATTTTGTTTTCTACCTTCCATTGTTGTGTCTCATAAAGATATATAGGTTACATGATGATGAAGTACCAACACCCATTGTTTTAAGATTTTGAGTAGATTTACGTCTCACCTCATTAAGTCTAAGTTTTAACATTAACATGGTCGAAATTTATCTTCAAGTCTCTTCTGGAGAAGGTAAAATTGTTATCAGTTTCATTAACAAATGTTTGCTTGCCTACGAGATCACGAGGAGTCTGTCACAAATATCCGAACAAGAAGTGTTTGTTTCTTCTCATAATAGCGTGACAAGAAAGATGGATCATGTATGGGTTTGTTCCAAGTTTTTACAAACTGATTTACATATATCTAAAGAGTTGATTTGGCTTCGCGTAAGGGCATATCCAATGGGTACACATAATCACCCATTTGGTACAAAATTCTTCTCCAGCCAAACACTAAATTGTGCACCTAATAGGTGAAAATAAATAGTGTTGTACTATAATGGGTGTTTGGTGCAACACTATTCATTACAGAAATCACTATTCATCCGCCACATCACCATTTTAATTACCTAAAGAAAATTTTAATTTCGTTATAAGAATTCCGTTAATTTTGTTATAATTTTAATTTTGTTAATTTTGTTATAAAAAGAATTTTGTTAACTTTGTTAATTTCATTAAATTAATAAATAATGAATTAATATGTACTTATGTTAAATTTATATGAATGTTAAATTTGTGTTAAATTATTTATAATAATGAATTAAAAATATAATGATAGAAGAATCTTTTAAGAATATTTTTATTTGGCGTTGGATTTGATGTTTCTGGTTAGAGTATTTTTTACTGTTTTTACACCAAATAAACAATTTGCTGTAAAATTTAAAACACGGAAATAGTTCCAAAAGGAAACACGATATACAATTTTAGGGAATAATTGTGCTAAAATTCTTGTTTGGAATTACTTGAGTTCCCCCTAACATCGTACATGGTCGTGAATTTTTATTGTTTGGTTCAAATTAACATTCCTTATCTACGTTATATGCATGATCATGATTGGTTATTTGGTTCAGATTAGCATTCCTTATGGGACGTGGTAACATACTTATCCTAATTATATTATCTCATGACAGGGCGGGACTTAGAACTAGGGTGTTAACGAACCGAACCGGGACGAGCCAAATACTAAGTTTTCGAATTTGGATTCGTTAAGATAAACAAACTATTTGGCTCGGTTTGTTTAGCTAAACGACCTTTAAAATTGGTTTGAGTTCGGCTCGATAACACTATAATTGTTTAAACGAGTCAAACAGTTCGCGAGTAGTTCGTCTCGTTTAACTAAATGAACCCAAATAGGTGTTTGAATTTGACTCGTCTAAGTAAAATTAATGAACAAACTCAAACCAAATACGAATCGAACTCAAACAGTTCGTGAGCTGTTCGATCCGCTTAACACCCATACTTAGAGCACTGGTAAGGTTGGTGTTTTGTGATCTTGAGGTCACAGGTTCGAGCCGCAGAAACAGCCTCTTGCACAAAGTATAGGGTAAGGCTGTATTAGATCGCGGAACGATTCAGCCTCTTCCCAGATCCTTCGTAAACGTGGAAGACTAAGCCACTGTGAACATCTTTTGTATTATATCATGCGTCACAAGGTTTATATGTGCCAGTAAATACTTTTGCAATTATAAAAATAGATTAGAATGTCAATGGATAAAAATATTTTATGAAATTAGTAGTTTCATATATACATGTTACATGTTTAAAATTTAAAAATTCTAACAATGTATGACTTTGATCAAGTATGTCATACGGAGTAACAAATTTTAGAAACTAACCAGTTTATGATTATTTTTGTATCATCAAAAAAAAAAATACTAGTTTTACGTTAGACTATCACTGTTTTTCTATCGTGTATACTATACATGGCAATCTCAGGTTCCAAATTACATTTAAAAAAAGAGTAGTTTGTATTGTTATAACATGTCGATTTATCCCATAAGATAAAAAAGAAAAGCTAATAAATTGTATGTTTGGTTGGTTAGCCCACATATTTTAAGTGGCTGTATATCATGCCCGTAAGAGTATTGTGGAAGATGAAAATGAGAAGCCCAGCAGCCTTCTAAGTTATGTGAGGACTTACGGAGTGACGCATACAAGATGTCTCCATGTAAACTAGGCCGAAGTGGAGCAATCATATTGTGCGTGTCTCTGGATTCGAACTCTTAACCTCTTAGAGCAAATCTCTGCCCGAATAATAACTTTACTATATCTTGATGCCCTAAAAACGAACTTGATTTGGTGAATGGAACAGACTACACACTATTTATGCATACACATATTTTAACTCAATAAAATGATGACAAATAAACTTTATCTACATGCAATCAAGGAGGCGATTGACCAAAACAATAGACCTATAAATATTCTACATATTTCATTGGTCATGGATCAAGTAATCATAATTATTCCTTCAACATTTTAAAATTTGTGTTTGAAATTAACGGGCTCATAATCAGAGCGGAAGGGAAAGATTTGGTCAAAACCAATTCCAAGACCAACATCAATATCCACTTCTTTGAAGGATGAACTCTTAATTCTGTAAAACATCATCCGACAAGGATTAGAAAGAACTGCAACGTCCGAACTATAGAATGCGTCCGCCGTAGATGGTGGCGCCGTTGTCTCAGGACACTGAACACCGAAGGCGTGAATCCTTCTCCAAAAACCACTCTCCCAATTTCCTAACACCCATAATTCAAATTGTTCGCTGTCGTCTTTAAACACGTACCCTAGTTTTCCTTTGTACTCAATTATTCTCCGGCAATGAGCCTCCCGTGCAGCTTCCGGCATTGCCAATATACGATGATTTTCTCCGTTGGTTTCGAAAGATAGGACGTCGCCTTTGAAAGTGAGCCAAGATATATGTCCACCGGCGTGAACGGCCGGTCGGTTCACCAAATATGTTTCCGATGGTAGCAACAGATCATCCACTTCCTTCCAACTCCATCTCTTTGAGTCGAATATTTCACATCGATAACATCTGTATGCAAGTAGCCTAAACAAACGAGCAACTCGTTAGTCAACCACTCCCAAGATTTTTTAGTAATTTTAAAATGTTATGCTACGTGACATACAACAACAACATTACCACATTGTCTTAGAGGTTCCTGCCTATGACAAGGTATGAGGACGGATATATACAACCATACTCATGCGTTAGAAAAACGTTGAGGTTGTTTGCCGATGACCCATAGTGATCAAGCTGTGTCAATCAATTGCTACTTCACTAATATAAGAAGCGCAACCAATTTAATGACTCATTTTGTTTTATTCCATCATATTCCAAAGCCAAAAAAGTGTATCGTTGACTCCATTAGAAATGGAAACAACCTCTAAGGGTCCCTGTCACCTCCGGTTCCATAGGAAGTGTCATAATGTAAATCAGAAACTGATAGATTCAGACAAAGAGCATAATATATACACAAGTATCGTAACATCAAGCATCTCAAGATTAAGCCATGGTTAATCCCTTCCACGGTTCCCCCTTCCGCCATTCCCAAAATCCAAATCTCATTCCCAAATCAAAATCTCATTTTCCCCTTCGCTAATCTGTAACATTTCGTTATGTACTTATTGTTGTTTCATACATTATAACATTAGTCGTTTAAGTACATGAAACCTAAAAAATACACGAAACCTGAAAATAACTAAAAAATACATAAAATGGTCCGTACACGACTTGAAATATTTGTACTTGTCAAGTTCGTGGGTATACACGATACACGACACGAAACCTGACATGTGCGGGTTTGGGTATCTACATCCTTACACGCGAAGCAAACGGAGAAGGTATGTTTATGACACTTTGATACACAAAACTCGAAAAACACGATACACGACTTATTTGAAACCACTAGTCAAGATTAAGCCATGGCTACCTAAAGATAAATACAAAAAGGAAAAACAAAGAATTGCTTACTTTCTGCAAAACCCTTTCTTTGATTTAGATATACGGATGATTGTGAAACGCAACGGCTTCGACCTCAGGACGGCAAATCCAATGTACTCGAATAATGCAGCAAAATAACGCGTCTTCGGATTCGGCAATGGCTGCCACTGTTCCGTCCTAGGTTTACAAACGTAAAATCGAAACATCCTATTATATCTTACCACGCAGCACACAATCCCCTGCAAGGACGAGCCCACAATCTGAATATCATCGAATTTTATCTTCAACTCTCTTGGGGGAAAAGTAAAGCTTTTATCTGATTCGTTAATAGAGATGAATGATTGCTTGAACTCCAATCTAAGGTGAGCCTGTAACAAGTAGCCGTTAACGTTATCTTCCTTCTCATAATACCCATCAATGAACGATGGATCATAAACAATGTTTTTGAAGTCCTTAGAAACCGCCTTTAACACGTCCAGAGTGTTGATTTCACATCGATTAAAGATTTCATATAGCATATCATGTGGAGGGCAATTTATGATGGCTGTTGCTGATGAAACCGCCATTGAAGAACATAAGAAAAAGAAGGAGGAGATTTACTTGTAAAAAGGAGAAGAGGATTATCTGAGAAAGGCGAAGTTGCTATGGAAATAAGACCTGGTACTGCCGAGTACTTGGCATGTATATATATAGTAGTAGAGGTCGGTGGAGTTAATTATTTGGAAAGAAAATCGAATTACTGAGTTATGGTTCCATAAGGAAAGCAGAGAGATTAGAAATAATAGACTTCTAAAGCAAGTAAAACGTATTTTCCAAATCCAATTAGGAAAGGGATCAAATTCCAAAAACACTATTAGCTACGTGATCATCATGATTCCAAAAACATTCCTTACCGCACGTGCATGGCAATTTGGTTTAGGTTAGGATTCCTCGGAGCAAAGGCCATTTCATGGTCCTCAACTCCAATGTTAAAGGTAAATCATTTTAGGTTTAGATTTCTAAGGGTAGTGGTAACGTACATAACATTGTTATATGCATGATTAATTTAGATAATAATAATTTAAGTATTAAAACGTTACTTATATTAGTCTGTACAGGGTTTAGATCAGCCACTGCAGTAAATAGGTTTTACAATCATATAAATAAAGGGGAATGTCTACGGATAAACAATACTTTCTGAAATAATTAGTTTTCAATTTACGTTTCATATATGTAAGCATTTTATTTTGTTTTCTTGTTTTTGTCTGTATCTTTCATTATTTCCACATGTATATGTTTACAGCTATTTTAATATCAAAATCTTTCTATTTGTATTTACTAAATTTCTTCACAAACACACTAGCACACCGTATTACTATTAGTGTATCATTTATGCAGGTGCATATAAAGCTAGTGGTCTCATTAGAAGCAAATTATCTATCCATTAGGATGAAGATATTTTCTGTCTGTCTCTCACCCTTCCAATACCCTAACGATAGCTTTTGTTGTCGTTGGGATATATTGGGTATGTGTTTTGTTGTTGTTGTTGCTATGTTGTTGTTGTTGATGTGTAAATCATACTTGAGCTTATCTAAACAAGAATTTGTACGTTAAGATTTTACCAGGTTACACATTAAATTTAACACTAGTGCATAATTTACTTTGTTAATTATTTTACTAGAAAATATTTATTTTATGGCTTATATGTCTGCAACATAAGTTGAACTATATTAAGTTTAACTCATTATTGTATCTCCAAACCTGTTGCTTGAACAAAATTAGTACATTACATACTTCTACTCTATGTTGTTTTTTTCGACTTGATTGTGCAGTCAATTTTTATTGTTATTTCATCGTATGAAATGAATATAATGAAAATTGATAAATATTTCAATTTTATATTTCTACATATAAGGAATTAGCGCAAAATTTAATGAATCAGTTCTCTTAAAAAAAAATTAATGAAGCACTCTAATATTTTCACATATTCTTTCTAAACCATAAGAAAATTAAACCAGAGTACAATTCATGCAAGGAAGCAAAAATATTTTCTTACTACATGCAAAACATAAGCTAATGATTACATGATCCTTTTGTTTCTCCAAATTTTAATTCTTATATGTCTTATATGATTAATGGATAATTCAAAATCCAAGTCCATGATTATCTATAAGTTTGTAATGTTTTAACATTTTACTTTAGATGAGAATAAATATTGATATTAGGGGCGATAATCTTAGACATGACACGAAAACACGATCATAATCTGACACGCTCTTCGCATGTATGGGTATAACCTTGACAGGTTTCATGTACAAATCAAATAAGACCTGAAACTTACCTGCTAAGAGCGGGTCGTGTCCAAATACATCCGCAGATTACCCATTTAAATCCATCATACCTGATTTTTAAATATATTCCAAATATAACAATTAATTATTAAAGTTAAATTATAAAATAGAAAATCCTAAAACCTAATCTCTTACCCTATACCCCCTCGTGCCCTTACCCCCTGGCAACCCATAACCCATTACCGCCTCTCTTACCATTTGCCCACCCCTGGCCATACTCCTGACTACTCATCATTATCTCTTCTCTTTAAACTGTGAACTCTTGGCCCCTCTTTCTCGCCCGACCACCCTTTCCCTCCATCTGGCCTCCGTCTCCCTCCATCTCCTCTTCCATCTTTAACAGCAGCCGCCACCGTCCTTACTCTTTGCAGTTTGTCTGTGCGTCGTCCTTACCCTTGATAAATATATGAAACCTGAAAAATACACGAAATGACCCAAACACGACCTAAAATATTTGTATTTGTCAAGTTTGTGGGTAAACCTAATATATTACACAAAACTTGACATATACAGGTTTGGGTATCATTTCCATACATGCGAAGAAAACGAGTCATGTATGAGTTTGGTTCTTGGATACCCAAAATCCAAAAAGCACCAAACACAAAACGCGACTTGTTTGCAACCCCTAATTAATATGAACAAAAGAATCTGTATTAAAATTTTCAGTATTGTACGATATTCATACTCAAGTTGACCTAACCAAGATTTTGTAGATTTGAGCCACCTTTGGAATTAGCTTGGATTTCAATTTCTTGATTGAAAGTTTTGTAAGTTGTTTTCCCTTGACCTGATATTTCAGTTAACAATCCTGTAGAATCAAAACTTCAAATTTTTTTTTTGATTCGTTGTTTTGATGCTTGCTTTAGCTTATCGTGCTACTGAGATTACGGTTTGGAAAATGCACTTAAGGGCTTGTACTTTTATTAATTAAGATTTCGTGTTATTTATTTGAAGTTATTTACCCTGCCATCTTTGAACGATTTGGTTTAATTCTGGAGCTCCTGCAGTTTGCCCCAGCCTTTCATTCTTGACGAGGTCGGATTGTCTCGCCAAGGTAAAAGTCGAAATATCCGGGGTCTAAGGCCGTCAACCCTCCGTCACTTGTCTTCTTAGGAAGCCTGAGAAAGGAAAGAACGCGTTAGGGGTCCCAGGGCGCTGCCCCGGGGAAACCCTCCGACGCTCAAGTCAGTTGTGGGCATTATAGCGTATGGCTTTTACTGAAATATAGGTTTGATGAAACCTGTTTGAGGTCGGCTACAGTGCAGGCCGAGCTGAGGTGAGAACAGCGGGGTGTTTTTCTCACTTGTGATGTGGACTAGGAATTTAGACTTGGAGCTTCTTACTGTTGGGGAAGCTCTTTTATAGTTGGCGAAGCTGGGAGCTGCGTGTCTCAGATGGTTGAGATGACGACGTCTGGCCCGCTTGCATGGTAGCCGTGCAGCTGCTAAGGATTGCTGTATTGGCACCTTCCCTTCGTATAGTTGACATCTGGAAAGTTAGATATTGCATGTAGGCCACGTAGCGTATAGCTCTGTGACTGTTGTAACTTGGCCGAGATCAATAATCAGAGCCGTGGTCGAAAGCAGATCCGAGGCCGAGATGAAACTGTGGAGAACTCGGATTCCTTTGGCCGAGCTGGATGTATATCCGCTCCTCTAGATGTTCGTTATTATGGCCGAGGTGCCATTTTAAAGGGCAGAAATGCCGGTCTTGTGGTAAAATGCTTGGGCCAAAGTTCTGGCCGGGCTTTTCCAGTTGATAACTGTAGCCGAGACAAGATCCATTAGCCGTGATAAAGCCATTGGGCCGAGGTGGAACCCTTTAGGCCGAGGTGGAACCCTTAGTTCCAGTAGGGTACTGACCATGTAGCCGAGATGGCGTGGGGCCTCCGTGGCCGAGGCGGAATACTTGTCCGCGTGGGACTTGGTCAATCATCAGGCCGACCTACGGCCCTTAGTCATTTCTGTACTCTTGCTCTAACGTTGACTGTCATTGACTGACGGGTGAATTTTCTGGGATCATCATTTGCCCCCCAGATTAGTTTGGCCGAGCTGAGCTGAGGGCAGGCTGATCTGTTGATATCGTTGCCTTTGGCCGAGGTGTCTCTCTTGAAGCCAATTACTCCATACCTATCAAGCGCAGTGTACGAAGCATCAGTTCGTAGCTGTACTGATTGGATCAAACTAACCAGACGGATGACCTTTCACAACACGTGTCTATCTCGGATTAGTTTGTCCTGCACCATTATGGCCTACGCAGATCGAGGTAACGGCGGTTCAGCTTTTACTCACGTCGGTTCAGGATTCAATGCCACTCAGCCTTGATGGTGGCACGGGTATCGAGGTCAGCCTAACCCGAGGTGACCTTTGAAATGGCTGAGACTTCTGCCTATAAATAGGTCTTTCCCCTTCATTTTTGCGTTTTTGCTCTCTGCTTACTCTGTCTTCCTGGCGCTTGCTTCCTTCTCCGGCATTCCTCCTACATTCTCTGGTCTTCCTTTCTTTTCCGGCAAATCGCCTGTAAGTCTTCTCTGCTAGCTTTCATGTCTTCAGCTTCTGATTCACAAAATCGCTCCGAAGGGGCTTCTTATGTTGGAAATGACGGAACTTTTAGTTCCTCATCGGAGAAGACGGTTGTCTCTGAGAACCATCCTCCAGCTCGGCTTCTGGCTGGTGCTGGTGATGTTGCCGGCCCCAGTGGCCGAGCTATGCCGAGCAGAACTATTAGAGTAGTTGAGGTTTCTCCAGAACAGGCAGAAACCATTCCTCCTCCGGGCACGGCAACAGTGCCTAGTAGATCTAGGGTTTCAACTCTGCCGGTTGGAGTTGTCTATAGGGGGTCTCCTTCAGCCGAGGTTCAAGAGTCCTTTTGTACTCTATCCGAGGTGGACGTGTCTTTAATATGCGGGATGTACGATATTGACGTTGAGCAATTCGATCCCATCCTTCCTTTACCCAATCAAACGGCTTATGACCCTCCTGCGGGATATGAAGCCATCTACGAAGAATATTTCCATTCTGGATTCCGTCTTCCCATCCCAGTTTCTTTGTTTCGAATTCTTCATTCTTACAACCTTAGACTTCCCCAAATCAAGCCTAACAGTTTGAAAATTATTCTTTCTTTTCTGCTCTTCCTTAGAGCATCTGAGCTCCCCTTCGATCAAAGAATCTTTAGGAGTCTATTTGCTTGTAGGTCTTCAGAGAGTTGGTATTATTTTACCAAAAGTGTGACTCCTGAAGATTTTAATTATGTTGTACATATTCCCTCCTTCAAGAAGAATTGGAAGGGTAGGTTCTTTTATATTAAGAAGTTAGGGTTACCCCAACTTGATATATGGAAGTCGGGCAGAGCTGACAACATGAAGCCGAGCTCAGAATACTGTGACGAGGCGGCCAAGTTGTACTCTCTGCCTGTGGTCATTGACTGGCACAGAGTTAATGAATCCGTTCTGAAGGCGGCTGACCTGAGCTCCTTAGCTTCAGGTCTCCATTACAAACCCCTTTCTCCAGACAATTTGGCAATAGTCCGGGGTATGTTCTGGTACTTGTGCTTCTTTTTCATTTCTAACTTCCCTCACTTAACCTCGTGCACTCTATGCAGGCTCCATGGCTCCTGGAGGGAAGGATGTTGCGGCAAAGATTGCTAAGGCCGCAGCTCGCAAGAAGGCCTAGGCCGCGAAAGCAAGGGCCGAGGTGGCTCAAGGTCAGCCCCCAGCCGAAGACATTGCTGAAGCCGAGGTGAATCAAGCCATCACAATCGCCTCTGGGTCGACCAATCCAGGTATCTGGTATTTTTGTAGACTTGCAATATTATTTTTTGAGTAGTCTTTAACTCTAAATACTGGTATAGGAGCTAGGGCTGATGTATCCCCTATAAACCCTCCAACTGATCTTGGACTGACCCAACCAATTGAGGGCTCTGTTCTGGGAAAAAGGCCCAGAGAAGACGATGCCCCCATTCCTGAGGCCGAGATGGCACCTGCTCAGGAAAATGTAACAGTGGGCGAATTTGATGAAGCGGACACCGTAATGAATCCTGCCGTAGCCAAGAAGATGAACAGTTTGAACCTGCCCATTGACAAACAGCGTTTCTCAACTGCATCTTGGGGCAGCTTGGTCAATTCTGTCCATATCAACTCTGCCATGGTATGACCTATCTCTTGTTTGTTTCACATGCTAAAGTTTTTCTAACTCCATTTCTGTGAAACAGCTAAAGGTGCAACTGTCCGAGCTCATTAGCCGAGGTGAGGAGTTGCAAAGTCAACTGGCAACTAAGACTCAGGAGTCTGATGTTAAGTCCCAAAACATTGCTTCCCTAAAATCAGATCTCCTCAAGATTCAAGGCCAAAGAGAAGAGGCTGAGGTCAAATGGGCCACAGCTAACTCCTTAGTAGCTGAGCTGGGGAAAAGAAATGCCGACCTGGAAGCATGCTATAATCAAGTCATGGCCGAGTCTGGGCAGAAAGATGCCGTAATCAAATCTCTGCAGGAAAAACTGGAGCAGCAAGCATCAGACTTTTCTGCTCAACTCGCTGCGGCCAAGTCTGAAGCAGTGGCCGAGTTTAAGAAGTCTGAATTGTTCGAAGAGAATATGGTGCTGCTGCAAGGCTCAGTTATGCAGATGGGCCAGACAAAAGCCATTGATGTCTGTGCTGAAGTCTGCCCCCAGCTGAATAAGGATGACCCCAGGCTGGCTGAGCTTTATAATATCAATGCTGAGGCCGAGTTCGAAGCCCTGTTTCAGAAGTTCACTGACGGGGCGGACTTGCGTGATGATGATGAGCAAATCTAAACTTAGATTGTATTAAGTGTACTCTTATCATCAATGAAAGCTTCTGCCCTCTTAAATTGCAATTCTCATTTGTTTCCGAGTTTTTTGCATTTTTCAGTGTTTTCTTCATACTTTTTGTTGCCGAGGTCACACATCGGACCCACTAATCTTGAACAAATCTCTGCCCGCTGATTAGCGTAATTGAACTTTTCAAGTTCATTATTGCCGAGATTGAATGTCGGTCTTATTAAACCTGCTCAACTTTAATAAAAGATAGACAAAATAAAAGTTACCTTGTCTTGCTGAACTTGAATAAGAGAATCTCGTGAAACCTTGGCCGAGATCTCATTTAGAATAACTCTGGAACATATCCGTTGTACACTAGCCGAGGTGAGCTATAGAGATATGCCCCGACCTTATCCAGAGTTGCCAAGGTCATACGAGCAAGTTGGTGTCCCGGGCTGGCCGAGATGCAACTTCAACCCTCAAGCGGGATCTTTCCCAAATCTGCTGAGAAGAAAATTTAACCCTCTGGCGGGCTCTTTCCCCAGAACTTGCCGAGGAGAAATTTAACCCTCTGGCGGGCTCTTTCCCCAGAACCTGCTGAGGAGAAATTTAACCCTCTGGCGGGCTCTTTCCCCAGAACCTGCTGAGGAGAATATTTTTATCCTTTAGCGGGCAGGTGCCTGGGACTTAGCCGAGGTCTGTATTCACCCTTTAGCGGGCAGGTGCCTGGGACTTAGCCGAGGTCTTTTTTCACCCTTTAGCGGGCATTTGCCCCGTTCTTCGCCGAGGTCTTTCTGGTAAGAAACTTCAGTTCTGCAGAGCTGTCCACAACACAGTTGAGTGAACACTTTATTGCTGAGAAGTTTCATGCACCAGGTAGCGACTGCTATAAAGGCCAACTACAGGGCCGAGCTGGGGGTTTTCAAATGTATACGAAAGTTGGTCCCCACTTTGAACTCAGTTAACAGTCTAAGCAGCCTAGCTATTTTTCCAACTCAGAGCTACCACTCGGGTTGATGTTCACCTTAAGGAACATCTAATTCGGCTCCACTGCGCAAGTTTCATCTCGGATCGTGAAACTGCTGCAGATGGCCGAGCTCAATCTGGCGAGCTATCTCTTTACCGAGTTGTCTACAGTCTTCTGTATCATGCCCTATATCATGATGATATAGGCAGTAGAGTTGAGGATTCCTCTTATGGAGTGGCCCTGCAAGGGGCTCTGGTTCCTTCACCAAACTCTTCTTTCTCATAAAGGAGAGGATGCGAGCTTTTGAAGCCAAAAGAGAAGTCCTTTCTCTGCCCTGGCCCCCCATCCGAACTTTGACAGATGCTCTTTCTCGCCGTGAGGCCTGGATATGTGTTCCAGAACTGGAAGGCCGAGATGAGACCGAAGGGCGCTGTATGGTCTGATCATTAGACCTCCGGGGTGAGTATCCTGCTTCAAATATAATCTCAGCTTGACATTCAGAATGATACCCTGGCCGAGATGGAGAATACTCTAAAACCTGCGGAATACTGGTACTGCCAGGTGAGGGTTCACTAGTACCTTCTGTTAAGGCATTCCCTCTTAATTCCATTACAGCTTGGAATGCCGCTGGATTTTGAGCCACATAGTGTATAGCTCTCATGTGTTCTTCATGTGAGAAAATAATAGGAGTTGAAAACTCAAACTCCTTAGAACATGAAGCAGTTGGTTGCAAAGAAGACATTTGATTATCTCCTCTGCTCATCTCTCTCAGCAGCTTTTGAAGTCTACTAAGAAGAGTTGGTAGTGACGATATTTCGAAAGTCAAGGGACCCGGAGGTTCGGGCCCTCCTTCTAGCGCCAAAATGACGAGGTCGGATTGTCTCGCCTAGGTAAAAGTCGAAATATCCGGGGTCTAAGGCCGTCAACCCTCCGTCACTTGTCTTCTTAGGAAGCCTGAGAAAGGAAAGAACGCGTTAGGGGTCCCAGGGCGCTGCCCCGGGGAAACCCTCCGACGCTCAAGTCAGTTGTGGGCATTATAGCGTATGGCTTTTACTGAAATATAGGTTTGATGAAACCTGTTTGAGGTCGGCTACAGTGCAGGCCAAGCTGAGGTGAGAACAGCGGGGTGTTTTTCTCACTTGTGATGTGGACTAGGAATTTAGACTTGGAGCTTCTTACTGTTGGGGAAGCTCTTTTATAGTTGGCGAAGCTGGGAGCTGCGTGTCTCAGATGGTTGAGATGACGACGTCTGGCCCGCTTGCATGGTAGCCGTGCAGCTGCTAAGGATTGCTGTAGTGGCACCTTCCCTTCGTATAGTTGACATCTGGAAAGTTAGATATTGCATGTAGGCCACGTAGCGTACAGCTCTGTGACTGTTGTAACTTGGCCGAGATCAATAATCAGAGCCGTGGTCGAAAGCAGATCCGAGGCCGAGATGAAACTGTGGAGAACTCGGATTCCTTTGGCCGAGCTGGATGTATATCCGCTCCTCTAGATGTTCGTTATTATGGCCGAGGTGCCATTTTAAAGGGCAGAAATGCCGGTCTTGTGGTAAAATGCTTGGGCCAAAGTTCTGGCCGGGCTTTTCCAGTTGATAACTGTAGCCGAGACAAGATCCATTAGCCGTGATAAAGCCATTGGGCCGAGGTGGAACCCTTTAGGCCGAGGTGGAACCCTTAGTTCCAGTAGGGTACTGACCATGTAGCCGAGATGGCGTGGGGCCTCCGTGGCCGAGGCGGAATACTTGTCCGCGTGGGACTTGGTCAATCATCAGGCCGACCTGCGGCCCTTAGTCATTTCTGTACTCTTGCTCTAACGTTGACTGTCATTGACTGACGGGTGAATTTTCTGGGATCATCAATTCTGGATTTACTTTCTTATTGAGTTGCTAGCTTGAGTTATTCCTGGTGATTATGAGGGTTTGTGTGTTAGACTAAGAATTTGGAATCTTGAAGAATAGGCTATGAGCTGTTTGATTATACATTGGGCTTGTCGAGGGCTTTACCGGTAGATCAATTCCATACTTTCCTTACCATCAGTGTTTTTGGATCTGGTTGACAGGGAGTGTTTCGATGACCAGCGATGTTCATAGTGTAAAGAAAGAAACATGTGAGGATGAGGAAAGTCCATGATGCTTCCTAGCTGAACCAATCATCCTCCTGGACAACTGATCCTGAATCAAGCAACCAGAGTCATGATTCCAGTTTAGCTTTGCAGTGTGAAGTGTCCAGTACATGTTTTTTTCCTTCTGCTTTGTCTTCTACTAGTCTTGACTCTGATGCGTATCTTTGGCATGCCAGACTTGGGCATGCCTCATCAGCTAGAATACAAGAGTTGCATAGACAGTATCCAGACATACCTTCTTTTAGTCAAAATAATGTTTGTACAGTGTGTCCTTTGGCTAAACTCAAAAGGTCACCGTTTCCTAATTCTGTTACGGTTTCTAAGCTTCCTTTTGATGTCATTCATGTTGATATTTGGGGCCCTTATAGGCACCCTACAATGTACAATCAAAGGTACTTTCTGACTCTAGTTGATGATTGTTCGAGGTATACTTGGATATATCTCCTTAAAGCAAAGTCTGAGGTCAGGCAAATTTTGCAGAGTTTCTTTCATTATGTATTTACTCAGTTTGGTGTTCATATCAAGGTTGTTAGGAGTGATAATGGACTTGAGTTCAAAATGTCTGAGTTCTATATGCAGCATGGGGTGGTTCATCAGACAACCTGTAACTATACTCCCCAGCAGAATGGGGTGGTTGAAAGAAAGCACCAGCACCTGTTGGTTGTGGCTAGAGCCCTTAGGTTTCATGCTTCACTGCCTATTGAGTATTGGGGGTTCTGTCTTCAGCATGCCACCTATTTGATAAACTTGATGCCCTCACCTATACTTCAGAATAAGACTCCCTATGAGATTTTACATCAAAGTCAGTCTGTCTATACTCATCTTAGGGTGTTTGGGTGTCTAGCGTTTGCTTGTGACACCACTCCTCACAAGGCAAAATTTGAACCCAGGTCTGTACCTTGTGTTTTTCTTGGGTTTCCTATGAATACAAAGGGGTATATCCTCCAAAGATTGGAAGACAAGTCTGTCATTGTGTCAAGAGACGTTCTGTTTCATGAGAATTCCTTTCCATTCTCCAATGTGTCTTCTGTACCAGCAATGTCAGCCCCAGTGCATCATGCTGTGGGGGATGTTCCTTTGACATCCTGTTCGCCTCCAGCTCAGCTGCATCCCTTACATGAATTGTCATCATGTCCTGATATTCATCATTCGAATGATGCTGTGTCTCCCTCAAGGTCATCTGTACGTTCAGCATCATCTTCTCCTACTTCTCAGACATCAGGATCCCCCTCAAATGATCAGATACCTGTGACTCAGCTGGAAGTTCATTTGCCTCCAGTATCAGGCTCTGATCACAGATGTGCTAGACCAAGGCATGCACCATCCTACTTACAGGATTACTATTGCAATCTTAGTCAATCCTCTGACACTGCTGAATCCCTTGCCTCAGTGCCATATCCCATACAAGCTTATCATTCACTTGAGGCTCTGGCTCCTGAATACAGATCATATATCCTTAATATCAGTACTGAACAAGAACCTGTGACATATCAGCAGGCTGCTGGATCAGCAGCTTGGCAGCAAGCTATGCAGGTGGAATTAGCTGCCTTAGAGGCTACACATACATGGGATATTGTTCCCTTGCCACTGGGTAAGCAGCCTATTGGGTGTAAGTGGGTATACAAGGTCAAACGCAAGGCAGATGGTTCCATTGAGAGATACAAAGCCAGGCTTGTGGCTAAGGGATACACCCAGCAACCAGGTATAGATTATGTTGATACTTTTTCCCCTGTGGCCAAAATGACTTCTGTGCGTCTACTTTTGGCTTTGGCATCTGTGAATCATTGGCATGTGCATCAATTAGATATCAATAATGCCTTTCTTCATGGTGATCTATATCAGGAGATTTATATGGAGTTGCCTCAAGGTGTTCAGTCATCAATTCCTAATGCAGTTTGCAAGCTTCAGAAATCTCTTTATGGGCTTAAACAAGCCAGTAGACAATGGAATGAAAAGCTTACTTTGTATTTGTTGTCTCAGGGATATAAGCAATCTAGAAATGATTACACTCTGTTCACTAAAAGAACTTCAGAATCTTTTATAGCTTTACTCATTTATGTTGATGACATTATTGTAGCTAGTGACTCTTTGTCTCATATTCAGCATCTGAAGGAACATTTACATTCTACGTTTCAAATCAAAGATTTAGGTGTTCTCAGATACTTTTTGGGGCTTGAAGTGGCAAGGTCTCAGGGGGGGATTATGATTTGCCAGAGAAAATATGCATTGGAATTATTAGAGGAGACAGGTTTTTTGGCAGCCAAACCTGTTCTAACACCTATGGAACAAAATTTGAAACTGGAGCACAATGATGCACCTTTATTTTCAGATGTGTCTTGTTACAGGAGGATTATTGGCAAGTTACTGTATCTTACCATTACAAGGCCTGATATCTCATATGCTGTTCAACAGTTAAGCCAGTTTTAGATTGCCCCACAGAAATGCATATGAAGGCAGTTCATAGGTTGCTTAGATATTTGAAAGGTAATCCTGGTCAGGGACTGTTGTTTCCCAGCACAGGTTCGAAATTGCTTAAGGCATATGCAGACTCAGACTGGGCTGGTTGCACTGAAACCAGAAGATCTGTCACAGGATATTGTATGTTCTTTGGTGATGCTCTGGTATCTTGGAAAGCAAAGAAACAGACTACAGTATCTAGATCCTCTTCAGAGGCTGAGTACAGGTCACTTGCTGCAGCTGCTTGTGAAGTACAATGGTTGCTGTATCTGTTAAAAGACCTGGGGGTAGAGCAGAAAGAACCTGTGGAACTGTTCTGTGATAATAAGAGTGCCATATACATAGTGGAAAATCCGGTGTTTCATGAAAGGACAAAGCATATAGAAGTGGATTGTGATGTAGTTAGAGATAAATATCAAGAAGGAGTGATTAAGCCAATGCCAGTAAAGACTGAGTTCCAAGTAGCTGATTTGTTTACTAAGGCATTGAATTCACAGAGATTACAATTTCTGACTTCTGCTTTAGGGATCTGCAATATTTATAAGAAGTCAGAATTGAGGGGGGGGGTGTTAAAGATATAGTTGAAGATAAGAAGAAGAAAAGGCCTATGTTATAATTTTTCTTGGCATGGTCATGGCTTGGATGGCATGGTAAGGATGGTGCGTGAGTCCCGGCACGCATTGGCACGGTTGGCATACAATGGTGCATGTAGGCTTGGCGTGCTTGGGATGATTAGCGTGGTTGGCACGATGGCACGTTTGGCACGGTGGCACGCTTGGCACGATGGCACGCTTGGCACGGTGGCACGTTGGTTACATGTTAGATTTGGCACGGGTGTTGCATGCTGATGTGTCTGGTAGCTCTGCTGCGTGTACCTCGGCTTCAATACTAGACGGAATCTTCTCCCACAAGCTAGCTTATGTTTCTAGATTGTTCCCTAGACTAGTATAAATACGTATGTTGTTTGTAGCTCAAGAAGGTGAATGAACATTACAAAAAAATTCAGTTTATACTTCTCCTTCTTCTTCCTTGAGCTGAGGCTTTTAATTTTTGACGCCTTAATGCGCTTTTTTTGTAATGTTCAGCCTCAGCTCATTAAGGCGTCAAAAATTAAAAGCCTCAGCTCAAGGAAGAAGAAGGAGAAGTATAAACTGAATTTTTTTGTAATGTTCATTCACCTTCTTGAGCTACAAACAACATACGTATTTATACTAGTCTAGGGAACAATCTAGAAACATAAGCTAGCTTGTGGGAGAAGATTCCGTCTAGTATTGAAGCCGAGGTACACGCAGCAGAGCTACCAGACACATCAGCATGCAACACCCGTGCCAAATCTAACATGTAACCAACATGCCACCGTGCCAAGCGTGCCATCGTGCCAAGCGTGCCACCGTGCCAAACGTGCCATCATGCCAACCACGCTAATCATCCCAAGCACGCCAAGCCTACATGCACCATTGTATGCCAACCGTGCCAATGCGTGCCGGGACTCACGCACCATCCTTACCATGCCATCCAAGCCATGACCATGCCAAGACAAATTATAACATAGGCCTTTTCTTCTTCTTATCTTCAACTATATCTTTAACATGTTCGCGATGCAGCCTTAGACGGGAAGTCTAATTTTAGAGACAGAGAATGAGGATCAAAGTTATAGGGACGGCATTGAGTTGCAAGTCCATAGATTCCCGCCTGTATAGCAGCAGCACTTTCAAGAGGCTGCAGTCTTTGGAGAGTTTTCTGAACATTAGATCCATTAAGGTTCTGCTGGTGTGTTAGAATATTATTTGGTTTTGATGATTTGCACAAGGTTGGCACTTGAAAATATAGATTAGGCGCTTCAAGTTGATGGTTTGAAGTCAGTACACTTCGAACGCTCACTTCAGGCGCTTAATGTATCTTGGTGGTGTCCAAAACACTTCGAACGCCTTGATCAGGCGCTTCATGTGAAGTGTTGAAAGTCAGGACACTTCGAACGCTTACATCAAGCGCTTCATGTGTCCTGATGAAATGTCCGAACACTTCGAACGCTACTTTAAGCGCTTCAAGTGTCTCACCAAGTCAAAAGTACGTTTCTCTGAATAAACACGCTTTCCTAAGGCCTGGTTCTGAGAAAATGTCAGTTCTAGTTCGAACTAGCATGAAGTGCTACATGAGGCGGTTCATGTCACTTCGAACGCACTCAGTTGCCAACATTAGGCGCTTAATGTGACTTCGAACGCATGCTCTTTTTCACATTAAGCGCTTCATGCTACTTTGAACGCCTATTCTTTAGACAGTTTAGGCGCTTCATGTGCTCAACGGTACAAATGTCTTTTTGTTTTATTTTCTAACCAGTTGACTCTTTGTACCCTCTTCTTTTAGTGTTATTTTCTCAGGTTTCCTCTCACACTCAGAGTTGCCAGTTTTCCATTCTTGGCCAAGGTTTTGGATCCTCTTCAAAATGGTTGCTACATGCCAAGTAAAGTTTCCCAAGATGGATGATCAAGGTAATGTCACTAGAAACAAGGCTAGGTTAGTTGCTCAAGGATACCGTCAAGAAGAAGGTATTGATTTTGATGAGACATTTGCACCCGTAGCACGGCTTGAAGCTATTAGAATGTTATTAGCATATGCTTGTTATAGAGATTTTACACTTTACCAAATGGATGTTAAATCCGCTTTCTTGAATGGTGTTATTCAAGAGGAAGTGTATGTTGCACAACCTCCCGGGTTTGAATGTCATGATTCACCACATCATGTCTTCAAACTTAAAAAGGCTCTTTACGGCCTCAAACAAGCTCCAAGAGCTTGGTACGAGAGGTTAAGTACTTTTCTTCTTAATAATGGTTTTTCAAGAGGTAAAGTTGACACTACTTTGTTCATAAAAGAACAAGGTAGGAATCATTTAATTGTCCAAGTATATGTTGATGATATTATTTTTGGTGCTACTAACAATTGTCTTTGTGAGCAATTTGCTAGTCTTATGCAAGGTGAGTTCGAGATGAGCATGATGGGCGAGCTAAATTATTTCCTTGGATTACAAATCAAGCAAACCAAAGATGGTGTGTACATTTCCCAAGCCAAATACACAAGAGACTTGCTCAAAAAGTACAACTTTGGTGAAGGAAGAGAGGTGAACACTCCTATGAGTACAAGTGCAAAGCTTGACAAGGATGAAAAGGGAAAGCATGTCGAGGTAACCTTGTATCGTGGCATTATAGGTAGTCTACTTTATTTAACGGCTAGTAGACCCGATATTTTACATGCAGTATGCTTATGTGCTAGATTTCAAAGTGATCCTAGGGAGATGCATTTTATTGCGGTAAAACGCATCCTTAGATACCTTAGAAGTACTTTGAAATTTGGTTTATTTTACCCTAAGAATGCATGTTTTGATTTAAGAGGTTACTGTGACTCCGATTATGCGGGGAGTCTAGTTGATAGAAAGAGCACCTCCGGAACTTGTCAGTTTCTTGGAGACTGTCTCGTTTCTTGGTTCTCCAAGAAACAAAACAGTGTGTCTCTCTCTACAGCGGAATCCGAATATGTGTCGGCCGCCTCGTGTTGTGCACAATTGTTATGGATGACTAACACGTTAAATGATTATAACATTCACTTCTCAAAGGTGCCAATTTTGTGTGATAACACGTCCGCCATAAATATTGCACAAAATCCCGTCCAACATAGTCGGACCAAGCACATTGAAGTGAGGTATCATTTCATCCGTGATTGTGTACAAAAGAACTTGGTAAGTGTAGAATTTGTTCCTACACATGACCAACTTGCGGACATTTTCACGAAACCCTTGCCTAGCGATGTATTTTTATCCATAAGAAGTAGGTTGGGGTTGCTCAATATGGGTTGACAAAACCATCTTGAGTTTTGAGCATGAAAATTTCAAAAATTTTCAAGATCAGTGGACATGAAGCGCTTCATCTCAAGCTGTTAAGGCGTTCGATATCACATCAAGCGCTTGATGTTAAGGATGTCACTCGTTCAAAGTGACATCAAGCGCTCTATCCACAAATGTTCACTCGTTCGATGTGACTTTAAGCGCTTTATCTGGATTTCCACACTCGTTCAATGTGGCTTTAAGCACTTCATCCGTTTGTATGAAGTCGTTCGAAGTCACTTGAGGCGCTTCAACCCTATTTCTACACTGTCATTTTCGCCGTCTCTTCAGTTTTCGCGCCATTCAATGACCATAAACTCCTGCCGCCAGTTTCCTCTCTCCATCTTTCCAACGATCTTCCTCTTCCACTCCCCATTTTCCCAATTCATTTCATCTTCCTCTTTTCTCTCCTCCACTTCTCCCACTCTCTCACCCTCATTTACTTCCACAATCCATTCATCTTCTTCATCCCCTTTATAAACTCTCTCAAGTCTTCATCTCCATTCAAGCATCCATTCAATCTCTCCTACATCTTCCCAGAATCCTTTCACTCCTCTCACTCAAAATGGCCTCTGCAGGACCTTCAAAACGCCCACGTACTCATAGGAAAAAGCAAACTGCTGGGCTCGGGACTGCGGAACCCGAAGAACTCAAAACCATTCGAGAAGGGCTTACCAAGGAAAACTTTCCTTGGTTGAAGAAATTCGATAATGATATCAAGAAATCTCCTCGCCCTCTGGACAAAGGAGTACACTTGTCATTGTACTCAAATCTGCTCGTTGAAGAATGGCACACGAACAATCACCCTGTTGTTCCCCTCAAACTCCTGAGTCTCAGTGATCTGTCCGAGACTCACATGGATCAAATAGTGTCTTTGCTCGAATTTCAAGGTTGGACCTCCCTCTGGTCCAGACTTGACATGTGAAGTTTCTCCCGGGAGCACACCCGGATGTTTTATGCAAATCTGTGGATTACTCCACAGTCTGAATCTCAATCCTTCTTGCTGAACACTGTTGTTGATGGTACGTCCCTCAGTTTTTCTATTCCCGAAATCTGTGAAGTTCTCCGCATCCGAAACGAAGGCCTAAGTGACTTTTCCATATTTGACTGGAGCAGTAAATACGGAATACCCGAACAAGATGTGAAGTTTGATCTGGGGTTCTTTCCTTCCCGAAAGACTCAGAACATGGCTCTCATGGATCGCATCTTGTTAGCCATTGTCACTTATTGTGTGAATGGTAAGTCGACAAGAAATCCAAGCAACATGGATTTCTACGTCACTTACCGCATCAAAAATCAAACCCAACTCAACTTTGCCTGGATTATGGTTGAGGTCATGTTTGCTGCTCTTCGGAAAGCTTCCAAGGCCTTACCCTTTGCCAATCTTATCACCATTCTTCTCAAGTCAAAAGGTATTGTCATTCCTGACAATGAACTCACCCCGGTGGCGAACACGGATTATTACCGTAATTACAACATTGTCCAAGCCATCGACTCCCAAAAACGTAAAGCCACGAACATTCCCGGTCTTGATGATGAGGCTGAAGCTGAGCCTCAAGACAATGTTGAATCAAGTACGTTGAATAGCTGCGTGCTCAAATTCAATCTTTGGAACAGTCTGTTCAGCACCTTCAGCTTCGAAATGCGCGTCATGAATATCGCTTTGGCGTTCTTAAAGAAGCTATTCTCCAACAAATGCCGTGGACATCCTTTCCCCCTGATTTTGATGATTTAGGGGGAGACACTGCTGCTGCTGCTGCTGGAGATACAGGAACTGGTGCTGGTGGTGCTGGTGGAGTCGAACATGCTGGTGGAAGTGGCCAACAAATGGGTGGTTTTGCAGAGTATGCATCAAGTCCTTTCAATTTTGGTGATTTGCAGCATCCTGGTGGAAGTGGTGCTGGCTCTGGTGGTGGATTGTAGCTGGTTTCTGCTTTTGTTTCCTTCTGATGTTTGCAAACTATTTATCAAGTGCTGTCTAAAAACTTTTTCTTGGATGTCGTTTGAAATTTCTCTCGTTCTATGGTTAGATGTTAATAATAGTGTTTCTATTGCGTAATTTTATTCTGAGTTATATGGTTCTTTTCTTGAAAAAGTATAATGCACTTTGTGAGGGGGAGCATATGCTAAGGGGGAGTAAATTAAAATGACGCATTTTGTGAAATCATCAAAAAGAGGGAGAATGTTAGAATATTATTTGGTTTTGATGATTTGCACAAGGTTGGCACTTGAAAATATAGATTAGGCGCTTCAAGTTGATGGTTTGAAGTCAGTACACTTCGAACGCTCACTTCAGGCGCTTAATGTATCTTGGTGGTGTCCAGAACACTTCGAACGCCTTGATCAGGCGCTTCATGTGAAGTGTTGAAAGTCAGGACGCTTCGAACGCTTACATCAAGCGCTTCATGTGTCCTGATGAAATGTCCGAACACTTCGAACGCTACTTTAAGCGCTTCAAGTGTCTCACCAAGTCAAAAGTACTTTTCTCTGAATAAACACGCTTTCCTAAGGCCTGGTTCTGAGAAAATGTCAGTTCTAGTTCGAACTAGCATGAAGTGCTACATGAGGCGCTTCATGTCACTTCGAACGCACTCAGTTGCTAACATTAGGCGCTTAATGTGACTTCGAACGCATGTTCTTTTTCACATTAAGCGCTTCATGCTACTTTGAACGCCTATTCTTTAGACAGTTTAGGCGCTTCATGTGCTCAACGGTACAAATGTCTTTTTGTTTCATTTTCTAACCAGTTGACTCTTTGTACCCTCTTCTTTTAGTGTTATTTTCTCAGGTTTCCTCTCACACTCAGAGTTGCCAGTTTTCCATTCTTGGCCAAGGTTTTGGATCCTCTTCAAAATGGTTGCTACATGCCAAGTAAAGTTTCCCAAGAATGCAGAAGTACCTTCACAAGCTGCCAAATCCCATTATTGGCTGGGCAGAAGCTTTCAAACGGGAAGATTTTTGAAGAATGATTAAAGAAGGGTTTTCTTCATTCTCTTCTACAACTTTCTACATTGCAAGCTCTCAAGTTCTCTCAAGCTCAAGCTCTCAAAATATTTGTAATCTTTGTTCATTTTTACTTTATTTTTGAGACTGATTATTGTAAGAAGAAGAGTCTTCTTCTTGGTGAGATTATTCTGTGAGAGATTGGGTAGATTGTTGGTCAAGGAGCAAGGGTGCTCTTTGTTTAAGTTTTCTAGACTTTGAAGGGTTAGTTGATAGTGTGTGGTGCACTATTCTCCCTACAAGATTTCTTTGAGGGCAAAGAAGATCTTTGGAGGCTAAACTTCAAAGGGTTAGAATTCTTGGTTGTGGTCTAGGCAAGGTGCCTAGTTTTTGTATTTTCTGGATTTTGTTTTTGATTGTTGTTTCCCCCAAACGAAATAACAATCCCCATTTCAAAATCCTTCTTGTGAAACATCAAGAAGGTAGATGAGTAGAGTCATTTGACTTGAACCTCTATACATACTTGTGTTCTTTACTTTCCTTCAAGTCTTCATTCATTCTAAAGAACACACCCAAGTATTGATTGCACTCGAAAACGAAAAATAACTATAAAATATCTATACTTGGTGAACACACTATTCAACCCCCCCTTCTAGTGTGTTCTAAGGGACCTAACATGGTGGAGAGTGATGACTCTACTCAGGCATATTGTGGCTGCACTGCTTTGCAATTTTAACTATGAAGGTGAGGGATTTATATATTCTAATCAGCATTATTTGTGTTTCCATTTCGAACGGAGTCAAAGACACACCTTTTTTGACTACTAAATTAGGTGCGCTTCTTATATTGTAAAGTATCAGTTGATCGACACAACTTGACACAATTTTCATTACGCGTCATCGAAAAATAACCTCTGTGTGTTTCTCACGCATGGGTATAGTTTCATACATCTGATCCTTATACCCGCCATAGACAGGAGCCTCTAAGACAATAGGGTAATATTGTTCTTGTAATAAGCATTATTTGTCAACTTAACATCAAGATATTGGATGGTGTTCCAAGTTTTCATAGACTAAAGTAGCTTGTTAGGTGATTCCACATTTATACATGTCTTATGTTGTGTTAGTCTTTTCCATGAATAAGAAGAAAATGATAAGGAGCCAGATAATTAGAGTTATTTATACATGCCTTATTGTTGAAGGGTCCAGACAAATTAGAAAAGAAGAAAAAATAGAAGACTTCTTTGTTGTGTTTTTCTATGGTAGGTGGCATATCAATTTTGACAAATACAAAGTAGCCACCATATGAATAGTTTAAACACATGGTTTATTCATCTTTGTTTGCAAATAAATAGGCATGTTTAGTAGATGGAAAATCACACCAAAAATCAAAAGAAGAAGAAATTTGAGAGCTTTTTGAGAGAGAAGCGAGTGAAAGAAAATAGAGAGAGGAAAAGAGAGTTGTGAGATTATACCAATCCGGTATAAGAAAATATTGAGTCTTTCAATTCTCTTATATTTCTTAAGTTCAAGTCTAAACTTGAGTTGTCTCTTGTATTCCCATTATTTCGAATAGTGGAAGTTGTTCTCACTGCCCGTGGTTTTTTTTCCTTCCACAGAGAGAGGGTTTCTACGTAAATCTCGGTGTTCCTATTGTATATGGCATTTACGGTGAATTGTGATCTTTGCTGGGTATCACCGAATCAGTTCACTTTTACTGGTATTTATCTCGATGTCATACTGGAAGATTCTAGTGAGTAATAAATTACTATCCACTGTTTTATTCCGCTTAGAACCAGGTCGTTATTCCCAACAAGTGGTATCATAGCCACGTTATTCAGTTCTTGATTTTCTCGAATATGGCAGAGATGAAATTCAATGTGGCAAAATTCAATAGAGATGATGGATTTTCCACATGGCAGAAACGGATGAAGGATTACCTTATACAACAAGGTGTTCATAAAGATCTTTATGGCAAAGAGAAAAAGCCAGAATCCATAAAAGATGATGATTGGCAAGACGTGGATGATAAAGCCACAAGCGCAATCCGCTTGCACTTGTCCGACGAAGTCCTGAACAATGTAGACGGAAACGACTCAGCCATGGAGATTTGGACAAAGCTAGAAAGCTTGTACATGTCTAAAACGATGCCAAATATATTGTATCTTAAGAAGCAACTCTACACACTCCAAATGATCGAAGGTACAAATTTTTTGTCTCATCTGAATAATTTCAATGGCATCATATCCCAAATGACGAGTCTTGGTATTACTATAGAGGACGAAAATAAGGCGATCATGCTCTTGAGTTTACTTCCACCTTCATTCAATGGTTTGACAACCACTTTACTCCATGGTAAAGAAACAATCACATTGAAAGAGGTCACATCATCTTTGTTGCTGCATATTAAGATGATGCAACCAGAAAAGTAAGGACATGCTCTTCTTACACAAGAAAGAGGAAGGAGCCGAAATAGAAACTTCAACAGTCATGATAAATCAAAAGATTATGACAAGTCCAGACGCCGTTCCAAATCAAAAAAGTGAGTGAAGTGCTTGAACTGTGGTAAAAATGGCCTTAAAAGAAACTGTAGGTCTTTGATGCAAGACAAAGATCGAGGTCAAAAACAAGTGGGAGATAACAACACAGCAGCAATAGTCAAGTGATGACGGAGAGACAACGTTGGTTTGCCACCAAAATGAATGTTATCATGTCTCAAACATAGACCTTGAATGAATTGTGGATACAGGTGCTTCGTATCACTGTGCTACCAGCAAAGAATACTTCTCCACGTACAAAGCTGGAGACTTTGATGTGTTGAAGATGGGAACTAAAATCACCTCATCGATCATGGGAATATGTGATATTACTGTGGAAACTTCACTTGGTTACACATTCACATTACGAAATGTGATACATGTTCCAGATATGAGATTCAATCTTTTATTTTGCAACTCCGTTATGCTGTGGAGTACCAGGAACTGTCTTCTCATGTCTTATACCATGTTTTGTGCAGTACCCTTCATATTCTATTGATATGTACTAGTCTCTATTGTCAGTGCGAAGGCATTTCAACTTTTCTCCAGTCTCTCTTTCCACCATTCCATGAAACTTCTGAAAACATTGGAATACTTGACTTTTATTTCTTATCAAGTAGATCCATATTTTTCTAGAAGAATCATCAATGAAAGTAACAAAGTATTTGTTTCCACCTAGAAATTCTACTTCAATGGGACCACACACGTCAGAGTGAAACAACTCCAATTTGTTTTCTTTTATCTTGGAGTTCTTATGAAAAGAAACACGGTGTTGTTTTCCAAATAAGAAGTAATCACATGGGTCTAGTGATTTACCTTTGTCTAACGGTATCAAGGATTGCTTTGCCAGTAACTACAATCCTTTCTGCCCAATGTGTCCCAAACGTCCGTGCAATACATTTGGGGAATCACCGTCTTCTATTGCATTTCTTTGACCTTCACATACTTTAAAGTGTGTCTTGTACAAATTGCAACATAATTTTCCTTTTGCTACCACCAGAGAACCTTTGATTAGTTTCCATATCACATTACCAAAGAAATGCTCATAACCTTCCTTGTCTAGTGCGGTTGAAGATAAAAGATTAAATCTCATATCTGGAACATGTCGCACATTTCGTAATATGAATGTGCAACCAAGTGAAGTTTCCACAGTGATATCACCTATTCCCATGATCGATGAGGTGATCTTGTTTCCCATCTTCAACACACCAAAGTCTCAAACTTTGTATGTGGAAAAGTATTCTGGTAGCACAGTGATACGAAGCATCTGTATCCACGATCCATTCAAGTTCTATGTCTGAAATATGACAACATTAATTTTGGTGACAAACCAATGTTGTCTCTTTATCACTGCTTGACACTATTGCTGCTGTGTGGTTATGTCTCACCTGCTTTTGACATTGATCTTTGTCTTGCTTCAAAGATCTGCAATTTCTTTTAAGGTGGCCATTCTTACCACAGTTCCAGCACTTCACTCCGCTTTTCGATTTGGAACAACCTCTGGACTTGTCATAATCTTTTGATTTATCATGACTGTTGAAGTTTCCATTTCGGCTCCTTCCTCTTTCTTGTGTAAGAAGAGCATGTCCTTGCTTCTCTGGTTGCACCATATTAAGATGCAGCAACAAAGATGATGTGACCTCTTTCAATGTGATTGTTTCTTTACCATAAGGTAAAGTGGTCGTCAAACCATTAAATTAGGGTGGAAGTGAAGTCAAGAGCATGATCGCCTTATCCTTGTCCTCTATAGTAATACCAAGACTCGCCATTTGGGATATGATGCCATTGAAATCATTCAAATGGGACAAAAAATTTGGACCTTCGCTCATTTGGAGTGTGTAGAGCTGCTTCTTAAGATACAATTTATTTTTCATCGTTTTGGACATATACAAGCTTTCTAGCTTTGTCCAAATCTCCATAGCTGAGTTGCTTCCATCTACATTGTTCATGACTTTGTCGGACAAGTGCAAGCGGATTGCACTTGCGGATTTATCATCCATGTCTTGCCAATCATCATTTTTCATGGCTTCTGGCTTTTTCTCTTTGCCATAAAGAGCTTTGTGAACACCTTGTTGTATAAGATAATCATTCATCATTTTCTGCCACGTAGAAAATCCGTCATCTCTGTTGAATTTTGCCACATTGAATTTCATCTCTGCCATATTCAAGAAAATCAAGAACCGAATGACCAAGCTCTGATACCACTTATTGGGAATAACGACCTGGTTCTAAGCGGAATAAAACAGTGGATAGTAATTTACTACTCACTAGAATCTTCGAGTATGACAGCTAGATAAATACCAGTAAAAGTGAACCGATTCAGTTATACCCAGGAAAGATCACAATTCACTGTAAATGCCAGATAAAATAGGAATACCGAGATTTACGTGGAAACCCTCTCTCTATGGAAGGAAAAAAAAGCACGGGCAGTGAGAACAACTTCCACTATTTGAAATAATGGGAATACAAGAGATAACTCAAGTTTAGACTTAAACTTGAGAAATACAAGAGAATTGAAACACTCGGTATTTTCTTATACTGGATTGGTATAATCTCACAACTCTCTTTTCCTTTCTCTATTTTCTTCCACTTACTTCTCTCTCAAGAAGCTCTCAAATTACTTCTTCTTTTGATTTTTTTTGTTTGACGTGTCTTCCTTTGTAGAACACTTGCCAGGTAAGGATCACTATATTCAGCAATAACCATCATTGAATACATAAAAGCCAGCTAATGAGGTTTTCAGAAGCCTTTTGAGATTTGGAACCCATGTTAAATACGATACAATGCTTCCGCTAGAACGTGTCTGGTACTTTCTGCTGCTGGTCTGTACTATGATCACAAAATTGTCACTAGGGTACACATGCGGGAGATCTAACTGCTTCAACGCAAATGAAAGAAATATCCAATATAACAGAAGGAAACTACCCATCCAGTTCATCCCTTCCTGCTTGTGTTTTTTTTTCTTTCACTGCTAGATTAATGATTTAACCAGGCATCCACGTGGAATGAGGAAAAACAGTTTAATGGCTTAAACTGGGTTTGTAATGACTCATCGCCATAATAACACTTTGCCCTTGGTCATGACATGCATCTACCCAGAACAACATTACCTTCACTAAGTTCTCATCCGATTATCCATTCTGCGAGTATATCGATATAGAAGACATGAAGGTACCGTTTAAGGCTCACCAAAAGGCATTTTCTTCAGGCATCATAAGCAGTAGTAATCCAGCAAAAATATTCATAGCCTGCAAAAGTGTATTAATCAAAACGGCATAAATCACTCACTCTTTGCTATTAGCAATACCTGCCTCAAGATGAGGTAATACAAAAAGATCATGAATGCATTCTGAAAGCAAATTAAATTACTGTATAACGAAAAATAGATTATAGTTGAAAATTTGCAAATGACATGGGTCATTGTAATGAAGGTCTACTGACTCCTTTACACACTCTTATTCCCCCTGAACCCTCCAACTCCATATCCATATAATCATTTCAAATCTTACTGTTTATTTAAGAAGTCGAACACATCCTTTTCAACTTGTACCCTAAATCCTCAAACCCGCTCGCATCCGAGGATAAAAATCGGAACTAGAAGTTAAGGTTGATTTCATTGTTATTCCTTTCCTGTTTGTGAATGAGAAATTATATTAAAAAATTAACACAGAGGTATAGCACCAAGTCTATATACAAAGTGGAGCAAAAGTCTCCCGAAAACCAACCAAAACATCCTATCTTTCCACCAGTTCCTGTACGAAAATATCAGATCAAAACAGTTCTTGTAGTCTTTAAACCAAAAATGGTTTGTTTTGATTTAAGAGGGTATACTGATTCCGATTACGCCGGAAATCTAGTAGATAGAAAAAGCACCTCAAGGACATGCCAATTCCTTGGAGATTGCTTAGTTTCTTGGTTCTCCAAGAAACAAAATAGTGTGTCACTTTCAACGGCGGAATCCGAATATGTATCGGCCGCTTCATGTTGTACACAATTACTTTGGATGATCAACACCTTAAATGATTACAATGTTAAGTTTGATAAAGTCCCCATCTTATCTGATAACACATCAGCCATAAGTATAGCACCAAACCCGATTCACCATAGTATGACCAAATATATTGAAGTGAGGCATCACTTTATAAGGGATTGCATTCAACAAAGATTGGTATGCAGTTGAGTTTGTTCCAACCAATGATCAACTAGCGGATATATTTACGAAATCCCTTCCTACTAAGACATTTGAGTCCATTAGAACGAGATTAAGGATGATAAACAATGTTTAGAGGGTTAAAATTACAAATTTCAAAAATGGGTATATATGGATCGATCCATGTATTAAAAGGAGAGATCCATGTACATCGATGGATCGATGTCATCATTTTCTGCACTTCTAATTCCAGTCAGTAACGCATTCTTCTCATTTTCCAATATTTACAATCGGCCGAAGCCTCTCAAAAACCCTGCGTCTCCCTCTTCAAAAACCTTCCCTCTCTTAAAATTCATCTCACAATCAAAGTTCAATCATCCCCACACTTGATTCTCACCTTATCACTTCATATTTCTAAAATCTCCTCTAGAAAAATTCTCACTCAAGTGCCCTAATTTTATACACCATGTCTTCAAGAATTAAAAACACCACAAAAAGGCCAAGATCAACTAGGAGTAGAGGAGAAGGGTCAAGCAATCCTTCCCATGGACAATCTTCTCAATCTCAAACTCAACATAGGAGGAAACAATCAATGGATGAAAGTCAAGCCCAAGTGTTGGCCGAAATTAGAAGTGGGCTGAACTTCTCTATTTTCCCTTGGATCAAAACTAGAGAAGCCAAAAATGCTTTGAAGGAGTCTCACCCCCCCGGACATGTGAGGTACATTACTAGACATTCTCAAATGTTATATGACAAATGGGATAGAGAAGAGAGGGCAACTATTCCACTCAAATTGCTTAATATCAATAACATTATAAGCAATAATGAGTTGAGCCCTATCATTGAATGGTTGGATGTCCAACAATGGAGCAGTATTTGGCTTGAAATAGAGATAGACAAAATGTCCACTAGGTATACTAGGCTATTCTATGCAAATTTGTGGATTCAATATATAGATGATCTTCCTCTAGCTTTGCACACTATCATTGATGGAAATCACATCGAATGGGATGTTGGAAATATTTGTGAATTGATTGGAGTACCTAATGAAGGGTTCTATGTATTTGATGTGTGGGAGTGGGATACTACACGTTGAAGAGTCACTGAGGATGAAGTAAAAAACGTTCTTTGGTTATCATCCAACCAAGAACACAAATGACATGCCTTTGGAATACCGCACCCTCCTTGCCATTGTAACCTTTTTTTATAAATGGCAAGTCCTCTAAAGGGCCTAGTAACTTGGATTTCTACATTGCCTACTGAATAGCTAATCGTGAGAAAGTCAACTTTGGAGAGCTATTTATGACGAATGCTATCGAGGATGCAACGAAGCAAAACAAAGCTCTCCCCTATAGTCATTAGGATATACTGGGTATGATGATGATGATGAGGATGCTTGTGAAGTCTGAGGTATATGTAGACGACACGGATGTTGACCAAATCACAAATAAGGATTTCTATGATAAAGTCAACATCCAACAAGTGCTAAAAGCTCAGGAAAAAGCAATGAAAGGACGGGCACAAGAAATTGACCCTCTGGATGAGGCACCTATTCTTAAACCCGACACCCAAGAAGCACCTAGTGGCTTGAGCTCCAATGTCTCGAAACTCCAAGCTCAAGTTACTAGCCTTCAACAAGAGGTCGTGAGCTTCGAGGCAAAATGACCTTGCACGAGTCAAGGTTTGCCAAGCTCAAAGCAAAGATGAAAGCATGCATCCTGGGAATCACATTCTCATCTGATGAAGACTACGACTCTTTATAGCTCGCTTCCCGTTTATCCCTGTTTTTGATTCTAGCTTAGAATTTATTGACTTATGTATTTGCTAAACTTGGTCGTGTTTTGAAGTTTAATGAAGTAGTATGTTTCTGTCTAATCATTGTTTTTGATACTTCCAAAAAGGGGGAGAAAGCGTGTGTGTGGCTTGGTGTTTATTGCTTGCATATGAATCTTGATGGAAAAATGAAATGCTTATTTGATGTTTGATGACTTTGATGGCTTTGATATTAATTTTGTTGATGGCTAGTGAAAAGAGGCAATTTGGTAATTGATGCATATTTGGTTGAGGGGGAGTAATTGATGCATGAAATTTGGAAATTGATGCATGTTTGGTTGAGGGAGAGTCTTTTGGTGCATAATTGGTTAAAGGGAAGCATTTTGATATATTCATTGGAGTTGTAAGATCGTGTTCACATTGGTTATTATATAAAGTATAAAATGCATATAATAATGGGGAGATTGAAAATTTCAAGTTTGAAACACCTAGTTAGTTCAAATGACGCAAAAACATCTTTTAAAATCTTGGTTTGAAATCATCAAAAAGGGGGAGATTGTTGGAATATGGAATATTTTGATGATGTTAAAAGATGTTTTGAATGGGCTAAAATGGAAATTCACACTTGGAGTTTGAAGCAAAATGAGAAAAACACACTCGGAGACGTCAATCTCTCACATGGATTGATTGATATATACATCAGTCCCTCAGGAAGAGACATGGATCGATCCATGTGGAGATTGTACGAGTTTGGAACTTTTTGTCCAACGTCGATCCCTCAACCAGGAGGACATCGATTGGTCGACGTCACGTGAGTCTCTCAGGAAGAGACGTCGATCGATCGACGTAAGGCAGTGTCAAAACTAGAAAGTTTCTGGAAGACATCAATCTCTCAGACCAGAGACATCGATCGATGTATATCAGTCTCTCAAAGGAGAGACATCGATCAATCGATGTGCTGCAGTTTTTCAAAACTGTAGACTTTCTAGAGGACGTCAATCTCTCAGCACAGACACATAGATCGATCGACATCTCCAGAATTCAAAATTTTTTGAACGTTGAAACAAAATCTAAGGGAGACATTATGATGTTTTCTCACTCCAATCTTGCTCAAATTTCTTGTGAACTTTACTCTAACATAATACATTCTTCCTTGACTATTTTATCCATGTCTAAGATTCTCTAGGGTGGCTATTGAATATCAAATCACTCCATAAGGTGGATAAAGGCTATTTTAAATTTTTCAAGACTTGGAGATTTACTTGAAGACAAGGTGAAGGCTCCAAAACGTAGTGAACTCTTTTTATAAATGGATGAAGCTTAGATGAGGCAAAAACACTTTTTTTCTATCATCAAGCTTCATTATTCATTGTTGTATAGTTCTCTCATATTTGTAAAAGTGCTTATAACTTTTTAAGCCTTTCTTTGTTCTTCATAGTTGTATATTAAGAGATAGAGAGTCTAACACAAGAGGAACCATAAATATTTGATCTCTTACTTATGTTTAGACTAGTGAGAAAGTGTGAACCCTACTATTTGTTAGGTGCAACAATTGTCCTGTGGCGTAGGCCGGTGGGCGTAGGCCATGTGGGCCAAGTCACAGTCGAATGCCGTGGGCGCTTGTGTGCTGAATGCACTATAAGGCTAGGGTATGCGCATCTCCTGTCACCAATTGGTTTTGGGAGAGTTGGTAGCGCCTGAGGTCCTACATTTAGTATCAGAGCCAGACCAACACCACTCAAAAGAAGCAAGATTCAACACCGTACGAACAATACAAGGCCAAGAAACAACAATTCATAATATACTGCTTGTCTCAAATCAAAGGTACATACTATGGCTATTGTTTCTCACAAAGGTGAGTTGGAAGGTATGTCAACACAACGCCCTCCTCTTTTTGATGGCAATAATTTTGTTCATTGGAAACTAAGAATGAGGCAATTCTTAATGGCTATAGACATCGATTTATGGTCTATAGTTGAAGATGGGCCATACATTCCAATGAAAGTTGTACAAGTTAATGGAGTCACACAGGAGGTTGAAAAATATAAAAGTGAATGGTCATCGGATGATAAAAAGAAAATGTCCATGAATGCTAAAGCTATGCAATTACTTTTGAATGGACTTACAGCTTCTGAAGCAGGATATGTGTCAAATTGCACAAGCACACACGACATGTGGAAATCACTTGTATTAAAGCATGAAGGTAATAGTGGTGTTAAAGAGTCAAAAATAAACATGCTTATGACTGAATTAGAGACTTTCAAAATGTTGCCAAACGAATCCATAACATCTATGGATTTGAGGATTACTAATATTTTCAATGCCCTTAAAGCTTTAGGGAAGTCATTTTCGAACAATGAAAAGGTTCAAAAGGTGCTACGAAGTCTCCCTGGTGAATGGGATCCAAAGGTGACTGCAATCGAGGAGACAAAGTCAATCACCAAGATGGATGAATTGATCGGGTCTCTTAAAGTCTATGAGGTAAAACTGAACCAACGAAAGTCTGAATCGTCTAAGTCATCTGGTAAGTCAATAGCCTTCAAAACAACCGAAACACATGCTAATAACAATGATAGTAATAGTGATACTGAATTAGACGATGACTTGATATTGATCGCTAGAAAACTTAGAAAGTTTTTCAAACGTCCAAATAGGAATAGACAACGTAATTCTTCTTCTTCTTCTTCTTCTTTTTCTAAATCTAAGAAAAATAACACAAACAAGTGATACCAGAGCGAGGTCACGGGTTCGATTCCCAGCAGGAGCAATTGCTGAGGGGGAGATTGTTAGGTGCAACAATTGTCCTGTGGCGTAGGCCGGTGGGCGTAGGCCGTGTGGGCCAAGTCACAGTCGAATGCCGTGGGCGCTTGTGTGCTGAATGTCGTGGGCGCTTGTGGCTAGTGTAGCTCTTTCTACCACTGAAGCCGAGTATATTGCTTTGAGTTTATGTACTACCCAAATACTTTGGCTTAAACAACAACTTAGTGATTTTGGCATTAAAATGAAAAAGATTCCAATTTTCTGTGATAGCACAAGTGCAATCAATCTTTTCCGGAATCCGGTGCTTCATTCTAAGGCCAAACACATTGAGGTGCGATACCACTTTCTTCGCGATCATGTTCAAAATGAGGACATAGTGATAAACCATATAAGAACTGATCACCAAATCGCCGATATCTTTACCAAACCCCTTAATCAAGCCACGTTTGAAAACTTGCGTGCCAAGTTATGTATGATGACGTACGATACCATTGTATAGTTCTATCTTTTGCGTGATTTGCAAAATAAAGGGAGAGATAGAATAAGCACATGATTTTAGTTGGTAAGTCATCATTTGGTATAAAATTATAAGTTTCAATTGGTTATGAGTTGAGTATAGGTTAAGAGGGAGAGTATGAGTTGAGGGGGAGCAGCATAGGGGGAGCAACATACTACTTTAAAATTTGAAAACATTTGGTTAAATTTTTGGTTATAAGTTGTAACATTAAAATCATGTTAGATTATTTTGAAAATCATCCAAAAGGGGGAGAATGTTGAGAAATATGTTTGGATAATTTTCAAAGTCATGATTTTAAGTTGTGAATACTTAAAAATGTCACACATGGTGTTATATGTGATTAAAAGTTGAAAAAGTTGACATCGATCTCTCAGGTTGTTGCAGTTGTTGCACATCGATCGATGTCTAGGGTTTTTAGAAATAATTTCTAAAATGTGTTAAAATTGTTATTTTCATTTGTACATGATTTATACATGTTCATTATGTGCTTATTATGTGTTTTTGGTGATTATTATTGTCTTGTGACTAACGTGCCTCGGAAGTTTCTAAAACTTACCAAAAAGGACAAAATTGGTATTTTGAGTCTTGTAGGAACATCACATGATGAAAATATTTCAAGGATGTATTCTCATCCTATTTATCATGACAAAGGTGATATCATGAGTATTTATGACCATCCGGGTCATTTCTGGAGTTTTCTCACACCAGGGGTATTTTGGTCATTTCACCCCTGAGGGTATTTTTGGTATTTTCACTCAAGGAATCTCTTGAGCATATTATTATCTTCATTATGGATTTGTGTTATTATTATTTTGAAGATAATATGGTGATCTTATATCTTATTCTCTCAACCGATGATACTATTGACTATAGCTGGATATGTGACGATTTGAGATGTCACATTCTATTTTTTCTTGAAGACCCTCTTATATATGTTATAAGAGGGTATTTATCATCATTATTCAGAGATATTAAAGGTGTCAAAGGTGTGTAAATGATCTCAACATGTAAGAAAAAATATTGGAGAATTTCGGTGTTACACGTTGACATAATCTTGTTTAGTGTTATCTATTTATTTCTTCTTCAAAAATCTGAGTTGCTACACATATATATATGTTTAAAAACGTTCATGGACATTTGGGAATGATACATTATTCATTTTATGAGTTGGAGACAAGTGGACCAACCAAAAAGGAGCTAGTTGGCAAAATTGCCAACTTGGAATTTACTAAAAATAGTCAACGGCTATATTGTTTTATTGGTGAAATTTCCGCAGATTTTTAAAGTTAAATGAAGGCTTCATATGTCCTATTATTGTGCTTGAAGTTGGGGATAATTTGGTGGTATTATCCTTTCTTATTTTATTAAAGAAAAATCAAAGTCTTTTTTGAAAATTTCAGCCTTAACCAACGACTATTAGGCTGAGATTTGAAGCTGAATTGTGTTTGAATTCTTCAAGCCCATATGCCTATTCTTGTGCCAAGAAGTTGAGGGGATAGTGGAGTATTATCTCTTGCTTTTATCTTCACATTTTCAAGATAATTCCAAGTCATCTTTGAGCTGAAAATTTCGGTCAACATGGAGTGCCAAGGTGGACCAATCATTGTGTTTTATTTTGCCAAGTGTACAAAGCCAACTAATGATGAAAAGACATTTGGAATTGATGATAAAGATAGTGACACATTGGAGTTCTTATCTTCAAGGCTCAAATCACACTATAAATAGAGGCATTGGTGAAGAAGATGAAACACACTTGAAGCTCACAAGCATTCTATAGCTTTCATATTCATCTTCTTGTTCTTGTTGTTGTATTTTGTTGTAGCAAAGGTGTTCTTGATATTTTTGTTGTGCTACAAGCCTCTTGAGCTTCATTTGTAAGATTGATTAGCCATCTTTATAAGGCTACATCAATAGGTGTTGGAGGAGTTGCAACTAAGTGTTGCTTAGAAGGTGATTGTCCAAGTCTTGAGTAGGGTTGGTGTATAACCAAAGGATCAAGCTTGGCTATTGTTGTAAGGTACTCATTTCATAGTGAAATCCAAGGAAAGGTGTTCCTTGGGACTGGAGTAGGTGACATTGACCGAACCAGGATAAATCTTCGGTGTTCTTCTCTTGTTTCTTTATTTCTGTTTTTTGCCGTTTTTGACTGCAGTTTTCACCCAAATTCACACAATTTGGAAAAATAGCTAAACATTTTCAAAATTCGTGATTTTTGGTGGAGTTATACTTCAGGCTGTTAGATTTCATTTGCAACAAGAATCACTTGATTTGAGCAAGTAAAAGTTAGGCTTTCAGTCTTTGCAAGATAACTGCTCCAATCTGGCTGTAATCTGACCAGTTTTGAGAAAAGTTAAATTCTGTATTTTTCAAGAATTTTTTGAGGTCAGAGCCTTTTTGAAACTTCATCTACACATCCTAAGGAGTGTTTTGATATAAAGATCAACCTATTTGGTTGAGTATTCAAAGAGAAACACGTTTTGCAAAATCAGCAACATTCTGTCCAATTCTGTCTAGATTGACTATCTGAATCTTTTTATTTGTTTGAAGGGTCAAAAAATCTTATTTTTGTCTGATTTTTGTACAGAATCTTTTTAACTCATTGAAGTTCAATTCTGAAAAGTTTCATAATTTTTGGAGTTGTGTACAATTATTTGTGAATTTTTGAAAAACGGGTTCTGAATCTGAGTTGGTCTCAGATTCTGTTTTCAAAGGGGATTTTAACAAAGGGTTGTAGTGTAATTTCTGCTAACCACTATTCACCCCCCTCTAATGGTGTTCATTGCAGTGCACGGTCTAACACTATTTCCTTCAACCCACTGTGAGAAAGTTCTTGAGGAAACTTTGTTAAAGTTGTGAGGTAGCAAGAAGTTGTTCTTGCTTAGAGCTATAGTTACTGTTGTTGCACAAGTGTATTTTGTGCAAGAATTTGTTGTTGTGGTTGCTTACACTAAGATGTTAGTGTAAGTGTTACTGTGGTTGTTCTTATTATCTTTAATAAGAAGAGCAGTTGTTGAAAATCCACTTAAGCAACAAAGCAGTAGTGGAGTAGAATCATTTATGATTTGAACCACTCTATATGCGGTTTACTCATTCTTTGTTTCTCATCTTCCATTCTTGCTTTGATTTCGAATTTATTTTGAGTTGACCCAAATAAGAAAATTTTGCAAAAATTGCGAAACACTCTATTCACCGCCTCTAGAGTGTGTTACGGAGCTAACATGCTCAAGGCAGCCTTATCTGGATTATGTTTCTCCTCTGCCAAAGAATATAGTTCTTCATTCCCACTATTCCCCTCGTGGCTATAGGATATGGTTTAGAAGTTGAGTTTTATGTCAAACTTCATATTCTAATAATGATGTTTTTAGCCTTCCTTTCTTGGCTCTTGCTATTTTTTTGATGCTTTCAAAAAGGGGGAGAAATTGGTACATAGCATTATGCTTAATTGGTATGAGATGCTTGGTATTGACATTGCTTGCTTGGTATATAGCATTTGATATAGGTTGTTGAAGTTGCTTGGTATTGATATTGCTTGCTTACATGGTATATAGTATATGATATTGGTATGCTTGGAAAATGGTATGGTATATGCGTGGCATGGTTATAAGTAATGTTGCATGGAAAGAAGTTGATATTGGTATATGCTTGTTTAAAATGATTGACATTGGTATGAGTACTTTGGTATGCTTGTTGATAGTTCACATGTTGAAAGTTGAAAATATGAAATTTGATGCATCGTTTGGTTGAGGGGGAGTATTTTGGTATCTTTATCATAATCATTAATTTTGGAAAGATTACATGTTGAGGGGGAGTTTTTTTGATATGTTCATATGATTTATGTAGTAAGGGAGCATGGACTAAGGGAGGAGTTGTAAAATGTCAAGTTTAGCTAGTTCAAATGTAAATTTTTTCAAGAGAAAACATCTTTTGAATCATGGTTTTGAAAATCATAAAAAAGAGAGAGATTTTTAGGATATAAAATGTTTTGATAATGTAAAGATGTTTTAAATGAGTTAAATTTACACTTGAGATTTGATGCAAAATGAGAAAAATACAGTATGTCAAAATGGTTGAGATTGAACTCTACTGTCCAACATCGATCTTTTAGGCTGAGGACTAAGATCGATTGATGTCACTTCAGTCTCTCAAAGAGAGACTTCGATCGATCGATGTCAAACCAGAAAGTTTCTGTCCAACATCGATCTCTCAGGCTGAGGAATTTGATCGATCGATGTAACTTAAGTCTCTCAAAGAGAGACTTCGATTGATCATTGTCAGGCTAGAAAGTTTCTGTCCAACATCGATCTTTCAGTGCAGAGGACATCGATCGGTCAATGTCATATCAGTCTCTCCAGAGGAGACTTTGATCGATCGATGTCAAGCAGATTTAAAACTGGAAACTCTCTGGAGGACATCGATCTCTCACCCCAGGCTCTTCGATTGATCGATGTCCTCCAGAATTCAAATTTTTATGAATGTTGGAACAAAATCCAAGAGAGATTCATGGTGTTTTCCCCTTTCAATCTTGCTCAAATTCCTTGTGGACTTTACTCTAACCTCACACATCTTCCTTGATTATTATATCCATGTCTAATTCATTCTAGTTGGCTATTGAGGATCAAATCACTCTATAAGGCGGCTAAACACTATTTGGACATTATCTTGATATTTGATGGAGATGAAGACATGGTGGGGGCTTCCAAAACATGGTGAACATCTTCTATAAATGTATGAAGCTTGGATGAGGCAAAGACACACTTTTACCATCATCAAGCTTCATTCTTCATTGTTGTATATTTCTCTCATATGTGTAAAAGTGCTTAAAGCTTGTTAAACCTTTCTTTGTTATTCATTGTTGTATATTGAGAGATAGTGAGTCTAACACAAGAGGAACCATAAATATTTGATCTCTTTTTTGTGTTTAGACTAGTGAGAATGTGTGATCCCCACTACTTCTTTTTAAACCCACTATGAGAAAGTTCTTGAGAGAACTTTATTGAAGTTGTGAGGTAGCAAGAAGTTGTTCTTGCTTAGAGCTGTAGTTGCTGTAGTTGCACAAAAGTGTTTGTGCAAGAAGTTGTTGTGGTTACTTACACTAAGTTGTTAGTGTAAGTAATTATGTGGTTGTTCTTATTTGCTTTAATAAGAAGTGTAGTTGAAAATCCACTTTGGCGACAAAGTGGTAGTGAAGTAGAATCATTTATGATTCGAACCACTATGTATCCGGTATACTCATTCATTGTCTCTCATCTCCCATTCTTGCTTTAATTTTGAATTCTATTTGAGTTAAGCCAAACGAGAAAATTCTACAAAATTGCCAAACATTCTATTCATCTGCCTCTCTAGAATGTATTTCGGAGCTAACAAAACCCATGAACTTATACTGCAGGAATATAGGCGATAATTTGGCCAAGCACTAAGAATAGAAAGCAGCAATTTACTTTTGCCTCTGCAATCACTTTGGATATATAATTCCTCATTCTTTCGCTTCTATCAACAGGCAGATCATTCCATTTAAGATTTATGGTACCTTGTAAAAAATTATGAAGGAATGTACATGTGTGGTTTCATGAAAAATGGTTCCCATGAAACATGCAAGAACAACCTCGAAGCTCCAAAAAGATACATCAGCCAACCTGCGATGCAAAAAAGTTTTGTTTCTAATTGTTGCATACTCGATAGGATGCGAACCACATGGAGCCACACGCTCGATCAGGATGCAATTCACGTAGGATGTTAGCCACAGACGCTCTCTATGTCAAACCATATCGGAATACAATCATGTATGTCTTAGCTTCACTTTTGACATGACATAAACAATATAAAAGAAAAATCACCTCTCCAACCGATCCAGAACCATGGAAGGTGTGCAAGGTTGTGTCTCTTGTAACATTTTGGTTATATGATTCATAATTAACTCTTAATTGATTATTTACGAAGAGTTATCTTGAAGGGTTATGTCTTTAAGTTAAGAGACACGATTCTTCATTAAAGGTACATGTTTATTTATCAAAAGGGTGTTATACCAAAGGTTGTAATGGAAGTATTTATTGGTTGCCTATAAATATGGATGAAGGTGTTGAAGGTACGAAGGCAATGCTGCACAGCAAGGGTGAAAAGGATGATGAATGATCAAGTTATGAATTGAAGGTGGCTGTGAGTGAGTGGTAAAGAAACTTGGAGCTTGAAGCTGCATTCGTTGGTTGTGTGCAAGCATGCGGATTTGCTGGTCAATGTGCTGGGCAGTGCAGAACGTAAAGAGAGAAGACGCGCGCGGGAAGGCAGTTTTAAAGGGATGAATTGACAAGAATATCCTCGGTGGTTAAAAGGCTGTAGTGTAGTGAGTAGGGGCATTATAGTAATCTTGTGACTTTGTAACCAACTTTCAATTAGCTGCTTCTAGTTAAATAGCAGCAAGTTCTGTAATTGTTTTGAGTTGATTTTTCTGGAATTTTTCTCCATGAAGAACGAATGCTCCTTGGTGTTTGCTTGGTGTCTTCAAGCTTAGCTCTTCATTCAAGTTTGTTGTGAGTAGTTTTAGTTTAATCATTTGTTTGCTTTCCTTCTGCGTATTGTTCGATTGCATTTGATGTATAATTTTGACATGGTATCAGAGCGATTAATTCTGTGAATCTTCGTGCTGTGATTTCTGATTCGGTTAAATCGCGCGTTTGCGTTTGAAGGTTTCTGTTGGTGTTTTGTTTGTGTGTTTGAAGTTTTCGTTCGTAATTGAGGCAGTGTTGATTAGTTGATATACGATGAATGTTAGTTCGAATGCGTCGTCATCTAGAGGTAATCAGTCACAAGGATTGGAGAATCCACAGCAAAATCCTTACTACCTCCACCCTAACGATAGCCCCGCGATTGTTCTGGCACAGCCAGCGTTAACTTCGCATAATTACCACACAAGGAGCCATACATTTGAAATGGCGTTGGTAGTTAAAAATAAGATAGGCTTCATTGATGGTACAATTGTTAAGCCAGCACCAACGGATCCTGAATTTCCTCTTTGGAGATAAGTGAACACGATGGTTCAATCATGGATCATGAACTCTGTATCTCATTCAATTGCGCAGAGCATAATGTGGTTTGATAGTGCAGTTGATGCGTGGAACGATTTGAAGCTAAGGTATGGGAGTATAGATCCGTTTAGGCTTTCTGATCTGTTAGAGACATTTTATGGAATTAGGCAAGAGAACCTCAGTGTTAATGAGTACTTTACGAAGCTGAAGGTTGTTTGGGAGGTGCTGATGTCTGTAAGGCCAGTACCTGTATGTGTGTGTAGAGGCTGTAGATGTGATGTTGGAGGTAAGATGAAACAGTTTGTAGAAAGTGATTATGTCATCAAGTTTATCAAGGGCTTGAATGACAGCTTTGATCAGGTCAAATCACAGGTTTTTGTTATGACTCCATTGCCGGATATAAACACAACGTTTTCTATGGTACTAAAGTACGAGAGGAAGGTGGTGTTTGACGCAGGAGTGATGTCCTTTGAGACCAATCCGACAGCCTTACTGTCTGAGGAACAAATGAATGAAGGTTTCGCAGCCAATGCCTATGCTGGAAGACATCAGACTGGGGGTTATAGAAGAGGAAATGGGAGGTTCTATGCTGATGGCACGAAGCGTTTTCAGTGCACACACTGTGGGATGATAGGGCACACTGCTGAGAGGTGCTACAAGAAGTATGGTTTCCCACCAGGTTTTAAGCCTAAGGGCCAAGCCAATATGGCTGAAGTTGGTGACGCAGAATCACAGACATCCCAAGCTGATCAGCAAGTGAGGACATTCCAGTCACTGACATTGACACCACAGCAAAACAAGAAACTCATGAGTTGGCTGAACAGAATGGAAGACAGCCAAGAGGGAGACATAGGCTCTGCTGGCTCCAGTACTGTCTTGTCTGCCAAGGTTGAGAAGCTAGCAGGTAACACTGTAACTAATACTTTAAATACATGGATTTTAGATTCAGGAGCTACTGATCATACCACATATAATCTATCTCTGTTTTCTTCATCTGAGCCTGTCAATCATATCTTCATAAAACTTCCAAATAATGTTTCTGTTCAAGCTATACGTAAAGGCATAGTAGTGATCAACAAGAGTCTCACATTGACTGATGTTCTATACGTGCCATCCTTCTCTTTTAATCTGCTTTCCCTGAGCAAATTGGCTTCTAATCTCAGACTAACCATTCAGTTTAATGGACCTTCTTGTTTGATCCAGGATCAATTATCCAAGAGGATGATTGGTTTAGCTAAAGTGTCCCACGGACTATACTATCTTTGTGGTGATGATCTACTGACACAGCATACTGCCTTAGCCTCTGCAAATGATTCACTCTCCCTATTATGGCACGATAGGCTTGGACATGCTTCTCATGCAAGAACCAAAGAAGTCCAGGAATAAGATGCTTCTATTCCAGCAGAACCTCTTCACATTCCCTGTACTATTTGTCCTCTAGCTAGGTTACATAAACTGCCTTTTCCTATATCTTGTTCTATTTCTGATAAACCATTTGATTTGATACATGTAGACGTGTGGGGTCCAAACAGATTTCCCACCGTGTACTCTCAGAAATATTTTCTGACTATAGTAGATGATTGTACAAGGTTCACTTGGGTGTACTTGATGAAATCCAAGGAAGAAACAAGACGTATTCTGCAGAGTTTTTTCTTGTATGTACAGACTCACTTTGAGAGGCATGTGAAGACAATAAGAACTGACAATGCAAAAGAGTTTCACATGAATGAATTTTATATGATGCACTGGATCAAACACCAAACAAGCTGCATTTATACTCCGCAGCAGAATGGGTTGGTTGAGAGAAAACACCAGCACATCCTAGTTGTAGCCAGGTCATTACAATTCCAAGCTAATCTGCCTATGTCTCTTTGGGGCTTTTCTGTACTTCATGCTACATTTCTCATTAATATCCTTCCTATGCCAGTTCTTCAACATAAATCTCCTTTTCAAATGCTTTATCATTCAGTACCCCCTTATCACAGTTTAAAGGTCTTTGGATGTTAGGCTTATGCATACAATACAGATCCTCATAAACACAAGTTTTCTCCTAGGTCCATCTCTTGCTTGTTTCTGGGTGTTGCACCAAATACCAAAGGGTACATTTTGCAGAATATGAATACAAAGAATATTTTCGTATCCAGAGATGTACAATTTCATGAGTTGTCTTTTCCATACAGGAGCACATCTGTTGAATCTGGCCAGCCTCCTTCTCAACTCTCAGCACCTCAGCTCTTTCCATCTACTGATTGTACCAACACCTTGCCCGTGCCAGTAACCACTTCTGCTCCACAAAATCACCTCTCAACTGATATCTCCACTTCTTCATCAAGTGACTCTATCCCACCTGTTCCCTCATCTTCTGATTCATTATCTCCCACTAGTTCTCCTTCTCCTTCTCCACCTAAGTCCTTAACTCCACAGACTGCTTCTACTTTACCAACTCTCATTCCTGAAATTCCTTTGACTTTTCCTGCCTCTGATACACCTCAACCCAGAATCAGAAAGAAACCTTCCTATCTCAATGACTATCACTGTAATCAACGTCTTCTGGACACTCCTATATCTGTTACTGATCACATTCTGTACCCAATTGAAAACCATTATTCATTGCATCATTTAGCTCCTGAATATAAAAATTATGTACTTAATATTAGTTTACAGCAAGAACCTGCTACGTATCACCAGGCAGTAGAGTCAGTGCAGTGGCAGCAGGCTATGGCTCATGAACTAGCGGCCTTGGATGCTAATGATACTTGGACCCTGGTTCCACTACCACCTGGCAAGAGACCCATTGGCCACAAATGGGTCTACAAGATTAAAAGAAGGGCGGATGGTAGTGTAGAAAGGTACAAAGCAAGGCTCGTGGCAAAGGGTTATACACAGTTGCCAGGCATTGACTATGAAGACACTTTTTCACCCGTTGCCAAAATGACTACTGTTCGACTGTTGCTAGCTATGGCTTCTATTAAGAATTGACACCTTCATCAAATGGACATTAATAACGCTTTCCTTCATGGAGATTTGCAACAAGAGATTTATATGAGTCTTCCAAAAGGTGTTATGTCTCCTTATCCTAATACGGTATGTAAGCTCAACAAATCACTTTATGGCCTTAAGCAAGCCAGTCGCCAATGGAATGCCAAGCTTACATCCTTCCTGCTTTCTGTTGGTCTCTCACAGTCTAAACATGATTACACCATGTTTATTCAGTAGTCTTCTCATTCTTTTCTTGTCTTACTGGTTTACGTTGATGACATAGTTGTTGCTAGTGATTCTCTATCTGCTATCCAAACTCTGAAGGCCACTCTATATAGTACTTTCAAAATCAAGGACCTGGGTCCCTTACGGTTTTTTCTGGGCTTAGAGATTGCCCGGTCTCAGGGGGGCTTGATGGTATGCCAACGCAAATACACACTTGATCTGCTGGAAGAAACAAGAAACCTGGCATCTAAGCCCGCTAAAACTCCTATGGAACAAAATCTCAAACTTTCTCATGATGATTCAGCTTTGATCCCAGATGTAACCTCATACAGAAGGTTAATTGGAAGGATGCTGTATTTGACTATTACCAGACCTGACATTACTTATACAGTACAACAACTGAGTCAGTTTTTGGACAAGCCAACTGAGTTACACTTAGCTGCAGCTCACAGACTTTTAAGGTACTTGAAGAATACTCATGGGAGAGGCCTACTGTTCTCTAGCACAGCGGAGTTCAAACTGAAAGCATTTTCAGACGCTGACTGGGGAGGGTGTTCAGAAACAAGGAGGTCTGTGACAGGCTACTGTGAGTTCTTGGGGAATTCACTGGTTTCTTGGAAAGCCAAGAAACAAACGACAGTTTCCATGTCGTCTTCTGAAGCGGAGTATAGAGCTCTTGCCTCCACCACGTGTGAGGTTCAATGGATTCTCTATTTGATAAGGGATTTAGGAGTAATGCATAAAGATCCAGTTGAGATTTTTTGTGACAATAGAAGTGCGATTTATATTGTGGAAAATCCGGTGTTTCATGAGAGGACGAAACATATAGATATAGATTGCCACATCATAAGGGACAAGTATCAAGAAGGCATTGTTATACCAATGCCTATCAGGACAGAGCTTCAATTAGCAAATTTGTCAACAAAGGCACTTGATTCACGAAGGCTGGCTAGCTTAACTGATGCTCTTGGGATGTGTAACATTTATGAGTTGCCAGCATTGGGGGGGGGGTGTTGAAGGTGCGAAGGCAATGCTGCACAGCAAGGGTGAAAAGGATGATGAGTGATCAAGTTATGAATTGAAGGTGGCTGTGAGTGAGTGGTAAAGAAACTTGGAGCTTGAAGCTGCATTCGTTGGTTGTGTCCAAGCATGCGGATTTGCTGGTCAATGTGCTGGGCAGTGCAGAACGTAAAGAGAAGAAGACGCGCGCGGGAAGGCAGTTTTAAAGGGATGAATTGACAAGAATATCCTCGGTGGTTAAAAGGCTGTAGTGTAGTGAGTAGGGGCATTATAGTAATCTTGTGACTTTGTAACCAACTTTCAATTAGCTGCTTCTAGTTAAATAGCAGCAAGTTCTGTAATTGTTTTGAGTTGATTTTTCTGGAATTTTTCTCCATGAAGAACGAATGCTCCTTGGTGTTTGCTTGGTGTCTTCAAGCTTAGCTCTTCATTCAAGTTTGTTGTGAGTAGTTTTAGTTTAATCATTTGTTTGCTTTCTTTCTGCGTATTGTTCGATTGCATTTGATGTATAATTTTGACAGAAGGTCCTCTCTTCACCCTGTTCACTTGGTTATACTTATCCATCAAAGTAGATATTAAAGTAAGGGCTATTGGAGGGAAACTTCCGTTCAAGTTCGGGATTCTCTGCGTCAATGTTCAAGTCTCCATCATCAAAGACGTTTCTGCGCATCGAACAATGGAGAAAAGTACGCTTCCGCTAAACATCCTCTTATGATTGTGAAATGATTGTGTATGTGAAAGCATAGATTTCTAGATCCTGAAGGCTTTTGATACTTACAAGGCGGTCGCCACTTGATCTAGCATTTGAACATTAACTCGCACGACCACGGCGGAGCAAAAAATCAAAAACGCCCTAGGCGTGGAATTGATTACAAAGACAGACTGGAGGGAAATTTTACATGCATGCACACCCACCCACACAAACATATATGTATATATTATAATTACGTAAATATGTACTTATAGTTTATTTACATACATGAATATATACACACACATGTGTGTATACACATATACGTACATGTGAAGAAATTGATACTACAAACCTATTGAACATACTACAATCAATCAAGAATCATCAACGAAAAAATTTATTGATCAAATGAGCTTTAGAGGAGAGGAATTGCAGAGAACAAAAATGAGAGGAAGAAGAAACGTTGTTATTTACTAAAATACCCGTGCCTCATTATTTCACTACCTTTCCAATTTCCTAACTCACTTCGTTTCTCACGCCCGCTCAGTCACTACTCGCTCACCCCCTCTCTGACGAAAAAATGTTCTGCTTTGTGTTTCTTGATTTCTCTCCCTCAGGCCTCAATCCTCATTTTCCTTCATAGCCACATCAATTAGCAAGCTCACCGCCACCGGATTCCTTTCCACCTCTGACGCCGACTGCAACTGCACCACCAAGCACTCGTAGGATTCGAAGCTTTTCTAATTTTTCTGTTAAATTTTTCTTACTCTTACGTGTGTTTCTAAGTTTTTGTAGGTATGTATATGTATACATGATTTGCTTTCATTTGTTTGTCTGTTGACTATAGGTGGAAATAGCATATATTTGGTTTCTGTAATTATAGAGAAACCCACACCCACCCATCACCATAGCTTTTTCGGTTGTTTCCTTCATTCCCTGTATCATTTGCTAGATCTTCTATTCTTTTACTTTATCTAGAAGCTGTGCAGTGTTGGATATAGAAGTGAGCTGGTTTGGGGTTTCCCAGAGGCCAGACCGCAGTTTCCCTATCCAAGAACAGAGATTTTCCCCTTTGCATATGCATTCGGTGATTCGACATCAAACACTAACAGGCTGTAGTTGATAATTAATATGGATTGCTGTTTTGCACTATTAATCGATTTTGCGCTGTTTTTACAGATTATATGTCATCACATAAAGCCCAAAGTGTTGATAGTATTGAACGAAAAATTTACAACACTGATGTGATGTAGGAAGAAGAAGTAAACAGCCCCCGAAGGAGGGGGAAGAAGCTGTTGATGTTGAGTGTGAGGAAGGATTTCAAAAGAAGAAGAGAAAGAAAACCTCTAAAGTGTGGGAGCACATGACATAGGTAGTGGTTAATAGTGTCGATATGGTGCAGTGCAAGAATTGCAAGAGAAACCTTATGAAGAATAAGGATGGAATTAATATACAATTTAGTCGGCATTTGAATAGGTGTCTTGGTGTTAGAAAGAAGGATGCAGGTGATTCCGAAAGTACGCAACAACTTTTGAAATTTAAAGATGGAGGGAAGAATGAGGAGAATGATATTAGCAATTTCAAGTACGATGATGCTAAGATACGAGAGGCTGTAGCTTGTATGATTCTTATGTATGAGTATCCATTCAACTTAGTTGAGTATGTGGGGTTCAACGATCTCATGAATATTGCTTGTCTATGGTACATAAAGATTAGAAGGAACTAGGTGAGGGAAGATTGTTTGATGGTTTACAATATGGAGAAGAAGAAGATGATGGATACATTAAAACAGATAGGTAGAGTTGGCATCACCACTGACTTGTGAAAATCATGCCAGAAGACACAATACATGGTGGTGATGGCACATTTTATTGATTTCGATTGGAAGTTGCAAAAAAGGGTGTTGAACTTTTGCAATGTGCCACCACCGCACACTGGAGAGTTATTGCTGAGGCTTTGGCCAAGTGTTTAAGTGATTGGGATTTTAATGACAAGCTTTCTAGCATTACGATGGATAATGCTTCCTATAACGACAAATGCATAAGAAATTTGAAAAGAGATTTCATGTTGCGGAAAGCCCTTCCCATTAGTGGTAAACTGTTCCATGTGCGTTGTTGTGCATACATACTGAATTTGTTGGTCCAAGATGGATTGGAGGAGATCAAGGACTTGATTGACACAATTAGAGATGCAGTCAAATATTTGAATGCATGAGAGTCTTGTCTTCGAGGTTTTGGCAATATTGTGAAGCAATACAATGTTGCTAATAAAAAATTTACTTTGGATTGTCCCACCCAATGGAACAACACTTACATGATGTTGGATGTTGCTTTACCGGTTAAAGATGCCTTTGGGAGATATGCTGGTGTTGAGAAAGGGTTTGAGAAGTTTGCACCATCTATGTGCGAGTGGGATAAAGTTGGTGACGTCTGTGAATATCTGAAGCTCTTCTATTCCATAACCAATACTATTTCTGCTATTACATATCCTACCTCGAATATGTTTCTTATAGAATTGGTTTGGATTAAAAGGTTGTTGGATGAGAAGATGTAGCCCCACCCCGATACTGGACATCGGTACCAGTGCACCCACCGTAGTCTGTTACGAGATCTACGAAGCGTCAAAGCAGATCAAGTACACGTCATCAATGATGTGAGATAAATCAACGGAAACGTCATAAAATTTGAAACTTCAATATTAACAATATACCCAAGAAATACAACGGAATTAGAACATGTTTGATGAAATGTCTAAAATATCTTACGATGCAAATTGTTAAATACCAAGTCTTTCAAAATAAAAGAAAATGATCAGAAATCTATCTACTTCAGTGACCATTATCCCAGTGAGCCCACTCACCACCGTCTTCTACAAATATCATTTCGTATTCTGGCTCATCTGGAAAGAAGATGGAGTATCTATTCTTAGCGAAAACATCGCCAGCAAGTAACCCATATATACACCTTACAAGACCACACACGACGAGTCACCAGTGTAGAAATCATTGCCCAAAATATGGTGCTCGGGGTTGCAAATAACATATTTAGAACAATTCTTCAAAACCAAATAAATCACATAAAAGATATGGGAAAACGGAACAAACATGTATCTAGTAAAACATATTACATAAACAGATCATTTGCGAATGTCAATGCTTGCATGTCAAGTCTTATGCTTCGTGACACATGATGCATGTAGTCTTTTAAAACCACACATAAAACCCACACATATGCCATCTTTCGTAAACATGTCATGCATGTCATTTCACAAAAAACTTTTCACAATTCTTCTTATCATATACTTCGCGTAGCAGAACTTTATACCATGTGGGTGATCAATCCACAACAAACACAACTTTATACCTCGTGCTAATATGTCCACGGCCCCATAACATATCTTTATACCCTATGCTGATAGGTCCACGGCCCCATAATATACTTTATACCCTGTGCTGATAGGTCCACGACCCCATAATATAACTTTATACCTCGTGCTTATAGGTCCACGGACCCATAACATAATTTTATACCATGCTGTTGATTCACAGATCACGTTTTTATACTCTGCTATAGCAGGCATGACTTTTATACCCCGCGATCAACCAGCAGCCATATTTTGTCAATCTTCGTTGCAAACACATGTTCCTTCGCAAAACAAATCTCATGTCAAAATGCAAAGTGTTCATGTCATGATGGAAAAATGCTCATATAACATCTTATCAAACATGTAAACATACACACACACCCCTTACATATCAAGTACAAGACCCTGAACCTCAGACACACCACGCTCGTACCTTTTCAGGTCCTTTTGTACTAAAATTCACTTCGGATCCATTCTTAACCTTACTCATTCACACTTAACATTTATAACTCAAGTACACCTCAAATATCCTTGTATTTTATGAGCAAGGGGGAAGTCTAAAGGTATCTCACTTATATGAAGCGCTTAATGTGTCAAAAGGGACTTCTAGTACACTTGGAACACCTTCAAGAGGCGCCTAAAGTGACATGGAGCGCCTATGCTAGGCGTTTGAAGTGTTCTGGAATGTGCTGATATATATCTAACGCCTACTGAAGTTTTTAAAGTGACATCGAACACCTTCTGAGGTGTTCGAAGTGTTCTGGAATGTGCTGTGACACATCGAACGCCTACATAAGGCACCTTATGAAACATGAAGTGCCTAATGTAGGTGTTCGAAGTGTTCTGGAATGCACTGAGACACATTGAACGCCTACTTTAGGCGCCTAATGTGACATTGAGCGCATAAAGTAGGTGTTCAAAGTGTTCTAACAGTTTCAGAAACTGCAAAATTCTGCAGTAACTTCTCCCCTTCATCTTCCTCCTTCACCCCTTACATGCTAACACTTCAAATTCAACCTTACCCCCTGAATCTATCAAGCCCAACACACAACAACACAGTTTAATCTATACATCTATCAGTTTGCATCAACCTTAAGCCTTCTAATATTCATATCTCCGGATGTATCATCAATCTTTTATCCCATGCTCAACTTACATCACACCTCCCGTAACCCTTCAAATCTTCCTCAACTCATCTCAAATCATCTAAGGCAACCTTTAGAGAATATGACGATTATCACAAACAATATTTACAACAAAAATGACACTTTAAGGGCATGTTAATCAACAGAGCACAACATAGATATTCTCAAAATTTGGTCCAAGGAACATGACTTTACACGACCAACGGCAATAAATACATATAATAGAGCATTTAACATAAACAAATCAACATTACAAATGTGTGATCCAAATTTTCTATTTATAAGAACATAGGGTCTGTTGAATCAAAATTCGCGTAAAGCATATAGAAAGATTACTAGTCTTTGTTTCTAGTTAGTCTTACGAGTGTACTACAAAATTTCAGAATGAATTGGAGTTAGGTTGAGCTCTCTTTCTTCTTCTTCTTCTTCTTCTCATTTCTTCTTCTCCTTTCTTCTTCCTCTCCTTCTCTCTTCCAAGCGTTTTTTTTTCTCTTTTGTGTTGTAACTGGCAGCTAGGCTAATAGGGGAGTTATATTAAATGTTGTGTAACTCCTCCACATTTAGTTAGGGGCAATTTTGACATTTTGATTCCTTAGTTTCTACTTTTGTCTATTTCCCCATATATTTTATTTAACTAAACCTTATAAACTATACAATTAATAAAATCATATTTTAAAGTTGTTTTCTAGTTATTTAAAAGTCGGACGTAAAGTTACGGGGTATGACATTCTACCCCATTATAAAAAGTTTTGTCTTTGAAACTTGCGTACCTTAGTTAAAGAGTTGAGGATACTTCTCCCACATCTGCTCGTGAACAATCATGAGCCGAGTACGATCGTGTACATTCTGTTTGTTTAACTTACCGAGCTGGCTCGTCTCATTCGACTAATTAAACGATTTGAGTTCGAACTTTGAAAAACTTGGCTCGATCGGATCGTTTACCGGCCTACATGCCACAATACTAAAAATTTAATATTCATAACTTCAAATACACATTTCGATTCTATGAAATAAATACTAACAAACTTCAATAACAATAACTGTTAACTTACATATTTTCCTAACTTATAGAAATGCATAAGCATGCAATACATCACATACAAGTTTACTTACTTTCCTGATTTGCACTTGTATATCATTATAAAATTTTGAAACAAGAAATATTCTAGATATCAAAATATTATCTATATTTCTCTTTACTTATACACTTACTCATGCTCACGATTTCAAATCATTACTTGTTAATCAAATGACAAATGTCAATTATTAACTTAACTATTAATCTTAAAATTATATCCAAATAGAATAACCGTTACCTGTCATAAAATAGATTTTCAATTACTCTTGAAACATATTGTTTAAATAACAACTTGGGTAAATAAGACCAACCTTCAACGCTTATATAAAACTAATCTAAAAACTAATATCAAAACCTAAGAATCCATTGATGACATCTGCACAAAACTCATGTCAGCGTTTCCATATAATTATCAAATATCTAAGACAAAAAATCTTCACGTACACATGTGTATTATTATGAATCACAAGTATAACTAGTCTTAACTGTGTCATTTTCAACATGAAATTCTATTCTCAAAAGGACAAAAACAAACTATCAAACCTCTATCGGTTAGATTTTTCACTTAATCATAGATTGCTTTTATCGTTATACACAACTAGCATGCTCATATTTGAAAATCTAAAAAAACCTCTTTTTAACCTAAAATGCCAATTCAATTGATAAAATCAATAGCAATACCGTTCACATAGTTTAAAACATAAAATCTTTACTAATACATCAAGTCAAGTCATATCATGTATTTAAATACATGTATAGAGTTTTTTTTTTCACAAATCACAAAAAAAATGTGTTGCACGTTTTTAGTCATTCTAATAATGATAATGAGAATCTTCTTTATTCTCTTAATAGTATAACAATTTCATGGCCTTGTGTTGCGTAGCACATGACCAATGCATCAATCATATATAAAAATTAGATGCAAACCTACTAAGATCCAAATATATATTGCATCAAAGAACAAACAATATATGCCTTTTTTTGCGGTGATTAAAAAATCAATTTTTATATATCGTAGGGACATGAAACACATTGTCAACTCCAGTCTTGTAAACAAAGTTAACTTTAAGATCACTTTCAACTTTACAACTACTTGGGTTTCTGGTGCATTCTCAAAGAAAATTTGTTTAGCACTTTTTTTTCAATTACAAGAATAAATATGTACTCATTGCAATGTAATTGATAGAAATAGCGTCTGCCATCCATTCTATTTCGCCGCTAACAAAAGTTATCTTAAAGAAGACGATGACCGTAATAATCTTTTTGTCCTTCACAGAATTGATATTCTTACTGAATTTTTTTTCCTATTTATTCATTGTAGTATTGAGTTCACACCACAAAAAAAAAGCCTATAGCGACAGCCAAAAAACGTCGCTATTTCGTCGCTACAGGCATATAGCGACGAAAAATATAGGTCGTTATACGGCTTGTCGCAAAGCAAATTTCGTCGGAACTGCGTCGCTATATTGTGACAAAAACAATTGTGTCGGTGTATCGTCGCAAAACTGCGACGAGAATCTGTCAGGTCTGCGACCTGTTTTTTGCTGTCGCTTTTTCGTTGGTAAAATATTTTCGTCGCTATTTTGTATTTTTTTTATTTTTTTATTAAGGTTCTGCGACAAAGACTCTCGTCGCAACATTTCGTCGGTATAAGTATTGCCGTCGCTATTTATTTTATTTTTATTTTTTGTTTCCGTTTTATTTCGTCGCAAAATGTCGTCGTTATATGTCTTTTCGTCGCTAATTTTAAATTTTTGTTTTTTTATTTCTGATCTGCGACAGTTCAATTTTGTCGCCGGTTCGTCGGTATTTGTTATTTTTAAAAATATTAAATTTACTAATAATTATTTTAAATACATTATTTAATATTAAATTTTAAATTTTTTTGATTTATTAATAATATTAATACATTATTAATTAAAAAGTTTTTATTATTATTTAATTTTTATAATATATTTTATTTTGTATATTAAATCATTTGTACGAATATTATACAGTAATACGGTATTTGCGCATTCAAGTTCGTATAATTAAACAACACAAACGAAATAGAATCCGTAAAATTGTCAGATAGAATATAAAAGTACAAAAAATGTCAATACAACAAATGAAATAGACTGTACAAACAATGAAAAAATAAAAAACTATGCAGAGGAAGATGGAGGGGGATCATGCGGAGAAGAGTGACCATCAGGAGGGCGAGGCTGAGGCTGAGGCTGCGAAGAGCAGGAAATGAAAGACATGACGACCTGCGACAGGTGCGAGATTTGCTGGTTCGTTGCCTCCTGCACCTGCATCGTCTGCCGCTGCGCATGCTCAAACACCTGCTGAAGCGCCTGCTGCAGCGCCTGCTGCTGCGAGTGCAGTGCCTGTACACTCTCCTCATGCCTCGTCTTGATGGTCTCTATCTCACGTTGCAGCGCTGCATTATCTGATTCCAGGTGCGAAATATCCTCTGGCGTCGCAGAAGGTGCGGAGGTGCTGGCCTCAAAGGAAGCACCTGGATGCAGAACTTCCGGAAAGAATCGCGGCGCTGCTGATCCAACCCCGTACACCTCCATCTTCTTCTTATTCTGAGGGCCGACGGTCCGAACCGCATCCCAATAAGCGCGGTTCTTGTCGGCCTGTTCGCCCCTATCTGCGAGTAATCTGTTGTACTCGTCTTGAAATGAGAATAAGAATTGTTATGGTTTAGCAATAAAACAAACCAAGGAAAAAAACAAATGATATCGTAGTCTACTTACACTGATGTCGCGGGCCTTCGTCGTGATCCAGTCCTCCGTCCCGTCGGAGGCTTTCTTCCGATGCGTCTTGTAGAAGAGATCGTAGGAGGCTGGCCACTCCCCCGTCTCCTCGTGCTGAAAGAATGAAATAAAATATGTTAGTGAAATCCAGAATTTTAAAAATTTCGGCATGACCTATTCGTTTATCGGAGGTATCCCGGCCTTAAAGGCCTCTCCCAAGTCAAATCAAAAATAAAAATAAAAAGGCAAATGAACACATGTACCACTTAAATTAACCATATACGAATACCAAAAAAACAACAGCGCAACATAAGAAATCAATGAATATAAATAATCCACTTAACTCAATGAATGTAAATAATTCACTTAAGTCAATGAATGTAAATAATCCAATGAAATCAATGAATCTAAATAATCCAATATTAAAATACTCACCATAGAACGCATCGTGGTGGCGTGGGAAACCGAACCACCTGAGTGTGTGGCAGGTGCTGGGCCCTGTACATTGCCGCTGCGCCAGTTCGCCGCGTTCCGGGCGCTGCGGGCTTGGTAAGCAGGGTCCCTCCACCTTTCTACCCACGCCGCCCAGACGGCCTCGGATACGTAGGCAGGCCTTATCCACGTGGGGTCACGCTCCGACTTGGTCTTGAGGGAGTTGACAAAGTCGGCGTAGCGTTTGGCGGCCCTATGCCGCCAGGCCTGCTCCACGTCGTGGGCGATGTCGGCTGGCCAGCTGTACGCCTTCTGCAATTATCATACGGAGGAATAATAAAAGTGTGGTTAGAAAAGTAATGATCGATTACGCATCAAAAAGTGAAATTCATCAAATTTGAATACCTGAAACTCATCACAGTAGAACCTACGTGTCTGCGGGGTGACACGGGCCCAGGAATATCCAGATTGGTCAAGCCTCAGGTGGAAGGACCGGGTGATGCAACCGGAAAGCGCGCCATTGTCTGATCCAAACCTGAAAGAGGTGAAGTTGTTAGGAAAAAATAACGCGTGAAATATATTTGAAAACATGTTAAATAAATTAATCATTACTTACGTATGGGTATCATGTGACCAAGGGAGGGGACGACACCCTGGTATGACACCCTGGTCCGATGCCGCATCAAACGCCGGATGAGGTGCTGAACCGCTGGGTGTGGGTGGCGTCGTATATCTGGGGGGTGCGGACATGTCGGCAGACCGTAAAAGGTCTGCGTCCGCAGCCAGAGCGGCGGTCGAAACCGAGCCATACATATCATGCTGAGAAACGAACATATCGAACTCTCCTTGAAGGTCCTGTGTAGCTGGTGGGTATGTGGATCTCGTCGGTAAACCCTCACTAGCCATCAGATCTGAGAGGAACATATTAATAATTTTGAAAATTTCGGCATGACCTAAGCGTTTATCGGAGGTTTCCCGGCCTTAATGGCCTCTCCAAAGACAAATCCAAATCCAACAATCTTGAACTAGTATCATACCGAAAATCATATGCAAACCTCTTACAAAACAGTTTGTACATATATATACCCGTATATGCATATATATACCATATACATATATACCCATATATACATATATATACCCGTATATACATATATATACCCGTATATGCATATATATATATACCCGTATATACATATATATACCATATACATATATATACCAAAAATAGATTATATAATTATAAATATATTTAAATACGAAAAATATATATACATACATAATTCTACCCAAAAAAACAATTTCTAATAATTTTACATATATTTATATTTAAATACGAAATTAACTTATATATATAATTATATACCCAAATACGAAAATTAACAACAAAATCCATAAATTCATAATAAAGAAGCAATGTTTTCATGGTTTAGGGCCAAATATATATATACACGCACGTACATAAACATACACGCATATATATACCGTATATACATATATATATATATATACCGTATATACATATATACATACATACATATATATATATACCGTATATACATATATACATACATATATATATATATATATATATATATATATACCGTATATACATATATATATACCGTATATACATATATATACCATATACATATATACCCATATATAGATATATGCACTATATACCGTATATACATATATACTCTATACATATATACCATATACATATATACCCATATATAGATATATGTATATACCATCTATATATATATATATATACACACACATATATATATATACACCGTACATACATATATATATGTACCATCCCCGAACCTGCACCATCTAGCCCGCAACCCCGCCCCACCTAGCCCCACCCACAGCCACCTAACCCCACCCACAGCTAGCGGGTGCCACCCACAGCCACCCAGCCACACCCATAGCCAGCCGGCTGCCACCCACAGCCACCCAGCCCCACACCGCTCCACCACAACCCACCCCCTGCCCACAGCCACCCTCTGCCAAAAAAACACCCCCGCCACAGCCCACCCCTGCCCACAGCCACACCCTGCCAACAACCACCTCCACCCACAGCCCACCCCTGCCCACAGCGGATATAAGTAAATGGGGAAATGGGGAAGAAATCATTAAAAAGGTTAAAAACGAAATAACTAATTAAAATCATTAAAAACGAAATAGGAAAAAAAAACTAACCGAGGAATGGAGGTCACCGTAGAACTTCAACTGAGTTACGCAGAATTTCGCAAGGGAAAGAGGGAGTGTTTGCCGGGGGAGGAGATGGAGCTTTCGCCGGTTGGGGGGGGGGGAGGTTTTCGCGAGGAGGGAAATAGGGAAGAAGAAGGGGGATTTCAGCTTATCTTCGAAATTTTGCGACGACATAGCGACGGACGTTCGTCGCTATTTGGTTTCGTCGCTATTTTTCATGTGTCGTCGTTATTTCAAATTTAGCGACGAAACATTTCATCGGTAACTCGTCGGTGTTATCATTTTTGAAAAAAAATATTACAAAATATAAAGTAGTATATACATGAATATAAGTACATCAACACATACACACTTTCACATAAAGAGGTACATAAAAAATTTTGGCTAACGTCAATCTTCATGGTCATCTGCATCCTCATACGCATCTACATCTTCATCTTCATCTTCATCTTCATCTTCATCTACATGCTCGTCGTCCTCTTCATCCTCGTATTCGTTTTCGACTATGTCTTCAATATTGTCAGGCGGTTGTATGTTGAGATGAATTTCGATGAAACCGCATTCGGGGTCATTTAGAGGGAGGTTGTGCAGTTCAACATGCGTCGTGTCTAGAACGGACGGGTTTTCTTCTTGAAATGCGGCGTCCATACCATCTGAACATGTCTGTATAGTGACATCAAACTTGCTCGATTTCACTTTGCACACGGCTCGCCAGTCTTTTGAGCTCGCATTCATCCTCGTTGTTGGATACGATAGATAGTACACCTGGGATGCTTGACTAGCCAAAACGTATGGATCGTATTTTCTGTACCGTCGCCCTTGGTGTATGTCTACCAACTTATATTGGTCGTGAACCTTTGTGCCAACGTGATAACCTTCTCGAGTTGGATCGTACCATTCGCATTTGAATAGGACCACCCGCTTTATAGGCAATGCCGGATATTCGAGCTCAATGATGTCAGTAAGGTAGCCGTAGAAGTCATCCTCGTCCGGGCTATTGTCATACCACTTGACACACACTCCGCTGTTCTCCGACGATTTTCGGCTGGCATGGGAGACTGTGTGGAATCTATACCCATTGACAAAACACATGTCGTGGCGCGTGACTCTGTTAAATGGACACTCGGCTACTGGTGTCAGAATGTAACCGTACTCATCGTCAGCCAGATGACCTTTGCTCACCTGTAAAACGACAAGTAAGTATACATCAGCGGGGCAATAAATGCGTATCACATATCGTACACGTAACAGGCAAATATGTAAACTTACATGCCACCTGAACCAATCAGCAAACTTGGAATCTAACTCATTGTTTATTGCATCGCTCGATATACTCAGTGAACGGTGTTGCAATAAATCAACGAACAAGCTGAAGCAAATTACGAATGAGTACCATGTATATCTTTGTAACATAATGGATAGAGTATCGCAAGGTCTTTACAAAATAAAATTGGATATCGTTTATACCTCTGGAAACGGTCGACTTGACGGCAGTTGCGCAGAACATAAAAATGAGCAATCTTCAGCTCGCTGTCCCCCAATATCATTTCCTTTCCCTGTCCGTGAAATCTGATCGGATGTGTGAATATTGGGAGGACACCGGATCTGGAAATGCCATCGTCGTTCCGGGGAACATCTCTGCACCTCGACGGGACATCTGGCTCGAAGTAATGAGACACGAAGGTCGATGCTTCCTTCGTCAGATAGGCATTGCACATCGAGGCCTCGACTTTCGCCTTGTTCTTGATGTTCAGCTTCAAATGCCTGAGATATCTGTTCATATAGTGAATGTATGTTCAAATGCTTGCGCTTAGACACATAAGAACGTCATGCACATAAAAAAAGAGTACCTCTCGAACGGATACATCCACCTGTACTGAACAGTACCACCAACACATGCCTCGTATGGTAGATGAACTGGCAGGTGTTCCATTGAATCAAAGAAGGCCGGAGGGAATATAGTTTCCAGCTTGCATATGATCACTGGGATTTCGCCCTCCAGCCTTGACATATCATCCACACTGAGTCTCGTGGCTGTAAGACATTTGAAAAACAGACTCATCTCGGTAATTGCTTCCCATACATTGGTTGGAAGCAGCTCGCGGAATGCAATGGGCATCAACCGTTGCATGAACACGTGATAGTCGTGGCTCTTCATCCCATGCAAACCGCGTTTATTCACGTCGATGTTCTTCGACAGGTTCGAAACATGGCCATCAGGAAATCTAGCCGTCCCCAGCCATGATAACAACGCACTGACCTGCTCCGCATTCAGCGTGTACGAGGACTTCGGCATGTATGATGTGCCAACGGAATGCAGCTCCGGTCGCATGTTGAGGTCGCGCATATCAAGTCATGCCTTCAAATTGTCTTTTGTTTTTCCTGGCACATTCAGCACTGTATTGAAAATGTTGTCAAACACGTTCTTCTCAATGTGCATGACATCCAGATTATGTCAGATCATATTGCTCTTCCAGTACGGAAGCTCCCAGAATATGCTTCTCTTCTTCCACCCGATACAGTAACGAGCCAGGTCTGCGTTGTGACTGCCGTCCGGATCATCAGCGACACCCACAAATCCACAACTGTCTATCTCCTATAGCACCTCTGCACCCGTGAGGAGCTCGGGCTTTGTGTCCTTATCGACGATGCCAGGCATGAACGCCGTCACGTTCTTTCTGTACAAATGACGTCTGGGCAGGAACTTCCTATGGCTGTCGAACCAGCTTATCTTACGTCCATGTTTCAAGGACATCGTCTTCGCTTGCTTCATGCAGCAAGGGCAAGCGTATTTCCCCGCTGTGCTCCACCCCGACAACATAGAATAAGCCGGAATGTCGCTGATCGTCCACATCAGCGCGGCGCGTAGCTGGAAGTTTTGTTTAATCGATACATCGAACGTCTCCATGCCAAACTCCCAAAACCACTTCAGCTCCTGTATCAACGGCTGCGGGTATAGGTCGATCTTCTGTTTCGGATTCCTAGGCCCCGGTGCGATCACAGTCAAGAACATGTAAGGCTTCTTCATGCACATCCAAGGCGGTAGATTGTACGGCGTCACGATTACAGGCCACGACGAATACTGCTCTCCTGACTGTCCAAACGGGTTGAACCCGTCGGTGCATAAACCCAACCTAACGTTCCTTGTCTCCGACGAAAAACCCGGATGCGTCGCATCGAACGTCCTCCAAGCTTCGCCGTCAGATGGATGGCACATCTCACCGTCTTTCGTGTAGTGCTCCGCGTGCCACCTCATCTGGCTAGCTGTGGCACCGGATGCGTATAGCCTCTGCAGTCTAGGGGCGAGAGGTAAATAGTAGAATTGCTTTCTTGGCACGTTCCGGTTTCTTTTGTTCGTTCTCCACCTTCTTGTCCCACAGACCCTGCACTTGTCTTTATCCTCGTTGATGCCCCAGTATATGATGCACCCCTCTGAACAACAATCGATTTTCTGAACCGGCAGTCCCAACGCCTGTGCGGAGAGTATAGCTTCTCTCTGTTCGGATGACAAACAGTGAGTGGCTCCTCTCCGCTATTTAGCTTTTTTTCAATATTTTCTATTATATTTTGTAATTTTTAATTTTATATTAATGAAGTTTTATTTTTTTAATATCGCATTTGTTTTCTTAATAATTATAACACGTGTTTAATCTCTTACGAATCCTGACGACGCACATGTATACGCGAAATGTGGTTTAGAAAAATTTCATCCGACTAATTCACCGACTAAACATCAACTATATACCGACGAAACCTAATACAACGACGAAAACCTACTAACTATATCTTCGACGAAACTTAATAGAACGACAAAAACCTACTAACCGTATCGACGAAACTGAATACAATGACAAGAACCAGTTACGCGTGATTTTTTTTTGAATTTAGCGACGTTTTACCGACGAAACAGCGACAGATAACGTCTCTTCACATTATTCGACGCGTTTCGTCGCTAAGCCGTCGCCAAGTAGTCGCTATTCGGTAGTGCCAGTTCAGTTCCCAACGGTTGCATCGTACGATAAATATACGTCGCGGATTCATCGCTACGTCGTCGCTAAAACAGCCGAAAGGTCATCACTGCACATTACTAACGGTTGACAAATACGTCGCTATGTCGTCGCTAATTTTACTATTCATACCCCAAACATCCGCACATATACATACACACATATAAGGTTATAAATAATCAAAATATGCCGCGTCGTTTTAAAAGAACCCCAAGGCGTGGTGGACGGGCAATCAGTACCCCTCCAGAAGAGCCTCCTCCTCAAGCACCATCGGTTGAGCGAGAGGGTTCCGTATCTGTCTATGGCCCACCGCAGCATCAGAATGATCAAGAACAAACGCCGGTGCAGGACGCCGACTTCCGTATGCTGATGGCAAACATGCATCAGCAGTCGCGGCAACTGCACTACATGACTAGAAGGCTGCGGAAGATGAAATTTAGATATTACAAGCTCAAGCGCCTTCTCAAAGAGTTTGCGGAGAATGTCGCGGCCACTCTTTCGTCCGATGATGAAGAGTGAACGGCCCATCTCCGCATCTCTTTTTAGATTTTATTTTATTTTTTCGTTTGATAATGTACTTTTTATTATTAAATGAATGAGTATTTTTTCCAATCACCGCTTTCTTTTTCCTTAATCAATACACGTGTTTAATTCTCGATGTATCTGCGACGACACAACGACAAATCGAATTACGACACAACGACAAATCGAATTACGAACGGAAAGTAAAACAAAACATTTGCCACATGCGGGTTTCATCGACAAAAAAACGACGATACACAACGCCAAGAACTTACTAAACGACGAATTTATTTTATCCGGACTGTGGAATTTTAGCGACACAATTGCGACGACATAGCGACGTAACGTTACAAACTAAATAGCGACGAATAAAAACACGCAGAGTAGCGACGAGCCACCGACAAATCACCGACGCAATTCACCTGACTGACTATTTTTCTTTTAGCGACAACGAATTTCATCGTACTTTCGTCGCAATTAGCGACGACGTTTTTTTTGTCGCACAGGCGTCGCTATTACCGACGAAACAACGATTAGACGTTGTTCGTCGGTGATCTTTTCGTCGGCAATCCACAATTTTTTTTGTGGTGTCACCTTTGTTGCACACATCTTCACGTGCTGGCACATCAACGCTTTTTTTTGCTTCCCGATCCAATCATATGCATCTTAAACCTTATTTTTAAAACCCACATCTTTATGATTTCCATTTTGTGATTAGATACCGATGCGTTGCCTTCTCTATGATGTTTCTTGAAGATTCAACCCTTCACAAGTTACCAAATAAGAGTGAGCAAAAGAGAATTAGATGGCAAGACTCATTTCTTCATGGTATCATATTCCACAAAATTTATTTGAAGATGGTTGGAAATTTTAGACTTGGGAGATAATAAACTATTAGAAAATTTAGGCTTGGAAGATAATAAACCATTGAAGAAGCTAATAAAATCAATCTGAAGATCAAAGAAGTTGGAAGCGAAGAGCAAAGCCAAGGCGTAACAAAATTACTGTTCTTAAATCGATTTCGCCTCTACAATATGCAATATAGACAACATGACAAATATTTCCCAGGATACAATGACGACTCTCTTTCGTTTGCACTACAAAACAAAGTGTGAACTTGCGTTTAGAAGTTTATAATATCAGAAAAAGAAGAAGAAACATGAGAATTGATTCTGCAGAACTTTTGCGAAGTCTATATCCAGAAAACTCTTAAGTTTTGTGTGTTTAAATGCTTTAATCTTTCAAAATAGAAAGTTATTTTAATATCACGTATAGAATACAACTTTCAAAAATAGTTTATGATCATTCATAATTGAAAACAGATGTTCCAAGTTACAAACCTTGCATAATTTTATGAAAGGACGACAAAAATTTTCTGTCGTCTTGTAGCAGACCAAACGTTTGGTATCTCAGACCACAATCTGAATTTAAGTGATTTGAATATTGAAACTGAACACTTGAGACCAAACTCTGGAACATTCGGTCCACCTACTACAACGAGGTTCGGTCTACCAATGAGTATTTCAGAATCAGACCAGACACAAAAATCAAACTCAGATTCAGAGTATGATCTAGACCATACTCAGAGACCGAACTCAGATTCAGAGTGGATCTTGACCAAACTGTGATTTAGTATATGGTCTCACACACTAAACTCAAAATCAGAGTTTCGTCTCATTTGATCCAATTCGAGTTTAATTTATTTCTCTAATCAAACTTTTACATGTTTTTATATAAATTTACAACATTTTTCTAAAACGCTTTTGTATGATATTTCCAACAATGACAAACCAATACACTAGCATATTGTCACTTAACATGTAAAAATATAGGACAGAAGATGAGATAGAAGATATTCTTCCGATAAACTGTTGTGAGCAAGTAATCAAGCCATATCCAATTAATGGCTCATCTACTTTAGTTCACTATTTTAATTCATGAGAACAATTTTGCTACTTTTTAAACGATTCTTCCATCTACCAAATGACTGATATCATGTTATATTTTATAATCTGAAGACTCTAACAGAAAAAATACTTATCTCATCTTAAAGGGACGAGTGGTGGTCGTGGCCATTTTTAACAATGATTTTTGGCCATTTTTCTACACCATGGCGCCCTAGATCCAAGATTGTGGTGACTCTTTTTTTCTTAATTTATTCTTATTCGTCATGAGGATGTAAATTTTTTAAGTATAAGGTCATGTAAGCAAGGTTGGTATAAGTTATAAAAGAAGAATTTAATTAAGTGAACATAACATCTACCAACTCAACTTGAATGCTAATTTTTTTCGGTAAAACCAATTAAACTGGAAGGGTCGAAACGAAATTTAAGAACTATTAAATCCTTAATTCAAAAATTATATGAGACATTCTTTATATAATCCTAACATAAGTCTGCTTTACCACTTGAATAATGGGTTTCCACATAGCTGGGATTCTCATGAAACAATGGTTCAATTCTGCAGGCGGCCGTGCCACAGTCCATCACTTGGCTCATATTTGGCAAAGAGTTTGGTTTGCATGCAGATGTACTAAGCACTGAGTAAGTCGCTCTCTAATTCCAGACGTTGTTGCGAATCCCTTTTAGTTGGAGATCATATCTTGAGTCAAACATAGTAGTTCAACTAGAATCTCTTAGAATTTCTAGTTTCAGGTGTTTCCGAAACTCAGGAGTGTCTAATAGGGGTGACAAACATGCCATGTTTGTGTTGATAAGTGGACATGTTTCAAAAGGCAAAAATGAATATGAACTTGTCATGTTGGCATATCTTGTAAGGCCAAAATAAATTGCGGAAGCATAAAAGTTACCTCCGTCCATTATCGCTTAGTCGTCGCCTTCGAATCTGAAGCCTGCTGCAGAGAGAATCCTTGCGGAAATGGAGTCTTCCAACCGATGCCTATCTGAATGCTGTATAGCTATGATTGATGGAATATCACAGACCCTCTATTTATAGGCTAGGCCGGGGACCCCTTCCATATTTGACTGACAATCAATTCCTTCCATCAAGGAAACTTAATAATTGTCAATCAATCATAATCAAATCTGACAATTAATGCAGTCAATAATTGCAACGTATCTAGCCAATATAACGTACAGGTACATTATACATGTGATCCACATTAGTGATTTACAAATAAATCACGAGATTCTTGCAATCAATTATATTTATTATAATTGATTCTTACATTCTCCCACTTGGATCACATGTCGAATGCTAGATAACACGGCATAAGTGACAAAACAATATGGCCATAATTTATTGTCACTCGGATCTATTGACTACCAACTTAGATTGAATATACAACACATGAATCAAGGCGGTCATGCTTTGATGTCAAGCACTCCCTTCCAAGAATTACAATGCATCATACACTCAATTGAACAAAATGAATGATTTACTATAAATCATCTCAAAATGGGTCCACGTCCATGGATCAAATAGATCCTACAACTTTAAATGCGCATATTCAAAGTCAACAAATGTCTAGACAAAATAAGATCAAAGTACAAGGAGAACTAAGAAGTCCCATATTAGTAGCATGATCCCTGAAAACTTTAACCGGTAATTCTTTAGTCATAGGATCAGCAACCATTGACTCCGTACTAATGTGTTCAATCTTTATTTCTCCTTGTTTAACATGACCTCTGACCTTCAAATACTTTATGTCGATATGTTTACTGCGACTCCCACCTTTATTATTTTTCGTAAAGAACACAACAGCTGAATTGTCGCAGGAAATCTTTATGGGTCTATCAACAATATCGACAACCTTAAGACCACTGATGAAATTTTTCATCCATAAGGCCTGTGACATAGCTTCATAGCATGCAATAAACTCATCCTCCAATGGCAATAGGTGACTCAATAGACGCACAATTCTACATAGCAAATTTCGCAAGTACTTTGATGATGTAGGCCTTCTGAGAAAGACCAAGTATTTTACTTGTTCTATCTCTGTGAATTTCTATGCCAGGGACATAAGAGGCTTCACCCATATCCTTCATATCAAAGTTCAAAGCGAGAAATCGCTTAGTCTCATGCAATAACCCAAGATCACTGCTTGCCAGTAGAATATCATCCACATATAGGACTAAGAAAATGTATTTGCTCCCACTCGTCTTGAGGTATATACATTGATCAACAATGTTCTCTACGAAACCGAATGAAGAGATTACCTCATAAAACCTGATGTTCCATTGACGTGAAGCCTGTTTACGCTCATATATGGATTTATTCAATTTGCAAACCAGTTGATCATTATCAGAATTGACAAAGCCTTCTGGTTGACGCATGTATACCTCTTCATCAAGAACCCCATTTAAAAACGCAGTTTTCACATCCATTTGATGTAGCTCGAGATCAAAATGAGCTACTAATGCCATGATTATCCGAAATGAATCCTTCTTTGAGACTGGAGAGAAGGTTTCATGGTAATCAATGCCTTCTTTCTGAGTGAAACCTTTGGCTACAAGTCTGGCTTTATAGCGTCCAATGTTACCAAACGAGTCTCTTTTGGTCTTAAAGACCCATTTGCATCCCACCACAGAGGCTCTGTTTGGTAACGGAACAAGTTCCCAAACATTGTTTTTAGCGATTGATTCCATCTCCTCTTTCATGGCATCATACCATAGTGACGATTTGTCACAATTCATGGCTTGTGAAAACGAGATAGGGTCATGATTTAGTCCAATGTCATAATCGGACTCTTGAAGATATACAACATAATCGTTAGAAATTGCTGGCCTTTTAGTTCTTGAGGATCTTCGTACTCCCACAGGTTCAGTAGATATGGGATTAGTGGGTTCAGTTTATTCTTGATGTGATTCTTCAATTTGAGGTTGTACAATTGGCGGCTCTTCATTATTATGAATAGCAACCGAATTGTCTACATATAAAGGTACAACATGTGTATCCCTTATTTCCTCGAAATTGAATTCTCGATTCGAATCACTCCCACTGACTTCATGATCCTCTAGAAACTTAGCATTTCTAGCTTCAACCACTTTAGGAGTATGTGAGGGACAATAAAATCTATATCCTTTGGAGTTGACTGCATATCCAATAAAATAACCGCTTTTCGTTCGTTCATCCAGTTTCTTTATGCTTGGGTTGTATACCCTAACTTCAACTGGACAACCCCATATGTGTAAATGATTTAAACTTGGTTTCCAACCATTCCACAACTCGAAAGGTGTTTTAGGAACGGCTTTAGATGAAACCCTATTTAAAACATACACAGCGGTTTTTAGAGCTTCACTCCAAAAGGATATAGGTAAATTCGTTGTGCTAATCATGCTCCTGACCATGTCCATAAGAGTCTGATTCCTTCTTTCAGCAACACCATTTTGTTATGGTGTGCCAGGCATGGTGTATTGAGCAACAATACCCTCCTTTTGAAGGAATTCGGCAAATGGACCAATCATTTGCCCCTTCTCTGTGTAACATCCATAATATTCACCACCTCTATCAGATCGGACAATTTTGATTGTCTTCTCCTTTTGTTTCTCTACTTCTAATTTGAAGATTTTGAACGCATCAAGTGCTTCAGATTTTTCAAATAGAAGATAGAGATACATGAACCTTGAATGGTCGTCGATGAATGAAATAAAGTATTTCTGACCATTCAAGCAAGGTGTATGAAAAGGTCCACAGATATCTGTGTGTATGATTTCAAGAGGTTGAGAACTCTTTTGGCACCCTTAATGGTCTTGTTGGTTTGCTTGCCCTTTATACATCCCACACAAGTACCTAAATCGGTGAAGTCTAGAGTTTGTAAAACTCCTTCATTCACCAATCTTTTCATTCTTTCGATTGAGATATGTCCCAATCTTTTGTGCCAAAGACTTGATGAGTTCTCATTGATAATACAACGCTTTGTACCAGTTTCTGTTGAAAGAGTGTGCTCGTAAATAGGATCTAACTCAAGTTGAAACAGTTTTCAAAATGAGCCTATAAGGTCCCACTCCTTCAACCGTAGAGCACATCCGGTTTCCAGAATAGATGCATTGCTCACTTTCATTTGGCTTCCTCAGGATTAGAAAGCCCTTCATGGTTTTCGCAATGTGAATTGTAGAACCACAATCAATCCACCATGTATTATCAGAAACCTCAGTAAAATTAGATTTATGACACACAAAGGACAAATTACCTTTATTCTCCAGCCATCCCTTATATTTCAGGCAATCTTTCTTCCAGTGTCCCTTTTTCTTGCAAAACCGACATGTGTCTTTATTGCCGGTTTTCTTCATTGGAACACCTTTGCCCTTCTTTGCATTTCTCTTAAAATGAGTCGCAAGATGCACAGACTCAATGGACTCATTTTTCAACCTCTGCTCCTCTTGAACACACATGGTCAGAAGTTCATTAATTGACCAGTTTTCTTTATGTGTGTTGTAAGAGATCTTAAATGGAGTGAACTCCAAAGGAAGAGAGTTGAGTATAAAATGCACCAGGAATGACTCCGAGATTTCAATCTTTAGGGAGATTAATTTAGCAACAATGTCCCCCATCTCCATGATGTGCTCGCGCACACTACGGCTTCTGTCATGGGTCATATTTGAAAGCCTCTTCATAAGGGTGCTGGCTACCGCCTTGTCAGAGCTTACAAATTGATCATCAACTGCTTTCATGTAAGCTTTGACATTATCAAGATTAGGGATAGAACCCCTAATGCTTGGACTTATATGAGACTTGATGAGCATCATGCTGAGGCGATTAGATTGCTCAACGCTCGTAACTAGACCTCTCAGATGGCGTACTTGATTCTGTGGGATTTGGTGGTTTTTCCTCACGGATTGCCAGGTTTAAGTCCATACACCCTAACGTCAAAAGGATATTATCCTTCCATTCAGTAAAATTGTCACCAGTCAACATTGGAGTTTTAGTAGAATCAAATAAAGCAGTAGTGGGAATAACTGCATGACCAAAGAAACACATATCATGCTATGAACATATATAACCAGAATGAATTAATCAAGTTAATTCAAATAGTATATTCTAAACCTTCCTGTGGGTAGAGGTCGCACTCATGCATAGAATATACTTAAAACGGTATGAAAATTAAATAACCAAAATATCTCCATACCTGTGGGCATAGGAAATGTATATGTTTAATTTTCTTGATCAATAAAATAACCAATTCCCTGTGGGGCAAATTGATTACCTTATTAATCAAAACCATAGGTATGATGACATTTTATTTTCTTTATACCATATAATTTTAAGATGCTGTGGCTAATCTTAAAATTAAGAAAATAATCCTCTATATGGCATCAACATATTTATGGTAATTTTTTAAAGCGATATGAAAATTAAACAACCAAAATATTTCCGTACCTGTGGGCATAGGAAATGTTTATGTTTAATTTTCTTGATCAATAAAGCAACCACTTCCCTGTGGGGCAGAGTGATTACCTTATTAATCAAAACGATAGGAATGATGACATTTTATTTTCTTTACACCGTACAATTTTAAGACGCTGTGGCTAATCTTAAAATTAAGAAAATAATTCTTTATATGTCATCAACTTTAAAACGATTTATATGACATCAACAAAAGATGAAAATCATAATGAAAATGTGAAATGAACCGATTCAGCAATACCCCAGGAAAGATCATGAATCAATTTCCTAGACAGGTATTACCATTCCACGTAAAATCCCAGGCCGTGCGGTGGGGTCACAGACGGTCCCGCTTAAGTACCGACTTTCTAGACAGAGATTACGTGCACGGTGTATTTATCACACTTTTAATAGTTCACCTTTTGCATTTGCCATAAACTTTCTCGATATATGGATACATAATCAGAATTATGATAAACAAAGTTTATTGATAAACTTACAAATATCAATAAGTACGGTATAATGGTCATAAAATTTCTAGTCAAAATCAATGTGAGGATAAACCAATCAAACGTCTGTCACATTTGTGAGCGCAGTAAGGTGATGAAACGCTTGAGGAAATAATGGCTAGAGACATAGGAGCATGGTCCTTTTTTTTTTTCAACAAAACAAAAGTTTCAAGGCCCAATTTTCATAGTTATAGTAGCTAACCATAACGCAGGTTTAATAAATAAAATGCAATTATACAAAGAAACTGCAGAGATGCCAAAACCCATTAAAATTAACATTACCATCTTCTAGTGATCTTCTTTCCGTGAGTTATACCTTGTTTTTCATTTGAAGATCTAGACAAAATACGCATTGCAAGACTAAGGCCTAAAAGCATCCTAAAAGCAGTATTGACAAAAAATCGAAACCAGTTTTACATAAATCCATATTCAAAACGTAGCTTTACAGAAAGCACCAGAATTGAAAAGGAAAGGAGACCACTATGCTGGATCGCAACCCAAACAAAATACCTATGGCTAATGAAATGCACACTATCCACGAAAAAGGTTTTTTTTTTTTTAAACACAAGCAAAATCTCACCTTGAGAAAGATATAATCAAGGAAAAGAATGAAATGCTAGATGTGGATAATAGTCCTGAAAACCATGAAATATTTCCTCCTACAGTAAACTGCAATTTGGTACAGGTTCGAAGATAACATAATATCTATATGTATTTAGACTTTATGCCACTGTACTTCAATTCAGGAAACCAAAACTTATATTCACACGGTATAAACCTAACCACAGTGTCAATTTTCACCAGACACTAAAATTCAGTCGTGTTTTATAGAAATTTCACCGAATATCAAACATAACTGATCAACAATAATGAAAGCCTCGAAAACTATAATTCCGTAACCTTTGAACGATTGAATTGCATTAAAGGGTACGAAAGAAAGTTTTCTAAATATAAACGATATGGTCAGAGGTCGCTCTGATACCAAATGTAAGGCCAAAATAAATTTTGGAAGCATAAAAGTTACCTTCGTCCATTATCGCTTAGTCGTCGCCTTCGAATCTGAAGCCTGCTGCAGAGAGAATCCTTGCGGAAATGGAGTCTTCCAACCTATGCCTATCTGAATGCTGTATAGCTATGATTGATGGAATATCACAGGCCCTCTATTTATAGGCTAGGCCGGGGACCCCCTTCCATATTTGACTGACAATCAATTCCTTCCATCAAAGAAACTTAATAATTGTCAATCAATCATAATCAAATCTGACAATTAATGCAGTCAATAATTGCAACGTATCTAGCCAATATAACGTACAGGTACATTATACATATGATCCACATTAGTGATTTACAAATAAATCACGAGATTCTTGCAATCAATTATATTTATTATAATTGATACTTACATATCTTGTTTGGATTAACAAATGTTTGTGTTGATAAGTGGACAGGTTTGTGAAAATTCAAATGCCTTCAAAACATTCACCACAGCACATTACAAGTGCTGTGATCATCCAACAAACACGAAGAAAGAACACAAGTGTCGAATTCGATTGAACAAAAAGAACAAATACAATCGAAGAAACACAATGCATCCGTGAAGAGAATTAACTAGAGAACATGAAGAAAAATGAAACTGGATTAAAGCCTGAAACAAACTAGAAAATTCAGAATTCCTTACACTGCAAAAAATGGTCGAACGGACCATATAAAACGGGATGAAGGAAAAATAACCGCCTACTGCAAGATTACAAGAATACCCCGACTCTGAACTAACTACACCGTTTATACACAAGGGTACATTATTAAAATCGCATATTTTAAACTGGTTGCCGCGTTTTGGAGCTGCCCTCTTCCTTGGTTGACTTCCCAGCCACCTTGCCAACCGAAACCAACTGCCTTCCTTCTAGTGCACTTCGATCTCCCGCTCCTCAGCCATAATCCTCGTCACATTCGTGCAACCAATGAAATGACTCCGTATATTACCCCACCAATTGGATACCATCTTCACTGTCAACTCGGATTGTAGCACCATCGTCATCGAGCTCAGCCTTCTCTGTCATGCCATGCTGAGCTCCACCATCTGTCATGCCATGCTGAGCTCCAACATCACATTTAACATGAGCATCAACTTCAACACCCCCCCCTCAAGCTTGGCTTGCTATAAATGTTATGTACTCCCGTCCTTTGGAGTAACTGCACCATCCTTTTATGATCCAAAGCCTTGGTGAAGATGTCCGCGAGCTGAAAGTCTGTCTTGATTGGCATGAGCTTAATAGTGCCCTGCAACACCTTAACCCGCACAATATGGCAGTCAATTTCGATATGTTTTGTTCGTTCGTGAAAGACCGGGTTCTCTGCTATACACAATGCACTTTTGCTATCACAAAAGAGCTCAACAGGCTCCTGCCGTGAGATGCCAAGGTCTTGAGCTAGATAAATCAACCACTGCACTTTGCATACCGCCATTGCCATAGCTTGGTATTCAGCTTCTGCCGAGGAACGTGAAACTGTGGTTTGTTTCTTGGCCTTCCACGATATCAAACTATCTCCAAGGAACATACAGTACCCCATGATTGACCTCCTTGTGTCTTGGCATCCTGCCCAATCCGAATCCACGAATCCCTTTAATCTAAGTTCTCCGGAACTTGACAGCAAAATCCCTTGTCCAATAAAGTTTTTCAGATATCTTAACACTCTATGTACGCCTTTCCAATGATTAACCGTTGGACAGTCCAAGAATTGGCTTAGTTGTTGCACACTAAATGCTATGTCCGGCCTTGTGATGGTAAGGTATATCAATTTACCAACAAGCTTCCTGTATCCTGTGATATCATCCATAGGTTCAGAATCACCCCGAAACAACTTCACATGACTCTCCATGGGAGTACACGTAGGCTTGCACCCCAGGAATCCTGCCTGCTCTAGTAGTTGCAACGTATATTTTCTCTGATTGATGACTGTGCCCATTCGTGATCTAGCCACCTCTATTCCAAGAAAGTATTTCAACTCCCCTAAGTTCTTGATACGGAATTCTGAATCCAATGCTCTCTTCACTTCTTCAATCTCACTCAAATTCTTGCTAGCTATAATCACATCATCAACAAACACAAGCAATATTAACAATGACTCCCCAGATGATCTAATGAACAAAGTGTAATCATTCTTGGATTGATTAAAGCCCAATGAAACAAGAAAGTCAGTCAGCCTTGCATTCCATTCTCTGCTTGCCTGCTTCAATCCATATAATGATTTCTGCAATTTGCAAACAACATCACCTTGCCCTACTGACAGCCCAGGAGGTGCAGACATATATATCTCCTCATGTCGATCTCTGTGTAAAAATGCATTGTTCACATCCAGTTGATGTACATACCACCCAGGCTTAGATGTCAAGGCCAACACCATCCTTACTGTGGTCATCTTGGCCACTGGGGAGAAAGTATCCTGGTAGTCCACCCCAAGTTGCTGCGTATACCCCTTGGCAACCAACCGAGTCTTGTGTCTTTCTATAGAACCATCAGGCTTGTGCTTAAGCTTATACACCCACTTTCACCCAATGGCCTTCTTTCCAGAAGGAAGTTTTGTTAAGATCCAGGTGTTGTTACTTTCAAGTGCTGCTATCTCCTCATCCATGGCCTTCTGCCATTCAGGAGACTGGCATGCCTCTGCAAAGGAGTCAGGTTCTGTGTACCTACTTATGTTCAATGCATATGTTTTGTACTTTGGTGCTAAAGATTCAAATGAAACATAATTGTGTAGAGGATGAGGAGTAGTGAATTTTGGTGAAGGCAGTGACATGAGCTTTGAATTATTTTTATGTGCATCAGCAAGATTACAGTAATATTGTTGAAGATACTTAGGAGGCTGCCTTGTACGATTTGGTCTTGGATGGGTATGTCAACATGAATGGACTTGATAGCTATTTCTGGAGATGGGTCAGTATTGTGTGTTTCTGGAATAGGGCAGGCAAGACTTGGGGATGTAGGCTCTTGTGGTGTATCGTGTGGCCGTGATGGTACGCTGGATAGGTCATTGGCTGGAGCTTGGTTTTCAGACATGTGAGTGAAGTCATCATGAGAATCAAAGGATGGCATGTGGGCTTGTGGCTCAGGAAGATTATAGAAGTGAGGCTGGCTTGTCTGAGAAGAAAGAATGGGCATTGGAGGATATTCTGTAGAGTTGGAGGATTTGGAATTGGCTCCTCTGTACTCCTTTCTTTAAAGGGAAACACTTCTTCGTGAAAGGTTACATCTCTGGATATGAAAACTTCTTTGGTGATCAAGTCTTGCAATATATAGCCCTTTGTGGTATGTGATATTCCAAGGAAGACGCTCTTTCTGGCTCTGGGAGTGAATTTTTCTTTGGACGGGTTAACATTTGTTGCAAAACATAAGCAACCAAATATTTTGAGGTGGCTGTATGAAGGGTTCTTGTTGTAGAGTTTCTGAAAAGGGGTCTTATGGTTGAGAAGAGGTGATGGGGTCAAGTTGATGAGGTATACTGCGTGTTGCACACAGAACCCCCAATACATTGTTGGAACATGGGCCTGGAACTTCAAGGCTCTGGCAACATTAAGAATATGCTGATGTTTTCGTTCTACCAGTCTGTTTTT